>JALAZF010000018.1:18307045-18911590 GCA_022829125.1 Lathyrus tuberosus
ATTACATATTCCAATATATGTTTAATTTTTTTCCAAATATAATTCAATTAGTATATTGAGTAATTATAATTTTAAATTTTTATAAAATATACATTCTAAAACTATATTATGTTAAATTGTATGAACCTTAATATATGAATTTTATTTTTTGATACATATTAAGAATTAAACTGAGGTTTATTCTATATATTATTTCCTTTCAGCATGTTAGATATGTCGGAGCTATTCCTTAAATGGTTAATCTTATATATACTGGTCTTACATTTTTATATCATTATCATTGATTTGAAATTATAAAATTCAATTTTATTTCATACAATTCTTGAATTGAATGATGAATCAGTATGTTATTTTCTAATTCATAGAGCAACGTTGGATTTATTATACAAATTTTTTAAGGTGTTTTTTTTAGTATTCCCTTTTAATCTATGCGTGCAGATTATTTTTAAATTTAAAATTAAAATTTTATATTTTGATATAAGATTTATTTTTTATATTTTTAAATTGTTGAGATAATGTTATATAAATTCTTGTGATACTCTAAATGTCATCAAAATTTATTGGTTATTCGGGCAAGGATGAATGTCACACTCTTTTTTAGGTTAGTCGAAATGGAAGTATTATTTTAAATATCTTATGACATATTATATAGATGCATATAAGGAGAAACTTATGTTTAATTTTATTTTATCCTTTGAGAATTACAAAATATACATTTATATAAAGTAAAATTAATTTTCAGAATATTTTGAATTAAAAACTTCTTATTTGTTGTCATAAATTGATTTCTTGTTATATACTCAAGTAAATAAATAAAAATCTAATATTATGAGTATATTAGAAATCTTATTATTTTGAGAGTTTTATTATGGATAGTTAAATGTAATAACTTTTAATTTGTATAATTGTAATCTCACCTATCGTGGATACAATTATATAAATTTCTATTTTTAATAAAATATAAGCCTTATTAATTCGTATGATTGTAACTTACCTGTCGTGGGTACAATTATACAAATTTTGTTTAATAAATTAATTAAATTCATTTTAATTATAAAAATATTATATTGATAATAGTTATACCCTATCGGTATGTTATTATTAATATAATTTGTTTTGTTCAATGTACTTATGATATGTGATTATATAAATTATTATTCGAGTACATTATTAAAATTTTGGTGACATAAAATTTGTCAATCGTTGCTATATGTCTTATTTATTACTATCGATATTATTATTTAATATTACAAGAAATAAGAAATCATTTTAAAGACATGTAATACTTTATGAAATCCAATAATTTGTATTCAATATTTTTTAAAAATGGATTTTAATTCTCTTTGTATTATGTATGGATTTTAATTCTCTTTGTATTATGTAAGTGATGGACATACCCTATCGGTGTGACATTATTTGACATGATCAGTGTGTGATAGAGAAAATAATTGATTATTTGTTTAAATATTTTAAAAACTCTTATATTAATAATTCAACTATTATACTCTATCAAGTGGGAGAATTTAACATGTCAATTATATAGAAATAAGAAACAAATATTATTTGTTTAATATAATTTTTATAGAGACTTATATTGAGGATATTATAGTCTTATATTTGTTATTGAAGAAGATTGATGACTATTTTTGTTATATCCTCAATATTAAATAAATTAAAGTCTCATTTTTTCGCTGCGTATAACATACAATATATTTCTCAAATGTGTGTAGTTATATTTGTAGCATTTGAGTTTTGAGTGAGTTACTAATATATTGTATAAAATCCTATATCTTTTTTTAAAATTATATGAATTTGATCTCACTCAAATTATGGTAAATTTTTTTTTTGTGACCAGCATACTCTTTCATGTGAAATTATATAGATAATTATATATTCTATTTACGTGCAAAATACGTGGGTGGGTTTGTAAAACTCTAATGATGATATATTATAGAACCACTTCTCTGTATAGTTTTGTATTAACAATAAAATTAGTATCTCATTGTATAATCAGAGTATTTAATACTAGTGGACTCTGATAAATCTTTATTCTATTGGCTCAGTGGAAGTGCATGTGTACATAATTATATAATCTAAAATTTTAGATTATTATTCTCGTATAGTCATACAATTTTGTGTACATTATAAAATATGACATATTCTAAGAAGACTTCAAAATATATAATAACTCTAAGAAGTCTTATTCTATTATACTGAGATATATATTATTCTCTTAATCTCAGAAAACATCATAATTTGATGTTTAGGTCGATATTGAAAAGACACAATAATTCTTTAACATGCAATAGTATTGTGTTATTTTATCTTCAATAGTTCACATTTGTCATGTCATAATATGAAAGTACAAGTAAATATCAATACTCCTATCGAGTATGATATTGTGTTATGAAGGTACTTATGATTAAATGTAATTACTCTCATAATAGGTTATGCCTATATGTAATTACTATTCTTAGACCTATGTGGATATTCTATGACCTCTAATTTGAAAACTCATTAGTATAATCACTAACCATAGACTTATACACATGAATAAGTCTTATGATATTTTGGGTTAGTGGGAGTTTATCATTAGCATTTTCATATGCTTGGGTCATTCTTGTTGGTTTTTTTGGACTCATTACTTTTATATGGGAGAGATCTAGTTTTGTTTGGATTTTGGATTTTATGGGTTCCTTTTCTCTTTTTCCCTTGTCAACGGGGATCTCCTTACTGGGGTGGTTGAGACTGTTATGATTGATTACTTTGTTTTTTCTGTTATTCTTTTTCCTGAGTTTAGCACCACTTATATCGTTTCTCAAATGTTCCATGTACTTTGATCAATAGTTTCTCCTTCTTTCTTTATCTATTAATTCACATTCCTTAAATTTAACTCAAATATATATATATATATATATATATATATATATATATATATATATATATATATATATATATATATATTACTAGCTATTATTCTTTTGGTTGCCGTGATTGGAAATTCATTAAGCCTATGACAAAAGATTTTGTGATTTATTTGTTTAATATTTTTTTAATTATTAATTGTTAAATCCATGAGAATTATTTGTTTCTTATTTGGATTTCAATTCCATGATTCTGAAACAAGTTTCTAATTTTTAATTCTTTGTATTAGAACGCTCTCAAATAGATCGATGAGAGTGTGAATATTTTAAAAAGAAAAAACTAGGATAAGGATGAGTTTTAATTTGTTGTATCACTATCAACATTTCTCTTCAATTACATCGGTTATAAGGGATTGAGATTTACTTAGTATTGATTGAAAATTTTAGTTATTGGATAACGGCTTATTTTTTGAAAATTTTAGTTATTGGATAACGGCTAATTTTAAGAGATACAATGACTATAAAATTCATACAATCAAAGAGTTTTTGTATTTAATGTTGCATCAAATGTTGTACATAAATTTAGGCAATTACTGTTCCACCCTTTTGGTGTGAGTTGCACTTCTGAAATGGGTTCGAAGGGAACAGTGTTCCGGTAAATGTTGTATGGTGTTCAGTCGATGTCATCGTGCTGAGTCTGGTCAATATACACAAGGAACGGCCGTACAGTATTATTTCCTCTCCGCGGACAATATAGGCAAGCACATGACCAATCCTCAAAATATTTTAGTACGTGATCAAACTCGTGTATGCGGTGAAAGTGAGATAGGATTCATCCCTGTAAATGAATAAAAAAGTATTAGTAACAAGTGTAAAAAAAAAAGTGGTTTCAATATTAATAATGGTTATGGAAATTACCGTCAGCAGGGTGCAGGAGCATGTCATTTGCTTTGTCGTCCAAAGAGAATCTTCGCTCAGCTTGGAGTACAAGTATATCAAAATGGCGGCCCACAGTTCTACTTGTGAATGGCCGATAAGTCGATGAAATACATAATGTATGCCACATCGACGTAGGTTGCACTTTTGTCCACAAAAATGGACGTGCCAACTAAGAATATGAGGAAACACCTCAAAGCACACTCCTTGTGGTAGGTAAAATGTAGATCATCTTCGTCGGCATTCTTGGCCAACTCCAAGTTGTTTTGATATAACGTCTCCAAGTAAGAAAATTTTGCATGTGCACCTTTGGTGCTCTCACATTACATCATGGCATCCATTGGATCAGCTCTCATATAAATGATCATCATCTATTGGGCTTCACCACGTTTGATCCTGGAATGATCAAGTAACATCCCCCTGATGGGAAGATGTAGAAGGCAAGCAACATCATCCATGGTGATCATCATCTCGCCAATGGGGAAGTGAAAAGATGACATTTTCTTATGTCATCTCTCAGCAAAAGCCATCTGCATGTCATGGTTAATGGTCTTGTACCCGGAGCAACACATGCCTGCAAGATCGGATATTTGAGGACATTATGGAATCAATGATCCTTAGGCTGATAAAGCTTCAGAATCGTTCTGTTGTAGTTAACAGATTTCAAAAAATTGCGCTCTTGTTAAAAAAACAGAATATCAGTCGCATAACAAGTGTTTAAAATATATAAATAACAATCGTTAACAAAAATACCTCTCCATCCCAGACATACCCAACAATATGATCTCGATAGTATATCAGTAAGGAGGTGTCAGAGGGCACTTCTGGAAAAGAAACTGCAAGTGGGGGAACACCATCATGTGCAGCAGCAGGAGCTTTCTCCTGGTCTACGTGATCAAGGGAGGCGTTCCTCTGGGATGACGACCCATGTGTCAGACGGCTCTTAGAAGTCGATGTTTCCCCCTCATGAGGCCTAGGGATGGTTGCTCACCTAACTCTGGCCTGCTCATTCTGAAGTCTAGCCCTTTCACATCGAATGGACGCATGTTGGGTTTCACGGTCGAGTCTCGGTTTGTCTTTGTTGTTTGCATCCATTTTTCCTGAAACAATAAAAGAAAAAGACATCAATTTACATCTAAGACAGTTTTAGATATGCATCTCTGAAAATCAGTAAGCCACAAATTCGGAGATGCATCTCCGAAAAAGCTCGTGTTTGCATCAATGTCATAAATTGATACCAATCTTCTCTTAACAAACCCAAAATGCAATCAAATAATATTGCATGTCTCTAACAGCTATCTATTACGAATTTGATTACTACATAATGCATTTATAATAATCTATTTAACCTAATACATCAATCAAAAATATAAATAAGTTAAATGAGAAACTTACTCAAAAAAGTGTTGAGGATGAATGAGTGGAGTTATTTGGGATTAAAATGCTTGACGTTGAGGTAGTGCAAGTCCTTGAAGAAGCTTGAAAAATAGACTGGAAGAATGTTGCTACAAGCTCCAATGTTGCTTGAAGTTAAGGTTGAAATAGTTCAGAAAATGAAGAAGGAGAATTGGAAGGGTCTACCGCGATATATATACATTAAACACATTTGGAGGTGCATCTCTGAATTTCTCCTTGGATTTGAAATTAAGGGTTATTTCAGATATCCATCTGCGAACAAACCCTAAAACAAATACGAATATGCATCTCGAATTGAATTTTGGAAGAATAAAAAAACTGTGTATTCGGAGATGCATCTCCAAAAATTAAGGGCATTTTTTACTTTTTAACAAGGATTTAAGAGAATTTATAAGGATGGAAAAAGAAATTGTCATGAATTTATTATATATATTCTTCCTTTTGAATGCAAGATGAACATGTTAGGCCTTAATACTAAGTTCTATTTAGTGTGTTTGATAATTAGAAATATATTATTTTAATTTTCTTTTTCTGTGATAGAATTTGAGAACACGCAGGTAAGTAGATTTAGAAATTTTTCTTTTAATTATCTTTCGCAATCTAGACAGAGTTTTAGAATATTCAACTTTTTTATAGGGACATATTGTTTCAATCTTATTGGTGTGATGATTAGTAATATAGTGTTTTAACTAACTTTTGAGAAATTATTATTGTATCCTAGGTATTTTTAATGCGCCGTGTGAATTTCAACATATGCCTCCTGATTCTGGAGATACATCTCCGGATGCACCCAACACATACTCAATAAAGGTCATTCTGAGCTACGTCATTTCTTGGTTTAATTTATTCCGGAGATGCATCTCTGAAATAACTCTGTAGTTACATCTCCGGACACACCCAATACCCACTCAACAAAGGTCATTCTAAGTTGCGTTCTTTTTTTTTGTTCAATTTATTCCAGAGATGCATCTCTGGAATAGTTCCATAGTTACATCTTCGGATTCACACCAGAAACAGATTCAACAGATCCAAAATGAAATTGACATTCATAACATAAAATGATCATTACAATGATGATTTCAACAGAAAATTCAATATTACATTTCAATATTCTGGTGGACTCTTGCACATCTTCAGGATATCTTCGACCGATCTTTGTATCGTTGCTTCTAATTCGAGTGGGACTTTCTTTTCGAAACCGAAAAACGTATCCCCTATAGCCCTAACATCCGTTTGCATCTTGAACTCAAACTTGGTGAACTGAATCTTCGTTTTGTTGTCAATTGAAGGTAAACGGTACTCGAGCTTCACACTCTTTTGACTGTCATTGTAAGGTAGGAGATGGTGGATTTCGTCTTTGATATCTTCGAGGGAGGTGTACTCGTTGAGCTTGAATGTTCAGTCGGGTGTAGGGCCGGAGAAGGACATATTTGTAACATTCCAATAGATTTTTATTTGTGACATTTGATACATTTTGAGTTTGTGTGAAATATAGCACTAGAGCACCTAAATCTATATAAGGCAAAGATCAATTTGGACCATTCATTAACTGGCACATTGATTACAGAGATATATCTCTAGAAATACACCTTATTATCTTGTTTCGGAGATGTACCTCTGTAACTTCTCTTGAACGAAAACCACACCATAACTACGGCAGAACCATTTGTTTTCCAATTGCAAAAACAGAAATGTTGTAATGGGGAATATAAAACAACATAAAGACAAAATATGAAGAAAAGGTCAATATATAACCCTTCATTTATAATGAGACACAATTACATACAATTATTTGTCCGATTAAAAAGGAAATCAAAATGAATCGAAACATATGTCGTCGGCTAAATCTATAGGTGGTACCCCCTTGGAATTTTTTGCATTCGATTCTTTTTCAATGTTGTTCAATCTCTCAAATTCTTTTCTCATTTCCTTAAAATGGTCCATCCACGTGTCAGCTTTTATGGTTGAATGAGTTGTCCACTCCTATGATGTAAGTGGTATGGAGCATCCCGATTTCAAGTAAACTTGAACAAAATGATTTAATTTTTAAATTCATCCAATACACATGATACGATCATTTGGATTTGGGGTGGGAGGTGGTTTTCTAATGGGGGCTTCTTTCACAACACTTTTTGGAGATTTTAGAATCGGGAAAAACTTTGTCAACGTGTTCAAAATATGAAGGAAACCGTGTTATCGAGTTGTCATTCAGTGTAGGCTTCATTTTCTTCGGAGCATATTTTGTTTTTACCATTTGAGAAGGCGGTTTCGTGTCGGTGGTTTTGGGATAGGCAATTTTCCTCAATCGTTCTTTGATGTGGAGTTTCATGTTGTCATCGGCCTTTGAAAATCTTTCTTGTATCACTTCCCATTTGATCAAAATAGAGATATTCGATTTCCCGTCATCCATGCATCCATCATCATCGAACCTAAGTCTCTTCCAATGAGAGAAAATCTCGTTCATTCTTATTGGTTCACCAAGTTTCACCTTTTTAGCAGTAGTACAAGCACATGGGAGACCATATGTTTTCACAATAGTGCAACCACACTTTGCGTTATCGGATCCTACATTATCAGCTCATTTAGCCTCATGAAAAATATAGTTCAAACTCGCCCGAGAAATGTTACCAACCAACTGAAAATATAAAGTGTTGTCTTTAAATTTGTGTTTCAAAACTGTGATGCTCCAACTAAAAGTTGTTTGTATCTCATTATGCTGGTTTTGAATCATGTGGTTCACGGAGTCCCAGTCTCTACACAAATCCCCTTTACTAATTCCCAACTAATTTTTCAAAGTAGCATGGGCCGACTCAACTCTGTTAGTAGTTTTATTTCCAAGGTGTCTAACATTATCAGTGCACGCACAAACTATCTTCTCCTTCACCTGATCATGAATTGTGGTTTCAAAAAATTTGGATTCTTTTCACACACTTTTCGGAAATGAATAACAGAATCGACATATAGTTCTTTTGTTAAAGAATTTATTATACATTCCATGCATCCATAATTTTTTCCACAATCACACCCGCCTTCACCAATTTTCCACCTTCGGACTCTATTTGTTTCGTCCCTACCGCGGGTTTAACATGACTATGACTTCTCACACTATTTGTTATGTGATACTTACAAAGTAATGCATTAGAAGAAGGAAATATCTTTGCAACCAAATTCATCAATGCGGTATCACGGTCGGTAATAATCGTTTTAGGCATCTCACCTTGGACCTTCAAAAGTGACCGACACACCTTTAATGCCCAAGTAATATTATCCTCTTTTTACACTCAAGAAATGCAAATCCAACAGAATATGTCTTCTTAGTTGAGGTAACACCAACCATCTCAAATAATGAAAGTTTATACTTGTTGGTCTTGTAGGTTGAATTAAGTATAAGCACAATAGGAAATGTGTTGAACAACTTTATGGAATCAGGATGAGTCCAAAAAATATCTCTAACCGTAACTCCATTATCACACGTTCGGTACCAGGAGACGTAACTATTATCATCCAACAATTTCAAGACTTTTTGCATCTCAGTTCTATCCCCTCTAATCGCCTTGTTAGTGAGGTATGGAATATTATACACTTGCTTGATATTTGATATATTGTCGGGTCGCTTCCGTTTCAATGTTGGAAGAATATTTTTTGGTTGAACAAGATTCAAGGTCATGTCACTAATGCATTCCTTTTATTCCGGCTTAAGCCGACAGACACTAGCATGACTGGCTGATTTTAAACATAAATTATAGTTATGCAAACAATATATCACAATAAATCTCCAATTTTTATTTGCCAACATGTAACCATGAACCTTAAACAGACACTCACATTTTCTACTACCCATGTCGTCTCTTTTAAAATTCCGGAGAGGAGTTCGATATTTCCCGCTTCATTCGTACACTATTGTCACAAATGCGCATCTTCTATCCGAACCATTATCGGACCTTTCGATAACCACACCAAATCCAAGTTTAGAGGCCTCCATATGAATCCATTCAAGTATTTGATCACGAGATTCAAACTCTTGCTTGTTTTTAAAGTCGTTACCAGCATTTATCGCCTTCACAACAACCCCTTGAACTTTCAGAGAAATAACTTGTTTTGGGAAACCATCGGGGTGCACCATATCTATTGAAAACAATTAAAACAATAACACAACATTAGTTTAACTACTGCTGCAGAATGACAGGAAAAATGAAGACAAACAACTTCCGAAAATGCATCTCCGGACAAGTTCATATATGTTTCGGAGATACATTTCTAGACACAGCGTAAGTTTTTTCAAAAAATTGATGATTAATGTGAGCAATGTAGAGGGAAAAGAACACTTTTTACCTAAAATTCTATCTTCTTTTTCTCCCTGTGATATGTTGAACCAAAAGGATGGAGATTTAGAGTGAAAAATGGATTGAGAATGAAGGGTATTTAGGGTGAAAGGTTTAGTTGAGAGTGAAGTAGAACAACAATGAAGGATTGATCATGCAGCTGGATGTTATATCAGGTATTTCCGGAGATGCATCTCCGGAAATACCTGACATGCAAAGGTGACAGAAAATTTAAAAATGCCACCCATAATTCCGGAGATGCATCTCCAGAATATTTACTGAACAGAACAATTAAAATGTTTTCCTTAAAATGTTCCGGGGATATATCTCTGGAATAAAACTAACCCAGTGTATGGGGTGTAACTCAGAATGACCTTGGTTGAGTATGCAAAAGGTGCTTCCGGATATATATCTCCGAAACCGGGGAGCCTATGTGGAAATTCACATGGTGCGTTAGAAGTATATAGGGTGTGAAGGTGTGAGAAAACACAAGAAAGGGGGGTTTGAATTGGATTTTCAAAATGATAGCTTTTTGTGAAACTCAAACAAAGATCACAAATAAACTAGCAATAGAGAAAGACACACGATATATCCTGGATCACTTGAAAACTATCAAGTTAATCTAGTCCACCCGCTAAATTGGTTTCGCCTTATACACAAGGACTTAATCCACAATAATCAAACTGATTACACTGCTCTAGCAACTGCTGGTGACTAACATACAAAGACTAACTGTCTCTTCTTAAGGATTCTGACCCATCTGGTCCCTTAAGGAATACAAATAATTGTTTGAATAAAATTAATGTTTACAATGAATTGCTTCTACACAAGCTGATATAAACGCTATGAATAGCTCAAATAAAATCTATACAGTATGAAGAATGTATTTTTCTTTGTATTGTGGTGCTTAACTGTTCACGCATGTGTCTCTCTCATATAATTCAGTGTCACACATTTCTTCAAGTGATCAAGTCCTTATATAGCCAGAAAAAGATTCGTTGGAGGGAAGATCATGAATATCATTAAGATTGTTGGCGACTTGAAATAATGTCGTTATGTAGGGATGAAAATCGTACACAAAAGTTGTCCTTTGTTCCACCAAATCAGGGTAGTGGAAAAGAATGTGTTTGATATGTATTATGTACTATTTTCCCTCGCAAACGTTTAATCTTCTTTTGTTCATCAGCAACTTTTGAATAGATATGGTTGAAACATGATCAGAAGAATTGATCACTGGGTTTTCAGAGTCTTGAGTCATCGGAGTCTTCAAAACTTGTTCACCAGAACCTTGTCTTCAGAGTCCTCAGCACTCCGTCTTCAGAACCCTTGGTTATCAGAAACTTAAGTCTTCAGAGTCTTCAGAACGTTATTCAGCTTAACCTTGTCTTCAGAGTCTTCAACACTTAGTCTTCAGAAACTTAAGTCTTCAGAGTCATATTTAGAGCCAGAATCCAAGAGAACATTGCAGCAGCAACATATTGTCTTCTTAGAATCTTTCTGAGGTTGAGTAGATTAGAAGCAAACTTGCTTCTTTGATGCAAAAGCGACTTTTGGTCAATTGAGAGTGACGTTCCACATGATCTCTTACGGAGTCAGAGCTTTATTTATCAGAGTCTGTTCCTGTTTGTCAATTCTTTAGAAAACAATCGTTAGAGTACCAAAATTGTTCTCACACAAATACTACTTTGTTATTATCAAAACATAGATATATCTTGCAGAACCAAATCTTGTTTTAACAATCTCCCCATTTTTGATAATGACAAAACAATGTATTTTGATAACACAATTTTGTACGAAGATAATTAATAGGAAATGACGCAAATAAGTTTAGATTAAACTTTCCTTTATCAAGTTCCCCCTGAATCTAAGACTTAAAAAAATCTTATCAGATTAGGGATACCAGAGCCTGATTACAAGGATCTAGTCAGATCCAGAATATCAGAGCTTGATTATAGTGGTAATGGTGTCTGATAATAGAGCTTTATTGGTTAGATCAGATCCTGATTAAATCAGAGTCAGATTGCCAATATAAATATTGTTCCTGAAAAGCATTCTAAGAAAAATTTGCAATTAATGTGTTAGAATGTTAGAGCTATGATTCAGAGACAAAATATTTATCAAAATAACTTTCCATTAAAATACTCCCCCTTTTTGTCATAATCAAAAAGGGTAATCAATGGTTAACGCAAGCATTTGAATTTAATTCAAGAGAAATTAGATATGTTAAATTCAGTACTTCTCCCCTTTGATGGAAATCATAAAGAAATGCAATAAGATAAGATAGATGCCATAAAGATACTTTTTATTGATTAAACAAAACGCCGGAGGCGCAGTACAAAAGCAAGACACAAAACAAGACAACCACAAAACAACAGATAGAAGCAACAACGATTAATCAAAGTCATGAAAAGAGAGACCAAAAACTGAGAGACCAACAAAAACACCCGCCAACCAACTATCAGAAATCCTCCACCTCATCAACCCTTTCACACCTTTCTTCATCCGTAGCATTCTCTGGTCCAAGTATTCTGGCTAGACTGATGATTTCAGCCTTGAAGAATAACTCAGACATAATTCTTCCATAGGGTATGAAGGACTTGTACTAATTTCTGGAGATTTCAACACTGTTCTTCAGATGATTGAAGATGGTTTGAGGAAGGTCCACTCGGACATTGTACATCATGAAGTAGATACAAAATTTATCATCATGAGTCAAGGCATTTTTGGCCACTCCTCTGGGTCGAAAGTTGGTAAGCAAAAGTTGAAACCACATTTTACCGGTGGGAAGGAGTTCTTGAGGATTATAGGGTTCATATTTGTTACGAGACACGTCGTGAATTCCAATGAGATCCTTAACAAAGGAGTAGGACAAATGGAAATCTTCAACAGTGACTCCAGACTGAACATAATTGATGGCCTGAGCGATGAAGGTAGGTGTTATGATGATCGGAACACCAGTTACAGAAGACCAAACAAAATTATTTTCTTCTCCAATCTGTGCATATTTCTCTAATTCCTTCAACAGGACATGATAAATAGGTCCATGCAGGATTGCATAGTATCCCGGCCACCCTTGAATTTGCATGTTGGTGGATATATATAGGCCTTAGTCTCTTAGTCTTAGAAGGTTTGGCCTTTTCTCATTGATGACTTCTATAACTTCGTCATTGCCAAGAAAAGTTTTGATAGACATAGTGAATAAAAAAGGATATGAATGAAAAGCAAGTTGGGGAACAAATGAAGAGTTATGAAGAGAGGTATGGTATATAAAGAGAAGAAAAATGTGTTAGCAATAAATGGCAATAAAGATTAGATTAACTGAAACGAAAATTCATCATTTCTAATACAAGAGATACAAACAAAAACAAAGAATGATAAAAGAGTGTATCAGTCTCCAAAAGATCATAGATCAGGTATACGTTATTCAAATCTTGACATCAGTCAATAAATACGAATAAATATATACTTGAAAGTGGGAGGGAAGAATTTGACAAGAAATAAAGGTTGGGAAGATAAGTGTTTAGTTTTAAGAAATCTCTGTCTTACACACAACTTAATGAATGCATAATAAAGGGGGGAAGACGTAAAGATTTAAACTATTCTCAAGTAAATTATTAAACCCAATGCGTCAAAACATGATTACAGCAATAATAAGGAATATTAAGGAGCAATTACTTGAAACCTAGTCTCACGAAATCACAACGCTCGAGGTGTCTCTTCAACAGAAATGTATGATTTGATATTGGACAAGTGTCACAAATAATCACAACCGTTTGTTTTCAAGAGGGCACATTTGATATTCCCAAGGTCAAGAATACCAAGAGGTATATGACTGGACGAGTTTCTGATCAGGACATCTTCTAACATGTAGAATTATCGTTAGTCAGAAGGACATAAAATAAATAATAAAACACTTTGCTTAACATCAGAATCTTATATCAAAAGTTCTGGTGACTTGACACATCAAAATATCATCTACTCATTCTGGACAAGGTTTAATAAATAGATTTTCCAGAATGAATACGAATCTATTCTCAGCAAGGGGTTTTGTGAAAATATCAGCCCACTGGTGGTCTGTATCCACATATTTTAAATGAAAAGTACCCTTCTGAACATAGTCACGTAGAAAGTGATGTTTTATTTCAATATGTTTTACCGTAGAATGCAGAATAAGATTCTTAGATAAACAAATAGCAGAAGTATTATCACAGAAGATAAGAATATTACTCTCGTGTATCTGATAATCTTCGAGTTGATTCTTCATCCAGAGTATCTGAGTACTGCACAGTGATTTTGAGATATATTCTGCTTCTGCAGTTGAAAGAGCAATTGTTGATTGTCTTTTGCTTGCCCAAGAGACAGGGTTGTTTCCCAGAAACTGACAGTTTCCAGAAGTACTTTTCCTTTCCAATTTGTCTCCAGCATAATCTGCATCACAATAACTAGAAGGATTGTACTCTGATGTTTTCTTATACATCAAGCCAAGGTTAGTTGTTCCTTTTAGATACCTTAGGATTCTCTTAAAAGCAGTTAAGTGAGTTTCCCTTAGATCTGATTAGAAACGAGCACAAAGATATACATTGAACATAATATTTGGACGAGAGGCAGTCAAATACAGAAAAGAGTCCATCATACCACGATAGAGCTTCTGACAAACCTTTTTACTTACTTCTTCTTTCTCCAAAATGCATGTCGGGTGCATAGGATGAAGGTGTGAGAAAACACAAGAAAGGGGGGTCTGAATTGGGTTTTCAAAATGAAAGCTTTTTGTGAAACTCAAACAAAGTTCACAAATAAACTCACAATAGAGAAAGACGCACGATATATCCTGGTTCACTTGAAAAGTATCAAGTTAATCCAGTCCACCCGCCAAGGTGATTTCGCCTTATACACAAGGACTTAATTCACTATAACCAAACTGATTACATTGCACTAGCAACTGCTGGTGACTAACATACACAGACTAACCATCTCTTCTTAAGGATTCTGACCCAACTGGTCCCTTAAGGAATACAAATAACAGTTTGATCAAATATGATATTTACAATGAAATGCTTCTACACAAGCTGATATAAACACAATTTCTAGCTCAAACTAACTTAGAGAAAATCTATACAGTATGAACAAATTTCTTCTTTGTATTCTAGTGATTTACTGTTCACTCATGGATTTCTCTTATTTGTATTTCTGTGTTTCTTTCTCGTATGAATTAGTGTCTCAGTATGTATCAATCTTTTAAACTTCTTCGAGTGATAAAGTCCTTATATATCTAGAAAAAGATCCGTTGAAGGGCAGATCAGAAATATCAGTAAAATTGCTGGCGACTTGAAATAATGTAGTTATGCTGGGATGAAAATTGTACACTGAAATTGTCCTTTCTACCACCAAATCAGGGTAGTGGAATGGTAGTGGAAAAGAACTTGTTTGATCTGTACTATGTACTATTTTCCCTCTCAAACGTTTCATCTTCTTCTATTTATCAGAGGCTTCCGAATAGATATGGTTGAAGCATGATCAGAAGAATTGATCACTGGGTCTTTAGAGTCTTGAGTCTTCAGAGTCTTCAGAACTTGTTCATCAGAACCTTGTCTTCAGAGTCTTCAACACTCCTTCTTCAGAACCCTTGGTTATCAGAAACTTAAGTCTTCAGAGTCGTCAGAACATTTTTCAGCAGAACCTTGTCTTCAGAGTCTTCATCACTTAGTCTTCAGAGTCTTTAGAACGTTGTTCATCAGAACCTTGTCTTCAGAGTCTTTAGCACTTAGTCTTCAGAAGATAAATACAGGAGTTATATTCAGAGCCAGAATCCAAGAGAACATTGCAGCAGCAACATATTATTTTCTTAGAATCTTTCTGTAGCAGATCAGAAGTAAACTTGCTTCTTTGACGTAGAAGCGACTTTTGATCAATTGAGAGTGACGTTCCACATAATCTCTATTAGAGTCAGAGCTATCTTTATCAGAGTCAGAACTTGTTTGTTAATACATTAGAAAACAAATGTTAGAGTACCAAAATTGTTCTCACACAAATACAACTTTGTTATTATCAAAACTTAGAGATATCTTGCAGAACCAAATCTTGTTCTATCAATCTCCCCATTTTTTATAATGACAAAACAATGTATTTTGATAACACAATTTTGTACGAAGATAATTAATAAGAATTGACTCAGATAAGTTCAAAGTAAACTTCCTTTTATCAAGCTCCCCCTGAATCTAAGACTTAAAAAAATCTTATCAGATTTGGGATAGCAGAGCATGATTGTAAGGATCTAGTCAGATCCAAAATATCAGAGCTTGATTATAGTGGTAATGCATTTTGATAATAAAGCTTGATTAGTTAAATCAGAGCCTGATTGATATCAGAGTCATATTGCCAATATAAATATTGTTCGTGAAAAGCATTCTAAGAAAATTTTGCAATTAAAGTGTTTGAATGTTAGAGCTATGATTCAGAGACAAGATACTTATCAAAATAACTTTCCATTTAAATACTCCCCCTTTTTGTCATAATCAAAAAGGGTAATCAATGGTTAATGTAAGCATTCTGATTTAAGAGAATTTAGATAAGTTAAATTAAGTACTTCTCCCCCTTTGATGGCAATCATAAAGAAATGCAGTAAGATAAGATAGATGCAATAAGGAAAATTATTATTGATTAAAAACAAAATGCCAGAGGCGTGGTACAAGAGCAGGACACAAAATAAGACAACAAACAACAGACAAAAGCAACAACGATGAAAAGAGAGACCAAGCAACTGAGAGACCAACAGAAACACCTGCCAACCAGCTATCTCATTTTTTGATTATGGTTTCAGAATAGTTCATGGGAGAACACCAATCAGTAATAAGTTTCTCAGTCATTCCGATTTACTTTAAGTAAGCAACAACTCCTTGAAGATCTAGAATATGAGAGATAACTCTATTGTAGGGAATCTAAAATGATAACTCCTATCTCGATGAAAGTATTTCTTCTTTCAAAAAGTTGAACATGGATTGAGGCGGATTGATTTTATTCTTGGAGATTAAGAAGAAAATGAAAAGCTTATCCAATGCAGAGAGCCTTCCTGTTCCCTTTTCTTTGGGCCTAAGATTCATTCCCATAATTTGGTACCGGACTTTTGCCTTAGAGGTGAGAGAAGAGGGACTGTCAACAGGTCCTTTGTGAGGATAGATGATGTGAATATGTTTAGCAAACCAGTTGTTTCCTCTGTAATATTCAACACATTCACGATCTTATTTACATTCAATAGCTTGAGAGATAATAATGGAGTTAATCATAAAGGGAAAACCAGATATAGTAGACAATATGTAACAAGTATCAGACTCATATGCAAGGACTCAAGCATTGGCCCAGAATTCCTTTACAAGTATTGGATAGATAGGTCCATTTAGTATTTCAAGGTATTTATCCCAGTTCTGGTAGATGATATCTGAGAGAATATTGGAAAGACCATTGTCAACTAGAGCCTTGAAATCAATAGAGTATTCATTTAAGAGATCTAAGTCAGAGATTTCTCCCTTAATGGTTTTAGAAGACATAGTAAATGAAAAAAGGATAGGAATGAAAAGCAAGTTTAGGAATAGATGAATAGTTATGAGGAGAAGTGTGGTATATAAAGAGAACAAAAAGTGTTAGCAATAAATGGCAATAAAGATTAGATGAATTGAAACAAAAAATTCATCATTTCCAATACAAGAGATACAAACAAGAACAAGGAATGATAAAGAACTGTATCAGTCTCCAAAAGATCACAGATCAGGTATACGTTATTCAAATCTTGACATCAGTCAATAAATACGAATAAATGTATACTTGAAAGTGGGAGGGCAGAATATGATAAAGAATAAAGGTTGGGAAGAGAAGTGTTTAGTTTCAAGAAATCTTTGTCTTACACACAGCTTAATGAATGCATAATAAGGGAGGAAGACGTAAAGATTTAAACTGTTTTCAAGTAAATTTTCAAATCCAATGCATTAAAACATGATTATAGGAATATTAAGGAGTAATTGCTTAAAACCTAGTCTCTTGAAATCACAACGCTCGAGGTGTCTCTTCAAAAGTAGGTATGATTTGATTTTGGACAGGTGTCACAAATAATCATAACCATTTGTTTTCAAGAGAGCACGTTTGATATTCCCAAAGTCAAGAATACCAAGAGGTATCTGACTGGACTAGTTTCTGATCAGGACATCTTCTAACATGTAGAAATATCATTAATTAGAAAGTCATAATAAAACACTTTGCTTAACATCAGAATCTTATATCAGAAGTTCTGGTGACTTGACACATCAAAATATCATCTTCTCATTCTGGACAAGGTTTAATAAATAGATTTTCCAGAATGAATATGAATATATCTTCAGAAAGGGGTTTTGTGAAAATATCAGCCCACTGGTGATCTGTATCCACAAATTTTAACTGAAAAGTACCCTTCTGAACATAGTAACGTAAAAAGTGATGTTTTATTTCAATATGTTTTGCCCTAGAATGTAGAATAGGATTATTAGATAAACAAATGGTAGAAGTATTATCATAGAAGATAGAAATGTTACACTCGTGTATCTGATAATCTTCGAGTTGATTCTTCATCCAGAGTATTTGAGTATTGCACAGAGATGTTGAGATATATTATGCTTCTACAGTTGAGAGAGCAATTGTTGATTGTCTTTTGCTTACCCAAGAGATGAGGTTACTTCCAAGAAACTGACAGTTTCCAGAAGTACTTTTCCTTTCCAATCTGTCTCCAGCATAATCTGCATCACAGTAACTAGAAAGCTTGTACTCTGATGTTTTCTTATACATCAAGCCAAGGTTAGTTGTTCCTTTTAGATACCTTAGGATTCTCTAATTAACATTTAATTGAGTTTCCCTTGGATCTGATTGGAAACGAGCACAAAGACATACGCTGAACAGAATATCTGGACGAGAAGCAGTCAAATATAGAAGAGAGCATATCATACCACGATAGAGCTCCTGGAAAACCTTTTTACTTACTTCTTCTTTCTCTAAAATGTATGTCGGATGCATAGGAGTATTAGCAGGTTTACTTTCTGGCATATTAAACTTCTTCAAAAGTTCTTTTGCATACTTACTCTGATGAATGTACGTTCCTTATAAACGTTGATCAATCTGAATTCCCATAAAGAATCTGAGTTCTCCTATTAGACTCATTTCAAATTCAGCCTGCATTAACTTAGAGAATTCCTTGAACAAGGAAGTATTAGCATAATCAAATATAATATTATCAACGTAGATTTGAACAACTAGAATGTCATTTTTAAAGGTTTTACAAAAGAGTGTTGTATCCACTTTTCCTCTGGTAAAGTCATTTTCCAAAAGAAAGTTACTTAGCCTTTCATACCAAGCTCTAGGAGTCTGTTTCAGACCATATAACGATTTTTTAAGTTTGAAAACAAAATTTGGGTTTTTAGAACTCTCAAAACCAGGAGGTTGGTGGACATACACTTCTTCATAAATACATCCATTTAAAAATGCACTCTTTACATCCATATGATATAAAGTAATGTCATGATTCACGACAAATGAAATTAAGAGACGAATTGATTCTAATCTGGCAACTGGTGCAAAGGTTTCTGTATAGTATATCCCTTCTTTTTTACTATAACCTTGTGCAACCAGTCGTGATTTGTTTCTTATGACCTCACTTTTCTCATCTAACTTGTTTCTGAATACCCACGTTGTTCCAATGACGTGGACACCTTTGGGTTTCTAAACAAGATCCCATACATCATTTCTGGTGAATTGATTCAGCTCTTCTTGCATGGCCAGAATCCACTCATTTTCCCTAAGAGCGTCATCAACTGATGTTGGCTCTATCAGAGACACCAAACCCAGAAGAGTTTCTTCAGAAGGTTTGAATGATGAACGAGTTCTGACTGGATCAACTTTGTCTCCCAGAATCAATTCTTCAGAATGATAAGTCTTTAGTCTATTCTTCTTCTGATGAGATGGACTATTTTCAGTTTCTGGTAAGGTTGTATCTGATTCTGGAGAGTCTGCATCTTTGTCTCCTTCTTTTGAATCTTCTTCCTTGGATTCTGATAAGGTAATCTTCAGATCTGCAAACTTTCCAACTAGCTTTGACTTTTCAGGGTCAAGCTTATCATTGAATCTGACATGAATTGATTCCTCAACAATTCATGTTTCTGTGTTATAGATTTTGTAGCCTTTAGAGCGTTCAGAGTATCCTAACAGTAAACACTTTTGAGCTTTGGAGTCAAACTTGCCAAGATTCTCTTTAGTGTTCAACATAAAACAAATACAGCCAAAAGGATGAAAATATGAAATGTTGGGTTTTCTATTCTTCCACAATTCATAAGGAGTCTTACCCAGAATAGGTCTTATTGAAATCCTGTTCTGAGTATAAAATGTTGTATTTACTACCTCTGCCCAGAAGTGCTTAGCCATGTCAGTTTCTTGGATCATGGTACGAGCCATTTCTTGCAAAGTCCTATTCTTCCTTTCCACTACTCCATTTTGTTGTGGAGTTCTGGGACATGAGAAATCATGGGAAATGTCATGGGAATAAAAAATATTCTCAAAGTATCTGTTCTCAAATTCTCTGCCATGATCACTTCTGACTTTGACTATTTTGCAATCCTTCTCTGTTTGCACTTGAGAGCAAAACGTAGAGAAACAGAATGTGACTCATCCTTGTGTTTCAAGAATTTTACCCATGTCCAATGACTACAATCATCAACGATAACTAATTCATACTCCTTTCCACTGATTGAAGAAGTTTTCACTGGTCCAAACAAATCAATGTGTAGAAGTTCTAACGGTCTAGAGGTGGACACAACCTTTTTTGCTTTGAAGGAAGTTTTAGAGAACTTTCCTTTCTGACATGCTTCACAAAGAGCATCTGAAGAATACTTCAGATTTGGCAAGCCTCTGACAAATTCAAGCTTATTTAGCTGAGAAATCCTCCTCATTATGGCCTAAACGTATATGCCATACCCATTGCTCCTCATTAACAGACATTAAGCATTTGACATTCTGTTCACAGAGATCAGAAAGTCTAATTTTATAAATGTTGTTTTTCCTCTTTCTGATAAACAGGATTGAGCCATCTTTCTGACTTACAGCCTTACAGGACTTTTGATTAAAGATAATATCATAACCATTGTCACCAAGTTGACTAATTGACAACAAGTTATGCATCAAACCATCGACCAGAAGAACATCAGTAATAGAAGGAAGGTTACCATTACCAACAGTTCCAGAGCCAATGATTTTTCCTTTCTGGTTTCCTCCGAAACCAACGAAGCCTCCAGACTTAAGTTCCAGACTTTGGAACATATGCCTTCTTCCCGTCATGTGTTACGAGCAACCACTGTCCAGGTACCATGATTGGTGTTTCAACTGAGCTGCTAAGGATATTTGCAACATAGATTATCTTTTCCTTAGGTACCCACTTTCTGGGTCCTCTCTTGTTAGTTTTCCCAGAGTGTTTGACAACTTTGGGCTTATATGCAACAGGATAATCAAGTGGAATTTGTGCATGTTATTTGACTTTAGAAATAGATATCTGTGTCGGAGGGGGTTCTTGTGCAAGTTCAGAGCAAACAAGCTCAGTGCCAGAAGGCACAAAATGGTCATAGAGAGGTTTTGGTTTAACAGGCTGACTTTCGTCAAGTTCAATTATTTCTGTACACCCCAAACCTTTCTTACCGTTTCAGCTAACTCCATAGATCATGGAAGCTATTCTGCTTCTATCTATGTTTTTAGCTAGAAAATACTGGAATGCTCTATCATACTTGTTGATACAACTTGTGTAAGAGACATTGGAGATTAATTCTTCTTCTAATTTAGAAATTTTTCTTTTCAAGGCACAATTACTATTTTTTAAGGAAAAAACGTTTTCATTTAGAGATGAATTATTCTGCTCAAGCTTATATTTTGCCTCAGAAGCAATTACATGTGATCTCTTAAGATCCTTGTATTTATTCTGAAGAGTTTGATATTTTTCCAGCATTTCTGAAAGACATGACTCTAATTCACAACGAGAGAGTTTAGATAATACCTCTGAGTCTGAGTCTGAGTCTCATTCTGGTTCTGATGATATTCTGTCTTCTGGTTCTCCAGAAACTTCAGCGTCAATTGTTGCTACGAGCGCAACGTTTTCTTGTTCCTCATCAGAGTCTTCTTCTTCATATTCAGAGTCATTCAAGTTGCCATGAGTCCCTTCTTCGCTTTGGAGAAGTTCTTCTTAGGCTTCTTATCTTTCTTAAGCTTTGGACACTCATTCTTGTAATGGCCTAGCTCATTACACTCATAGCAGATGACTTCTTTTCCGAAACTCTGCTTCTTTTGTCCATATGATGACTCAGAACGACCTTTGTTTCTTCTTGATCCTCTGAAGTTTCCTTGCCTATGCTTCCAGAATCTTCATCAGAATCTTCTGATCCTTCCTCAGCTTGATAAGCCTTTTCCTTTTCAGGTTTAGACTTAAGAGCAATAGATTTACTTTTCTTCTGAGGTTCATCTTCTTCCAACTCTATCTCATAATTTCTTAAAGAACTAACAAGCTCTTCAAGACTTATGTTGTTAGATCCTAGGATAACTTTAGAGTTGTTACCATAGGTCTTCATTTCTTGGGAAGACTCCTGATGATCTTTTTAACATAATCAGCAGTTGAGTAACCTTTGTCTAGAACTTTAAGTCTAGCGACTAGCATTTGAAACCTTGAAAACATAGTCTCAACTGTTTCATCATCCTCTATTCTGAATGCCTCATATTTCTAGATTAGGGTCAGTGCCTTTGTCTCCTTAACTTGAGCATTTCCTTCATGAGTCATTCTCAGAGAATCAAAAATGGATTTGGCAGTTTCTCTATTTGTTATCTTCTTATACTCAGTATAAGAGATAGCATTTAGCAATATGATTCTTGCCTTATGATGATTCTTGTAATCTTTCTTTTGTTGGTTGGTCATAGCACTTCTAGACACTTTAACACCCGTAGCATCAACTGGATGAGTGTAGCCATCGACTACAAGATCCCAAAGATCTACATCATAACCAAGAAAGAAACTTTCAATTCTATCTTTCCAATAGTCAAACTTTTCACCATCAAAGACTGGTGGTTTGGCACTGTAATGATATTTCTCTTCTGCAGTAGGATTAACATTAGCTGCAACCATGATATCTCACACAAATACTGGATCGGTACTGAACACGGTGAAGTGTTGATAAATCTTTTTATCACAATCAAAACCGGAGCTCTGATGCCAATTGAAGGTGTGAGAAAACACAAGAAATGGGGGTTTGAATTGGGTTTTCAAAATGAAAGCTTTTTGTGAAACTCAAACAAAGATCGCAAATAAACTAGTAATAGAGAAAGACGCACGATATATCCTGGTTCACTTGAAAACTATCAAGTTAATCCAGTCCACCCGCCAAGGTGATTTCACCTTATACACAAGGACTTAATCCACTGTAACCAAACTTATTACAACTGCACTAGCAACTACTGGTGACTAACATACACAGACTAACCGTCTCTTCTTAAGGATTCTGACCTAACTGGTCTCATAAGGAATACAAATAACTGTTTGAACAAATTTATTATTTACAATGAAATACTTCTACACAAGTTGATATAAACACAATTTATAGCTCAAACTAACTTAGAGAAAATCTATACAGTATGAACAATTTTTCTTCTTTGTATTGTAGTATTTTACTATTCACTCATGGATTCTATCTCATATCAGTGTCTTCACTTTTGTATATCAGTATCACTCATGAATTTCAGCGTCAACTTGTATGTATATGTGTGTCTCTTTTTAATTCTTCGAGTGATCAAGTCCTTATATAGCCAAAAAAAGATCCGTTGAAGGGCAGATCAGGAATATCAGTAAAATTACTGGTGACTTGAAATAATGTCGTTATGCTGGGATGAAAATCATACACAAATGTTGTCCTTTGTACCACCGAATCAGGGTAGTGGAAAAAAAACGTGTTTGATATGTACTATGTACTATTTTCCCTCGCAAACGTTTCATCTTCTTCTATTCATCAGAGGCTTCTGAATAGATATGGTTGAAGCATGATCAGAAGAATTGATCACTGCGTCTTCAGAGTCTTGGATCATTAGAGTCTTCAGAACTTGTTCAGTAGAACCTTGTCTTTAGAGTCTTCAGCACTCCTTCTTCAGAACCCTTGGTAATCAGAAACTTAAGTCTTCAGAGTCTTCAGAACGTTGTTCAGCAGAACCTTGTCTTCAGAGTCTTCAGCACTTAGTCATCAGAGTCTTCAGAACGTTGTTCATCAGAAACTTGTCTTCAGAGTCTTCAACACTTAGTCTTCAGAAACTTAAGTCCTAAGAGTCTTCAAAATGTTGTTCATCAGAACCTTGTCTTCAGAGTCTTTAGCACTTATTCTTCAGAAGATAATTATCACAGTCATATTCAGAGCCAGAATCCAAGAGAACATTGCAGGAGCAACATATTGTCTTCTTAGAATCTTTCTGAAACGGCTCAGAAGCAAACTTGCTTCTTTGATGCATAAGCGACTTTTGATCAATTGAGAGTGACGTTCCACATGATCTCTATCAGAGTTAGATCTATCTTTATCAGAGTCAGATCCTGTTTGTCAATACTTTAGAAAACAAACGTTAGAGTACCAAAATTGTTCTCACACAAATACAACTTTGTTATTATCAAAACTTAGAGATATCTTGCAGAACCAAATCTTGTTCTAACACTTGCTTCTTTGACGCAGAGGCGACTTTTGGTCAATTGAGAGTGATGTTCCACATGATCTCTTACAGAGTCAGAGCTTTCTTTATCAGAGTCAGATCTTGTTTGTCAATTCTTTAGAAAACAATTGTTAGAGGACCAAAATTGTTCTCACACAAATACTTCTATGTTATTATCAAAACTTAGAGATATCTTGCAGAACAAAATCTTGTTCTAATAGGGTGTAATAAGATATTCTCTAACATTTTCTATAACAGAATCAGACGATAACAAGGCATGTAAAGTTTTTCTTTTAAGTCTCTTTTCGTAGCTCAAACTGATTTAGAGTATTAAAATTTCTTTTTAGTGTCGTATTGTTTCAATTTTATTTGGTGTGTGTTGGGCCAACTCCATCGACTTTGGCTGACCATCTAAATAAATGGTAATCTTTATCGAATCTTCTTAACATATGAGAACTCTCCTCTTAAGAATCATAAAAGATATCAATTGCAAATGCATCCAATGGCTCTCTGCACCTTGCTCCTACATATAACGCGTTTGTTATTTGTTGGGAAAAAACAAACAAAGCATAGAGAAAAAGCGGAACACAATCAAAACACAAGAAAATAATGTGGAAACTCTAAAACCGAAGGAAAAACCACAACCGTTATCAATAGATAACCAGAGAATAACACTATGTTAAAATTGTTACAACACATAATATACCCTAAATTAACCCAGGCTCTCAGTACACCCACACCCTCCAAAATAAGTATTTAACTAAATCCAACAACAATCTAATACAAGAGTATAAGAGAACAAAGAAAGTCAAATACAAGTTTAAAGTTCTTTTGACTGATGCATCTTGGAAGTAAGAACTTGAATCCTATATATATACCCTTGGACTCCCTCTTCCTTCACAAAACTAAGCGATGTGGGACTTCAAAAAACGTATATCCTATATATAGACTTGGACTCTCTCTTCATTCACAAAACTAAGCGATGTGAGACTTCTTCAACATGTATATTTTCAACCAACCCCAACAATCTCTACCTTGATTGAAAATAATACATAAGCTTTCATTGTCTTCATCGACAATCATACTTTACCATAAAGAGTATAGTCACTTGAAGCTACACCACTCCAAGAATTTTCACAGTGTCTTCACAAACAATCATAGTTTTAAAAACTATCATACTCCACCTAAAGAAGTATAGTCACTTGAAGCTAAAACACTCTAAGAATTTTCACATTGCCTTCACCGACAATTATATTTTTAAAAACTATCATACTCTCTCATGAAAAATATATTTCACTTGAAGATAAACCACTTCAAGAATTTCACATTGTCATCACTAAAAATGATATACTTTATCATGAAGAGTTAATTTCACTTGAAGCTAAACCACTCCAATGCTTTTTTTTCGGTAAACCCTTTGTTTTTTTAGCACCCCCCTTGGGCTTAGTTAGGGATTGGCCCATGCTTTTTTTTCTTAATTAATTGTTTATTTATATTTTAAGTTTAATTTCAATATTAGTTCTTATTTAAAATGGTAATGTTAATATAAATCTTGATTCGTTTTAAAACTTGGGTTTTAATTTAATTTTGGTGGTTAAGTTTAATGGAAATGCCTGATTAAATTTGTGATTGGTATTTGATTAAAAGTGTGGTTGATTTAAATAAGAGGACAATTCACGGCTCAAGTTTGCGATTAGATCCTCGTGTTAGAATCATGAAGAAGTGAGTAGTTTATTATAAATTTCTTGATGCGCACCTGCTGTTGATCTATACCATAATTTTAATGGCTGGATTATATAATTTGCCATATTCCCTTAAGTTTTTGACTTCGTTGTATCTTCGATGAATTGAATCTGGATAGGCGTGTAGACGTTAGTGTAAACCATTGTGTGGCAATTTTAGTTTAGCATGTTCCCTTTAATCCCAGAATTCCAAAGGAAAGGGTTCCTTCAGTTGACTCCATGTCACGATTAGGATAGCTTAGCCTAACTTTAGATCCTTCCCTTTCATCCTAGCCTTAGGATTGGAGCCGCCGTGCTCTACGTCTTGCCATAGACATTTTCTATCCTTTATCCTAGCCTTAGGATCGGAGTCACCGCACTCCATGTAAGAGTTCTGCCATGAACATTTACGCCCCTTTCAAATTAACCTTAACTTCGGAGTTGCCGCACTCCATGTAAGCGTCTTGCCACGGATGCTTACTTCCCCCTGGAACCTTGACCACAGTCAAGAGTTCCTTACCCTCTTTGAGGGGAACTACGAATGCTCTGATTCTATTCCCGTCAGGATACGTAGGCACGAGATGCGATGTCTTGGCGAGCATACTTAGATACTAACCCCTAGGGTTCTTCCTTTAGCACATACCCATAGCAAGCGAGCAATATATAACATAAGTATTAACAAGAGGTTCCTGTAGAGTACTACAGATACTTAGGATGCTAACACCTTCCCTAAGTATAACCAACCCCCGAACCTTAGATCTCTAAGTTGTGTTCTTGCATAGCGCAATTAGGGTTTTCGACCTTTACCCTTTCCTTTGGATAAATCAAAGTTCGGTGTTGAATAAAGATTTGTGATTCAAGTTAATCCAATAGCTTGATATCTGATTCTCACCGTGACAAGTCTTACATCACTTTCTCGATTATTTCTTTTGTTTTCAAGATAATCACTAGCATAGTGATCGTGTTTTTGAAAATTGAAGCACTGAATATGTCTTTTATCAGGTTTCCTTCTGTCGCCTCTTCCCTTACTTGCAGAACCACCTCTGTGATTGCTTTGGTTTTTTTATTGTCTCTGGTTCGACGAGTTTCCTTCTTATTGGTGACTCCTACCATTGGAATTGTTGTAACCTCCTCTACCTCTGTTTTTGTTCATCTTCCTCTGCCTTTCTTTTCTTTTAATGATTGTGCCAACAAGGCTACATCACCTTTCGTCTTGCTTGCAGATATTTCAGCAATTATTTGTTCATGAGATTCAAATATTCCGTGAAGCTCTTCTTTTGTCATGCTTGACAGGTCCTTCGATTATTCTATTGCTACAACCATATGATCAAATTTTGGAAGCAATGACCTCAAGATCTTTGAAATTATTAATCTTGATGTCAACACTTCTCCATACATATTGATTCAATTCACCAACCTTGTTACCCCAGTGAAGAAATCAACCACACTTTCACTTTCTTCCATCTGAAGCAACTTATATGTTCTTTTGTGAGTTTGTAAACCCATTTCTTTCGGGTTCTCAACACGTTCAAATTATTTCTCTAGGATGTCCCATGCTTTCTTCGATGAGTCTACATCACCAACTTTCTTAAAGTTTTATGGATTAACGCATTGATGGATTATAAAGAGAGCTTTATAATCTTTATTCTTCAAATCTTTATGTGCGGCCTTTTGTTCATATGTGGCATTGTCGCCAATTGGTGTTTCTCCATTCTTCACAAAATCCCAAACATCTTGATAGCAGAAGACAACCTTCATATGCTTACACCAATTATAATAATTCTTGCCATTCAATATGCGAATAATTGCTGGAAAATTCCCATTTGGATGAGAAGTCGTAGCTTTATGCTTCTCAAGAATCATAACTAGTGCTCTAGAAATCCGGTGTTGGAATCTATTTTGATAGAACAAGATTCAATCACTTTCTTCATTGATTCAAGATTCTCGTTCGACACTCTTCACTCAAGTGATTCAACCACACATTGGTTCCAAGATGATTCCTTGGCACAACAATTTGAAAATAAAGAAGAATTTTGAAGTAAAAAATGAAGGACAAGATAAAATAGAGAGAGTATTAGTTATTGAAGTGAAGGAAGAAAGTTTTATTGATCTTTCTATCAATGAAGAGTTTCTCTCTTTGTGTGTGTTATATTTCTCTGTTATATTTACAAATGCAATGTGCATTCCTATTTATAAAGAGATTACTTGCACATCAAGTAGTCTCAAACTACCTAACTTCGACTAGCTATATTCGACTATGTCAAATACATTCACCTTTGTCTACTAAAGTTGTATTCGACTTTGTGTCTAATACATGAAAATTCAACTATTACAAACTATATTTGACTACTACTCTATCGAATACATTCGACTTCAACTCTGTCGAATATGTTGAGAATAACAAGTGTGAGTTGGAAATGTTAATAAAGTGTGGAGAAGTCCCGCATTGATTAGAAATGTTGAGACTTGCGCATTTATAAGTGAGAGAACCCATGCACATATCACCTTTAGGTTTTGGGTAAGTATGCGGTGTGTCTTTCACAAGGTGTGTTGCTCATAGAGAAAAATCCCAAGGAATGTAAAAATGCTCCCTCATGTTAACCCCTCAAATTGATGATCCAACAATAGTATCAAAAGCCTTTGGTTCGAGTGAGGGACCGACTTCCTTGTAACGAAAGTACTCTCTACATATGGAGGGTAGGAGGTGTCCCATTGAAGAGTGTCGACAGCGCTAAAAGTTTATATGGATGAAAGAGCTTCCACTTGAGGGGAGCATTGTGGACAGACTCACACTTTAGAGGGAGTATTGAGAATAACAAGTGTAAGTTGGAAATGTTAAAAAATAAAGTGTGGGAAGTCCCACATTGATTAGAAAAATGGATACTTGATCATTTATAAGTGAGAGAGCTCATACACCTATCACCTTAAGGTTTTAGGTGAGTATATGGTTTGTCTCTCACAAAGTGTGTTGCTCATAGAGAAAATCCCTAAATAATGTAAAAATGCTCCCTCGTGTTAACTCCTCAAATTGATGATCCAACCTAATTATGCACTTTACAAAAATGCTTAACACAAAGAATTACATATCATACAAAATATTTGATTGTTATCCTCGCATGTGGATGCCTCTTTCACCTTGTTGGGCCTGGGGATCCCAACGTCATCTCACTAGCGGGAGCTATATTTGTCTAATCCACAGGAAGAATCTCCCTTGGCTTACTTCTTGAGGTGTCCCTTATGGATCAACTTCTCGATCTCTTTCTTGACCTGGTAACAATCTTGTGTGTGGCTCCCTTTAACTCTCTGAAACTTGAACCAACTACCTAGTTTGGGGTCCATCATGTCTGTTTTAGTTGCTGAAGGCTTAGGTATGTTGTGTAGGTGAAGGACCTCACGCCAAATTTATACACGCCGAGTATTCAGACGCGTGAAGCTCTCTGACCTATTATCTACTCTCTTGAATTATCTTTTTTACCATGATGGGAGAGGTGTGGCTACTCATCCTATGTTGGTGCATACCCATAGAGTTAGTAACAAGCTCTTTAACATCTTGCGCCTTCTTCTCTACATTGCTCTCCTTGCCTTTTATGTAAAATTCTGTCCCGGTGACCCCTTTTGCTAATGAAAGTTCTGGTTTTTGTCGAGAGACTCACTGAAGTATCTCGCCTTGAGACCGTCCTATAATGTCCTCACAAATACTTCTTGGTTTGGGGGAACGACCCAAATGGTAGGTTCATTGAATCGAGTGTGGTAGCCCCTCAATGATTCTAAAGGACTCGGTCGTATGTTGAACAGGTTGGTGGTAGACATATTCATGTGATCGATGGTGGCGAATTGGTGTACGAGTTTCTTCACCAGTTCTTGATAACTGGCGATGGAAGCTCGGAGCAGACCCATATACCATCACAAGGTTGCATCCTTAAATGTGCCAGATAGCAATTTTCACTTCAGGGCATCATGGGCTTCGATGATTGCCATCTATGTGTTGATGGAGGTGACGTGTTTGTAAGGGACATTGCACCCATCAAACTTGGCCAAAGAGACAGGCTTGAATCCTTCAAGGATAGGCGCTTCCCGTATTTCATCTGAGAGTGACTGGGGATATAACACTTCCATCTCTTATTGGGATTGGTCTCTAGTGTTTGATTCTGAAGACATAGTTAGTCCATGGCGGCAACATATCTGTCATAAAATTGACCTCATTGCTTCCCCCTGTGTCATCTGGTGTTGGTAAAGGTGCGATCTTGTTAACCATGGCTAAGAATTTCTGGATACAAGAGCAAGTGTGGAAGTTAATATGTTGGTTGTAAAAGAAGGTGTGAGTCAGGTTAGTTTTACTGGGGGCACCCATAGCGAGTGCCATTTTACTTGTCAAAAAGTACAGGTATGTGTGGTATCCTTACACGAGTAAGGGATACTCAGAGGTCTTAGTAAGTGAAGGTTATTAGGGCTTTCCCACGGCGGTGAAAGCCATGTGTGGTGATATTTACGGTGATGAAAGAGGCCAACTCACGTGAGGTGAGAGGGATGTATTATGCGATCTATGTTGGTTAGGTTATGATTTGTCTTCTATCTTTAAAGCGTCAGATATTTATAGAGGCTCTTGGTATAGGGTTTAAGAAACCCTAAGATGCGGTAACCGTTTCCCCTTGACTGGGGGAGACTGTTGGAAACCTATATTCCAAGAAGTTGTGGTATGACTCAATCTACATGGCTAGTGGAGGGATTGTGGTCTATACACGTTTCTATTCTGAGGGTGAGCCCCATGCTACACAAAGGTAGTGCCAGGCGACACCTCACAAGGTGGGGACCTTTGTGTTACCCTTATTTGAGACATTCACAAATATATCACTATATGTTATGAATTTGTTTGTGAAATCATAATAGGCAAGCTATATATATATATATATATATATATATATATATATATATATATATATATATATATATATATATATATATATATATATATATATATATATATATATATATAGCATGCCCATTAGGTTTCACAAACAAATCTATAACATATTCTATCTTGATCAAAATAAAAAGGAACTATAATTTTTGTATAGACGTAGAGGTAGACACTATTGGTCGAACCGTTTTAATAAAGATGGATCGTGTGCATTGTCTTTTACATTTGTTTATCTTTAATCTTCTATATTGGTTGTTGTTATAACACAAAGATAAAGAAGTTTATAGAACTAAAATATAAGAGAAGATAAAAAAAGAAAACCAACTTCACTTTCCTGATTTATAGGAAACAAGATAGTTGAGATCAACGATTGGAAGTCCAAGACGAACCAAATGTCATGATTAAAGGTCAATATGAGACATCGATCTTGTAGCGACACTCGAGTGCACTCAAGTACCCTTAGTGCATCACATCTCTAATCCATGCGCGTAAAACCACATGGAAATTTAATGTGCGCATTCCAATGCCACCCGCACTCACTTACCTTCTAAACGTGACTCTTCTTCTCCTCGAAACAATCTTACAACAAATTTGTACTCCATCCACATAGCTCACACAGGGACCAGTCTCAAATCTTTAACATCAAGAATCCTCATTTAATTAATGACAAGGACTTGAGAGAAAATTGTTATGGACTGACCAAATGTCCAATAATATCGATCCAACCTATTGGTCAAATATATTCATAAACACTCATTCAACTTGTGAACACATAGACACTCACATGAAGCACCACACTAAAGCAAGACACCACTTTCATTCTAATTGTTAATATTTATCCAACGGCCTATACATCTCGCGCCAGATCAAATGGTGGCAGTTTTAACTATTACACGTATAGAAGTGTGACTCTGAGTCACCCCGAGGTATTCATTAACTTTACACACTTGCATGTTCCGCCTCTCTTATTTACCGACTTGAGTGTTGAAGTGTTCAATTTGGAAGTACACACATCTCTTATCATAAGAAATAGTTACCACCATATTGAAAACATGTCTACAATAATCGTCAACAATCTACTATTTATCTTTTGTTCCTTTACATGATACAAACAAAGCACACAAACATTTTGAATATTTAGAGTCTGTTTGAATAAGTTTTAATTTTTAAAAACTAATTTGTATATAAATTTTTAAAAAACAGATTTGAAGTTAAAAAATCAAAGAAAAAATGTTTGGCATTCATATTTTTTTAAATGGTTAAATACACAACACCTCCTGAAATATAGACGAGTTTTAGTTTATCTCCTATAAAAAAAAATTGGATCATTTCTTGAAATGTTAAAATTATATGTCTTTTGCCTCCCTAAGTGTTAAGGTTACGCGTGTAATATATTTTTTTGATTTACCCCATATTCAGGGTTCAAATTGCACACTTAAGAATGTAAAACATTATATATATATATATATATATATATATATATATATATATATATATATATATATATATATATATATATATTATAGGGAGAAATCCAAAAAGAAATATTATAGAAGGGTAAATTGAAACTCACTTATATTACAGAAGGTGTTCTATATTTAACTCTTTTTAAAAATTATTTTAAAGTTGTACAGTATTACAAATTTGTCTTTAACGAAAAGTATTCACTTTTTATTTTTTATTTTTTCTCTTCTCAATTTTCATAACTAAAAAAGCAGAACGTTTGAAATTTATTTTAGTGTTTAAGTTTTTAAAATTCTTAAATAAATAATAGTTTTTAAAAATAATTTTGTAAAATTAGATTATCAAACAAGTTTTATTATTTTCAAATTTTAAAAATTAGAAAACAATTTTACAAAATCAAATCAAGAGTGTTCTCGTCATGCTCATAATTAATCAAACCTAATTTTGAACACTCTGGTATTTTTTTTATAGAGATTACAACTTTTCTTTCATTTTATTTTGTTTTCCCCCATAATGAAAAAACCTCATTTTTATATTATTGATTTATATTATGCATAATATATATATATTTTTTGAAATATAACATAAATATAGATAGATACGTGGAAGAACACTTTTAAGTAAATCTAAATATAGATATGGATAGAAATTCACGTCAGTAGAAATTGGTTAGGTAGAGTTGCAATTAGTTGCAATTGTCATCCGTCACTTTTCCTTTATCACACTCAATCGGTTGAAAATTAATGAGTTAGTTGAAAGAAGGAGCGTTAAGTTAGAGACACACATCAATGAGAACAAAAACAGTGCATCTGGTCAAATAACTAAGCAAAATAAAGATAAGAAAATATCAAACATGATGCTCGTCCATTCAAATAGCGAACACCCTAATATTTTTTTTTATTTTTTATTTTTTAAAAAAGCCTTCAAATGGATGCTCGTCATTTGAATAAACAAACATCTTCATGCTCAAAAAACATTCACCTATTCGCCATTTGAATGACCGAGCATATACTAAGCTTAGGACATTTTGGAAATATTTTTTTAAAGGAGGCCAGTTTGATATTAAAATTTTAAATATAAGACAATGCAGTAAAAAACTCACAATGCGTACATCTTCTAAAAAAAAAATGATTTTTTGAGAGTTTCTTAATACATCATTTATGTTTCTTAGGCACCCGTAAATTTCAGTTTTTGCCCCTTGATTCCGGATGTGCACATTCGGACGCACCAATTTTTTAAAAAACGTTGATGTGTTCCGGATATGCATATCCGAAAAAATTCCGGATCTGCAGATCCGGAAAACAGCAGAACTTTAATTTTTTTTTTAAAATCGGTTTTGTTGGTTGGTCGCATATGTTAATATATAGTCACAACTTAATATACATTCGACAACATCCATATATAAAATAAAATGATATATATATATATATATACATAATAAACCTCTGTCAAAATACAGTACATACATGTAATAAAAATAGAATACATAAAAAAAAACTACTGCGTATGGCGAAAGATCTCTCCTAGCTCCTCTGCTCCTCTTCCCCGACCCGCCATCCTGGCTCGATGTCAGCGGTACTGAAGTACCCCCTGAGCAATCTCAATAATCCTATCCACGGCAAGTCTGGCACCAGAGCCCTCAGGGAGGTGACCGTCCGCAATGGTCGTCCGCGCTATCTACTCTATCTCACGACAGCGAGGTAGGACATTCTGAGTATGGTCCAGCTGAGACTGTCGCTCCTCTAATATCTCCTGATGAGCAGGTCTGGGTGGCGATCCCTCAGCAGTAGACACCATGCATGGGTGTGAGACGGTGTAGAACCACATAATGTACCCGGCAGCTCTGGTCGCCCGAGCCTCTTCCGGTACCAAGTGGGACTGGAAGTTAGCATATATCTCATCTATCTGCACGCGGGTCAAGCCTAGAGGAGCAGACTCATGAGGCATCCTGGGGATCGTCTACGTGTAACTGAACTGGCGCAAGACGTGCTCCGGCAGGTATCGAGCAGTAACGGTCGAACTGCATGCCAACCATCCCGAGAACAGCGAAACCTCATCGAACGAGCTCGTCACACGGTGATCGGCATATGGGTGATAAAAAACGTCCTTAGCAGCCATCCGATCAAGATACACTCTGTAGGGGTCGGGCGTCTGGTTCCCTCTGAGCAGGAGAAATGCAGCAGCACGTGGCATATCCTCAGTGTACCCGTCGACACTCCCCCAACCAGTAATCTTGGGAAAGTGCTGTAATATCCACGCCTGAAATGGAAAACATAATATCAGTGTCAAACATTATAATGAATATAGAAAGAAAAGAAATGAAAAAATGACTTAGAATATTAGATTGTTACCACGTATAGCGTACAACTGCCTGCCACAGTCTTGGCTGCCCAGAGGCAACCATCTGAGAGCCTAGCATAGGTGTATGCCAGCGTAGTCGCCCCCTAGTTGTACCCATGGATCTCTGTGGGATCCAAAAGGTACCTGAGTTAAACGACATCAACATAATAGACGCGGGTGTCCACAAACAGCTGCGTGCCGAGTAAAAACAGGTAGTAGCATCTCAGGGCACGCTGCCTGTGGATCTCCACCTCAGCTGCATCCCCTGCTGCCCGTCGTGCCTCTTCAAGCTCCTCACCAAATCTGCGTGTCAGAAAGGAGAACCGGACGTGGGCGCCTCTCAAATGGGTCACCTCCGCAAGTGCCTCCTCTGGGGTAGCCCCAAGCTCCTCAATCAGCATCTCCATCGCGTCCCCCTTCGACATCCTACCGTGACGGAGAAGGGTACCCGTGATCGGTAGATGTAAAAGGCGCGAGATGTCGTCGAGTCTGATCGTGATCTCGCTGTACGGTAGATGGAATGAGGATGTCTCAGGGTGTCATCTCTCAACAAAGGCCATCGACATACCGTACATGATCTGGGGATACCCAATCCTAGACAGGCCTCCAAGACCAGAGGTAGCAAGTGCAGACGTGAACCACTCATTTCCTGGCAGCGCCGCAAGCATGTCCATAACCTTGCCCCCATGGTTATAGAACTTTTGTGAATCCTTCTCCTGAAAATTTCCAAATAAAACAATGTTACAAATGAACATATTTTCAACGAAAACAATTCTATAAATAAACCGAGAAAGGTTACCTCTCCTAGCCATACATATATGGCAGTATGCTCAGAGTACCCCACGAGTAGGGACATATCAGACGGTCCCCGCGGTAACCGTCCAGCTCATCGAAATCGTCATCGGCGTCACCACCCTTATGTGTTGGGTGATCACCCTCAGGAACAGGAACAAGGGATGAAATAGGAGCAGCTGATGGAACTGGAGTCTCCCGACGACGCCTGCATGGGGGGTTGGGAACCTGATGAACCAGCAGTAGAAGCCCGACGCCTCCGAGATGTAGAATCGGCGGCTGACAGGGGAGTGGCCTGAACCTGTGATGTGGAAGTGACCTGAACCTGTGATGTGGATGGTTGTGGTGTAGGATGTGGTGTAGGATGTCCCTCAGCTGTAGGGGCTACCCCAACTCCCTCTGCGCCGGAAGTCTCGGCTATAGACTGCGTCCGCTCACGTCAGACAGATGCGTGTTGAGCTGTCCGTCCATGTATGATACGATCGTCTCTACCAGCCATGTAATCTGCAAAGCATAATAAATAAATTAGAATTTTTTAAAAATAATTTAAAAAAATAAACAAACAAAAAAAAAAACCAAGTGTCTTCCGGATTTGCACATCCGGGAGTACACAGATATTTAACTTTGGATGTTTCCGGATGTGCACATCCGGAAGCACTCAGAATATTTAACGTTGGGATTTTCCGGATTTGCACATCCGAAAACACTCGGAATATTTAACGTTAAAATATTTCCGGATCTGCACATCCGGTACGTTTTTGAAGTTCAAAATACGCAGCCATGGCTACTGTACCATGGAAAAGGACATTTCAATGCTCTGATCGTCCGTTTGAAGCAGCAAGCAATACCTACATTGTCTCAAACCTATGTTATTCATACTACCTAACAATTTCTACACCTAAAAGTCTACTCTAAATCGATTACTCGAAAATAACTCCGAAACTCTAAAGTTCGAAAACTTACCGATTAAATTGAGATATGGAGGATTTGGAGTGTCTTGATCGTTGTAGAAGTTGCTCTGCGCTGAACTCGAGTGAAAAAATTCGAGATTTGTGGGATTGAGAATTAGAGAGCTTGAGAGAGTTTGGTGTTTGGAAGGAAAATGAAAATGTGAAGAATGAGGGGGAGGAAGAAGGTCTGACGCGAATTAATAAGAAATTGTTATGGATCTGCAGATCCGGAATTTTTTCGGATATGCATACCCGGAACACATCAACGTTTTTTAAAAAATTAGTGCGTCCAGATGTGCACATCTAGAATCAAAAGACAAAAAAATAATTTTACGTGGTGCCTAAAAAATTTGGATGCTGTATTAAGAAATGCCCAAAAAAAAAATTTGTTGGTGTGTTACGTCAATAAAGCATCGATTTTGTTAGATGATAGATTGAATTAATTGATGACCTGCACAATCAAAAACTAATGTTATTTTGTAAACTAAAAGTCAAATTAATCAACCAATATATTTTTGTACCAAAAATAAAATAAATCAACCAATATATTTTTAAGAACAAGACAGAGATGATGGTACCCATGGACTACCTCTATTGGCGACTACTCCACCGACCCCACCGTACCTACACCAACATTTACCTATTTTAAATTGAGATTTTTGAAGAGTTCTATCATTTAAAATAAATTTAAAGACTCTGATTTTCACTCAATTATAGATAGAGTGAAGGTAAAACTTTTCAACCTTTAATTACTGGAAAAGTACTGTACAACTCATAGAGTAGTTCATGAAATGGTAATTTATAGTTGGGTTAATACCTCTTTTGGACCCTGCCATATAGGCCAAATCCCAAAAACAATCCTGTAAAAAAAAAAACACAGATTCCATCCCTGCCATTTGTAGATTCCCTCGTTTTGCCCCCTGAGTGGATTTGGTCAACCATATTGATGACATGGCGCTGCTTAGTTGGAATTTTATTTATTTTTTATTTATTTAATTACGCACGTGGCATTTTTATTAATATTTTAATATTTAATATTTTTTTTTTTTTTTTTAATTTTTTTTTTAATTTTTTTTAATTTTTTTAATTTTTTTTAATTTTTTTTTTATTTTTTAAATTTTATTTTATTTTTTTTTATTTTGTTTTATTTTTTTAATTTGTTTTTATTATAATTTTTTTAATTTTATTATTTTTTTTTATTTTTTTTCGTTTTTATTTATATATTATATATATATATATATATATATATATATATATATATATATTTTTTTTTTTTTTTTTTTTCCGTTTTTGGACCTAATTTTTATTTTTAATTCTATTTTAAACAAATTGTTCTTTTAAAAATTAGTTTCATTATACTAATCCATTTATTTCAATTTATTACCATACTAATCCATTTATTCTCATACTAATTTCAATTCAACAATACTTATGAGTGATTTATTACCATTATAACTTCACTCATCAACCATCTTTATAACCTCTCTCCACTTCTTTTTTTTTTCGTTACAATATTGTTTCATTTCTTCTCCATTGTTTTCAATACTCATCAACCATCCAAAACTCAATACAAAGCATACTCACAACACAACAATACCACACACCCTAATAAACAAGAATCTCAAGCTCTCATCACTCTCCACATCCTCATGAAAATGGTAACTTGCTACTGCCATGTTCACACCATAAGTTGGTAACTTACTATATCATTATCCTTACAGACAAACATTTGAATGTGAAAACGTCATTTATTGATGATAAAGTAAGCAAACAAAAACATTAAAGCCCTACAGACAAACATCACTACGTCTTGGGCAGAACGTAGGATTTTACACAAACAGAAAACAAAGGCAATTACTCTTGATGGGTCACTTGGATGACTTTCTCAGACGACCAATTGCATAGACTTTTACCGGGAGTGCAGGGGCGGATCCACTCATCCATGTCGCAATCACTATCCCCCTCATCATCAATGGCATTAACCCGATTAAAGAAGACACCAGCACTTGTGAACTGGACTGGACCATAAAACTTAAGAGGCTCTTGAGCTCGTCGGGGTGGCTTATATCCCAGTCCATAAGTATTCTGCTTCACCTGAACATTAATGACTTGGCCCCACTTCTGGGAATCACCAACTTCAACTACAGCGCGTGCATCTTTGAAAGAAGACATTGAAACTTCTGGCTGATTTACCACCTCGGGTTGATTAACCACCTCAGGCTGACTGATCACTCTTGGAGTGGAGGTCACTGCCCCAGCACCATGGATCCACAGACTATCCAATAAACAACTATAGGCAGGTTGAATGTCCATGATATAGAAAGTGGCTTCAAAAATTTCAGGACCAACTTTGATCGGCAATACAATTTCTCCAAAAACGGACCTCTTAGAACCATCGAACGCGCGCATCACCAGGTCACTTCCCAATTAGGGTTGCTATTACCGACGCGATAATAGGGCACACACACAGCCTGCTATTACCGACGAGATAATAGGGCACACACACACAGTCTGCTATTACCTTACATTACATTCATATGTACTTATATATGTTACTTGTCAATCATATAACTGTTTTGAGATACAACATCCTTATCCTCCCCTTACATGCACATTCATATGTTCTTTGTACAAAAAATTGTTCATACCAAAGGATAATGATATAGTAAGTTACCAACTTATGGTGTGAACATGGCAGTAGCAAGTTACCATTTTCATGAGGATGTGGAGAGTGATGAGAGCTTGAGATTCTTGTTTATTAGGGTGTGTGGTATTGTTGTGTTGTGAGTATGCTTTGTATTGAGTTTTGGATGGTTGATGAGTATTGAAAACAATGGAGAAGAAATGAAACAATATTGTAACGAAAAAAAAAAGAAGTGGAGAGAGGTTATAAAGATGGTTGATGAGTGAAGTTATAATGGTAATAAATCACTCATAAGTATTGTTGAATTGAAATTAGTATGAGAATAAATGGATTAGTATGGTAATAAATTGAAATAAATGGATTAGTATAATGAAACTAATTTTTAAAAGAACAATTTGTTTAAAATAGAATTAAAAATAAAAATTAGGTCCAAAAACGGAAAAAAAAAAAAAAAAAAAATATATATATATATATATATATATATATATAATATATAAATAAAAACGAAAAAAAATAAAAAAAAATAATAAAATTAAAAAAATTATAATAAAAACAAATTAAAAAAATAAAACAAAATAAAAAAAAATAAAATAAAATTTAAAAAATAAAAAAAAAAATAAAAAAAAAATAAAAAAAATTAAAAAAAATTAAAAAAAATTAAAAAAAAAATTAAAAAAATAAAAAATAAAAAATAAAAAAAAAAATTAAATATTAAAATATTAATAAAAATGCCACGTGTGTAATTAAATAAATAAAAAATAAATAAAATTCCAACTAAGCAGCGCCATGTCATCAATATGGTTGACCAAATCTACTCAGGGGGCAAAACGAGGGAATCTACAAATGGCAGGGATGGAATCTGTGTTTTTTTTTTTACAGGGTTGTTTTTTGGATTTGGCCTATATGGCAGGGTCCAAAAGGGGTATTAACCCTTTATAGTTTGTTTATTTACTCATCGTCTAAAAGTTTAATCAATCTCTTAAAAAAAATGAAAACTCAATATTTTTTGAAACATTTTTTATTGTGAGAAATATCGATAAAGTTGAATGCATTTAGGACTGAATTGTGAATAATTTTATTTTTTTAAAAGTATTTCAAGCACTCTTTTGTATGTTTTAGAGTTGGAACGTAAAAATACCCAGAATAATTCAGCCTTATATCAAATTTGCGCAAGATCGACGAAAACTTGATTTGTAGCGAAGAGCGTTTGGAATTTGTGCAAGAGGATTTTCAGTTTGTGATATGATTTTTTGAATTTCGGAATGGAGTATTTATAAGTCATGTATATGTTGTTTCACAAAGTTGCGACCTTTGATAAAACAACACATTTTAACCAAAAGTTGCACTGTTTCCAAGCATTACATATGTTCATTCTATAGTAACACTTCACGAAGCCTTGCTTCCTCATAATTCAAACGCACGTATCGACTAAAACGAGAGAAATAATGAGCCGACCGAAGGATGGTCGCCGCCTGCCGGAGCGCTTCCTCATAATGCTGCGAGTAGCCTACAAGCCGCCACTAGTGCCTCTACGCCCACGCCCTCGGACCCGGTCCCAGAGTCGGTGGCGTCACCGGTGAGGGGTGTATGGAGGAAACAAGTGGCATAATGCTTGGGACCATCACACTTGTTCATGTGACACTTTATTCTCTTTTGTCATTTTGTTGAGTTAATACTCATAACTCTTTATAAAGACTTTTAAAGTGAGTGAAACTTTTTATGTGGTACTATTTCCTAATCATTTATTGTCATTTACTCACTTCCACTTTTCTTGTCATTTTGAAACATACTCATGGACATTTATTGTTCATAAATTACAAGAATACCCCACTTGTTCTAATAATACAACCAATTCCAAAAAAGAGAAACAAAGAATATTAGTACAGTTAGGTACCTTTCTATTTAAAACTTAGCCTTAATAAAGACAACACAAAGTCTAATCGGAATGTTAGGTAGAAATGCTTTTAAACCATTTATCCATGTGAATAGATCGGCGTTACCTCACACACATTCTTTAAGGTTCTTCGCCTACATTTCTCGCCTCGCACTTATTTAAGGCCATATGCTTTCCTGTTTCATGAATTTTTCGTGAGAGAAACTCCAAGTTTCATTTTGAGACGGCACCATCTCGAAATTCACATAGGTGAAGTTCATATTGTATCCTTTTCCATGAGACACATACCTTTGGTATTGAACTTCATTAAGAGTTTAAATAAAAACTCAACCCTCATTTTAAAGGTAAACATTATCACAAAATGTTCGACAAACATCCAAATCAACGACTTGTTGTTACCCAATGAATCTTGAGGTTAATGTTTTGTTAACGTAAGATTGGGTTGCTGCCGCTGTCAGAACACTTACTCAAGGAGTTGCAACCTCATGCCTTTCGAGGTTGTTTTTACTAAGTCTCTGGCCAGTGGCTTAGTAAATGGATCATCCAAATTATAACTTGTTCGTATATAGGTGAGTGAAATGATTTTATCTTTAATCAATTTTCTCACAAAAGAATGTCTAAGTCCTATGTGTCTAGACTTTCTATTATACACTTCGGTGAATGCTCTAGCTAAAGTGGCTTGACTATCGCAGTATATTAACACCTTTGAAACATTATCTTTTGCCAATGAAACTTCTAATAGAAGGTTCGTCAACCATTCCGCTTCTTGACCAGCGGAAGCAAGAGCCACTAACTCTGGTCTACTCATTTTACTAACTGCAAATGATATGTCGGGTTTGGCACATTGCATTAAGTACATAAGACACCCTATTGCACTTGCACACTCCAATTGAGCCACTGCTTTTCCATTGTTCTTTTGAAGTTTGACGACATGATCAAATGGAGTGGTTACTTCCTTAAAGTTTTGGTGTTCGATCTTATCAAACATTTTTTCAATATAATGTGTTTGACTAAGTTCGTTTCCCCCATTATATCTGTTTACTTTGATCCCTAAAATTGTGTCAACTAATCCAAGATCTTTCATTTTAAATGTGGAAGTTAGAAACCTTTTTGTCTCTAAAATTTCATCCATGTTATTGCTAATTATCAACATGTCATCGACGTATAGACAAAGAAAAATTAGGGTTAATGAAGTTTTTGGTCCTCATAAATATCTCAATTTCACTTTTAGTCCCTCCAAAATTTTCCTTCAAAGAATGGTCCTCATAAAATTTTTAATTTTAACTTTTGGTCCCTCCTGCCAATTAGCGACGGTTTTTACTACTTAGAGACAGAATTAGCGACGGTTTTAGCGACAGTTTTTTATTTAGCGACGGAAATGGCGACGATTTTGGCAGGAGGGACCAAAAGTAAAAATTAAAAATTTTATGAGGACCATTCTTTGAAGGAAATTTTTGGAGGGACTAAAAGTGAAATATGAGATATTTAGGAGGACCAAAAACTTCATTAACCCGAAAAATTACAATATTTTTTCGTACCTTTGTGTATAAACACTTGTCACAAGAATTAAGAGTAAATCCATTTGAAAGTATGACATAATCAAATTTTTGATGTCATTGTTTTGGTACTTGTTTTAGTCCATATAAGGATTTGACAAGCTTACACACCTTTTGTTCATTTCCAGGAAGCACATAGACTTTTGGTTGTTCCATGTAGATTTCCTCATCGAGATCTCCATTTAAAAATGTTATTTTAACATCAATTGATGAACTATAAGGTCATTCAAAGAGACTAAGGCAAACAAAACTCTAATTGTTGTTATTCTTACCACTGGTGCATATGTGTCAAAGTAATCAACACCTTCTTTTTGTCTAAACCCCCTTGCTACTAATCTTGCCTTATATGTGTTTAATGTACCGTCACTATGATACTTCTTTTTAAACACCCACTTGCATCCAATGGAGTTTGATCCCTTTGGTAAGTCAACAAGTTCCCAAGTGTGATTTGACGTGATTGAATCCATTTCATCTTGGATAGCATCCTTCTAAAAGGAAGAGTCCCTTGAAACCACTGCTTCCTTGTAAGTTTTAGGATCATCTTTTACTTGAAGAATAATGGAAATATTTCGAACATAATTCTCACAGTTTCCTTCAACTAGATAAAAAGAAATAAGTTGAGAATCGATTTCACACCCCAAAGATGAAGGGGATGTTAAGGGAGTTTGATCCAGATTGGTAGGGTTCGCAGAAGGTCCTTCCCCAACTTTAACAATTAATTAATTAAATTAAAAAAAATATTAAATAATTTATTTAATTTAAATAATAATTTAATTAATTATTTAAATTAACATAACCCACTAAAAAATAAAATTTAATTTTTAGTACATATTTTTAAATTAAAGATATTTTAGTACTTTCATACTTAATCAAAATTTATTTTCCTCCTATTTCTCTTATTTTTCTCTTATAACAAACAATACTTTAAATTTATTCAATTTCTTATATATTTCTTTCTTCTCTCACTCTCTCACATATTTTTCACTTCACATCTTCTCTTACAACCAAACATAATGTTAGTCATGAACTGTTTCTCTCTTCACATCTTCTATAATGTTAGTCATGAACTATTTTTGTTTGTTCTGATTGAATAATTAGTTAAGTACAGTTGAAATTGTAGTCACATTTCCTTTATCACACTCAAACGGTTGAAATATTTATCATAGTTGAAGGGAGGAGCGTTGAGTTAGAGACACATATCAATCAGAGGAAAACAGTGAATGTAGTCAAATACTAGCTTATGTCTAAATTCATAAAGTAACTAATAATTCTGTTTTTTAATTAATTTTGATGCAAAATAAAGATCAAGAAAACCTGAAACATAATAATGAATGCACTAAGCAACACATACATAACTCATTTTTGTTTGTTGGCGTGTTAAGTAAATCAAGCATTTATGATCGATCTTGTTATATATGATGGATTGAATTTATTGATGACGTACACAATCAAAAATTAGTTTATCATTTTGTAAACTCAAAGTTAAATTAACCAACCAATATATTTTTTTTTACTAAAAAAATAAAAACATATTTCCGAGAACAATACATAGAAGATGGTAGGAGTGGAAAAAACAAAAAGTGGGGTGGTTCAAGAGTTTAGATCTGCATATTCTAATGTGTATATTTTATGTCATTCCATTTTTTTTGACTTTTATGGGCACAATTAGGGGTGGTAAACGGGCATGTCCGCCCCGTTTAGCCCCGCCCTGCAAATGTCCGCAAAAAAACGGGGCGGAGCGGGGCGGTCATAGTTCAGGATGCGGACCTAAAATCTAGGTCCACCCCGCAAAAAAGTGAGGGCGGGGCGGGGAAAGCCCGCGGGCACTGTATCTTTTAAGCTTAAAAATGCAAAATTTTATGTAATATTTGTGCCCGCAAAAGCCTGCGAAGAAAACAGGGCGGGGCGGAGCAGACACATTAGAGGGAGAGGACCTAAACCCTTGGCCCACCCCGCACTAAAGTGCGGGTAAAATAGGCATGCCCAACGGGCCGGGCCCGTTTTTCCACCCCTAGGCACAAATATCTATATGAATTTTTGTATTTTTAAGTTTAAAAAGTGTAATGTCCACATGCCTGCACTATCTCACCCTCACGTTTAGAGCGGGGCAAGACAAGATTTTAGACCCACATACTCAAGTATGTTTGTCCCACCTCATTTTTTTTTCAGATTTTTTGCGAGACGGTTCTAAACGGGACAGACATGTTCGTTTTCCGCCCTATGATGTTACCCATGAACTATCTTTATTGGTGACCACTCCATCGACCCCACACATACCCACACCAATATTTCTACTTTACTTTTTTTTTTTTTTTTTTTTTCTTCACCTATTAAAAAGAAAATAATAATTTCCAAAAAAATAATTGTTTAAACTAATAAATAGGAGAGTTTATGAGTACAATTTTAAATCAACTTGAGTAAACAATTCAAACACAAAATGTTCAGTTCATTTTTTTAATAAATATTTTGAATAGGCATCGAGGATCTTAAGTTGGGATTTTTTTAGAGTTTTATCTTTTAAAATAAATTTAAAGGCTCTCATCTTCAGTAAATTGTAAATAGAGTGAAACTAAAACTTCTTTACTTTTAATTACGTGAAGAGTACTACTCATAATGAGTGTAGTTTAAGGAAGGTTAATGTGGTATTTGAATCGAACTCTAGTGTCGACAATGGTAGCTTCATATTTTGGTAGGAGTTGTGCGTGCTGTAATCGAAGTCTGTTCAAACATGCTGTCGAAATATGCTAGCTTTGTATTTAAGGTTAGCATGTCGAATAGGGTATTGCTTGTAAGCCCAATTATTAAGTTAGTTTTTAGCCTAAGTTAGCTTAGTAGTCTATAAATATACTAGTTCTCTCAGGTTGTTGAGAGAAGTTAATTGTTGGTGTTCACTTGTAATCTTTGAACCCTTATTGAGAAAGTGAATAGTAAAACAGTTTTAACAAATTATTCTTCTTCTTGCTTCTTTTCTATATTTTGTAAAACCTAATAGGGTTTCCTGTGTTTGTTCAAGAAACTCAATCTTTTTCTCATATTTTAGTTTGTTCTTGACGACATCAATTCAAAACAAACTAGTGCGGTGAGTGTGGAGAAGAAGATGTCATTAACAAAGTATGAGATTGAGAAAGTCACCAGCGTGAATGATTTCGGTTTGTGGCGCTTGAAGATAAGTCCTTCATATTCAACAGGGTTTGTTAGAATCGTTGAAAGGATCGGAGAAGATGGATGTTACCCTATCAAAGAAGGAGAAGACAACGATGGTCAAAATAGCCTATAGTGCTATTAAGCCTTGGTGAAAAGTTTCTTTGACAGGTTTCAAAGGAGAAAAATGCAGCTGGTGTATGGACGAAACTTGAAGGTTTGTACATGACGAAATCGTTGGTTAATCTTCTCTACCTGAAGCAAGTTTTATATTCATTCAAGATGAGTGAAGACAAAGCCTTGGCTGGGCAGCTTGATATGTTCAACAAGTTGATTCTTGATCATGAAAATATCGAGGTCAAGATTGATGATGAAGATCAAACGTTGTTGTTGTACTCTTTACCTAAGTTTCATGCTCACTTCAAAAAAACTCTCTTGTATGGAAGAAAGTCGTTGACCTTTAAAGATGTTCAATCGGCTTTATACTCTAAGGATTTGAACAAACAAAAGGAGCACAAGCCATCTTCTGTTGGTGAAAGTTTGTCCGTTAAGGGGAAATTATTGAAGAAAGATGGTAGGTTTGAGAAGAATAAGGGTAAAGTTCGACATAATTCTTATTGTGGTAATGCTTCTACTATCAAGTGTTATCATTGTAATAAGGAGGGTCATACAAGAAAAGTATACCCTAATCGACAGAACAATCATGTTGGAAAGGATAATGGTAATGTATCCATTGTGCAAGATGGTTATGAATCATCTGATGTCCTAGTGGTTTTAAGCAGTGACTCTAGCAAGGAGTGGATTATGGATTCAGGGTGTACTTGGAACATGAGTCCAAACAAAGATGTGTTTGAGGAATTGTGTGATCAAGATGGTGGATCAGTGTTGCTGGGAAACAATAAAGCTTGCAAAATTGAAGGTATTGGATATGTGAGATTTAAGCTCCATGATAAGTCAATAAGGTTATTGATTGATGTTGGGTGTGTACATAATCTTAAGAGGAATTTGACTTCTCTTAGTGAATTTAACAAGAAAGGATATGTTTTCAAAGGAGAGCAAAGCTTCCTAAGGGTAATGAAGGGGTCGAAGGAAGTCTTGAGAGGCATGAAGAAATAAGGCTTGTATACCCTTGAGGCTGAGGTTGTAAGTGGTTCACCAGATGTGGCATCCACGAAACCTGTGTCAAAGATTGAGCTATGGTACAAGAGACTTGGTCATGTCAGTGAAAGAGGCATGGTCGAATTGTCGAAACAAAATATATTGGTGGTGACAAGTTCGAAAAATTAGAGTTTTGTGAACCTTGTGTATTTTGTAAATCATGTAGAATTAAGTTTAACAAAGGTAAACAAAGAAAACACAGATCCCTTGATTACATTCATGCTGATCTTTTCACACTCAGGTGCAAAGTGTTCTCTATCCATAGTTGATGATTACTCCAGAAAGTTATGGGTATTCATCCAGAAGAATAAGGATGAAACTTTTGAAAATTTCAAAAGTTGGAAAAACCAAACTGGCAAGAAGGTCAAGAGGTTGAGGACCAACAATGGTCTTGAATTTTGCAATGAGGCTTTCGACAGCTATTGTGCTACGTCTGGTATTGCAAGGTGCAAAACTACTGCAGGGACTCCCCCTAAAAAATGGTTTGACTGAAAGTTTTAATTGAACCATTCTAGAAAGGGTGAGGTGCATGTTGGTAAGTGCAGGATTGAAGAATGTGTTTTGGGCAAAAGCTGTTGTAACTGCAACATACTTGATAAATAGGTGTGTCCCTCGAGAGCCTTGGGAATAAAGACACCTTAAGAAGTCTGATCGAGACATCCATCTAGTCTCGACAGACTTAGAGTATTTGGTTGTTTATCCTATGCTTATACTAGGCAAGACAAGGTCGAACCTAGAGCTCTGAGATGTATGTTCCTTGGATACCCTGAAGGAGTCAAAACTTATAGGTTGTGGTGCCTAAATCCAGGTCACAGGAGGTGTATCACAAGTTGAGATGTAGTTTTTAATGAAGCTGAGATAACTTTCAAGAAAACTGATGACATTGGTCGAAGTTTGAAGATCTCTGAAGAAGAGATTCCTATTGAGGTGGAGCATAATAATGTTGAATTGCATGATTTAGATGAAGTCCAAAAAGATACAGAAGTTGTTGTCGTATCTGAGAAGACTGATAATGACTACCTGCTGGCAAGATACAGATCGAGAAGAGTCATTAAGCCATCTCAGAGACTTGGTTATGCAGATCTTATAGCTTATGCCTTAATCTCTACAAATGAGATTCTGGACGAAGAGCCCAGAGAATATAAGGAAGTGTCGAGGAGTCGAGACAAGACTAAATAGCTGAAAGCCATGGATGATGAGATGAAATCTCTTCATGATAATAACACTTGAGAGCTGATCGAGAAACTTGTAAGGGCCAAATTAGTCAGCTGTAAATGGATCTTCAAGGTTAAGGAAGGAATCGATAGAGTGATGTCGAAGCGTTTTAAGGCAAGGTTGGTTGTTAGGGGGTTCACTCAGAAAGAAGGTATCAAATTTAATGATGTGTTTTCACCTGTTGTAAAGCATAGATCCATTAGACTGTTGTTAGCCATGGTGGCGAAGTTTGACCTAGGACTTGAATAGATGAATGTGAAGACAACTTTCATGTAAGGTGATCTAGATAAAACAATCCTGATGAGGTAACCTGAAGGGTATGCAGAAAAGGAAAAGGAAGATTATGTGTGTAAGTTGAATAGGTCTTTATATGGCCTGAAACAATCTCCTCGACAATGGAATAGGAGATTCGACAAGTTCATGATACACATAGGTTTCACTAGGAGCCAGTTCGACCACTGTGTTTACTTCAGATTTCAACTTGGAAATTCACTTGTTATTTTGTTACTTTATGTGGATGACATCCTCATAGAAAGCAACAGCGTCGAAAATATTATGAAGGTGAAGGCTGAACTCGATAAGGAATTCGACATGAAGGATTTAGGAGTTGCCTCCAGAATTCTTGGGATTGACATCCAAAGAGATATAAAGCATTCGAGGTTATGCTTATCTCAAGAGACATACCTGAAGAAGATTCTCGACAAGTTTGGTATGTCGAATTCAAAGCATGTTCTAACACCGAATAATTCTCAATACAAGCTAAGTGCGACTCAAAGTCCTAGTACTGAAGTCGAAAGAGCCTATATGAATATCATATATGGTAGTATAGTAGGTTATTTGATGTATGTTATGGTCTGTACAAGGCCAGACATAGCGTACAGAATGATCCTTGTAAGCAGGTATATGGCTAATCCTGGGAAGGTGCACTGGAAAGCATTAAAGTAGATTATGAGGTACATCAATGGGTCTCTGAGCAGAGTCTTGATTTATGGTGGAGCCTGTAGTGATGATAGCAAAGTCAAAATCGAAGGATTTGTCAACTATGATTATGCAGGTTGTATGTATTCTAGAAAATCTATTTATGGATATGTGTTCACTATGTTTGACACATCAATCAGTTGGAAATCAACACTTCAGAAGGTTATTGCCTTATCAACCACTGAAGCAGAGTATATCGCCCTCACTGAAGCTGTGAAAGAAGCATTGTGGCTTGAAGGTTTTGCTAATAAGATGAAACTTCAAGGTCAAGTTATCACTGTTAGATGTGATAGTCAAAGTGCAACACACTTGTTGAAGAATTTAACATATCATGAGCGAACCAAGCACATCAATGTGAGGCTGCACTTCGTCATAGAGATAATTGAGTGCGTAGAAGTTCAAGTGCTGAAGGTTTTGACTGACGATAATGTTGCTCATATGATCACTGAGACATTGCCAAGTAGCATGTTTTTCCACTGTATGTCATTGACAATGCTTCATGATAAAAGCTAGGTTGTTCCCTTGTTAGTGTAGAGTTTGTTCCAAGGTGGTAGATTTGTGGTATTTGGATCGAACTCTAGTGTCGACAAGGGTAGCTTGATGGTTCGACATAAGTTGTGCATGTTATAGTCTATCATACCCCAAATTTTTACCATCAAGATTTTCCATCATTGTACGATTATAATCACAATATCGATGTACCTTCATGCCTCATCAATCTCCTCAAAGATGATCGAGCATTCACCATAATCAAGAATTAGGGTTTTGAGCCCTCTCAGAGCACTTAGACAAAGGATCAATCAAGGAATGACATGATCTTCAACTTTTCTAATCTCTCAAACACATATAAAAGATCAAGAGGACTCCCACATCAAGAATCAAGCACAAGGTTGCCACATTCCAAGTGGATCAAGCCTCAAGATCGCTAGTGTCACCAAATTAGGGTTTTGGTCGACCAGGGCCTCCAGATGGAAATTTTAATCCGGGCATGAGCCAATGCTTCAAAGCACAACCCAAGATACTCCAAGGGACCTTATGGACCCAATCATCAAGTCAATTTAGCCTCAGGGGATGCATTCACAAAAAAATCAGGAATTAGGGTTACTTGACCTAATTCACCCCTAAGTTGACTTTTGGGACAAAACATGAGCCAAGACCTCAAGACATGATTTGAGGGCCTCCAATACACCACATTGATCCATTTACAACAATGGATTAATCCAAGAAGCTTGATTCACAAGTTTCAATTTCACCAGGACCACAATTAGGGTTTTGAGGAAAAAGTCAACTGTGCCTTTGACTTTTGACCTAGACATTCTCCCAAACCTTGGGACATGATTCAATACACCCTATAAAACCTATGGAATCCATCCATTAGGTTTGATTTAGGTCAAGGAATTGATTTCACAAAGGATCGTACAGTTTGGGTTTCATCCGATAAAAAGTCAACCGTGCACAAAATCAAGTTTGACTTTTTGGAAATTTTCACAAATATGGTTCCCCTAAGTCAAAAATAATGTAAATGCATGGTATTGATCATCATCCATCAAGAAAAATCAAGAAATGTAAGGTTTATTGCAAAAGGGGCAACCATAAGAAACCACAATTTTTCTAAGTTATGGAACAAAAGTGATTTTGGTACCAACTTCCAAGGATCATAACTTGAGATCCAAGCAACCATTTTGGGTGATCCAAAGCTGGATTTGTAGGTTTTACTACACTCTACAAAAGCTTCGACTACCTCCAACTCCAATTCTTTATGGATTTTAAGTTATGGAGTGATCAAAATGACAAAAACATGAAAATAACACTTTTTCCAACACTTAGTGAAAATCTGCCTAAGTTATCAGCCTTGAACATCAATGTTCATAATGATTTTTCAATGGGATCCAAATAGTTTCAAAATAAACTATGATCACACATGTTTTGTATCATATGAGGTATTTCTAAAAAGCACAAGAGCCTCCCATAACTCAGCCTGAGCAGGGAGATATGACTCCCTCAAAATCACCATTTCCAACTGTTCCAAGCAAGGCAGATTTTGTGCATTTGCTCGATTTGGAAAATTTGGACAACTCCAAGCCTTGTCATCCATTTGGACACATCTGAGGATAAAACAAAAGGAGAATGATCTGATCCCCAAGCCTCCCAAGTCCAAGGATCTACATATAGCCATGCCAAACCTAAAAGAGCTAAAAAGTGCCAAGACTCCAATTTTGTTTCAATGCATTCAATGGATGCATCAAGGTGGCATGAACTGAGGCAAGTTTAACTGAATGAGTCAAGCCTTATCTCTGAACCAGGTGACCATAGGCATGTGCTATAACCTCAAGTCAATGGCTAGAGGAGACTTGAGATTCTATTTGATCCACATTGGCCACATACCTGTTGCAGTTGCCACACATTATTGCTGCCAAAACAAACTTAACACACTATAAATAGACCTCAATTATGATCAATTTGAGTACACCAAAGTACCCAAACTGATGCTTTCCTCAAAATCTCCCTTTCACTCCAATTTTGCCTTCTAGCTCAAGTCACTATCGGGTTTTGAGTTTGAGAGCAATTCCAACCAAACCAATCACATACACACACACCTCATAAACATCATATGTGAGTGATCCATAACACAAAATCACATCTGGAACATCAGATTCTCAAAATCACCAGCCAATTGCTCAAGTTCTTGACAGAGTTGTAGTTGAGGTGCCACATCAAGTTCCAGCTCATTTCAATCCACTCCAAGCATTTAAATACACTCCATGGCATCTAAGGAAGCTGCCCAGATAATTGGAACCTAGCTGCAACACCTCCATCACCAAACTCGATCACCAGTTGTAAGAGGTAAGCATGAACCCCTTAAACTCTATATCCCATGCATCATAAATGAATTTTTGAGTTACCATCTTATTCTTGCATGTATATAGAGTGCCAACCCTCAATCAATTGCCATGAATCAATCGTGTATGGAATATCATTGTGTTCATGCTGAAATTAGGGTTCTTGAGGTTTTCTGTTGATTTCTTTCTCCATACTTAATATAAATGCAATTAAACTATATGGTTGTGATCCTTGTTCAAAAACGAACAAGATTGGTACTTGAATCATGCAAAACCATTGAGAAATCATGGAGAAAAGTGAGAAAATGTAAATCTACAAAAACAGAGGGCGCGGGCAAGAACCAAGTGTTCTTGGCGCCATAATTCAAATTTTTGAATTTTAGTTATTTTTGTTTAATTGATTCAAAAATTAATTTCTCTCTGAATATTTATGTTTTTTAATTGATTCTTTTTCTCAAAATTCACAAAAATGTTTAAATATTTTATTTTACAAAAAAATCCAATTTATATTATTTATTTAATATAGTTAGAATTTTTGTAATTAATTTCATTTTTTTATTATTTTAAACATTTTTAAAATGAAATTCCCACTTTGATCATTCAAAATCAATTGAATTTTAAGCTTTCATATGATTAAACATGATTTTTCAAAATATTTTCCAAAGTGTACAGCTTGTTTTTTAATATAATTGATATTTTATCATTTATTATTTAAATTACCTTTGAAAAATGACATTTTAATTTAAAATTAGGGTTTCCTCTCGATTTTAAATTTTCAAACAACCTTGGGCCTCTAATAGAGTGTAAGACCCAACCGCCTTTGTACATAAACCTTTTTGGGCCTCAGTCATTGTATAAGTCCCAGTACAATTTTTAAAACAACGATGCGATCACTGTTATTTTTGGGCCTCTCCTTGAGTTGTAAACCCCATCACTTGTACATAAAACATAACTTTGGGCCTCTTGATAGAGTGTGTAAGTCCCACCTCTTTGTAAATATAAATAATTTTGGGCCTCAGTCATTGTATAAGTCCTACTGTGTTTTCAAAGATCTCGGCGGGATCGCCATTTCAAAGTAAAATCAATTGGGCCTACCCTTGTGTTGTAAGTCCCATTTATTTTCTTTTTCAAACACTTTGGGCCTCTCCTTGAGTTGTAGGACTCATCCCTTTGTACAAAAAATCTTTTTGGGCCTCAGTTATTGTATAAGTCTGTCATACCCCAAATTTTGACCACTAAGATTTCCCATCATTGTGCAAATCATCAGCACAATATGGATGGACCATCATACCTCATTAGTCTCCCCAAAGGTGGGTGAGCATTCACTACAAACAGGATTTAGGGTTTCAAGCCCTCGCAGAGCTCTTAGACAAAGGATCAATCAAGGAATGACATGATCTTCAACTTGTCTAGCCTCTCAAATATCCACAATGGATCAAGAGGACTCCCACTTCAAGGATTAAGCACAAGGCTGCTCCCTTCTAGGTGGATCAAGCCTCAGGATCGCCAGTGTCACCAAATTAGGGTTTGGTCGACTAGGGCCTCCAGATGGAAATTTTCCTCTGGGCATGAGCCAATGCTTCAAAGCATAACCTAAAATGCTCCATGGAACATCATAAACCCCATCATCAAGTCAATTTAGCCTCAGGGGATGCATACATAAAAAATCAGGAATTAGGGTTTCTTGACCTAATTCACCCCTAAGTTGACTTTTGGGACAAATCATGAGCCAAGATCTCAAGACATGATTTGAGGGTCTCCAACATACCACTTTGATCCATTTGCAACAATGGATTGACTCAAGAAGCTTGAGCAACAAGTTTCAATTTCATCTGAACCACAGTTAGGGTTTCGCGAGAAAAGTCAACTGTAGCTTTGAATTTTGACCAGGACATGCTCCCAAGCCGTGGGACACGATTAAATACACCCTATAACACCCATGGAACATGTCCATCAATTTTGATTTAGGTCAAGGACATGATTTCCTAAAGGATCGCACAGTTTGGAATTCATCTGATAAAAAGTCAACTGTGCACAAAAGTCAAACTTTGACTTTTTGAGATTTTTCATAAAAATGGGTTTTTAACCCTAAAATGATGTTAATGTGTGATTGGAATCATAATTCATCAAGAAAAATCAAAGAAAGTGGGATAACTTGTAAAAGGGGTAACCATAAAAACTTAGAAATTTTTCTAAGTTATGGAATAAAGTGGCAAGGGTACCAACTTTGGAGGATCATAACTCCTAAACCACAAAGCCATTTTTTCCCATCCAAAGCTTGATTTGTAGCCCTCACGGCCCTCTACAAAAGTGTCAACTATACTTATCCCAATTCATCATGGATTTTGAGTTATGGTTGGATCAAAATGGCTAAAAACTTAAAATTGACATTTTTCAGCACTTAGCCAAAATCTGCCTTGTAATTTCAGCACAATGTCCCAACTTCAAGGTTGTTTTTCTCCATGATCCAGGTTGAACCAGGTCTAGGGCCAAACATCAAAGTTGAAGTACGTCATCTAAGCTTTTCGGAAAGTCCTAGAAAGTCCATGTAGCATACTCGAGCAGCGAGTTATGGATCTTACAAAAAGGCTTGCTGCAGCTGAATTTTTCAGGGCAGATTTGCACATTTTTTGTGCCACACGAATTTTCAAGCCTTGTCATCATTTTGGACACATCTAAGGATCAAATCCAAGTGGGATGATCTGATCCATGAACCTCCCAAGTCCAAGGAACCAAAAAAAGCATGCCAAAACCTAGAAATCCCTAAAAGAGGGACAAAACTCCAATTTTGGTTTGGAGCATTTAATGGATGCTTAGAGGTGGCATGAACTGAGCTTCCTCTAACTGAATTCAGTCAAGATTCCTCCAACAACTAGGGAACCAGCAGCCTGTGCTCTAACCTCTAGTCAATGGCTAGAGGAGACTTGGATTTTCATTGGCCAACATTGGCCAAACCTCTGCTGCAGCCACCATTCACTATTGCTTGCAAAACAAACTTGCTCTACTATAAATAGAGCTCATTTGTGCTCAGTTTGAGTACACCAAAGCCATCAAACAGATGTTTTCCTCAAATTCTCTCTTTCACTCCAAAATGCCTTCTTTAGTAAGGAAATTATGAGTTTTTGAGTTAGAGAGCATTTCCATCACAGCTCATAATCCTAACACCTCATAAACATCATATGTAGGTGATCCAAACTCTCACAAGTGACCTATAACACCAACATCACAAAGTCACCTCTCAAAACCTCAAAATGACACTTTTTTGCATTTTTTAAGCCGTGTCTTGATTCAGTCACTTTCCAAACCAGATAAAACCTCAAACACACTCTAAATATCATCCTTGAACTGTCCTAAATGGTGCCACACATCTGGAACACCATTTGAGAGAGTTGGCATTTTGGCCACTTTTGACCATTTTGCGAGAAAGTGCTCAAACTTGCTCCAGAGGTTTCCAGCCGATTCCAACCATCCTAAAAGCTTCTAAGAGGTCATTTGAGGTTGTCCAAAGCATCAAATCATTTCTGGAACAAAGCACTTGGTAGGTTGCCCAAAATCTCCAAAAAAGAGGTAAAATTCACAACTTGAATTCTTTGAATCATGCTTACCTTTGTTGTCCACATACATGCGTCATATTGAACAATTCTTGAGGCAAAAATGTAGTTCTTAATGTGTATGTTGTGATCCTCCCACTGTTTGCATTTTAACATGTTTATATGTGGAATTTTGGTTGTTTTAAAATCATGTCCAGTTCTGGTTTTTTTTATTGATGTATTCTGTACATTAAGTTTTAGTGTGCATGATTAACACCATTGGATTCCTTTCGAAAAATCGGTCAAGATAGGTTTTTACGGATTTCAATTCCAATGAAAATTGAGAGAGTTACGCGCATTGGAAATTTGACGCGAAACGGCGCCGAAAACAACGTGCAGTTCTGATTTTTTTATTTCTGCATTTCGTGTGTTGATTTTCCATGTGTGTGAGTAATACCATTGGATTCCTTGTGAAAAATTGGTCAAGATATATTTTTACGGATTTCAATTCCGATAAAAATCAAGAGAGTTACGCGGGTTGGAAATTCGACGCGGAACGATGTTTTCAAAACAGTGCAGTTCTGGTTTTTTTATTTATGCATTTTGTGTGTTGATTCTCCATGTGCGTGAGTAATACCATTGGATTCCTTGCGAAAAATCGGTCAAGATAGGTTTTTACAGATTTCAATTCGGATAAAAATCGAGAGAGTTACGCATGTTGGAAATTCGACGCGGAAGGATGTTTTCAATCGATAATAGTTATGGTTTTTTAATTTTTGCGTTTTGTGTATTGATTTTCCGTGTGTGTGAGTTATACCATTGGATTCCTTGCGAAAAATTGGTCAAGATAGGTTTTTACCGATTTCAATTCGGATGAAAATTGAGAGACTTACGCGCGTTGGAAATTTGACGCAAAACAACGCCGAAAACAACGTGCAGTTCTGGTTTTTTTATTTCTACGTTTCATGTGTTGATTTTCTATATGCGTGAGTAATACCATTGTATTCCTTACGAAAAATTGGTCAAGATAGGTTTTTACGGATTTCAATTCGGATAAAAATCGAGAGAGTTACGCGCGTTGGAAATTCGACGCGGAACGATGTTTTCAACCGATAATAGTTCTGTTTTTTTAATTTCTGCGTATTTTGTGTTGATTTTCCATGTGCGTGTATGATACCATTGGATTCCTTGCGAAAAATCGGTCAAGATAGGCTCTTCCGAATCTTAATTCGGTTAAAAATCGAGAGAGTTACGCGCGTCGGAAGTTTGGAGCGAAACGATGTCGATAAATTAAGTGCAGTTCTGGTTTTTCGATTTGCGTGTTTTGTACGTCGAGTTTCAGTGTGTATGAGTAATACCATTGGATTCCTTGTAAAAAATCGGTCAAGATAGGTACTTCCGGATTTTGATTCCGATAAAAATTGAGAGAGTTATGAGTGTTTGAAATTTGATAAAAAACGTGTTGAAAATTAAAGTTTCAGTACTAGTTTTTACTTCATAAGAGATGTCGGAGATGATGTTGTGATATCTTTCCTCTTTTTCTTATTTTTATTTTCAAAACTCAACCAATTTTTTTTACATAGCAAAAAATCATCATTTTCCAATTCATACCCCATAATATTTTAATCCACAAAAAATCACAAAAAAAGTATTATTTTTAATATATTTAAAAATAGTGTTTTAAATTGTTTTAAATGCTTTTAAAATAATTTCTTTTTTAAAAAACCAAAATGATTTTAAATATTTACGTGGATAAAATATTTTTTTAATAAACCTTAATCATTATTTAATGATTTTTATTTGATATTTTTATCATTTTTTACTTAATTTTTCTTGGAAAAATGCCTTAAAAAATGAAATTGGGGTTTCTTTGATTTTCACCCTGACAAATCTTTTTCAGACTCTTTGGGACTCTATTAGAGTATAAGACCCAATCCCCTTTTAACCAAAACAATTTTGGGCTTCAGTTATTGTATAAGTCCCGATACGTTAAAAATCTCGGCGCGATCGCCATTTTCAAACTGAAAATATTTTGGGCCTCTCCCTGAGTTGTAAGCCCCATCTTTTGTACAAAAATACACTTTAGGCCTCTAATAGAGTGTAAGACCCAGCCCTTCTTTTTTATATTTTCTCATTATTTTTTAATGATTTGGAAAATTAATAACTCTCTCAATTTTGATTATTTTTAATTGGTTCTTTTTCTGAAAAATCACAAAAATAGTAAAATATTTTATTCTACAAAAAAAATCAAATTTATATTATTTATTTAATATAGTTGGTATTTTTGTGAATAAATTCATTTTTAATTGTTTTTAAACATTTTAAAAGTGAATATTCATCTTGAAAATCAAAACTAAATAAGTTTTAAATCATGTGATTAAAACCTCATTTTTCAAACCTTAACCAAAAATCACAAGTGGTTTACTTAAACTTATTTGATTTTTTTTGTCATTTTTTTATTAATTTTCTTTAAAAAATTACTTTTAAAAAGTGAAAATTGGGGTTTCTTTGATTTTTAATCATACTCAAATGTTTCAAGACTCTTTGGGCCTCTAATAGAGTGTAAGACCCAATCCCTTTGTAAATACCAAAATTTTGGGCCTCAATCACTTGTATAAGTCCCACGGTGTTTCCAAAACCTCGGCGCGATCGTCGCCCTTTTCAAAATTAACCATTGGGCCTACCCTCGTAGTAGTAAGACCCATTTATTTTCTTAAAACTCACTTGGGCCTCTAATAGAGTGTAAGACCCATCCCTTTGTACAGAAAACCTTTCTTGGGCCTCAGTCACTTGTATAAGTCCCTCTGTACAAATTCAACAGTGCGATCACAGGTAAAACTTTTTGGGCCTCTCCTTGAGCTGTAAGCCCCAAATCTTTTTATTTCAAAGCATTTTCTCCTTTGATTTTGAATATACTGTTGTTTTCAATCTTTCTTTGTTGAACAACTAACCAAACAGCATGGAAGCTCTACAACCGAGTAAGTGTTTACCCGCTTTCATTTACCGCTTTCATATGTATATAACTGTATTGTGGGGGTTGTTTCACTGTAAGTCTCCTTTCATAAACTCATATATATATATATATATATATATATATATATATATATATATAACTGTACTGTGGGGCTGTTTCGCTGTAAGTCTTCTTTCATAAACTCATATCAACTGTGTAATAATAGTATAGATATTTAGAGTTTCCCCGGCAACTACGTCTAGCACTAGGTAAAGCCGTTTCAATCACTCTTAGAAATAGTCAAAACTAGATCCCCATAGGATTACCAGACACAGTCTTCCCTCCTCTTGGGGTTAAACAATATGGAGACATGAAAGGCAGCATTCTCAGTGAACCCTTTCATAGACTGTCACTTGTAGAAGTTGTCAAAGAAACTCTATTCCCCAGAGATGATCTCTTCTCCGTGAATTGCATCTCTTGAGTTTCTTCTAATTTCTCGAACTTTCCTGACTTTGATCTATTCTCGGTGAATAGCATTGCCTTGAATTTCTCGGGGTTTGGGGACCCACAGGCTTCTTAAAAGCACTTGTCAAGAAACTCTACTCCCCAGAGATGATCTTTTCTCCGTGAATGGCATCTCTTGAGTTTCTTCCAAATTCTCAAACTTTCCTGACTTGATCTATTCCTTGTGAATAGCTTGCCTTGAATTTTTCGGGGTTTGGGGACCCATCGGCTTCCTAAAATCAATCGGTCTCCTCTTGGTCATCGTACAAGGACCCACAGGCTTCCTAAAAGCAACCCCGCCTCCTCTTGGACTTAGTACAAGGACCCATCGGCTTCTTAAAAGCAATCGTCCTCCTCTTGGGCATCGTACAAGGACCCACAGGCTTCCTAAAAGCAACCCCGCCTCCTCTTGGGCTTCGTACAAGGACCCTACGGCTTCTTAGAAGTATTCACAGCTTCCTCTTAGGCTTCGTATAATGATCTCTTCCTCCGGGAATGATAGCCTCCTCCTGGGGTTAGTACAAGGACCCATCGGCTTCTTAAAAACTTCTAGCCTCCTCTTGGGCTTCATACAAATTGTCCCGACGACCTCCTAGAGGTATAGGAACAGAACTTAATCATCTTCATAGAACAGTCCTTTCAAAGAGTCTACTACTGTTTCTCAAAACATAGTACAAAAGATGAAACTCTAAACTTGGACAGTCTAACTTCCTTGAGTCTCAAAGACATTCTCAAGTGACCCCTTCGTTAAAGAGGAAGGAAACCCGCAGACTCGGACAGTCTCAATACCCTTTGGATTTCCCGTTGCCTCAAAGAAAAAGAAATATCCCTGATCCTCAAATAAAATCCCCGAGTACAGTGTTGCTCATATAAGAACTGATTTTCTCTTTAAAATTAATATACTGGACCTGTCACTTAACTGAAACAGTTACTTTAGCCTCCTCTTGGGCTTTGTTCAATGATTCTTCCCAGCGAAGCAAACGTTTAGCCTAAATCTCGGGCTTCGTACGAGATACCAAAATTCTCCCTAGTGGAGTCAAACAACGTTTAGCCTCTCTCTCGGGCTTTGTACGAGACACATAAGAGACTCCCTCGTTGAGTCAATCACCCCTTTCGCCTCCATCTCGGGCTTCGTACGAGATACAAAGACTCTCTTGTTGAGTCAAACCTTGTAGCCTCCATCTCGGGCTTCGTACGAGATACATAGACTCTCTTGTTGAGTCAAACCTTGTAGCCTCCATCTCGAGCTTCGTACGAGATACAAAGACTCTCTTGTTGAGTCAAACTTTTAGCCTCCATCTCAGGCTTTGTACGAGATACAAAAAACACTCTCTTGTTGAGTATAAAAGACTCTCTTGTTGAGTCAAACATCTTCAGCCTCCATCTCGGGCTTCGTACGAGATACAAAAACACTCTCTTGTTGAGTATAAAAGACTCTCTTGTTGAGTCAAACTTTCAGCCTCCATCTCGGGCTTCATACGAGATACAAAATCACTCTCTTGTTGAGTATAAAAGATTCTCCTGTTGAGTCAAACTTTTTAGCCTCTCTCTCGGGCTTCGTACGAGACACACAAAAATACCCTATTGTTGGGCCAACAGCCTCCTCTTAGGCTTCGTATAAGAAAACCACTAGTTGAGTCAATCAACCTTTTAGCATCAAAGTTGTGCCTCGTTCACAGTACACAAACATCAACAACTCCTTCCCCTTCATCTAATCGCTGTAAGCGGCAAGCCTCTGGATTATTTACATCCACGCCACTGTCCCTCTTTTAGCATGGGAAATTCCTAAGGAAAGATAGTATTGCTCTACACTGAGTTAAAGTCTTCTCCTTCAGGTTGGAACTCCCCTATAAAGGAAATTATGGTATTGCCGGATTCACATATCCTGGTTAAAGTAATTCTCCTTTATAAACAGTTGTGAAAAAAACCCCCTCTTTAGAGATGACAAATTCTCTCTAAAGTCAACACCCTTTTAGCTTCACATCTTGGGCTTTGAACAAGATACAAATAGACCCTTCAGCTTCATATCTTGGGCTTTGAACAAGATACAAACCACCTTTCGCTTCACGTCTTGGGCTTTGAACAAGACACCAAAACACCAATTTCCTCCCATAGAATAGGAGGAACTACGAATGCTCTGATTTCCTTGTTTCGGAAAACGGGAATACGTAGGCATAAGATTGAAAGAAAAATCTTAGCGAGCGCAATCAACAAAAGACCAAAATCCCATACTCTCACATATCTATCAAAAAGCATCAGTCCTAACATCCTAATCCTTGTTCCCCGCCAGAAACCTTCTGTCAAGATAAAAAGAAAGAAAACCAGTATTGGTGAAAATACAAATAACCAGTACAAAGACCCCCACATTGATAGCATTCGTAACCTAACAGACCACTGTTTAAACTCAGTATGCAAGCAGGGTTAATTGGAGACATCTATTTCCCTTCCTTCATCAGCTCACAATAGGATAAAAAATGAATCGACCTGTAGTCAAAGCTCAACCGCAGAGAGCGACCAACGCTTAAGAACCGCGTCCAAAATCGCTCGCTACAAAGTCCCTATACGATTTTAGAAATCTTGGCGCGGTCGTAGCCTTTTAAACAAAAAACCTCTGGGCCTACCCTCGTGTTGTAAGTCCCACTCTTTTTTTATTAAAATCATTTTGGGCCTCTAATGAAGTGTAAGACCCAATCCCTTTTCTAACCAAAACCTTTTGGGCCTCTCCTCAAGCTGTAAGCCCCACCTCTTGTACAAAAATAAACCTCGGGCCTCTCCTTGAGCTGTAAGCCCCGATCTCTGCTCAAAATAAAATCTCTTTTGATTTAGGTTCAAATATTCAGTTGTTATCAATACTTTATTTAATTTCTTGAACAACTAACAAGAGCTATGGAAGCTTGATCACCTATAAGTTTTTCTCAGCTTTTATATATATAACTGTATTGTGGGAAGCTTGCTCACCTGTAAGTCCTTCTTTCATTATTTTAAATACATGTCAAATATATATATAACTGTATTGTGGGAAGCTTGCTTACCTATAAGTCCTTCTTTCATTCTTTTAAATACATGTCAAATATATATAACTATATTGTGGGAAGCTTGCTCACCTGTAAGTTCTTCTTTCATATCCTTTTAAATACTTGTCATATATCAACTATATATATACTTGTATATCTGCTTAGAGTTTTCCCCGACAACTAGGTCTAGAACTAGGTAAAGCCAGTTGGTCACTCTTTAATACAGTCAAAACTAGATCCCCATAAGATTTCAGATAGTGTCTTGCCTTCTCTTGGGCTTATACAATATGAAACAAAGAGAAAGACATTATTCTCGGTGAAACTTTTCTCAGACTGTCAATATTAGAAATTGTCAAAGAAGTTCATTTCCCCAGAAAGGATTAATTCTCGGTGAAACCTCTCTTGAATTTCTTCAAACCCTAGAACTGTTCACTAAAGGATTAATTCTCGGTGAAACCTTTCTTGAACTTTTCTTAGGTTTGGGACCCACGGGCTTCCTAGAAGCACCCCCGCCTCCTCTTGGGCTTTGTACAAGGACCCGCCGGCTTCTTAGAAGTTCTCATGCCTTCTCTTGGGCTTAATATAAGGACCCTGAAGACCTCTTAAAGGTATAGGACATAACTTAGTTATCCTTTGCTAGAGTAGTCTTTCTAGAGTCAAAAACCTCAGACCAATTTTTGGGTTGATTCTCATCCCTTAAAACACCAGCCTCCTCTTGGGCATTATACAAAGATAAATTATTTCATACCAGTAGACTTGGATAGTCTAATCCCCTCTCGGATCTCAAAGACATTCTCAAGTTCCTTACAAACATAGGAGAAACCCTGATCATTTTTAATCAATCTCCAGCAGAGTTAAAACCCATGGGTTCTAAAACCCAGTATTTCTCCTAAAAATCCCCAACCAGGGTCAACTTACTATTGGTATAAGACTATCCCAAATCAGAACCTCAAGGCATCTGATATCTCAACCCTTCTTTAAACCCTCAGCAAGAGTTAATTCCCGATTTGGACCTACCTCTGGATCTCAATAATCTTCAGCAGAAGGTAGCCTCCTCTTAGGCTTTGTATAATGATTTATTTCTTTGTTCTCCCCCAGTAAAGCTAGCCTCCTCTTAGGCTTTGTATAATGATCCTTCCTTTCCTCAGCACAGTTAGCCTCCTCTTGGGCTTTGTACTAAGATTTTCCCCAGCTGAGCTAACCTTTTCAGACTCTTTTGTTGAGTCAATCACCTTTTAGACTCTTTTGTTGAGTCAATCACCTTTCAGACTCTCTTGTTGAGTCAATCACCTTTCAATACTCTCTTGTTGAGTCAACCCTTTTAGCCTCAATCTTGGTCTTTGTACAAGACAGATAAAAACACTCTCTTGTTGAGTCAATCTTTTTTTAGCCTCCTCTTAGGCTTGATATAATGATTTCCCCTAGCAGAAGTTAGTTTCCTCTTAGGCTGTGTATAATGATTTCTCCAGCTCGTTCAACCTCAATCTTGGGCTTTGTACAAGACACCAAATAAATTTTCCTAAGCAGAGTCAATCCTCTTTCTGCCTCAATCTTGGGCTTTGTACAAGATAGATAACACTCTTCAGCAGAGTAAAACTCATTTCAGCCTCAATCTTGGGCGATGTACAAGACACCTAAAATATCCTCAGTCGAGTCAGTAAAGTCTCATTTTAGCCTCAATCTTGGGCTTTGTACAAGACAGTTAAAGATTTCTTTCCCACTGAGTCAAAATCTTTTTTAGCCTCAATCTTGGGCTTTGTACAAGACAGACAACATATTTCCCCAGAAAAGTCAAACTTTTAGCCTCCTCTTAGGCTTTGTATAATGATATCCCCAAAAAGTCAATTCTTTTAGCCTCAATCTTGGGCATTGTACAAGATAGATAAACACCCTCTTGTTGAGTCAGTCTTTCCCAGCCTCCTCTTAGGCTTTGTATAAGGACTTACCCAGTGGAGTCAATCATCCTCTTAGCTTCAACCTTGGGCTTTGATCAAGGAACACAAAAATCAACATCCCCTCAGAGGAAATAAAAAACTCTCTGTAGGAATACGTTTCTCTGTAGATCATAAACAAAAATCAAAACAAATCTCTTCTTTCATCTAATTGCTATAAGCGGCAAGCCTCTGGATTATTTACATCCACGCCACTGTCCCTCTCTTATCATGAAAGATTCCTAAGGAAAAATGGTATTTCTCTACACTGAGTTAAAGTTTCCTCCTTCAGAATCAATCCCCCATAAAGGAAATTATGGAATTGTTGGATTCATATATCCCAGTTAAAGTAATCCTCCTTTATAAACAGCCGCCCAACAACTGTGATAAACAGACGAGATGTCTCCCTTTAGAGATGACAAATTCTCTATCAGTCAACTCTTTAGCTTCAATCTTGGGCTTTGATCAAGACACAAATACTCTTTTAGCTTCAATCTTGGGCTTTGAACAAGACACTAAAATATCATATTTTCCTCCTCTAGAATAGGGGAACTACGATTGCTCTGATTTCCCTGTTTATCTTCAACGGGAATACGTAGGCATAAGATTGCGAAATCTTAGCGAGCACACCAAATCAAAACTTGAGGTCCAGTACCTTCATACATCAATCAAAAACCTTAGGTTTCATAACTTACCAAAAACATCGGAACCAAACCCGAAATCAACAAAAACTCTCTCTCTCAGCCCTCCCAATGGAGAAACTTTCCCAATTGATAAACAAACACCAGTAAGTAGAAACAATTATGATTGCCAACAACCTGTGGATAACCATATATAGGATGGGTAATTAACAACTCCCCATTGTACAACCTGACCTCGAACTCCCCGAATCTCTTAAGCGTTTGTTCAGTTAAACATTCACGTGCAAGGTTAGTTTTAGATAGCTTCCCTTTCCCTTCCAGCTTCACGGGATAAATAAGAAATCAGAAAGTAGCACCCCACTCCTCCTCATTGTGAGGAGAAACCATTGGCGATAAGGTGGTCGCGTCACCGACAAAAATCGCACGCTACATAGTTGAAGTTAGTTCGAACATGTTTTTGAAATATGTTACTTTGAATTTAAAGTTAGCATTTCGAATTGGGCATTGCTTGTACGCTCAATTGTTAAGTTAGCTTGTAGCATAAGTTAGCTTAATAGTCTATAAATATACTAGTTCTCTCAGGTTGTTGAGAGAGGTTAATTGTTGATATTCACTTGTAATCTTTGTACCCTTATTAAGAAAGTGAATAGTAAAACAATTTTAACCAATTATTCTTTTTCTTTATTATTTTATATCTTTTGTAAAACCTAATAGGATTTCTTGTGTTTGTTCAAGAAAATCAATCTTTTTCTCATATTTTAGTTTGTTCTTGACGACATCAATCCACAACAGTTAATTTATAGTTTGCTTTTTACTCAATGTATACCCGTTTACAATCTCTTAAAAAATGCGAATTTTATTTAGAGTGGTGATTTTAATAAATAAAAAATTAGTCACTATGGCATGACACAAAATGTATAAACCGATGCGACTCTAAGGCACTAACGTGTACGTCGAATAAATACTGCAAGTATACAGCTGTTCGTGTAGTTTTAAATAAGTTTGTTGAACCCACGGGGAAGGGATAATCAAACTAATGCAATCTATAGTTGCAGTGTAAAGTTAAGGCTAAGGATTAACGAAATTTAAACGGAAAGGAAAAATTACTAATTCTAGAGGTTTCAGGAAATAACAATAAAATCGAGTCCGGAATATGGATTCTGCGTACCTAAAGGACTTGTAGAAGTCGAGTGCTAATTACGATTGCACTTTGTTCCATAGAAAGTACTAACTTAAAGAATCTGTCTCACACTCTCGCGCTATCGACAAGAACCACACTTAACAACCACATGATTTTGCTCTCGCTCGCCCATTTTAATTAAAAAGCGTATTTTGGAAGTTAATGAAATCCTAAACGATGCCTAAAGCGCTATCGCTTTTTTAGGATCGGTGTCTAGTTTCTACTATCGATTCATTCCTCACACTCTCGCGCTATCGGTCCGAACTTAGTATATTCCTCACTCTCGTGTCAGAATAATAAGGCATGAAAAATAGAAACAAAGACCAAAACTAACATACATTCAGATAATGTCACACCCACATTTTCTACGGAGTCCCGTCGGTAACGACGGTCCTCAGACGCCGAACTCAAGCAAATTTAGCAACACATGGTATTTTTTATCATAAACATAATTACGATGATTAACATTAAAAGAAACATAGCATACACAGAAAGAAAATTAAATTGCAAAATAACCTGTAAAATAAAATGCGAAATCGAATTGCAAAAAAAATGTCGGCAGGCTTGTTCGAATCCAAAGTACAGCAACAGAATGTAAATTTCGAAGCAACTGCGACAATTCCTCGATGTGAGTAATTGCTGCTTTGAAAGTAAATATATGCCTAAAACTCTAAATGGAATTCGACAGAGCTTCCGCGTCAAAAATCGGGTATTCGGAACATGACTGGAGGGTCCTATATATAGAGAAATACTCAAGATGTAACTTCCAAATCGTGCTCCTTGAGTGAAGGGAAAGTAGGGATGGAGTAACTGCCCAAAACAGTTGCAGAATTTGAATTCTGCAACTGCACTGTCATGGCGAGTGCCACTAGGCCATGGCGAACGCCATGGTCCTGGCCTTTTTAATTACGTGGCAGGACAAGCTATGGCGAACGCCATATCAGTAAATTGACAGAATCTCTTCTTTCTTGCTGGATTTTCCTCTTCTTTCACTCTTTTTCGACTTTTCTCCCGATTTCACAACAGATGAAGTTGTCAACTGGAAAACACACAAAACATAGTCAAATGCAAATAAAACTCGAATAAAAACGAATGAAACATATGCTAATGAGCCTAAAAGTACGATACGATTTCTCGTTATCATAAACTATATTAGTTATCATATATTCTCGTCAATCTTGCCGTTCTGCTTTTGATATTAATCTCCACCCATTAATCGTCACCCTTTCAGAGCTCCAATAATGAAAGAAATTATTTGATATACACCTATCAGCCCAATGGATAAAATGTAATATTGATAAAGTGACTTAAAGCAAACCTAGGCTTGTTGCTTGTGCAGGAATATTCAAGAATGCTAATGCTATTTCTTTAGTTGGCTTTGTTGTGAATATTGACATCACTTGTTCTCTTATAGCATGTTTGGATTGACTTTTGGAAGATCCAGAATCAATTCTAGAGGTGGAGAATAGATTCGGGATGATTTTGAGGTGTTTGTTTTATCAAAAGTAGAAATAATTCTACCTCCAAAATTGATTCTACTTGAAGCTAGAATTTCTAGCTTCTACCTCCAGAATTGATTCTAGGTGATTTTTACTCTGAAATTTATTGTTTAACTCATTTTTACATAAATGTATCCAAACATAAATCAATTCTGCTAAACTCAATTATGTTAAAATCAATTATACCAAACTCAATTCTGTTAAAATCAATTCAGTTCACCGCCAAATCAAACACATCCTTAATGTAGAACTTACTTGTGCAATGAACTCTTGATATTGATGCATCCAAGTGTTGGAATAATTTATGGTTGGAAACTAATTGCAAGTTAGTTTTCACGTCCTACAAATATCATTTAATTGTTCCTTGGTCGCTAAGAAATAAATGAATTAACTTCATTCATCTAACCACGAGCACATATTTCATAGTGCTACATCTACAAAGAAGAAAATTATTATGCAAACAAGCTGGTAACTCTTGGTTAAGCATTCAAAAGTATTACAATTATAAGTATTATTTGGAGTAGTTACTAGCCTAATATTTATGGTTAGTTTTATAACCCCCTTGGTTTAAGCATTCAAAACTATTATAAGTATAAGTATTATTTGGAGTAGTAACTAACTTAATATTTATGGTTAATTTTCTAACCCTATTTGTTAGTTACAAGTTAGTTTTGTTTGTTATAAGTGGTTGAATTCGTTAGGAGTTTGTTAGACTTCAACCAACTTCAAACTCTTCTATATATTTCAAACTTTACAATTTATAACCTTCAAGCTTTGAATCAATAAGAACAAGATAAATAAGAGATTCATCATATTAGCTTAGATTTAACATGGCATAAATCGCCAACGATCCCCTTATATGCTAGCCATTTATTCTCTCTCTCTCTCTCTCTCTCTCTCTCTCTCTCTCTCTCTCTCTCTCTCTCTCTCTCTCTCTCTCTCTCTCTCTCTCTCTCTCTCTCTCTTTCTCTTATTCAATGTATGAAAAAACTTCCACCATTGGAAGAAATTGATGAATCCTCTTGTGCATCAAAAAGTCGAACCTTATCATAAGTTACATGTTTTCCATTTGGCAGTTTGGCTTCAACCTTTTTTTGGTTCTAAGCTCTTTATCAAGTTACATGACAACAATTACTAACAAGTTAAAGGTGTAATTTTGAAACATAAGCTCCATGGTTAAATTGTAAACTAAATATCCCTTCTATGTTCAAAACAAAAGAAGATCGTCTTAGCAACATCATATCAGAGGAGTATAAGACCTTGATAATCCTAGATTTAACTCGTTTACATGGTTGTTCTCGACAATCTCATAAACGGTCAAACAATTCTATGAAGTGCGGGGAAAAGTCTATAACTCATCATTGCAATCATGAAAACTCTTCAGCGCCAGTTATGCACAGAACTCATAAAAAGTAAGAAACTCAATTGTTCTGCCTCAGAGTTTGTTATCAAAGTTGTTGGGGATTCCTTGTTATCAATAAATGATTCAATCACTGAACTATACCAGATTTATGTCGTTCTTGATGGTATCTCTGTGGAGTATATTCCCTCTATCATGTAAGTGCATGGTCATCTTGAATCTCTTACAATGTATGACGTTGAAGCTCTTTCTCTATTTCAATAAGCTCAACTTGATGACTTTAGGAAATAAATTTTAGTTTCTAACGCCTCCACTAATCTAGCTTAGCATAAATCCACCTCCGTCGTGGTGGTTATAACTTTTTATACGTGGAAGCAAGTTTAGAGTAAGAGGTTGTGATTGCTCAAGAGTGTGGATCTATGTGTTGCGGATATTGTCAAGATGATTCAAGGTGGTGAAGTTTATGGATAGTAAAGTTTCAAGCTGGTCGGATTACTGCTGCAAGTATACAGCTTATCACGTAGTTTTAAAAAGGTTGTCGAACCCACCGGGACTAATAATCAACCTAGAGTGATCGATTATTGCGGTGTAAAGCTAAGGCTAGATTTGGCGGTAAAGGAAATTTGGTTATTAACGGGATTTGAAAAACAATAATAAAGATGAGTCCGGAGAATGATTTCCGTGCTCTTTGGGACTCCGTAAGATCCAAGTGTTAACAAAGGTCTTGAGATTGGTCTGAAGGATATACCAGTTTAAAGGCTCGACCTCACGCTCTCGCGGTCTTAACCAAGCCACGCCTAATGACCCCAAGATTTTGCTCGTTAAGAGGTGCTGTTTGAAAACTAACATAAACTAAATGAGGCCCTAAAGCGCTCTCGCTGCATTTAGGCTCAATGTCCGATGTCTACTATCCGGCGATTACCTCAAACTCTCGCTCTATTGGACACGCCTTGGTGTGTTTCTCACTCTCGTGACGAAACACTGTTAAAAAACCCCTCGCTCTCACGACAAGGTTGTCTAAATTCAGTTTAGACACCAAAACCAGAATTTTAAAACAAAAGCTAAACACCGAAGGTTCTACAGAGTCTCGTCGGAACGACGGTCCTCAATCTACGGACTCGAAACAAAACTACTCAGACATAATTAAATCTAACACTAATACATTAACATTTCTGAATTGTAAAACATACATAATGGCTTGTTCTTAATTAAGTTCGGAATTAGGTTTTTATGCGAAATCTGAATTATGCAATTAATCAAAAGAAAACAAGATGCAGTAAAGTAAATAAATCGTAAATAACCTGAAATGCGAAGTAATTAAAACGGGAAATAGACTTGTATTAATTAATCGATCCAAGTGTACATCAGCAGCAAAATAAACGAAAAATACAACGGGTGTATCAATCTCTCGATGTGATCGATTGATACTATGGCTAATGATATAAGTGGTTAGGAATTTCGGCAGCGCTTCCGCAAGGTTCTTGGATGCCAAATGCAGACTTCTGGTACTCTATAAATAGGAAAAATGGGCTCCAAAATAGTTGAGTTCGAATTTTGAAATATCACTTGCAAACTGCCAGAACTACATAAAGAAAAATGCTCCCGCGCACAATGGCGGTCACCTTAGGGAAAACGGCGGTCGCCTTTTCTTTTAGTGTTTGAATTTCCCTCCTTTCTGACATGGCGAGCGCCATTCAGTTCAACTGGGGGGGAATGGCGAACGCCTTTCATCTGGAAGAGGCAAAACCTTGCAATTTTCTCCACTTTTCTTCTCTTTGAGCTCATATCTTGGTCTTTTCTTCCCTGGAGCTGATATAGGACCTGTAAATGGAAAAGAAACGAAAACATAAGCAAACAATACACGAAATGACAATGACTCGATAAAAATACAATAAAACATGCACGAATTGAATCGAATTAGACGATACGAAATTGAGTCATCAAACTCCCCCACACTAAGGCTTTTGCTTGTCCTTAAGCAAACTCCCAATGCAATAAAACAGTAAGCATTATGTTTCGGCTCTTAGGCACGACAAAAAAAAACAATCTAAGCACAAGGTTGCTAGGCTGCAGTGAAACTGATAGGTATTGAATAGTGAAAACAAGGATACCGTAATGACACGACTCCACAAAATCGGACGAAAACTCCCTTCCTATGCAATACCAATTCAAATCATGAAATTATACCTAGACCTATATCCTTCATCTTATTTCACCTCTTTTTCATTCGGGCGCAATCACATTAAGCCCGTTATCCTTTGTACTTACATGGTAAGCGAACCTGTTAGTGTTTATGATCTCTTATTCAACAAGAATTTTTTTTTCTTTTTCGCATTTGTGCATTCTTTTGCTTACGAATTTCAAGAGTTCGAACCTTTAGGCTAAATGGTCGGGTGAGGACCACCTAACTTAGCGGGAACATGTCTTTCATTCGCATTTTTCTATAAAAATCATATAAATCACATTTTGAGATCACACATATTTGCATCGGCTCGTCACTTAGTTCGTACATAAGGATGGTGCTGACTGCTAGAATAAACTAATCAAGAGGTTAACTCTAAGAAACTAGGCATAAGGTCATGACATAATGTCTATTTAAATCAATATCACATATTTGGGGAATCTAAGGTGTAGGAACGATATCGATACTTTCAAAACTTTCCCAAGTCCGCCTACTTAGCCTAAATAAAAAAAAATGAAACAACCTATACTATACGCGTCATGCCTTTGAGTCTAAACAAAATTTTTGAAATTTGGGGTCAAATAAGGGAATTTATAGACATAGGGAAAACGTAAAGTAAAAACGACTTAAACGTGCATATGACTCGATAATGAAAAACAAACTAAACTAAAAAGCAAAAGATAAATAAAAGCAATCAACGACTCCTCCCCCACACTTAAATTAGACAATGTCCTCAATGTCTTAATCTAAGGTGAAAGAAGGAGCGATAGGACCTGGATACATCAATGATAGCGAGCACGCCCTCCATGATGGTGTATGTCCTGCCTGATGGCTGGGTTGTCCTAGGGGACATGCTGGACACAATCTGCAATTCGGTTTACTTCCCCGCGCAGTCCCGCCATCTCCGAAACAACATCTCTCAAATCCGTCTCAGCCCTGGCCATAAACTCGTACTGTCTCCTCTCTAACTCCCGCATCTGAACATCACGCGCGACATCTCTCTCTCTGTGCTGCATGAGCTCCGAAAGAACTTCATCCAATGACGAGCGAATACCTACAAAATCAACAAAAGGTGTCGTGTGTGCTTGGGTACTAGACCCAAGAATGTCATTGGCATGGGTATGAGCACGGGGCTGCTCAGAATGATGTCACATAATCTCACGGTAGTGCCTTTCGTCGTTCTCTGCCTCTACATCACGGGCTCCTAAATCAAACAGCCAATTGGTGCGTCGACGCACGTTAATACGCTCAGCATTTGGCAAATAAAAACCTTGAAACTCGTGTGTCCGGACCATAAAGTGATACTTGTTACTATGCAAACTCTTGATAAGCCGCGCATTACGGCAAAAGTCAATGTCGGCATAGAGACAAGGTATGCTTTCTTCGTTTTCTAAATCGGCCTCTAAGTCTAAACAGATGGCAGTGGCAGTAATGACACCGCCTATACAGATGGAATCGCCGACTCTGTTTGCTACACTGATAAAGTGGGCATGAAGGAACGGTGTTGGATTTACATGGGTCTGGGAAAGTGCACAGTGGATAAAGAAAAAATCCTTAGAGTTCACGTTTCCCGGATTTTCACGGCCGAAGATGGTAGAGGCAAGGGTGCGGTGAAATAGCGAATAACAGGGTTGTGGATTGTTGTGGCTTTTAAGCCCTCCTATCTGGTGGCTCTTGCGTTTGTTATTTGGTGCCAAAATTGGAAGGCTCCTTCTCCCAATCACTGTCTAAGGGGGCTTGAGTCGCAAGACCCTCACCGGTAGGAAAACCAAAGTACTCAGCTATCTGTTCATGAGTGAGCGAATAGTCAACGTTAAACATCCTGAAGTGAATGGTTCCGGTAGTGCGGATAAGGTCATGGACGTATCGGACCAAACTAAGAAACTCATAGGTAAGCCTAACCGAGGAAGGATTAAACATAGAGCAAAAGCGGGTCATACCCAAGTTTCGGAGCATCCACGAGACGCTATCATAATGCCCCAAGGTGCGAAGAGTTTCGGGCTCTGGATACCTCATGGCGTAGACTGGCCTTTTGGATACTCGGTAGAAGTTGGAACGCATGGTGGCTCCAAGTTCTCCATCGGGGAAATCAATGCCCATGTAATCAATTTCTTGGTTAGCAGCCATGATTGCTTCTTAGGAAGATGGTGGTTGTGGGAATTTTCTGAAGTGGGTAGAGACATGGATAGTTGGTATGAGAAAGGTGAATGGTAATGTATGGTTAGGGGTGCTTAAATAAGGATTTAGTGGATGAATATGGATAGATGGAGTTAATGTGGGATGGTGAAGGGTTTACTAGGTACTTAGGGGGTCTAGGGACATGCAAGAGTGTATTGAATGGGAAGTGGAGGAGGCAAGGGCGCGTTTCACAAAGAAAAACGTGTGTTCTGCCAATTCAAATGCACGGCGGGCGCCGTTAGGCACATGGCGACCGCCATTTGCTTTCAGCACGCCTTTTTTTTTTTTTTTTGTAGAATGCAGATTGGTTATTAAATTTTTTTGTTTTTGGTTTTTCTTGACAAGCCTAGGTTCTCTAAACATTAACAACAAGTAAAGTAATTATTTAAAACACTAAAATAGAAATTTAAAGAGAAACTTGCATTAAACGAAATTGAAATGTACTACAATTACGTGTCGGCATCCCGAAGGTACACAGTGGAATAGAAATTACAATTCGAACAATACAAGAAGGGGAAACACTATACGTGTAAACAAACTAATCTAAAGAAAAACAGGAAAAAGAAATGTGCGGCTACGGATCACCCATGATGTTGTCTAAGAGAGTAGACAATTTGGAACATATGGTCCAACTCTTCGTGAACAACATCCATTAGGCCGATAAAGTCGACTCGGAGAGAGGAAATCTTGTCTCGGAAGGAATCTACTTCAGCCTGGAGAGCATTAATAGCAGCGGCAACATTCAAAGGGGGCATATCAGGATCGACCTCGAAACCTTGAGTGACCTCAGCAGACATAATGGTATCTCTATTTTCATAAGCCTGAGGAGAGTCGGGTGGAGTCAAAAACTCGTTGACGACCTCCAAATCATAGAGCCAATTGTCTTTGTTGTGCACACTGGTCTTAGCGTGGTTGGGCAAGGTGAAGGCATGGACCACAACATTATTGATAAGTAGCTCAAATTCTACCGGGCCAAGGTTAGCAATAATGCCTCTGTTGAAACAGAAACTAATGTCCATCGGGCGAAAACCACCAAATGCAAAGGATTGGTTCAGATGGTACCTCATCCCAATTGCATCGGCAATCATGGTCACCAGCCCACCTATTAAAATTGGTTCGAAGGAATCACGGGCAATATGACTGAGATTAGCAAGTAGGTACGGGGCTGCATTGACCGGCTTTCCCTGGGATGCGCAGAGCATGATATATAGCTCATCCCTTGACACAGACGTTACGTTCTCTTCTTTGCCAAAGAAGGTATGAGTCAGAACCTTATGGAAATATCTCCATCCAGGGTTGTGAATGCTTTCGGAGAACATAGCATTAGGGTCGGCATTACCGCTTCATGTTATGGTACCCCAGAAATGTTCAAGATCATAGTTAGTGAAGGCATCAACAGGGGTTTTGGTCACAACATCGGGTTCATTAGGAAAACCCAATAATTCAGCGAATTCATGGTGGGTGAATCTGTACTTGTTTCCAAATAACCTGAAGGTGGCCAATCCATGGACAAATCCGAAACCACGGGTGGCATCATAATAGAGGGAGCTTAGGAACTCTAAGGTCAGGCTACGGTAAGTGCTAAATCTCTTCTCTAAAGCAAAGTGAGACCATCTTATCTGGCTCAGAAGGAAAACAACATTGTCTCGGATGCTAAGGGTTTGCATGGCTGAGTCGTCAGGATAGATGGACAAACCAAAATCTCTTTGAGACAAAGCCTCAAATCGACGTCTCTGGACATCGTTCCTGAAAACAACGGCACGGGTTTCAAATTCCTGCATGGTTGCTGGTCAAAGGTTTCCTAGAGAAGGGTTTCTTGAAAAATTGAAAAACATTACAATATTAGGCGAAAAAATACTATTAGCTACGCGTTAGTAAGATAAAAATAGTAATAATAATCGTAATAATAATAATGATAGCAGAAATAATGAGATGCAACAAATAGTGATGTATATTGCATAGACTTTATACTAAACATGCATGCAATGTCCTAAAGCTAACAAAGTAAAATAGAGGGTAAAAATAAAATAAGAAATAAAAAAACTAAAGATCGTGGTTTAGCTCCCACAGAGCGCTTTGTTTAATGTCGGAAGCTCGACATTAGAATTGGAAAGGGCATCATTTGTCGGGAAGAGCGGGAAGCTCTTCCAACTTGTAATAATTTATGAATTCCTTGTTTTCTACTAAGTGGTAGTGCTTGAGTCTCTGGCCGTTCACAAAGAACGTCTCATTCGACTTTCCTCTAATTTCAACTGCTCCACTTGGTAGGACTTTTGTAACTTCGAAAGGGCCAGACCATCTAGAGCGTAATTTTTCGGGAAAGAGTTTAAGCCTAGAGTTAAAGAGAAGAACTATATCTCCTTCGTTAAACTCCTTATTTGTTATTCTTTTATCATGCCACTTCTTGGTTCTTTCTTTGTATATTCGGACATTTTCATAGGCATCTAGTCTTAGTTCTTCTAATTCATAGATATCGAGAATTCTTTTCTCGCCTGCTGCCTTGTAATTCATATTCAGGGTTTTAATGGCCAAATAAGCTTATGCTCAAGTTCCACAGGCAGATGGCATGACTTTCCATAAACTAGTTTATACGGTGTGGTTCCTATGGGGGTTTTGTAGGCTGTTATGTAAGCCCACAGAGATTCATGAAGTTTAGTAGACCAATCCTTCCTAGAGGTTGCAACGGTTTTTTCTAAAATTTGCTTAATCTCCCTATTCGACACTTCTACTTGTCCACTAGTTTGAGGGTGATAGGGTGTTGCTACTCGGTGTCGTACTCCGTATTTAAGTAATAGCCTCCCGAAAACATTCGAAATGAAATGGGATCCGCCATCACTAATGACAATTCTTGGTACACCGAACCTGGGAAAGATTACATTCTTGAAAAGCTTTACCACCACTCGTGCATCATTTTTAGGTGAAGCTACTACCTCCATCCATTTTGATACGTAATCTACTGCGACGAGTATTTATTTGTTTCCAAAAGAAGATGGAAAAGGTCCCATGAAATCAATGCCCCATACATCAAAGACTTCGACTTCCAAAATTCCCCTTTGAGGCATCTCATCACGTCTAGAAACATTTCCAGTGCGTTGGCACCAGTCACAGTTCATAATGGCAATGTGAACATCCTTCCAAAGGTTTGGCCAAAAGAGGCTAGATTGTAATATCTTTGCGCATGTTTTTGATGTACTGGCATATCCTCCGTACGGTGCAACATGGCATTGGGATATGACATCCTTTACTTCCGATTCAGGGACACATCGACGAAATATTCCATCGACGCCTCTCTTGAATAATAGGGGTTCATCCCAGTAATATTGTTTAAGATCATGGAAAAATTTCATTTTCTGTTGGTATGTTAGATCTGGTGGAAGCACTTTGGCTGCTAGGTAGTTGACAAAGTCAGCATACCATGGCAATGTGGTTTTTGTATAGATTGCTTCTACTACTTCATTTGTCTCTACATCGTTAAATAACAAGGAACGTTCTACAGTTTTGCTTTCCCTTTCCAACTGAGCTACTAGTCAGTCGTAAGGAAAATCATCGTTTATAGGCACTCCTTCGGGCTTTAGATCCTCAATCCTAGAGAGATAATCTGCTACCACATTCTCTGTACCTTTCTTATCTTTTATTTCCAAATCAAATTCTTGCAAGAGCAAAATCCATCTCAAGAGTCTTGGTTTGGCATCCTTTTTAGCTAACAGGTACCTAATAGCGGCATGATCGGTATAGATAATAATTTTTGCTCCTACCAGATAGGAACGAAATTTGTCTAAGGCGAACACAACAGCTAGGAGTTCTTTTTCTGTGGTCGCATAGTTCATCTGCGCGTTGTCTAAAGTTCTACTTGTGTAGTAAATAGCATGAAGCCTTTTATCCTTTCTTTGTCCTAAGACAGCGCCTACAACATAGTCGCTAGCATCGCACATTATTTCAAATGGTAAACTCCAATCAGGTAGTTGCATAATTGGTGCGGTAATAAGAGCATCCTTTAGATTTTCAAATGCTTTCAAGCATTCTTCATAGAATATCAATTCAGCTTCTTTCATTAGTAGTCCAGTCAATGGTTTTGTAATCTTAGAGAAGTCTTTAATGAATCGTCGGTAAAAACTAGCATGACCTAAAAAACTTCGTACTTCTCTAACTGTTTTGGGTGGTTGAAGGTTTTCTATGACTTCTATCTTCGCTTTGTCCACTTCAATACCTTTATCAGATACTACATATCCAAGAACTATACCTTGTCGCACCATGAAATGGCACTTCTCCCAATTTAGCACAAGGTTCACTTTGACGCATCGTTCGAGTACCAACTCTAGATTCGACAGACAGTGTTCGAAACTTCTCCCACATACAGAGAAATCGTCCATAAAGACTTCCATTATGTCGTCTATGAAATCTGCAAAGGTCGACATCATGCATCTCTGAAATGTTGCGGGAGCATTACACAGTCCAAACGACATTCGACGATATGCAAATGTACCATAGGGGCAGGTGAATGTTGTCTTCTCTTGGTCATCAGGGCGAATAGGTATTTGGAAAAATCCTGAGTATCCGTCTAAGTAACAAAAATATGAATGTTTGGCTAGCCGTTCAAGCATTTGGTCTATGAAGGGTAAAGGAAAATGGTCTTTTCTAGTAGCCTTATTCAGCTTTCTATAGTCTATGCACATCCTCTATCCAGTTTGAGTTCGTTTGGCTACGGACTCGCCTTTTTCGTTAGTTACAACTGTAACACCACCCTTCTTTGGTACGACATGCACTGGGCTGACCCATTTGCTGTCAGATATTGGATATATGATTCCTGCTTCCAATAGTTTTTACACTTCTCTCTTCACTACATCGCTTAGGATAGGGTTCAACCGTCTTTGATGCTCTCTGGACGTCTTACAGTCTTCCTCCATCATGATACGATGCATACATATAGAGGGACTTATCCCTTTTAGATCGGAGATGTTATATCCAAGAGCTGTGGGATACTTCCTTCAGACTTCCAATAATTTCTCGGTTTCTATTTGTCCTAAATCGGCATTAACTATCACTGGTATTTCAAGTTCAGTATCTAGGAATTCATATCTTAGATCTTTGGGTAATGTTTTGAGTTCTACAGATGGTTTCTTTGGGCAAGGCATTGGATCGGGTGTGAGTACTAGGCATTCTCTTAGACTGTCATCTTCATACAGCTCACGCCAATTATCGTCTTCAAATATTGGAGGGGCTGGAATCTTTAGTACTTCCGTGTACCTCGTCGGTTCCTTCTCCATTTCTCTGACGCATTCGTCGATAACGTCTAGAAAATAACATGAATCGTCTAAAGCAGGGGCTTTTAGGAATTGGGCTAAAATAAATTCGACTTTTTCTTCCCCTACTTCGAAAGTTAACTTCCCTTTCTTCACATCTATTATAGATCCAACTATTGCTAAGAACGGTCTACCTAAAATAATTGGTATATTAGAATCTTCCTTAATGTCCATTATCACGAAATCTGTTGGAATATAAAACTGACCTATGCGAACTGGCACGTTTTCTAGCATACCTACTGGATATTTCACAGAGCGGTCTGCTAGTTGTAGCGACATCTTCGTTGGCCTCAAGTCTCCTAATTCAATTTTCTTACATGTGGATAGGGGAATTAGGCTAACACTGGCTCCTAAGTCACATAACACTTTGTCTATGACAGCTTTTCCGATTACACAAGGTATGGAAAAGCTACCTGGATCTTTTAGTTTAGGAGGCATGTTATTTTGAAGTATGGCACTACACTCAGCAGTGAGTATAACGGTTTCGTTATCTTCTAACTTTTTCTTGTTTGACAGGATCTCTTTAAGGAACTTGGCATATGAGGGCATTTGCGTAATAGCTTATGTGAAAGGTATCATTATATTCAGTTGCTTTAGAAGCTCTACGAATTTCTTAAACTGTCCTTCATTTTTGGATTTAGCTAGTCTTTGGGGATAAGGCACAGGTGGTTTATATGGTGACAGAGGCACATAAGGTGTTTCTTCCTCTGCGGCCTTTCCGTTTTCATCTTCCTTTTCCGTGTTAGGTTCTTTTATTTTCTCAGTTCCCTTTGGTGAATTTTGGTGCATGGCTGAATTTTGAGATCTCGGGTCAACAGGTCCATCGTACTCTATTCCGCTTCACAAAGTTATAGCGTTAGTATGACCTTTTGGGTTTGGTTGTGGTTGGCTAGGAAATGTTCCAGCAGGGGCTGCGTTAGTTGATTGTTGTTGGGCTACCTGAGAAATTTGAGTTTCTAACATTTTGTTATGGGTAGCCATAGCATCAAGCTTGCTTGACAATTGTTTCATCAATTAGTTCGTGTGAGCGTTTTGATTTGTGAAATCCCTGTTTTGATGAGCTTAAGCGTTCATAAAGTTTTCCATCATGATTTCCAGATTTGACTTTTTTGGTAGAGGTGGAGCGGGTTGTGCTCCTTTTTGAAATCTGGGTGGAATAGCAGGTGATGGGTTAGGTGGATTTAAAGCATTGTTATTCTTATACGAAAAATTCGGGTGATTTCTCCAGCCAGGATTGTAAGTGTTTGAATACGGGTTCCCTTGAGCGTAGTTCACTTGGTCAGTAGGAGGACTAGCCAACACTTGACATTCAGCGTTTGTATGCCCAGGGTTTCTGCATATTTCACAATTTGGTGTAAGTGCAGCTACGGTAGCTGCCGTAGGTGCTATTGCTAAACTTTCGATCTATACCGTTGACTTCACGCATTCCTCCTTTCGGATTTGGTTTCTCTACACCAGCGCGTTCACCTCCCCATTGGAAATGGTTTTGAGCCATAGTCTCTACGAGTTCATAGGCTTCTATATACGGTTTATCCATTAGAGCACCGCCTGCGGCAGCACACAGATTCATTTTGGTATTGTACAGCAGCCCCCCGTAAAAGGTATGTATTATCATCCATTCTTCAAGTCCATGGTACGGGCATAACCTCAACATGTCCTTGTATCTCTCCCAAGCATCGAATAAAGATTCGTTGTCCTTTTGCTTGAATCCGTTAATTTAGGCTCTCAGCATAGCGGTCTTGCTTGGTGGGAAATATCTGGCTAAGAAGACTTTCTTCAACTCGTCCCAGGTCGTTACTGAGTGAGATGGTAGAGATTTGAGCCAAGCCCTTGCTCTATCTCTCAATGAGAACGGAAAAAGTCTCAGTATGATTGCTTCTTGACTAACCCCATTGGCTTTCACGGTGTCTGCATATTGCACGAATATTGATAAATGAAGGTTTGGGTCATCCGTAGCATTATCTGAGAATTGGTTTGGTGGAACTGCGGATATTAGCGAAGGTTTCAGCTCGAAATCATTACGGTTAATGGCTGGGGCAGCAATGCTATTATGTGGTTCATCCTGCGACAGAATAGCGAAGTACATTAGAGGACGGTTTTGTGGGCCTTCTGCCATGTTTTGTTCTGGTTGTGATTCGGCTTCCGAATCTGAGTAGGGAATAAGAGGATCTGGGATATTATATCTAAGAAGGAATTCGTTAATTCGGCGTCTCAGAAGTATGTAACGTTCGATTTCGTTGACTGGTTGCTCCAAATCTTCGCCTTGTGAGCGAGTGTTTGGCATACAATTAAGGAATCGAAAAGGAAAAGAAATAAAAAGTTGCCTTAGTCTATACTGTGCAATGAAAGTATCACAATAATGACTAATTGAGTCCTCGGCAACGGCGTCAAAAACTTGGTCGGATTACTGCTGCAAGTATACAACTTATCGCGTAGTCTTAAAAAGGTTGTCGAACCCACAGGAACTAATAATCAACCTAGAGTGATCGATTATTACGGTGTAAAGCTAAGGCCAGATTTGGCGGTAAAGGAAATTTGGTTATTAACGGGGTTTGAAAAACAATAATAAAGATGAGACCGGAGAATAATTTCCGTGCTCTTTGGGACTCCGTAAGATCCAAGTGTTTACAAAGGTCTTGAGATTGGTCTGAAGGATATACCAGTTTAAAGGCTCGACCTCACGCTCTCGCGGTCTTAACCAAGCCACGCCTAATGACCCCAAGATTTTGCTCTCGCTCGCTCGGTAGTTAAGAGGTGCTGTTTGAAAACTAACATAAACTAAATGAGGCCCTAAAGCACTCTCGCTGCATTTAGGCTCAATGTCCGATGTCTACTATCCGGCGATTACCTCAAACTCTCGCTCTATTGGACACACCTTGGTGTGTTTCTCACTCTCGTGACGAAACACTGTTAAACAGCCCCTCGCTCTCACGACAAGGTTGTCTAAATTCAGTTTAGACACCAAAACCAGAATTTTAAAACAAAAGCTAAACACCGAAGGTTCTACAGAGTCCCGTCGGAACGACGGTCCTCAATCTACGGACTCGAAACAAAACTACTCAGTCATAATTAAATCTAACACTAATACATTAACATTTCTGAATTTTAAAACATACATAATGGCTTGTTCTTAATTAAGTTCGGAATTAGGTTTTTATGCGAAATCTGAATTATGCAATTAATCAAAAGAAAACAAGATGCAGTAAAGTAAATAAATCGTAAATAACCTGAAATGCGAAGTAATTAAAACGGGAAATGGACTTGTATTAATTAATCGATCTAAGTGTACATCAGCAGCAAAAGAAATGAAAAATACAACGGGTGTATCAATCTCTCGATGTGATCGATTGATACTATGACTAATGATATAAGTGGTTAGGAATTTCGACAGCACTTCCGAAAGGTTCTTGGATGCCAAATGCAGACCTCTGGTACTCTATAAATAGAAAAAATGGGCTCCAAAACAGTTGAGTTCAAATTTTGAAATATCACTTGCAAACTGCCAGAACTGCATAAAAAAAACTGCTCCCGCGCACAATGGCGGTCGCCTTAGGGGAAACGGAGGTCGCCTTTTCTTTTAGTGTTTGAATTTCCCTCCTTTCTGATATGGAGAGCACCATTCAGTTGAACTGGGGGGGGAATGGCGAATGCCTTTCATCTGGAAAAGGCAGAACCATGCAATTTTCTCCACTTTTCTTCTCTTTGAGCTCATATCTTGGTATTTTCTTCTCTGGAGCTGATATAGGACCTGTAAATGGAAAAGAAACGAAAGCATAAGCAAACAATACACGAAATGACAATGACTCGATAAAAATACAATAAAACATGCACAAATTGAATCGAATTAGACGATACGAAATCGAGTCATCACAAGCCAACTGAGTAGTTTTTTTGTTTTGATCGTGACAATATTAAATATTAAATGATATCGGTGAAGTCGATATCTATGGAATATAGTTCAAGCGGTCGAAGATGATTAAGATTGTTGATTAAGCTATCCTCCTAGATCAAGATATCCTCTTGAAGATGCTCTTGAAGATCAATACATCTCTTTCAATTTAACATTGTGGTCAAACGACATTTAAGTAAATACTTTTGTTTCAACAATCACCGGTGGTTTAACCTCTCAACTCTTAGATGATGGTAATCAACATGAAGATATCTCAAATCTTGTTAATAAGATTCAAGGATCTTGTATATTTCTAAACTCGCAAATTTAATGATGTCAAGACTTAAAGCTTCAGAGTTGGGAAATAGAGAAAGTATGAAAGCTTGCCTAGTCGTATCTGTCTGAGTGACCAGTGTCTTGTAAAGACACAAGGGTATTTCTGGAAATAATATGGCAAAATCACACACACTAAAAATCTTTAAGAGCCTCTCATATTTTATTTAAACCAACTAAAAATGTTGTTTATGCCTAACCAAGTGATTAGGGGAGTGTCTGATTGATTGGAAGATTTTTTCCAACTAAATAATCGATTAGACTTAATGACCTAATCAATTATCTTCACTAAGTTAAGTATAAAATAAGTTAGAAAAGTCTCTTAATGATTGGTAATAGATAAATATAAAAATCTTCCATTTGCGGCTTATACCATGCCTTAGCCTATAAATAGAGAGCTTCTCTATTACTTTTCACATTCAAAAATCAAGCTTTGGTCTCACTTTCATTTTTCTCATCATTTTTTTTATTAAATCTCTCGTTTTTCTCACATATATGTAGTCATAATGCTTCAAAAGTATTCTTGAGTTTAAGTGAGGATCTTTGTTTCGGGTAAGAGTTTAATTATAATTTACCAAGAGTGTATTATCTATAGAGTAAATATTTCTTCTATAGAAAGTTATTATGGTTGTTACCTAAACTAGTAAGAACTCTTGTTTGGTTTCAGAATTGTCCTATTTTGATTCGTGAGTTTCACCAAGAAAAAAAAAAGGTTTTTCTATCTTTAGATATTGCTACTTTATGGAGGTTTTGGTGTATTTCTTCCTTTTTTTTGGGTTTAATATTATTTTTTGTCTCGTATATTATTCTTTGTATTCATTTTGGTCCCTTAACTTAAAAAATGTTCATATTAATCTCTTAACTCTTCAACATGTATTATATTAGTCATTTTTGTCTAATTAGCAACGCATTTAGTGACTGATTTCTAAATTTTTTATCGCTAATTAGACAAAAATAACTAACATGATACGTTTTGAAGAGTTAAAAGAACAATATGATTTTTTTTAATTAAGAGATTAAAAAACTCTGAGTTTAGTATACTAGACAAAAAAAATTAAACCTTCTTTTTCACTATATTTATTTTTTATATATCCTAAGGGGTTTTTCCTTTTGTTAAAATAAGAAATAGAAAAGAAAGAAAGTCAATGCAAAAGTTGAAAAGTGTGTATCTACACTTATTATTATTATTATTATTATTATTTTGGAATAAGAATATATATTAATACCAAAAAGACAATGTGTTTACACGCCGTTCATAGATCCAGGCAACAAATAGGCTTTACAAGACTAATACACAAAAAAAAATCTTTCTAGTGTATTCTATTACAGTACTCTAAAACTTTCTTATTTGTCTCACTTTTAATCTTCACCATTTCCTTAACCTTGCCCCACTTCAATTCATCTTTTGTCCCATTTAGAAAAGTACATTTATTTCTAATAGTCCATATGTGATAAATTATTTCAGCCAGCACATAACTAGTTAGCCTTGCCTTTGACCCCTTCCCACGTGATGTCCTTACAAACCAAGCTAAACTTAATTTTCTTGGAATCTGAATTTGGAAATACTGCATGAGTGGCACCCAGAGCTAGTGAGTGGTTGCACATTCATATAGCAGGTGGCAACAGGTTTCTTGATCAGTACAGAACAGACACAAACCATCAGTGGGAACTGTAACACCCCCTTTCTATACCCCCAAATAAGCAAATAATCATTTAGGCACATATTTAAAATTTCGTCAGAGTATAATTATAAACACAGTATAAAAGAGGTATGTCACATTATACATGAAATTAAAACATTCAACACCTGCTCAACATTGATATGCAACAGTGGGGTAACTTTGCAACAGAGGAACTTAATCCTTACACCCACATCTCAATATTTAGAATAAAAGCGGAAAATCTAAACATTGAATAACATCAAACATATATACATATATATATATATATATATATATATATATATATATATATATATATATATATATATCATCAAGTATTATCCACCAACATAATTCATGTTTACATAAACATTCATCAACAAGATACATGTACAAATGTATCACAAAAGAATTATATACATCCTAGCTACCCGGTGCTACATATCAGAGCCGACCGACCAAAAGAATGAAGACACGCTTCACAAAAAGACCACCAGCATACCTACTCTGCAATGCCTCATAGAGCATCATAAAACAGCAGAAGGGTGAGAAATATTATCATAATAACAATGCATAAAATTATATATCTTAGCATAAAAATACACATATTCCACATTCTCACCACAATTCATCACAATCCACCCATATACATTACAATGTATATATATACAAAGCCAAGCATATTTATCATGCATACTTTCACAATCCTTATCAATCCACCTAAACATACATATTTATGTTTATTCATCAATTCACAATTACAAAGATGATAAATGCAAATCATAGAGACCGACTCACGACTCTATGCAAATGCAATGCGGTACCGACTCAATCATCACTAGTTCACTCAGGAACTCTGCTGGAACCATCGCTCGTTACCAAGGTAACTCCCTGTCGGGCCTACGATGTTCACCCATTGCTTACACCCCACATGGGCACACAATGTTTATGGATTGCTCACACCTCACCTAGGCACACAATCCGATTACTCACACCTCACCTAGGCACACAATCGCTTGTAATCATCGCTCACACCTCACATAGGCACACGACGTTACAACGGATTCTCATTAGAATCACACAACACAAGAATGCACATCATTATGCTTCACATGCAAAATGAATCAAGACACTCTTGAAATGCATACATATTCACAATATATTCATGCATTCATCTCATACAATCATGTACAATCTATATACATTCACATCAATGCACTATTGTATGATTCGCTTCCAAAACACACATTCAAAACGAGAAAAGTCGCTAAATGACGCTATTCCTGACTTTCCGACATAATTAAATCGGCTAACAATTTCCAAATTATCACAATAAGAAAGTACAGCTCAATAGCTTCGCAACGATACCAAGAATGTAAAAATCGGATAAGCGGATCAAAAGTTATGCAGAAAACAAAATTACACAAACAGCACTGTTCGCTAGGCGAACCCTCTAGCGAGCATTCGCTACCGCCTTCGCTAGGCGAATATCCAGCGAACCAACTACCAGCTAGAAAACAGACACAAAGTTCGCTAGGCGTACCCCTTGGCGAACCAAGGCAGCAACTACCAGACCCAAAAACACCCAAAGTTCGCTAGGCGAACAACTCAACGAACCTTCGCTAACTGGTTCGCTAGGCGAACCCGCGAAAACATCACTCGCTACTGCTTCGCCCCAGGTTCGCTAGGCGAACCAAGGAAAACTCAGAATTTCTCAGCGCTGTTGAAAACCCAAAATCCAGATTTTTCAACCCAAAACATTTCCAAATCACCATATATCAATCAGAACTTAATACAATCATGGCAACAAGCATTCTACCACATTTACGTCGATTTCCAACCGCGAAAGTATCGATTTCTCACAAAATTCTCAATTTCAACCTAAAACTCAAAAGCTATGGAAGACAAGCAAACATACAAGAAAACATATACATAATGATATACATTGACGAGATAATAAGATTTCACACCCTTACCCGGATTAATCGATTCCTAGAAGTTGTTTTCTTGATTTCCAAGCTTTTCCCTCTTTTCCTTCTCTTTTCTCCTCTTCCTCTTTCTTTCTCTCCTTTTTCTCTCTATTTTCTTTTCTCTCTCTTTCTCTCCTATTTTCTCTTCTTAACTCTTTTTCTTTTCTATTTTCTTATTTTCTACTCAAACTAAATTAATTCATTTTCTCACACAATTCTATTTCCACTACATTTCTAACTTATCATTAATTGAGAAATGTCTAAAATACCCTCCATTCAAATTTTCCCGAAAACTCTCAAAAACGGTAAAATATCATAACATGTCAACATAGCATATTAACACACCAATTTCACAGATAAAATAATTTATCACTCAATTAAAATAAAAGACTCAACAAAATGGAAATAATCGGAATCGGGGCGTTACAACTCTCCCCCACTTTAGAAATTTTTGTCCTCGAAAATATTACCTGATTCAAACAACTCCAGATACGACTCTCGCATCCTACTCTCTAGCTCCCAAGTCATATTGCCTTCCGCAGCGCCTCCCCACACTACTTTCACAAGCGCAATATCCTTGCCTCTTAGCTTCTTAACTTCACGGTCCAAAATCCTAATCGGTAAAGCTTTAACCGTAAGGTTATCTCTCACTTCGACCTCGTCCATAGGAATAACATGTGACGGATCCGGAACATATTTCCGATGTTGCGAAACATGGAATACATCATGCAAATTCGAAAGATTCGGAGGCAACGCCACACGGTAAGCCACAGCACCAACTCGCGCAGAAATCTGATACGGACCAATAAAACGAGAAGTCAACTTCTTCGACTTCAAAGCACGACCCACACCCATAACCGACGTAACTCTCAAAAACACATGGTCGCCTTCTTGAAACTCAAGATCTTTCCTTCTCTTGTCATGATAGCTCTTTTGTATACTTTGAGAAGCTTTCATCTTCTCCCGAATAAACTTCACTTTCTCCGTCGTTTGTCATACCATCTCCGGTCCAACTATCGTCCTCTCACCGGTTTCATGCCAACACAAAGGTGTTCGACATCTCCGACCATACAAAGCCTCAAATGGTGCCATACTTATACTTGAATGAAAACTGTTATTGTAGGTGAACTCAATCAACGCCAAATAACTATCCCAAGCACCACCTTGCTCAAGCACACAAGCACGCAATAAATCCTCCAACGATTGAATTATCCTCTCGGTTTGACCATCCGTTTGCGGATGATAAGCTGAACTCAATCTTAGCTTAGAACCCAAAGCCTTTTGTATACTCTCCCAAAACCTCGATGTGAATCTAGGATCTCTATTCGATACAATACTCTTAGGAACTCCATGTAACTTCACAACCACAAGAACATAAATCTCGGCTAACTTCTCCAAAGGATAACTAATATCAATTGGAATGAAGTGAGCAGATTTAGTAAGCCTATCAACGATTACCCAAATAGCATTATGACCTCTTTGCGTATTCGGCAATCCCGTAACAAAATCCATCGATATACTATCCCATTTCCACTCCGGAATGTCCAACGGTTGCATCAATCCACTAGGCTTTTGATGTTCTACCTTAGACTTTTGACAAGTTAAGCATGCATACACAAATTGAGCCACATCCCTCTTTAATCCGGACCACCAAAAGATTTTCTTCAAATCTTGATACATTTTATTCGCTCCCGGATGAATAATTAAGTTACTTCGGTGTCCTTCTTCCAATATCATCTTTTTCAACTTCGCATCATCGGGAATACAAATACGACCACAGAATCTCAAAACTCCAAAATTATCAACCTTGAAATCCTCATTCTCATTCACCATCAAATCAACGAACTTCAAATGCAACTTTTGCTTTTCACATACGGTTGCAAGAAAATCATTCGTAACATGTAGCATACCAAGTCTCACACTTCTCAGCGTCATTTCACAAACCAAACTCAAATCTCTAAAATTCTCCAAAAGTTCCCATTCTCTCATCATCAATGCAGACATATGTAACAACTTCCGACTCAAGGCATCAGCCACCACGTTTGCCTTACCCGGATGGTAATTCAAACCAAAATCATAATCCTTCAAAAGCTCTAACCACCTTCTTTGTCTCATGTTCAATTCCTTTTGATCAAATAAATATTTCAAGCTCTCGTGATCAATAAAAACTTCAAATCTTGTGCCAAAAAGATAGTGCCTCCAAATTTTCAAAACAAACACCACGGCCGCTAACTCCAAGTCATGTGTAGGATAATTCTTTTCATGCACTCTCAATTGTCTTGAAGCATAAGCCACAACTTTTCCATCTTGCATAAAAACACCACCTAAACCAACCAATGAAGCATCACAATACACAACAAATGATTCCATCGGATTTGGCAAAATCAAGATCGGAGCCGTTGTCAACCTTCTTTTTAGCTCAATGAAACTCTCTTCACAATGAATATCCCAAATGAAAGCCTTTCCTTTACAAGTCAATTGCGTTAACGGAAGTGCCAACTTCGAAAATCCCTCAATAAACCTCCGATAATAACCCGTCAAGCCTAAAAAGCTTCGAATCTCCGTAACCGATCTAGGAGCCTCCCATTGCATCACCGCATCAATCTTGGATGGATCAACACTAATACCACTACCGGAAATAGCATGTCCAAGAAAACTTACTTCCGACAACCAAAATTCACATTTCGACAACTTAGCATACAATTGTTTTTCTTTCAAATTTTGTAACACAATCCTCAAATGCTCTTCATGCTCCTCTTGAGACTTAGAGTAAATCAAAATATCATCGATGAACACAACCACAAAACAATCTAACTGTTCATGAAAAATACGATTCATGTATTCCATAAATACACCCGGCGCATTAGAAACCCCGAATGGCATCACAGAATATTCGTAATGACCATACCGTGTCCTAAAGGCCGTCTTTTGAATATCCTCTTCTTTCACACGAATCTGGTGATATCCCGATCTCAAATCAATCTTGCTAAAAACACGCGCATCCACCAATTGGTCCATCAAATCATCGATCCTTGGAAGCGGATACTTGTTCTTAATTGTCACTTTGTTCAATTGTCGATAATCAATGCATAACCGCGTACTCCCATCCTTCTTCTTTACCAACAATACTGGAGCACCCCAAGGAGAAACACTTGGTCTTACAAATCTCTTGTCCAACAAGTCATTCAATTGCTTCTTCAATTCTACCAACTCCGATGCTGACATACGATACGGTGCCATCGAAACCGGTCTAGTACCCGGAACTAGATCAATAGAAAACTCAACTTCTCTTTCCGGCGGTACATCCGTAATATCCTCCGGAAACACTTCTGGAAAATCGCACACCACTGGGAACACATCGAGCTCAACTTTACTCTCCACCGACAATGATGCAAACAAACCGAACAATTGAGCTTCATCCGCTAAAAGTTTCTTCAACTCTTTAGTGGATAGGAAACTCTCATCTTCATCATCTTCCAAAGAAGGAAACCTCACTAACTTGTGATAGCAATCTATATGAACTCAATTAAATCGCAACCAGTTCATACCCAAGATTACGTCCAATCCCTCCAACGACAAACACACTAAATCCATAATGAAGTCTTTACCATACATGGTCAAAGGACAACTTACACACACCAAAGACGTAGTTACCGACCCTGCAGCAGGAGTCTCAATAACCATCTCACCACCCCAAGAAGTCATAAACAAATTCAAACGCTTAGCGCACTCATGAGAAATGAATGAATGAGTCGCTCCCGTATCAATAATGGCAACTAAAGGCGTACTATTAATAAATCATGTACCTTTAATCAAACGGCCTGCACTAGTAGTGTTCGTCCCCGCTAATGCAAACACCTTTCCACCCGCTTTAGCTTGTTTCGGCTTAGTACACTTAGTACTAATGTGACCCACTTCTCCACAATTATAGCACTTCACCATATTCCTTCTACAATCGGTAGTAGCATGCCCAAGGCCTCCACAGTTAGAACATTTCACCACGGTCTTCTTACACTCAAATGATTTATGACCCATTTCACCACACTTGTAACACTTAATGGAACCAGAACCTCCTCCTCCAGATCTCTTCTCAAAGTTTCCCCTATGCTTGCCCTTATCAACGGGTGTCACATAAGGTCCACTTCTAGCTTGTTGCTTTCCCTTCCTCTCATTCAAACTCTTGTAATGTGTAGAACGAGCTTTGCTATCTTCCTCAAAGATTCTACAACATTCCGTCAAATCCATAAACCTTCTTATCCTTTGATATCCAACAACTTGTTTAATCTTGGGACGCAAACCATTCTCATATTTAATACACTTCGAGAACTCAGCAGTAATTGCAGCATAGTGAGGATGGAATTAAACCAACTCTACAAACTTAGCAGTATAGTCCACCACAGACATACCACCTTGTTTCAGTTCAAGGAACTCCATCTCCTTCTTCCCTTTCACGCTTTCAGGGTAATACTTCCTCAAGAACTCGGTACGAAATAAATCCCAAGTTATCTCTTCATCATCCACCTCAAGAACTTGACGCATACCGACCCACCAATCGTCGGCTTCTTCCTTCAGCATGTGAGACCCAAGCCTTACCTTATTCTCCTCCACACAACCCATGACTCTGAAGATCCTCTCAATCTCCTTCAACCAATTCTGAGCACCATCGGGATCAAATCTTCCTTTGAAGACCGGTGGTTGATTCTTCCTGAACTCGTCATTAGCATTCACGTTCGGCGCACCTTGCACCGCCCTAGCCATTGCTTCCAAAGCAGCAGCCATCGCATTGTCATTTCTACCAGCCATATTCTGATCATTCCCAAAAATGACAACAAGGTTAAACAACAGTTCAACCATCACAACAACAAGACAGACACAACTGACTCAACACTGGCTCTGATACCACTTAATGTAACACCCCCTTTCTATACCCCCAAATAAGCAAATAATCATTTAGGCACATATTTAAAATTTCGTCAAAGTATAATTATAAACACAGTATAAAAGAGGTATGTCACATTATACATGAAATTAAAACATTCAACACCTGCTCAACATTGATATGCAACAGTGGGGTAACTTTGCAACAGAGGAACTTAATCCTTACACCCACATCTCAATATTTAGAATAAAAGCGGAAAATCTAAACATTGAATAACATCAAACATATATACACACATATATATATATATATATATATATATATATATATATATATATCATCAAGTATTATCCACCAACATAATTCATGTTTACATAAACATTCATCAACAAGATACATGTACAAATGTATCACAAAAGAATCATATACATCCTAGCTACCCGGTGCTACATATCAGAGCCGACCGACCAAAAGAATGAAGACACGCTTCACAAAAAGACCACCAGCATACCTACTCTGCAATGCCTCATAGAGCATCATAAAACAGCAGAAGGGTGAGAAATATTATCATAATAACAATGCATAAAATTATATATCTTAGCATAAAAATACACATATTCCACATTCTCACCACAATTCATCACAATCCACCCATATACATTACAATGTATATATATACAAAGCCAAGCATATTTATCATGCATACTTTCACAATCCTTATCAATCCACCTAAACATACATATTTATGTTTATTCATCAATTCACAATTACAAAGATGATAAATGCAAATCATAGAGACCGACTCACGACTCTATGCAAATGCAATGCGGTACCGACTCAATCATCACTAGTTCACTCAGGAACTCTGCTGGAACCATCGCTCGTTACCAAGGTAACTCCCCGTCGGGCCTACGATGTTCACCCATTGCTCACACCCCACATGGGCACACAATGTTTATGGATTGCTCACACCTCACCTAGGCACACAATCCGATTGCTCACACCTCACCTAGGCACACAATCGCTTGTAATCATCGCTCACACCTCACATAGGCACACGACGTTACAACGGATTCTCATTAGAATCACACAACACAAGAATGCACATCATTATGCTTCACATGCAAAATGAATCAAGACACTCTTGAAATGCATACATATTCACAATATATTCATGCATTCATCTCATACAATCACGTACAATCTATATACATTCACATCAATGCACTATTGTATGATTCGCTTCCAAAACACACATTCAAAACGGGAAAAGTCCCTAAATGACACTATTCCTGACTTTCCGACATAATTAAATCGGCTAACAATTTCCAAATTATCACAATAAGAAAGTACAGCTCAATAGCTTCACAACGATACCAAGAATGTAAAAATCGGATAAGCGGATCAAAAGTTATGCAGAAAACAAAATTACACAAACAACACTGTTCGCTAGGCGAACCCTCTAGCGAGCATTCGCTACCGCCTTCGCTAGGCGAATGTCCAGCGAACCAACTACCAGCTAGAAAACAGACACAAAGTTCGCTAGGCGTACCCCTTGGCGAACCAAGGCAGCAACTACCAGACCCAAAAACATCCAAAGTTCGCTAGGCGAACAACTCAGCGAACCTTCGCTAACTGGTTCGCTAGGCGAACCCGCGAAAACATCACTCGCTACTGCTTCGCCCCAGGTTCGCTAGGCGAACCAAGGAAAACTCAGAATTTCTCAGCGCTGTTGAAAACCCAAAATCCAGATTTTTCAACCCAAAACATTTCCAAATCACCATATATCAATCAGAACTTAATAGAATTATGGCAACAAGCATTCTACCACATTTACGTCGATTTCCAACCGCGAAAGTATCGATTTCTCACAAAATTCTCATTTTCAATCTAAAACTCAAAAGCTATGGAAGACAAGCAAACATACAAGAAAACAGATACATAATGATATACATTGATGAGATAATAAGATTTCACACCCTTACCCGGATTAATCGATTCCTAGAAGTTGTTTTCTTGATTTCCAAGCTTTTCCCTCTTTTCCTTCTCTTTTCTCCTCTTCCTCTTTCTTTCTCTCCTTTTTCTCTCTATTTTCTTTTCTCTCTCTTTCTCTCCTATTTTCTCTTCTTAACTCTTTTTCTTTTCTATTTTCTTATTTTCTACTCAAACTAAATTAATTCATTTTCTCACATAATTCTATTTCCACTACATTTCTAACTTATCATTAATTGAGAAATGTCTAAAATACCCTCCATTCAAATTTTCCCGAAAACTCTCAAAAACGGTAAAATATCATAACATGTCAACATAGCATATTAACACACCAATTTCACAGATAAAATAATTTATCACTCAATTAAAATAAAAGACTCAACAAAATGGAAATAATCGGAATCGGGACGTTACAGGAACCCCATATTTGCATAACCTATCCTTAGTCAATAAACGATCTTGACATGCCATCCAGAAGGTGAATACTACCCTTGGCCTAGCAATATTACCATAGATCATATTCCTCCAGTCAACTTTCGGTTTGTCTGCCCTCAAGAAGTTATACATGTCCCTAGTTTTGTAGTCTCCACCATTCAAGAATTTCTGCCAAGGCTCAGATTGTGTCATTCTTTCCCTATTCTTGAACATGGATTTAACTATCCAACAGCTGGTTTGAGTTGGTGTAAAGTGCTGCACATCATCATTTTTAATGTAATAGACATGAAGTCATTTAATCCAAAGGACATCCTTCTTGTTTCACACATTCTACAACATCTTGCCCAAGGTTGCTTTGTTCCATTATTATTATTATTATTATTATTATTATTATTATTATTATTATTATTATTAATTTATAAAATTAAAATTAAAATGATGACTATATTTTAAATCAAAAATGTTTTTAAATTTTTTAATCATTGTAAAAATACTTTTTTATGCATACTTAAATAATAATAATAATAATAATAATAATAATAATAATAATAATAATAATAATAATAATAATACAAAAAGTATAATACTTTTGTGTTTGAAAATCATTATTATTTTTTCACATTTGTGCTATCATAAAGACCACAAAATCCAAAATAAAAAAAGAAAAAAAGAAGGAAAAAAACTGTTTTTGTTTGTTCTGATTATATAATTAGTTGGATAAGTTGAAATTAGTTGAGTTCACCTATCCATTGTCACAATCACACGGTTGAAAATTTATGACATAATTGAAGGGAGGAGCGTTGAGTTGGAGACAGGTATCTCTAAATTCATACAGTAATAAATTAATCCTGATTCAAAATAAAGATCAAGACAATTTTAATTAATATTTGTTCTAAGCAACACGTAAGTCAATTAAATTTTATAATTTTATGTATATAAATTCACATAAATAATAAATATGTGTCAGAGACATGATGGTCACTCATGCCCAACCTCTATAAGCCACCACTCCACCGATCCCACTAGAAATGACGACGGGTCGGATCGGGTACGAGTTTCACACTACTCAAATCCATACTCAAAATCACCATCCGAATCTGAACTCAAAAATTATTCGGGTGGCAAAATAACATTCACGCCCGTATCCGTTGGGTTTGGGTTTTTTACCAAAACTCGAATCCGTAGCAAAAACTAAAAAAAAAAAAAAAAAAAAAAAAAAAAAAATATATATATATATATATATATATATATATATATATATATATATATATATATATATAAACACGATAATTTCTCATAGCAAGCTTATACTTGTCTTTAGTTTGCAGCCACGCCATACTTTTTAAAATCACAATAAGCTCTATTAATTTTCGGTGAGGGAACCTTGAAATATTCATGGCTTAAAATCGTAATTAAGAAAATAGGATTAAAGTATTTAAACTTAAAAATAATTTAAATCTTAATATTTCGAGTGAGAAAAGAATATATATATATATATATAACGGGTGTAGTTTCGGATTTCTGGCACGGATTTTACACTATCCAAACCCGCATCCGAAATATCGGATGGCATCCGAACCCGAATCCGAACCCAGTCAACTCGAGTTTTCACCCGTTAACTCGGATTCGGGTGCGGATAGGTTCCGCGGATTTGGATCTGCCTGCCATCTCTAGATCCCACAGTACCTACACCAACATTTATACCAATTTTAATTTTTCTATAATAAAATAAAAAGGATAATTTTCAAAAGAAAATGATAATTAAACTAACTTTTTTGTTCAATTTTTTAGCATTTTGGATTGATATCGAGTGGAAGTAATTTAATCATAGTAATTTAAAAATTTTATGCATATTTATCTAAGATGTTTCAATTCATGTAATAAAATTTCAAATATTGAAATTTAGTAAAAAAGTTGGAATATCCGATAAAAAATATAGAATGTCATTGATCACCAATTAGTTTGGTTCAAATTTAATAGAAAAGTTAGGAGATAAAAGTTCACGGATGTGCAAATAAACACTAATGTTCTATAAAATTGATCTTTTTTATAGTATTTAATTTCTAAGAAATGGTTGATCTATGAAATTAAGTTATAAACACTGAGGTTTTATGTAATAAAAGTTTTAGGATTAATTATATGATACCCCCTGTCATTAGGGCGATATTTGATTTTGCCCCCCTGAAATTTTTTTTTTGAACGCCCCCTTATAAAACCAAAAATTAATTTTTACCACACCTTATTGTTTGGGTGACTGGGTATATGGTAAATAGCTATGTGGCATTGAGATAGTCCATTTGGCTAGCTGACTGAATTTTTAATTCTATTTATTTTTAATTTCATTTCTACGTAATATTTGAAATTTATTTTTAATTCAATTTATTTAATTTACGTTTATTTAATTTATAATTTTTTTATGTATTTAATTTTTATATTTTTAAACAAAATATATATTAAACATATTGGACTCAATATACCAACACAAGCTCAATGTTATAACCCATTACTTCTAACTCATTTGCAATTGATTGTGTAAATTAGATATATAAACATTAAAATATTTTAGCCCACAAACGATGTGGGACTTGTAGAGCTGGAAGTGTATCAGCTTGACACAAAATCCTTTTCCATGGTCGTTCAATCAGCTTGCCTTCTAGACCACACCCACTCATTCTTAAATGCAATCAACATTTGGAGACATTCTTAAAGTCTTCAACTGAAACTTCCTCATCATATAAAAGAGTGTTGTAGGGAACTTCAATCCATCATAAGAAGAGGATGTGAAACAGAGGTCACTACAGAGGCTAAGAAATTCTTGACATCTAGAAAGGTTGTGAAAAAAGCCATCTCCAAAGCATTGCCAAATTTGAAGGTAAATACCAAAACCTGCAACGGCTTGTCTACAAACAAAGACCATCAAAAAGAGGCTTTGATTAAACTATTACAAGATGTTGAAGTAGCTACATTTTCTACATTTCAAACAATACTGCAATATATCTTATTGAACGGCCATGGAAATTTAGCAGTAAAAGTCTGCTTTTGGTCACAATCTCTTATCTCTATTGTCTAATTTCAACTTTACCTTTTCTCTTTTTCATCTTAGGCACTAATTAACAAACATCAAACATCATCATCATAATGTTGTTCAGCTTTATACTTTGATAACCAATTAACAAACACAAAACTTTACATTGTCTCTAACTCATTACTTCTGTCATTTTTTTTACATGTTGAGAAACAAAGAAGGGAAACAACCATGAATGCTCTGAAGCTGCTTTAATAGATCTCTCCTAGCTAGAATATAAAATAAATAAAAAGTGGTGCATGGTGCAGTGAATACAAGTTTTGAATAAAAGTGTTTATGGTTTTGTTTTTTTTAAACGTGGAAAGTGGTATTGTAGTTGTTTATCATGAAAAGGTGATGGATGGTGAAGTATATTGTTGGAAATGTGTTCAAGTGAGAAAAAAAAAGAGAAGTAGTGTGAGAGGCTTTACTCTTTTGACAGCTTTTTGAAAAGAGGAAACAGTTGTCAATCAAATATATGTCTGATGGGAGGCAGCGATTAAAACAGAAGTGCTAGGAAGAGGAGCAGGAAAGAGGAAAGAAACAACAGCTAGAGGAGGAGAGACGCCTGTACGTTCTGCTTCAATTTATTCAAGCTTGATTAAAATTACTATGTTGTCTGCTGCATATCTATGTGAGCAAGGGATGATATTCAGTTTGGAAAATCTAAATGGGAGATAGAGATCTATGTGAACAAGGGATGATATTCAGTTTGGAAAAGATAATGAAGTCCCACATCGACCCTTTTAATAGCATAACTAGTGTTTATATATTAAACACCCACATGACATGTAAAATTGAAAATGGGCTCTAGGTGTATGGGCCATGAGCCCAATATGTTTAATATATATTTTATTTAAACAAATAAAAATTTAATAAATAGAAAAATTATAAATTAAATAAATTATAAAAATAAATTTCAAATATTACGTGGAAATGAAATTAAAAATACATAGAATTAAAAATCCAACTGGACGCCACGTGGCCATTTACCATATACTCAGTAACCCAAACAAGGGATATGGTGTGGTAAAAGTTGATTTTTGATTTTATAAGGTGGCATTAAAAAAAAATAACTTCAGGGGGGCAAAATCAAATCTCGCCCTAATGGCAGGGGGATCATATAATTAACCCAAAGTTTTATTACAAAATAAAAGTCCATATCAACAACCACTTTCTACATTATATTTTGACAATTAAGATAAATATACAGATAGTTTGAGAGAAGATCCAACTTATCTCTAACTTTCACAAAACAAAAACTAACCAAGCAATAAAGGGAGTCAATGGATAGACACAGTCACACAGACACTGGAAGACACCTAAGAGAAAGTTAGGTACACGCAAATATCAGGAGCGAAGAGATATGAAATGGATATACAAAAAGGTGATAGAAATAGAAGACGTGAAAATATGGAGACAACCACAATATCATTCTTCTTCACAATTTTTTTTATAAATGTGGTGCAAAGTAAATGTGCAACATCTTTAGAGACTTTGGGGATGTGGAGGAAGTAGTAATACCACCAAGGAGGGATAGAAGGGGAAAAAGATATGAGTTTGCGATATTCAATAACATCGCCGATGAGAGAATTCTGGCAATAAGGTTGGACAACATAATAATAGGCGATAGAAAAATCCATGCCAACCTACCAAAGTCCAATCGAAGGGGTGTGGCATTATAAAAGAAAGGAGTGAAGATGAGTAGAATGAATGATCATCGAAAGAAAAGAGAGGAAGGTCAAAACTCGGGAGTTATCAAAACGGGACAACCAACAAATAACAGCAATTGAAAATGGAATAAGACTTTTTCCTAGGTAGTAGGAAATACTCAAAATAATAATCAAGTAAGTTAGAGAATGAAAACCAAATGATTTAGACAATGAAAAGGTGACTTGGATCAGATGTTACGATATACCATGTCAAATTTGGAATTCCAAAATTTTTAAATTTACAACTGCACCTTTAGGAGTCTATATTTTCTTTGATGATGAAACATGGAAACAATCTAAAATGGATGTGGCAAGAGTTATGGTTAGAACGAAATATTTATTATTTTTGAATGAAACATTCAATGTCCAAATTAATAAAGGATCAAATCTTTAGGATAAAGGTGGAATAACATTTTCAGGGTTCAGTGAGAATAATAATGCCAAAACAAGATTTGGAAGATAACGAAATAGTTGAATTAGATGAGACCTCAAAAACCAGCTATGAGTAAGAAGAAGGTGAAACAATTCACCGGAAAAGCTGTCAGAGTTCCAGCCAATATCGTTGGTTGGATGTATGTACAAGGTGCTAGCTAAGTTACTAGCAGATAGGCTTAAAAAAGTGATTCATAAAGTGGTGGCCGAAACACAATTTGCTTTCTTAGAAGGGAGACAAATTGGAGATTGTATTCTTATTGCTAATGAGTTAGTGGACGATGCGAGGAGGAGGAATAGAGAGGTTATGATGTTTAAAGCTGATTTCAAAAAGGCGTATGATTCGGTAGATTGAGATTTCATTGATTTCATGATGGTAAAGATGGGGTTTAATGAGAAGTGGAGAAAATGGATTAACGTGTGTATGAGAACAGCTAGAGTGTCTATCCTGATTAACGGAAGCCCTACGGAGGAAATTACTATGGGTCGAGGATTGAGACAAGGGGATCCTTTATCGCCCTTCTTATTTTTTATTGCGGCTGAAGGTTTAAATTTAATGTTGGTTAAAAGTGTGCAGATGGGGTTGTTTGACGGTTATGAGTTAGGCGAAGGCGAGGTGAGTGTGTCACATATCTAATATGCAAATGATACCATGAGAGTCTTCAGCACTTCGGTTCTCTTCTTCAGAAGCTTCGCAATCTTCAGAATCTCGACCACTTTCAGAGAGTATTGTAACACCCCAAAATTTGCCCTCTTGTTATTTCCTAGCTTATGTTTCATTGCATTGCATTTAGACCTCATTTCATCTCATATTTCATACAAGTTGCAAAGGGCGTGTGATCAGTGGATTTCAGAGTATTGATCATCCAAAGCAAGAGAACAAGAGCCAAGGGTCTTTAAGCAAGCCTCAGGGGTCTCTTACATCTCATATGATCTCAATTGATCCCACAAGTCATTGGAAGAAGAGAATTCACCGAGAAGTTGGACAGTTCATCATCTCCTAGCAAAAACAGTCCAAATTAGGGTTTGTGATTCAAGAAGTCTCCTGATGAAATTTTGGTTCAAACTTGATCTCAATGTCTTCTACATGATCTCAAGTATCTAAGGATGAAAGATTGCCTATTGGTTCATTTCAGAAGAGGTTCAATTGATCAGTTGCTTGAGAATCAAGAATATAGAGAAAAGTCAACTGTGCAAAGGAAAAAGTCAACTCTTGACTTTTTTAGGTCAAATTCATGAAATTCAAGTCACACATGTTCATTGGACAAGATTTGATCAAGAAATGTCAAGAGGTTCATGGAAAAATCAAGAAATCAGAAAACTGCCCAAAATAGAAACTTAAGGTTTCCAAAAATGGCAAGTTTGGACCATTTTGCACTCTACTTCAAGGCATTCTTTCTCCATAATAAAAGCTATAAACTTCAGGCCTAAGTTGAGCCAATCAAAGATCACATCTTAAGCGTCAAATCCATATAAAAAACTCTTCCATTAGATCAAAATTGAGGGAGTTATGATCAATCAAAGTTTGGTAAAATCAAGGCAAATTCCAAGTCATGACCAAGTAAAACTGGGTTGGCACGCATGCATTTCATCAAACAGGTGGGGTGCCAAATATCAAGCTAATTTTCTCCATCAAGAAGGCTTCAAATGAAAAAATGTTGAACACCAATCTTGTTCATCTCCATGTGCTCTACAATGTTCATGTTTATCATTTTCATTGATGTCATGCTGGCCAAGACAAGAATGTTATGGCATTGCTGTTGTTGTTCATTTTGTTTACACGCATACATCAAACACTTCACACAAGTCACCTTTTGCTTCGTTTGGACTAACATCCCACATGCCATACATGTACATAACCTGCTCCATACACCAAAGAGGAAAAGGAGAAGCTTGTACTGCAAGGCAAGGTTGTAGCATCCATACATCATCACCATCATCATTCCATGTTTTCAACCATCATCATCCATCAACAACAGCAATATACGAGTTTGCTTTCCCTCTCATTATTCAAATTACTCAGCTCATCCTCTCATTTCTTCACACCACTACATCTAACCTAACCATGATCCTAACTGTTAGCTACACTAGTTAGGATCTAACCACACTTATAAAAGCAATCTAACAGAATTTTCAAGGGAACACTCTTCATTTTGCTTCATTTCTCACAAAATTCATCTCAAGTTTCTCTCTGAATTCTCTCTCTCCCTGCACGATTTCATCATCATCTTCATCCATTGTTTCACATTGTAACTCTCTGATCAAGAACAAGGAAGAATCAAGATCAATCTCCTCAAGTGTAGCTTCATTGCAGTTTGAATTTCATTCTGTTTTCTTCAAGATCTCAAGCATTAGAGCATTTATTTTGCTCCTTGGAAGCTCAAGAACAAGCCTACACCTCTGGTTTTCTTCTGATTCAGGATTTCTTCAAGTTTCAGGTTCATTATTTCTCAACTTTTCTTGCACGAATTCACTGAGTTTAAATTTGTTTTATGTTGATTATAGCTTAATAGAAGCAATGTGACTGATCTAGCTAGTGATAGGCACCTTAAGTGCTTAGATTCAAATGCTAGGGCAAAATGTTTGTGCTCGATTCTCTCTGTACATGCATGCTGTGTGAAATCTAAGTGTGGATCTGTGTTCTACATAACTTCAACTTTTGAATGGTATAATTTTTGTCAATTTTTGGAACATGTGAACATTTGCAGGTGGCCGGAGATGGCCGGAGAAGATGACCGGAGGTCATTCTCCGGCCGGTGAGGGTTTCAGCTAGGGTTTAGGAACTTTAAAACATGGTCGTTAGATCTTAGGCAATGGATGGGTGAGATGTTGCCAGCGAATTAAAAAGAGAGGGTGGAGGTCACGTGCGCTTTTTTTTTTACTTTTGTTTCTGATTGATTGTGTGTAGCATATCCATTGTATCTCACCATGTGTGTGCATCATAGCTATTCATTATGATTACTGGCATATGCTTGATTGAATTGTGTGCGTGTGATTCATCCTATGGCTGTAAGTGAGTCAACGTTTGACTGAAGGTGCACCATAATTCCACACACATACGCGTGTTATTGGACTGGACTATAACTGCTATTCACACACCTCATTTTAAGCCCAAACATCTTTTTAAACTGAAAACTTGTTATCTCTGCACCCCCTGCTTTAATTCCTTTTGCATTTTATTTTTATTTTTTATACATGTTTGATTTTCTTTTATTAAAAATACCAAAATGCATTTAAAAATTCTACAAAAATTCATGAACCATGTTTAGATATTAAAATAATTTTGTATTTATTTATTTATTTTTGATTTTGTGAATATTTGATCATATTTTCATAATTTTCTTTTATTTCTTTTCAAAGTGTTTCTTCTTTGATACCTCAACTTTAGATAATTGTTTTGCATAGCTCCAAAACTATTTTTATCCAATCTTTTTGTCATGTTTAAACAACATCTTAAAGCATCTAAAAACATTTTTCTCATATTTTTAAGGTCATTTTAACATGAATTTTGATGTTCATATTTGTGCATTCCTTTGTCTTGCTTCAATGTGAATTTGTAAATTCATTTGAACTATGTTCTCTTTGAATTTTTGCATGAACTTTTGATAAATGTTTAGGTTCTGACTTAAATTCTTTGTGATTTAGTTTCATATTTTTTCAAAGTCTCCTTCTATTTTTGCCTTGTTGATTGTTATAAGTCACATTTGTGTGCTTTTGTTTGATTTCTAAACTTTGTTTGATTAGGAGGCACTTGTGCCATTGCATTAGGATTTGTGTGATCATTTTATAGGTCATTTCTTGAATATTACAGGTCATCCATGTTAGATTATAGGTCACTTACCTTTTGGGTTTTGGTTCATAAATGTTTGGTGTTTGTGTGAACTAACTTTGACCTAATTGTGTGCATCTTCTTTTATGTGCCTTAACATGTTTTGTGTGCATCTTTGTGACACCATTATTGCATTCTAATATGATCAAGCATATCATACATTACTGACTTGCATCCATTCTTATTCATGTTCATGTTTCATCCTCATTCATAACTTGCATTACAAGTATGTCAAATCTTTTGAACTTGAACATTGTTTGAACTTCTTTTCATCTTGTCTCCTCTTTTTGAATCATTGCACTCATGCCTTGTATGATACTTCTATGACATTCATATGCATCCTTTAATGACTCTTAATTCTGACCTTGAGCTATGTTCTTGAATTTGTACATGTTTACATTTCTTATGCACCTAGTTTACATTAGTAGCACATTACTTACATTTATGCAATTGTTTGGCACATAGTTAGCTTTTATTTGATTTCATAAAACATGTATCCATTGGTATGATTCCTTATGGTGTACATACTGACCTTGAGTACTTCTCAACCCTTAGAACCTTTCTTCTTTAGTTCTTAAATTGTTTGGTCATTACTTGTTAGTCTTTCCTTATTTCTTTACTTGTAAATTGTTTTTTGCTAACATTTTCAGGGGCTAATGGTAAGTCAAGTGTGTGGGTGTGCACCCACATACAATCCCTTCTCTTATCTCCTTAAGCTTTCAAGTTGTGATTGTGATAAGCATCTTATGCTTATTTGACATTTCATTGCTTTCATCCCCTTTGAGTTCTTAACTTAACTTCAATCTTTGAAGTAAGTTAGAACTCACTCTTCTTATCTCTTCTTTTAGACTTAGGTTTCTAAACCACACTTAACCATTAGGAACATCCAAGCATGGTAACTCTTAGGATTAATTAGTCTCCCTTTAGACTTTTACCTTTCTTAACCTTTGAGTCTCGTTTCTTCTCATCTCAAAACAAAAAGCAAAAACACTTAATAAAGGCATAACATATATTACATTTGAGCCTTTCATGTGAGAATAAGATAGTGAGGGGTCTTCTCTCACTTTCTTAGAATGTTTAGTACACGTCCCGTCTTGAGTCGATATGCGAGGCATTCGATCCTACATGAAATACTTAAATACAATATGCGTTGTAAACACAAAGTAATCAAAACACTTCTTAAAAGACAAAAACAAACAAATTCTCTTCTCATCTCCTTCATTTTATTCCTTAAGGACTCGTCATGTCCGTTCTACCGCAAACAGGTAATGCCTAAGTCTCTATACAGCGAGCTGCAACACCTAACTGCTGGGACGCACACTCTGACGTTTCCATAAAAAACACAAACAAAGCAACCCTTGTTGAGCCGAACTACGTTTGCTCTGATTCTTCTTTCTCGTCTGATTGAAGATACATAGGCACGAGATGCGATATCTCGACGAGCAACCTTTCCCCGTAGTCCGTCGAACTACGTTGACTCTAACTTTCCCATTGCACTGAGGGAATACATAGGCCTAGGACAACGATAATGTCCTATCGAGTCACTTCTTTCCTTCCCCCCTCTTTCTCATTTCTACCTCTTTCATTCCCAGTTATCCAGTTAGCAGTTTGACATACCCCAAATTTTGACCACTAAGATTTCCCATCATTGTGCAGATCATCATCACAATATGGATGAACCATCATGCCTCATCAAATGCCTCAAGGGTTGTTGAGCATTCACTACAATCAGAATTAGAGTTTTAAGCCCTCTAAGAGCCTTAGACAAAGGATCAATCAAGGATTGACTTGATCTTCAACTTGTCTAGCCTCTAACATATCCACAATGGATCCAAAGGACTCCCACTTCAAGGATTAAGCACAAGGCTGCTCCCTTCTAGGTGGATCAAGTCTCAAGATCGACAGTGTCACCAAATTAGGGTTTTGGTCGACCAGTGCCTCCAGATGAAAATTTTTCATCTGGGCACAAGCCAATGATCCAAAACATAACCTAATATACTCCATGGGACATCATGAACCCAATCATCAAGTCAATTTTGCCTCAGGGGATGCATTCACCAAAAATCAGGAATTAGGGTTTCTTGACCTAATTCACCCCTAAGCTGACTTTTGGGACAAATCATGAACCAAGACCTCAAGGCATGATTTGAGGGTATCTAATATACCATATTGATCCATTTGGAACAATGGATTAGTCCAAGAAGGTTGACCAACAAGTCTCAATTTCATCTGCACCACAATTAGGGTTTCGCGAGGAAAGTCAACTGTAACTTTGACTTTTGACCAGGACATGCTCCCAAACCCTAAGACATGATTCAATATACCCTATGACACCCATGGAACATGTCCATCAAGTTTGATTTAGGTCAAGGACATGATTTCCTGAAGAATTGCACAATTTGGAATTCATTTGATAAAAAGTCAACTGTGCACAAAAGTCAACTTTGACTTTTTGAGATTTTTCACTAAAATGGATTTTTAACCCTAAAATGATGTTAATGTATGATTTGAATCATCATTCATCAAGAAAAATCAAAGAAAGTGGGATAACTTGTAAAAGGGGTAACCATAAAAACTTAGAAAAATTTCTAAGTTATGGAAAAAGTGACACTAATGTACCAACTTTGGAGGACCATAACTCCTAAACCACAAGGCCATTGTTCCCCATTCAAAGCTTGATTTGTAGATCACATTACCCTCTACAAAAACTTCATACTGACCTATGTCCAAATTCCTCATGGATTTTGAGTTATGGAGTGATCAAAATCAAGAAAAGTCACTTTGTTCCAACACTTAGTGAAAATTTCACTAAGTCAGAATCTGCCTTTACTTTTTTCTAAATGTAGGGGGATTTTTCACTTGGATCCAAAAGAGATCAAAACCAAACATGTTCAAACAGTTGTTGTATCATGTAAGGGCTTTCCAAAATGGCCAAGAACATTACCAAATTCAATTTGAGCCATGAGATATGACATTGGCAAGTTGCCTTGCTGAAATCTGCCAATGCAAGGCAGATTTTTGCACTTTTGGTCGATTTACCAAAATCATCCAAATCCAAATGCTCCTATCCACTTGGACACCTCTGAGGATTGAATCTAAATGGGACAATCACTGAGCCAAGCCTCCAAAGTCTTTGGAACAAGAAATAGCATGTTGAACCTAGAATTGCCAAAATAGGGACAACACTCCAATTTTGGATTGGAGTATTCAATGGAAGCATCAAGGTGGCATGAACTGAGCTCTTAGTAACTGAATTCAGTCAAGACTTATCCAAGACCAAGGGGACCAGCAGCCTGTGCCCTAACCTCTAGTCAATGGCTAGAGGAGACTTGGATTTTCATTTCCCAACATTGGCCAAACCTACTCAGCAGTTGCCATTCACTATTCCTTGCAAAACAAACTTGCTCTACTATAAATAGAGCTCAATTTTGATCAGTTTGAGTACACCAAATCCATCAAACAGATGCTTTCCTCAAAATCTCTTCTTTCACCCCAATTTTGCCTTCTAAGGCAAGTCACTATCGGGTTTTGAGTTTGAGAGCTTTTCCAATCAAACCAATCACACGCACGTCTCACATACATCATATAGAAGTAATCCAAACACTCACATAACATCTGGAACACAGATTTCACAAAATCATCAGCCAATTGCTCAAGTTCTTGACAGATTTGCAGTTGGGGTACCATCTCAAGTTCCAGATCATTTCAATCCATTCCAAGCATTCATACACACTCCATGACACCTAGGGAAGCTATCCAGATCATTGGAACCTAGCTGTAACACCTCCAACACAAATCACGATCACCAGCTGCAAGTGGTAAGCATGAGCTCTTCTAACTCTATGATCCATGCAATTTTTGCTGCACAATAATTTGGCCATATGTTCATAATCATGCATGGAATGTTTCCCCTCAATTAATTGCATTGTTTGAATTGTGTATCAAAAATCCTAGCCTTCATGCAGAAATTAGGGTTCTTGAGGATTTTTGATTATTTCTTGTTTTATGCTTAATTTAAATGAAATTAATTGTCATAGACATGATCTTGAGGTTGAAACGAGTTGATTGGTATATGGATTACATGATATGATTAAGTATTCAGTGAGATTGGAGAGAAAATGCAAATCTGGGCAAACCCAGAACACGCGCGTGTTCTTGGCGCCATTTTTTTGAAAATTCAAATATTTGAATTTTGTGATTTTATTTAATTGATTCAAAAATTAATTTCTCTCTGAGTTTTAATGATTTTGAATTGATTCTTTTTTTAATAATTCACAAAAATGTTAAAATATTTTATTTTCCCAAAAAATCCCAAAAATATTATTTATTTTATATAATTGATATTTTTGCAAAGAATTAATGTTTTAATTGTTTTTAACATTTAAAATATTTTTTCCACCTTGATTTTGCAACTTTTAATGCCTTCTAATTATTTTGTAGGTCAATACTTAATTTTTGAAGCATTAATCCAAGATCACAATTTGTTTTCCATATGTTAAAAAATTTTGATCATTTTAATTGAATTTTTATTCAATTAAAACACATTTTGAAAACAAATTAGGGTTTTTGGATTAATTCAACCCTCATAAATCATTTTCAAAACACTTTGGGCCTCTAATAGAGTGTAAGACCCAACCCTTTTTGACCAAATCATTTTTGGGCCTCAGTGTATTGTATAAGTCCCGATATCGTAAAAAATAAACGGCGCGATCGCCGCCATTTGAAAAATAACCTTTTGGGCCTCTCCTTGAGCTATAAGACCCATTCAAACTTTTGGGCCTCTAATAGAGTGTAAGACCCAATCCCCTTTTAACCAAAAACAAATTTGGGCCTCACTTATTGTATAAGTCCCTCCGCGTTAAAAGAAAACTTCGGCGCGATCGCCATTTTAAACGGAAAAATCAATTGGGCCTACCCTCGTGTTATAAGCCCCACTCTTTTTATTTAAACCTTTTGGGCCTCTTAAGAGAGTGTAAGACCCATCCCTTTGTACAAAAAACCTTTTTGGGCCTCAGTCACTTGTATAAGTCCCTCTGTACAAATTCAACAGTGCAATCACTGATAAAACCCTGGGCCTCTCCTTGAGCTGTAAGCCCCAAATCTTTCTTTTTCAAAGCACTTTCTCCTTTGATTTTGAATATACTGTTGTTTTCAATCTATCTTTGTTGAATAACTAACCAAACAACATGGAAGCTCTACAACCGAGTAAGTGTTTATACGCTTTCATTTACTGCTTTCATATACATATAACTGTATTGTGGGGCTGTTTCGCTGTAAGTCTTCTTTCATAAACTCATATCAACTATGTAATAATAGTATAGATATTTAGAGTTTCCCCGGCAACTACGTCTAGAACTAGGTGACGCCGTTTCGTTTATTCGTAGAAATAGACAACTAGATCCCCAATAGGATCACCAGATACAGTCTTCTCTTCGGTTGTCCTCATTAGGAATTGTCAAGAAACTCTACTCCCAGAGATGAATGTATTCTCCGTGAATGGCATCTTTGAGTTTCTTCCAAATTCTCGAACTTTCCTGGCTTGATCTATTCCTTGTGAATAGTCTGTCTTGAATTTCTCAGGGTTTGGGGACCCACGGGCTTCTTAAAAGCATCGGCCTCCTCTTAGGCATCGTACAAGGACCCACGGGCTTCCTAAAAGCATCCCCGCCTCCTCTTGGGCTTAGTACAAGGACCCTACGGCTTCTTAGAAGTATTCACAGCCTCCTCTTAGGCTTCGTATAATGATCTCTTCCTCTGGGAATGATAGCATTCTCTTGGGCTTCGTACAAGGACCCGTCGGCTTCTTAAAAGTTTCCAGCCTCCTCTTGGGCTTCGTACAAATTGTCCCGACGACCTCCTAGAGGTATAGGAACAGAACTTAGTCATCTTCAAAGAACAGTCCTTTCAAAGAGTCTAATACTGTTTCTCAAAGCATAGTACAAAAGATGAAACTCTAGACACGGACAGTCTAATATCCTTGAGTTTCAAAGACATTCTCAAGTGACCCCTTCGTTAAATAGGAAGGAAACCCGTAGACTCGGACAGTCTCAATACCCTTTGGATTTCCCGAAATAACCCTGATCCTCGAATCAAAATCCCTTAGTACAGCATTGCTCATATAATAACTGATTTTCTCTTTTAAAATCAGTATACTGGACCTGTCACTTAACTGAACAGTCGCCATAGCCTCCTCTTAGGCTTTGTATAATGGTCCTTCTTCAGTGAAGTTAGCCTCCTCTTGGACTTTGTATAATGATTCTCCCCAGCGGGGTCAAACAACATTTAGCCTCTCTCTCGGGCTTTGTACGAGACACATAAGAGACTCCCTCGTTGAGTCAATCACCCCTTTAGCCTCCATCTCGGGCTTTATACGAGATACAAAAAGGTTCTTATTGAGCCAAACAAATTTTATCCTCCATCTCGGGCTTCGTACGAGATACAACAAAAACTCTCTTGTTGAGGCAAATAACCTTCATCTCGGGCTTTATACGAGATACCAAAAGATTCCCTCGTTGAGTCAAGACCTTTTAGCCTACTCCTAGCCTTTGTATAAGAAAACCACTGGTTGATCCAATAAACCTTTTAGCATCAAATCTGTGCCTCGTTCACAGTACGCAAACATCAACAACTCCTTCCCCTTCATCTAATTGTTGTAAGCGGCAAGCCTCTGATCATCTACATCCATGCCACTGTCCCTCTTTTAGCATGAGAAATTCCTAAGGAAAGATGGAATTGCTCTACACTGAGTTAAAGTCTTCTCCTTCAGGTTAAAATCCCCTATAAAGGAAATTATGGCATTGCCAGATTCACACATCCCGGTTAAAGTAATTCTCCTTTATAAACAGTTGTGACATACAACCCTCTCTTTAGAGATGACAAATTCTCTCTAAAGTCAACACCCTTTTAGCTTCACATCTTGGGCTTTAAACAAGATACAAATAGACCCTTCAGCTTCATATATTGGGCTTTGAACAAGATATAAATCACCTTTAGCTTCATATCTTGGGCTTTGAACAAGATACAAACCACCTTTCGCTTCACGTCTTGGGCTTTGAACAAGACACCAAAACAACCATTTTCTCCCATAAAATAGGAGGAACTACGAACGCTCTGATTTCCCTGTTTCGGTAAACGAGAATATGTAGGCATAAGATTTAAAGAAAAGATCTTAACGAGCACACTAAACAAAAACCCAAAATCCCATACTTTCATATATCCGTCCTAACATCTAAACCTCCCACCACTTTTAAAAAAATAAACCCGATAGAGACCCCGAATATTTGTAGCATCTGTACCCAAACAGACCACTGTTTAACCTCAGTTTGTAAGCAGGGTTAATTTGAGACATCTATTTCCCTTCCTTCATCAGCTTTAATAGGATAAAAAATGAATCGAGCTGTAGATACCAAAGAGCGGTAGTGCTTCGCAACCACATCCAAAAATCGCTTGCTACACAGTTCATTTCTAGTTTCCTACACCCTTTGATCGATAACGAGCAAGCGTGGATCCCGTCGAGTACGACAGACGTGAAGGGGTGCGATAACCTTCCCTTCACGTAACCGATTCCCTTACCCTTTCTCTTTGGTTCGCGAGACCTTTTTCTTTCCTTCCTCCCGGGTTTGTGCAGCATTACCTTTCCCTTTCTTTGGGATAAAAATGCCTGGCTGGCGACTCTCTTTCTTTCTTCCGCGCCACTTTCGTGTTTGTACCTGGATGAAAATCCCGGGAGTGACAAGCATCCACAAGAGCATTGCAATAGTAATATCAGCATCCTTGGATCTGACTGATCACGATCAGATACAGAAGCATTCTTGCTTCTTGCGACTTGTGTCACACATAGTAACTTTGCATATTATCAATTACGCTCATCTAGCTGGTGCTTGTTGGATCTGATAACTTCTATGAATATGATCTGCACACAACACACGTTAGAACATAAAATGGTTCTTTCACAAATACGTATTATTATCATTAAAACATAGATTGACTTGTAGAGACAACTCTTGCTCTCACAATCTCCCCTTTTTTGATGATGACAAAACCAAGTATTTTGATTGAACATTTTATATAAGGTAATCACCAAAACAAATATATTCAGAGTCTGGAACAACAACTCCCCCTGAATGTGTTATACTCAAAGTTTTATCTGAGATCATCTAGAATCTTATATGATCCAAAGACATACAGAATAATAACTTGAGTTGCCAGAACGAAGAATAGAAAATGACTACTTCTCTATCTCGTCTTTAAGAAAACAAAGAGTCTTCAGCATCTGGACTAGTTCATCAGAACTTCCATCTTCAAATCTTCAGAACTCAGTTCCTTTGTGGTCGTATCAGAGCTTATAATCTTCAGAGTCTTCTGAAGCATTTCTACTTTTCAGTAGGTTCATTTAAGCACAAACAGACCAATTCTTATCTGATAACATTGTAGCGCGATTTTTGTGGTTTCGAATCACTATCGCTTTGGTACTACAATTCGATTCATTTTTTATCCTGTTGAGCTGATTAAGGAAGGGAAATAGATGTCTCCAATTAACCCTGCTTGCGTACTGAGGTTAAACAGTCAAAACTGTTGGTTTACAGATGCTATCAAAATAGGGGGTCCTTCTTAGGGTTATTTTCTTAAGAATACAAGTGTCTGGATTATCTGTGAGGCTTCTGGTAAGGTGTTAGGTCTGATGCTTTTCGATTGATGTATGAAGGTATAGGATTTTGGGTTTTTGATTAGTATGCTCGCTAAGATTTTTGCAATCTTATGCCTACGTATTCCCGAAACAGGGAAATCAGAGCGATCGTAGTTCCTCCTATTCTATGGGAGGAAAGAGATGTTTTGGTGTCTTGTTCAAAGCCCAAGACGTGAAGATAAAGGTGATTTGTATCTTGTTCAAAGCCCAAGATATGAAGCTAAAGGTTTGACTGAGAGAACTTGTCATCTCTAAAGAGGAATTATTGATGTTTGTGTGCTGTGAGCAAGGCACAACTTTGATGCTAAAAGGCTGATTGGCTCAACCGGGGTTTTCTTTATTCAAAGCCTAAGAGGAGGCTAGAAGTTTTACTTTTCCGAGGAAAATGTTCTTTCTGTCTTGTACAAAGCCCAAGATTGAGGGTAAAAAGGATTTTGACTCCGTTGGGGAGAACATATCTTGTATAAAGCCCAAGATGGAGGCTGAGATGGTTTAACTCAACAAGAGAGTACTTTTATCTGTCCTGTATAAAGCCCAAGACGGAGGCTAAAAAAGTTTGACTCAACAAGAGAGTCTTGAATAGGTGATTGACTCAACAAGAGAGTCTGAAGGTTGATTGACTCAATAAGAGAGTCTTTTATACTCAACAAGAGAGTGATTTGTTGTCTCGTATGAAGCCCGAGATTGAGGCTAAAAGGAGATTGACTCAACAAGAGAGTCTTTTACACTCAACAAGAGAGTGTTTTTTTTATCTCGTACAAAGCCCGAGATTGAGGCTAAAAAGAGATTGACTCAACAAGAGAGTCTTTTATACTCAACAAGAGAGTGGTTTTTTCTATCTCGTACAAAGCCCGAGATTGAGGCTAAAAAGGGATTGACTCAACAAGAGAGTCTTTTATACTCAACAAGAGAGTGTTTATATGTGTCTTGTATAAAGCCCAAGATGGAGGCTAAAGGGATATTGACTCAACACGAGAGTCTGAAAAGGTTAGCTCCGCTAGGGAGAATCATTTGTACAAAGCCCAAGAGGAGGCTAACTTACCGCTAAAGATTATTTAGATCCTGAAGCGGGTCCAAGTGTGGGGAACTCTCATGAGAGAGACCGGGTTTCTGCTAGAGATTGATCCAGGGTGATCGGTGTTTTTTCCTATGTTTGAAAGGAACTTGAGAATGTATTTGAGACTCAAGAGTTTTAGAATGTCCATGTCTAGAGTTTTATCTTTTGTACCATGTCCAAGAGGAGGCACGGGTATTAAGGGATAAGTATCAACCCTAAAATGGCCGGAGATTTTTTACGCGGGAAAGACTGCTCTAGCAAAGGATGACTAAGTTCTGTCTTATACCTTTAAGAGGTCGTCAGGGTCCTTGTATTAAGCCCAAGAGAAGGTATGAGAACTTCTAAGAAGCCGAAGGGTCCTTGTACAACGCCCAAAAAGAGGGGCGATGCTTTTAGGAAACCTGTGGGTCCCCAAACCAAGAGAAGTTTTAGAAATGCAATTCACAGAAAAGAGATTATTCCAGGAAAGTTTGAGAATTTGGAAGAAACTCAAGAGATGCCATTCACGGAGAAGAGATCATCTCTGGGAGTTAGAGTTTCTTTGACAATTTCTAAGGGTGACAGTCTAAGAAATGGTTCACCGAGAATACTGCCTTTCTCTTTGTTCCATATTGTTTAACCCCAAGAGAAGGGAAGACTGTATCTGGAATCCTACGGGGGATCTAGTTTTGTCTGTATTTAAGAGTGACCAACTGGGCTTTACCTAGTGCTAGACGTAGTTGTCGGGGAAAACTCTAAATAACTATACTAGTATTACACAGTGGATATGTGACAAGTATATAAAAGGATGTGAAAGAAGACTTACAGTGAAGCAGCCCCATAATACAGTTATATACATATGAAAGCGGTAAATGAAAGCGGATAAACACTTACCCGTTGTAGAGCTTCCATGCTGTTTTGTTAGTTATTCAACAAAGAAAGTTTTGATAACAACATATGTTTTAATTCAAAATCAAAGGAGAAAGTGCTTTGAAAAGATTGTTGGGGCTTACAGCTCAAGGAGAGGCCCAAGTTTTAACGTTGATCGCACCGTTGTTTCGAAAACTGTACAGAGGGACTTATACAATATGTGAGGCCCAAAAATTTTTTATGTACAAGGGGATGGGTCTTACACTCTATTAGAGGCCCAAAGATTTATTTTTGTACAAGAGATGAGACTTACAACTCAAGGAGAAGCCCAGGGTTATTTATTTGAAAACGGCGATCGCCGAGGTTTTTAAAAATACAGCGGGACTTATACAATGACTGAGGCCCAAAAAGTGGTGTATTCACAAAGGGGTTGGGTCTTACACTCTAATAGAGGCCCAAAAAGTTTTTAAAGAAAAGAAATGGGGCTTATAACACGAGGGTAGGCCCAGGGTTGTTTGATTTTTGAGCTGGCCATCGCGCCGAGATTTTTTCCTTTATCACATAGGGACTTATACAATATCTGAGGCCCAAAAAGGTTTTGGTTAAAAGGGGATTGGGTCTTACACTCTATTAGAGGCACAAAAAGTTTGAAAATGAATAAAGATGGGTCTTATAGCTCAAGGAGAAGCCCAAAGATTTTTTGTTAAAAAGGCGACTATCGTGCCGAACTTTTTGAGGTATCGGGACTTATATAATACACTGAGGCCCAAAATATTTTGGTTTAAAAAAGGGTTGGGTCTTACACTCTATTAGAGGCCCATGAGTGTTTGAAAATGATTTGTTTAGGGTGATTAAGATTAAAACCCTAAATTAATTTCAAAAGGTATTTTAATTAAATAAAAATTTAATTAAAATGATCAAAATTATCAAGCATGTGTAAAAAACAAGTTGTGATCTTCGATTAATGTTTGAAAAATCATGTTTATATCCACAAAATGATTAGAAACCAATTAAATTTGGAAAATCAAGGAGGAAAAAATATTTTAAATGTTAAAAAACAAATAAAAGATTAATTCTTTGCAAAATATCAAGTATATGAAAAAGATAATATTTTTGGGAATTTTGGGCAAAATAAAATATTTTAACATTTTTGTGAATTATTTAAAAAAGAATCAACTCAAAATCATTAAAACTCAGAGAGAAATTAATTTTTGAATCAATTAAATAAAATCACAAAATTCAAATATTTGAATTTGTGAAAAAGGCGCCAAGAACATGGCAAGAACACGCGCGTGTTCTGAGTTTGGCCTGATTTGCATTTTCTATCCAATATCACTGAATACTTGATGAAATCACACAATCCACATATCAATATGCTCGTTTTCACCTCACGATCATGTCTATGGTCTTTAATTTCATTTATTTTAAGCATGGAATAAGAAATCAAGACAAAACCTCAAGAACCCTAAAATTTGCATGAAGGCTGAGAATTTTGATACACGATTCAAACAAAGCAATTAATTGAGGGGAAACATTCTATGCATGATTATGAATATTTGGAAAAAGTATTGTGCAAGGAAATATGCATAGATTAAGAGATGACCAAGTTTAGGCTTACTTGAAGGTCGTGACAGCAAGAGCAATGTGATTTTTGAGGTGGAGGTGTTACAGATGAGTTTTGATGATCTGAACAGCTTCCCTACACCATATGGAGTGTGTTTGAATGCTTGGACTTGATTGGAAATGGCTGGATCACTTCATGGCATCTCAGCTGCAACTTGGTTAAAACCTTGAGCAACTGGCTGGTGATTCTGAGAAATCAGTGTTACAGTTGTTGTTTAAGTGTTTGGATCACTTCTATATGATGTTTATGAGGTGTGTGTGTGTGTGATTGGTTTGGTTGGAATGGCTCTCAAACTCAAAACCCGGTAGTGACTTGCTTTGGAAGGCAAATTTGGAAGTGAGAAGGTGATTTTAAGGAAAGCATCTGTTTGACGGCTTTGGTGTACTTAAACTGAGCACAAATGAGATCTATTTATAATAGAGCAAGTTTGCTTTGCAAGGAATAAGGAATGGCTACTACATCAGAGGTTTGACAAATGTTGATCAATAGGAATCCAAGTCTCCTTTAGCCATTGACTAGAGGTTAGAGTACAGGCTGCTGGTTCCCTAGTTTAGAGATCATCCTTGACTCATTCAGTTGGAAATGGCTCAGTTCATGCCACCTTGGTGCATCCATTGAATGCTCCAAAACAAAATTGGAGTCTTGTCCCCTCTTTAGGCTTTTTTAGGTTTGTCATGCTATTTTTAGTTCCAAAGACTTGAGAGGCTTATGGATTAGTGTTTGTCCCTCCTTGGTCTCCCCCTGAGGTGTTCAAATGGATAAACTTGTTTGTCATTTGCACAAATTGCTCAAATCGAACAAAATGCACAAATCTGCCTTGCCATGATATTTTGCAGCAAGACACATTGCCATTGTCATATCTCATGGCTTAAGTGGAGTTTCATGGGGTTCTTGGCCATTTTGGAAAGCTCTCATATGATACAACATATGTGTGATCATAGTTTGTCTTGACACTTTTTGGATCCAAGTGAAAAATGCCCTTACATTTTGGAAAAAGTGAAACAGATTCTGACTTAGTGAAAGTTTCTCTAAGTGTTGGAAAAAGTGACATTTCATGTTTTCAGCCATTTTGATCCAACCATAACTCAAAATCCATGATGAATTAGAATGAGGTGTAGTTGACACTTTTAAAGTAAGCCATGAAAGCTACAAATCCATCTTTGGATCAGCCCAAATGGTTGCTTGGATCTCAAGTTATGATCCTTGGAAGTTGGTACCCTAGCCACTTTGTTCCATAACTTAGAAAATTTCTAAGTTTTTTATGGTTATCCCTTTTACAAGTTATCCCACTTTTCTTGATTTTTCTTGATGAATAATGATTCCAATCACACATTAACATCATTTTAGGGTTAGGGAACCATAATTGATAAAAAATAAAAAAGTCAAACTTTGACTTTTGGGCACAGTTGACTTTTTATTAAATGAATTCCAAACTGTGCGATCCTATATGAAATCAAGTCCTTGACCTAAATCAAACTTGATGGATTGATTTCATATGTGTTATAGGGTTTATTGAATCATGTCCCAAGGTTTGGGAGCATGTCTCGGTCAAAAGTCAAAGACACAGTTGACTTTTCCTTCGAAACCCTAATTGTGGTCCAGATGAAATTGAAACTTGTGAATCAAGCTTCTTGGATCAATCCATTATTGCAAATGGATCAATGTGGTGTATTGGAGACCCTCAAATCATGTCTTGAGGTCTTGGCTCATGTTTTGCCCCAAAAGTCAACTTAGGGGTGAATTAGGTCAAGAAACCCTAATCCCTGATTTTTTATGAATGCATCCCCTGAGGTTAAATTGACTTGATGATGGGGTTTATGAGGTCCCTTAGGGTATTTTAAGTCATGCTTTGAAGTATTGGCTCATGCCCAGAGGAAAATTTCCACCTGGAGGCCCTGGTCGACCAAAACCCTAATTGGAATGTTGCAGCCTTGTGCTTAATCCTTGATGTGGGAGTCCTCTTGATCCATTGTGGATGTTTGAGAGGTTTAGACAAGTTGAAGATCATGTCATTCCTTGATTGATCCTTTGTCTAAGGCTCTGAGAGGGCTTTAAACCGTAAGTTTGATTGTAGTGTATGCTCACCCATCTTTGGGGAGACTAATGAGGTATGATGGTACATCCATATTGTGATGATGATTTGTACAATGATGGGGAATATTAGTGGTCAAAATTTGGGGTATGACAAACATAGCCTCGCTATTCATCAGAGACAGACACCGTCTTTCAAGAAACTCCCCCTGAGTTTCAGACTTTGTGAAGATTAAAGAATTTATCATTTGAATCTTCTGGGTAGTCTCCCCCTAATTTCCATAAGTCAAATATTGGGATCTTTAGAACATAGTTCAGGAATATTAAATTTTAATCACCAATAAAGATCATGACTTTTCAAAGTTTGACATAGGTCTTCATCTCAAAACCTTGTTACTGTCACTACTCAGTAGTTCATCAAGGCTTGATTTTTGATCAGATACCAATTGAAGGTTAATTTTTGTGATCAATCAATGCTTGATTCTGATTCTTGTACACATGATTTGATTTTAGTCTGATACCACGTGATAGGCTGAGTCTTATACCAGAGTAAGTTGAGTCTGATACCAAGTGAGTGTATTCTTCTTATACCACTTGAAGGGTATTTCTTTAGAGTGCTGAGATTGATACCAGTGAAGGTATTGAAAGAGTTATACAACTTAGCTCTGATTGATATTACTGCAGACTGAGTCTGATACCAATCTTTGTGTATACTGAGTCTGATTACCATTTGTTCACTTAGTCTGATACCAAATCATTTCTTCTTAATTGAGTTCTTGGTAGACATCAGAACTACTTCTTCTTGGATCTTCAATCCGGATCTTCAGATAGTTCTTGACTTCTGATTTGCACAATTCTGAATAAGCATCTTGAGATGTAGACTTTGTCTTGACTGCTTTCAGAGTTTTCTTCTTTTGATTCTTGCGTTTTGAATCTCATACTCTCAGACAGCTTACAGCTTCTGAACCAAGTGAGACAGGGATCAAGATAAACTTTGACTTTCAGACAGTTCTCAACTTCTGAACAGTACTGGGTAGATCTGATTCTGGACACACTTCTATCATATGACTAACAGAGTTGACCTGTCTTAGAATGCCAAGTGAACTTGTTTAGAGTTCCTCGGTTAACATCAAACAACAAACATTAGTAGTAACACATTTTATATTACTTGTTTGAGTTTGCATTCTTTCTATTTTAAGATTTATCATTCATATTCATCAATCAAAATCATATTATTTCTCCCCCTTTTTGACATCATCAAAAGGTTATAGAGCATTTAGGCTTTAAGCACTATATTGATAAGATGGTAAACATAAAAGGACAGTGATATATCATTGTAGAGATCAGATACGGGATGGACAATTTGATGGAAGTATTAACCCCAAACCTCAAAATAGTTGTAAAGTATCGAATAAGCTTAATCCTAATTCAAAAGATTTTTCATTCATTACCAAGAGGAGAATACATAATGCAAGAGACAAGGTAACAAAACATAGAGCAAAATGATCATAACCCTATCCTATTATTCTTCAGGGAATTCCAGAGAATTCAGCACGACTCATGGGTGAACATTCTTCAGTTGTTCCAATGTGTCCTAATCTGGAGATTACATCTTGAATCTCAAGGACACGAGATATGACCCTTCCATATGGGATGCTAAAGGAGGACTTGTTTCTAGATAAGAGGATTTGTTCCTGCAAGTGATTGAACATGGTTTGAGGAAGGTTTATTTTTCTTCTATAGACCAAAAGGAAAATAAATAGTCGGTCTGAGTAAGTCAACACTCTTGTTCCTAATTCTCTAGGTCTTAAGTTAGTTTCCATGATCTTGTGCCAGATTTTTTCAGATGGGATAAGTGTGGAGACACAGTTGGAGGGACCATTACCACAATGAATTTTGTATATGAGATCATTGAAGATTTTCCTTTCCTTGTAGTCTTCAACGGTGTCACTATTTTCATCGCACTTGATTGCTTGTGCAATGACAGAGGGTTTAATTACCACTGGAATTCCAGAGACAGCTGACTGAATGATGTGCTGGTTATACACGTTAGAAAACACATCAATATTTGCCCAGAATTCTTTAACAAGATCTGTGTAAATGAGACCTGGAAGCATCTCAAGATAACCTTCCCATTTGTGACACTTTAGTTCGGACGAAGTTCTTGTAAAGCCAACTTCTTTGAGAAAATTGGGGTTCATAGAGAATTCATTTAGGATTCTTAACTCAGAGATTTCACTCTTAGTAGGTTTTGGATGAGAGGTGGACATTCTAGAGGGAATACTAAAGGGAGACACTAACTGAGATGATTTTGAATAATAGAAAGAGGTGTGAACAAGGTGCCTTAAATAGGCAACGAATAGAAAGAGTCAAATAAATGCTTGTGCCTCCAACCGTTAGGTTTGTCATTTCCTAGACATTTAAGCTAGATATGACTAGGTTAAAGGATTAATACTAGCACTGAGTCCAACAGTTAATTATTTTTGGAAAGACCAAGAGATCACGCATAGACTTCTCTAATTTATTCTTGACAGGAGTCAAGGATTCGCAATAAGTGCATATGTAAGTGTAGTATCACTATCTAGTGGTGAAAATATAGAGACACGTTTTTCCTTTTTCAAGGATATTTATCTCATATGTCTAATAAGTGCACATACGTAGGCATAAAGAATTAAAACTGACACATACTTCATTAACTTAATTAGCAATTACACAATATGAGCAAGTGAACCATTACACATTAATAACTTAGCCTAATTGAGACATGTAATCTTCTAATTTTATGAGAACCAACTGTTGTCGAAGGTTTCACAAAACTTCCTATCTAGAGCAGTATCTAGACCACATCGAACTCTACAGATCTTTTGCACTATTCCTGCTCTGAAGAGTACTTCTGATAGGACTCTTCCATAAGGAATGAATGATTGGTTCATGCTTCTTGACGTGACGATTGACTCTTTGAGATGGTCAAAGATTACTTGGGAAAGGTCTATAGGAGTTTGCCTAAGAAGACACATGATGAGGAGCTTATCATCATGATACAGAAAGTCCTTATTTGTATTGCGAGGTTTAATATTTGTTAGGATGAACTTGTACCAACCTCTAGCAATGGGCAGAAGTGTTTCAGGTTTCGTAGGGTCAAAGGCAGATCCTTTATCAAACATAAAGTGCATTTCAGCATCGGAGGTGCATCGAATGGATGCATGGTTGAGAGTGACACTTCCTGGTGGACAGTCAATGGCTTCAGAGATTTTTGTGGCATTGATGGTGACTGGGAGACCATAAATGTCAGAGGAGATGGTTAGACCATTTTTGTTAACAGAGGCATTGATCCAAAAGGATTTTAAAAGGTTAGGATAAGTTGAGCCTCTTAGCATATGTATGTATCCATTCCAATTTTGAAGGTGAATACCAAGATGAAAATCATGATTAGTATCCATTGGATTTGGTCATTTTTCAATGATGACTTCAAGGAGATCATCATTGCCATAAAAGGTTCTTGGAGTCATTTTAGATTGCGCTTAGGGTGAAAGGAAGGTTGAGAATAAGAGATTGTGGAGAATGCTTTTTGGAATGACTTTAAATAGATGGATGGAGAAGTTTGTACTGAATGAGTCAATGACTAAGAATTACTTAGGAAGACTGGAAATCTTAGATGAAGACAGATAAGGAGTCTGTTATTCTAGGGAAGATCAAGGAGATGCACTTTATTCTTAGCAAAAGTTAGGTGGTTGCAGTAACTGCATTATTAATTCTAAGAGGAGACCAAAAGGCATGCTTTTTAGTTTCAAGGATTTTATTTATTTATCATTAATCAACGCATAGCCCAGAAAGCAGACAAAAAGGATTTTTCACTATTTTCAATATTAAAAGAGAATCCTGACCCGTCAGAATATGACCATGCCTGGTTTAGATGTTACTGCCTAGGTAATGAGCCTTTTTGGTCATGGTAGCACGTTTCCCTATTTCATAGCTGAGCAGATGTCACTCAATATGCGCATATCAAGGAAATTTGGATGGCTGAGATTTTCTTAAGTAGAAATTTGGATAGATTAAAGAATCTAAGGAGTGTCATTTAATTCAATTGAACATCATGGTTTCTTAGACTAACTAGGTTGAGTGGAGTGACATGGCGAGGAGAATCTTATATTCGAGATCCATATACTTTAACTGTTCCAAGAAGCATGTGCAGACACATACGGAAAAGGACAAAAGATTATCTTAAACGTTTTTCTAATTACTTCTCACAAAACTTAATCACAGCATAACCAAAAGGTTTGATAAAGTGATCCTGGTTGTTATTATGAAAATAAGTCATAAATGAAGGAAGGATGGTACCTGAGATCTTTGCAGATGTGTCTAGATGCATTTCCAATCTTGACTCTAATTTTTCCTTTTCTGAGTGAACTGCTGAGGGTTCTTGGATTCTTCAAAGTTTGCTTCCTTTCTGATTTCTGAAGAATATGACTATTTTCAGAATTCTGATACTGGTTTGAGAATAGTCCACAGCGTATCTGATTTCTTCATTCTGAATGACGTCAGTAACTTGAATCCTTTTGAATTTTAGATTATTCAATATTCAAATGTTGAATCATTTCTAAGAGTTTGAATTCTTCAGATTTTCTGACTTCAACAGACTTCACTCTGAAGTTAAAAATCATAGAACAACAATTTTTCTTCTTTACATGAAGAAGTTCTGAATGAGTTTTTATACGAGAAAGTCAAGGGTGAACCTAATCCGTTTCTTGAAAACATTTCAAAAACTCATAAAGAATTAATCTTCAGCAAACAAGACTTCTTGTTTTCTGATGATTTAACTTTGAGCAAATACATGGTTCATCCACATGTATCTTCCAAGATAGGCATTCAACAGATACTACTTCTTATCTGATGAGTCTATCTTATCAGCTGATTCTTCAATCTTCATTAAAAATTAAGTGAGGAAGATTTAGTTGTTTGACAACTGCAAAACTTCCAGAATCAGTGATTTGCTCAAGTACTTCAGATTGATTACAACTTTGTACACATTTAACTTTTGAACTGTTACAGAAATTATAAGTGGATTTCAATCTCACCCAGAGTATTTCTACGCACCGCATCCGGGTCTTTTTCTGACACTGTTAAGTGTTTGATATCCATCAATAATAGAATCGGAGCTTTGATACCAATTGTCGCTCCCAGGATTTTCATCCAGGTATAAGTGCGAGAGTGGCGCGGAAAAACAGAGTCGCCAGCCGTGTAAATTTATCCCAAGAGAGGGAAAGGGAACACCGCATAAACCTGAGGAAGGGGGAAAGGAATGGTCATCGCAACCATAGCCTGGGTTCGGGAGTCGGTTACGCGAGGGGAAGGTGCTAGCACCCCACGTGTCCATCGTACTCGATGGGATCCACGCTTGTTGTCTATTCTAAGGGTGAGTTATACTATCATCTATGGTGTACTAAGACGGGGGAGGGAAAAACTAAGACAGACTCGGTAGGACGTCGATGTCCTAGACCTACGTACCCCCTTTGTGCAATGGGGAATTCAGAGTCAACGTAGTTCGGACCAAGTTCTTTTTGTGTTTTTTATGAGCGACGTTAAGTTCGCGCCCGGCAGTTAGGGTCGATGCCTGTTTGTGACTCAGACGGAAAGTAACGTGCCCTTTTTGAAAATAGCCTTTAGTTTGACCATCCTGAAGGACAAAAAGGTTTGAAGTTTGTTTGTATTTTTTAGGACAGAAGTGGCTTGAGTTAGTTCATAAGTTGCATTGCACCAAAGTCTAGGGTACAAGGGCGAATACTTAACGCATCGTCCCAAGACAGGACGCTCGCTAAGCACTCTAGAAAGATGAGAGGAAGCCCCTCATTTCTCATTCCCCACGCTTAAGGCTCATGCGCAATACACTTTATACTTATTAAGTACTTTCAAGAAGTTTGAGATGAGAAGAGAGAAGACACAAAGGAAACTCTAAGGGGAACTAAGAGTCCTAATGTTATCATGCATGGGTGACCTACGGTTAGTGAGGTTTGACGACAACCTAAGCCTAAAGAAAAAAGATGAGAGAAGGAAAGAGTAAGGTGGACATGGATAACTATCCACACCCTTAAAGAACTTACCTCAGCCCCTGCATAAAAAGTTAGTACGAAAGAGACACAAGTAACATTAAGGCCAATGAAATTCAAACAATGACATGAGATAGTGATCAAGTGACCTATAACAGTCCAAACATGAATTGAGAAATCAAAGAATAAACCCCCAAGCAATGGCACAAGTTCCTCTCAAACAAAAAACTCAGGCATGATCAGAAATATGCATACAAGAAGATCTCAAGTGAAAGCAATCAAATAATTAGAGAAACAACTTCTAAAATTTCCAAAATAAATATCAACATTGCTCAACCAGAGGCAAACAACATATCAAAAACTCCTGCAAAAATTCAAGATGTTAGTCACTCAAACAATTATGCAAAGCTCAGATGAGAAGTAGGGTTCAATATGCAAAAGGAAAGGACTAAAATGCAATGTGAAATAATTTTAAAAATGAGGGAAAAATATTTTAATGAACTTCAGAATATTATCTAACAAATGCAAAAAGAATGGATTGAAAATGTTTTATGGATGCAGAGAAATAAAATAAACAATGCAATGTGTGCAGAATGAAATAAATTCAAAAAGAAATTATTAAAATAATTAATTCAGAAGATAAAAATAGAATAAAATAATAAAATAAAATTTGTGAAAATTTTATAAAATTATAAATATGATGCATGAAATTTTTGGTAATTTTTTAGTGCAATTATATATTTTTAAAAAATGAAAATGAAATGTAATGAATTCAATAAAATAAATAAATTGAAACATGCCAGGGGGGTGCGTTCAGTAACTATCGCACATTTAAAATGAACAAATGGGCTCAGAGGGGGGGGGGGGGGTGCCACTAACGAGGCCCAATCACTAAATCCATCAGAAAAAAAATAAAAATAAAAAAGGAGTACGTGTGGACTTCAGTCCACCAGTTGACTCACCACCCACCTTTAGATTGATCCAACGTGCTTTACTAAGTCAACACAATCACCAAGTCTCTATGATTAACGGTCATGGTGAAAAGAACACACTAATTAGCACGCACACACGCACACCGAAGTAGTCAGTATACCATACTCTCCCATGTGCCAAACACGTGGTTTTTTTAATTGGCTGGCATGCTAAAGGCCACACGATCCATCCAACGAACATAATTAAGTCAACTGAACCAAAAGTAAATAAAAAGAGGAAACATGATTGGTGGAACACGGTAGCTACCCTGGGGTAATGAACACATGATCAAATAAAATAAAAACTAAATTAAAAAACGTGGCAACATAATGGCCGTTGGATCAAAAGAGTGAATGGTGAGGATTTCATCTTCTTCGTACAGACCCCTCACCGGCCGGCCACCATAACCAGTCGCCGGAACTAGGGTTCCGGTCGACTCCTCCGTCACCTGCAACTCAAAACTTGCCCAGAAATTTCATGCGAATACACAATTTTGATCAGAAAAATGTGAGGATTCCAAATATGCAATCAAAAATTTCAAATAACCAATGTACAATGAAAAACGATGAGAAATATGTTAGGGCTCAAAACTTAAAACTCACGATACAAGCAATACACACGTCCAAACACAAAACAAATTATATTAGGGTTATCAGTGACAATCACACATTAATATGCGCATCAAAAAGGAGAGTTTTATGATCATGAAAATCATCACTAACCTGAGATGGTGCAACACGTATCTCCACTGTTAGCTTTAAAGGGTGGTTGGTTCGTGCTCTAGAGATCCCAAGGGTTCTGATGGTGAAAGAATTTTGTGAAAACTCCTTCTAGATTAAGAGATACGAATGTGAGAAACTTTAGGGTTCAAGCTTTGGTTATCCTTCAAAATCACGTGTGTGAACCCAAACCAGTGCATGAATTGGTTTAAATACATTAGGGTTTTTTACTGATAATGATTTGGGCCTTGGTAATTCCTTGTTTTGTGAATTTTGGGCAATTTTGGAAAATTAAATTATGTGAGATACGCCTCCTTCCATGCATGGATATTCAAACATTTCATGATGGATCACTTAACTTCTAATTGCTAATCACACCCACATTGAAATTGGGCCTTGAAACATTTTGATTCTTGAGTTTTCAATGACTTGGCAATTTTGAATAGTGGAGAATAAGTGATAAATACACCATGGATTCACTTGATTTAAAGGCCTAAAATGATCCTTGAGGAGTGTCCTTTGATGTTAGCATGTGACATGAAGCAATGGAATTAATTATAGGTCCATATGTCCCAAAATGCAAAAGTTGTGAAAATGAAACCCTAAAAACCACTTTGCCTTCTTTCGGTCATAACTTGAGTTTTACAAATGATATGGAGATCCACTAGTACTTGTTGGAAAGAGGAGAAAAATATATTCAACTTTCATGTTAGAGAAAAATTCATTTGAAGCTTCTTTGATGATGAAAAGTCAAGGTGAATGTAGTGTAGGAACTTGCCCAAAAAGGAAACTTTCAAATTATAGGTCATTTCCATATTTAGTAACTTTTGCACCAACCCTTGATTCTTGATAAATGGCATGAAACTTGACTCTTGAAGACCATATGAGGATGTGAGACCTTTAAAACCTTGGAGAGAACCTCAAGCTTTCACAGTTGACTCTCCTCTCACAGTCGACTTTTCTCCTGATTCTCCTGATTCCCAATCCATTGGCTAATTGAACTTCTCCTGAACCAAACTGATGGACAATCTTTCATTCCTAGATACTCAGGGACCCAAGGAATACCATGGAATCAAGTTTTGCCCAAAAAGTCAGAAATAAACTGACTTTATAGCAAACCCTAATCTTGGTACCCTCAGTCTAGGAGGAAATAGCACAGTCTCCAAATCCAAATTCCTCTGAATATGATGTGTATCCTCTCCAACAAAGATAAGATATGCCATTTGGTGATGATAAAAACCCAAGGAGCTTGCCCATTAGAGCAATAACCCAAGAATCTCAAAACCCTAATTCCTACACTGGTTAGGAGAAAGTGATTCACTTGAACTCTCTTGCTTGACCCTCTGAAGAAAATCTTCTCCTCTTGAACTTGCCTTAGGCACCTTGACCCCATGCTAAGAACCCATGATATGCACACATGATAATGCAAAAATAAAATGAAACATAAGCCAGTTAGTACTATAGTAAGGAGGGCAAATTTTGGGGTGCAACAGCTGCCCCTATTCAATCAACTTGGTCCTGAAGGTATGATAGCGACGGCTCTCAGACATTCGGGATGCATGGATATTGAATACCAAAGAACCCAAAAATTTGCAATCCTCAGAGGAGGGACAGCTCCACTGGAGAATCAGCCATAAATGTTGTACTGTCACAATACGGACGAGCGCCAGGTATGTTGGGTATAAAGTGAAACAAACTCTCCCAGGTTATATCATCTCTGCTGATAAAGAGAACTGACAAAGGAATCTCGAAATATGCCATCCCTGCTGACAAAGGGAACTGACGAAAGAAAACCTCAAAAGATTGCTATCTCTGCTGATAAAGAGAACTAGCAAAATGAATGCCATCCCTGCTGATAAAGGGAACTGAAAGGAAATCTTCAAGAGATTGCTATCTCCGCTGATAAAGAGAACTAGCAAAATAGATGACATCCCTGCTGATAAAGGGAACTAAAAGGAAATCTTCAAGAGATTGCTATCTCTGCTGATAAAGAGAATTAGCAAAATAAATGCCATCCCTGCTGATAAAGGGAACTGACGGAGAAAATACCCAAAAGATTGCTATCTCTGCTGATAAAGAGAACTAGCAACACAAATTCCATCCTTGCTGATAAAGGGAACTGACGAAAAATCTCCAAAAGATTACTATCTCTGCTGATAAAGAGAACTAGCCAAACAAAAGCCATCACTGCTGATAAAGGGAATTGGGTTTCACGAAATAAGTCAGACGAGAACTGACTACCATAATAATAAGTCAGTCGAGAACTGACTACCACAATAATAAGTCAGTCGAGAACTGACTACCAGACGAGAACTGGATTTACAGAATAAGTCAGACGAGAACTGACTACCAGGCGAGAACTGGGTTTACACCAAATAAGTCAGTCGAGAACTGACTACCAGATGAGAACTAGATTTACAGAACAAGTCAGACGAGAACTGACTACCAGACGAGAACTGGATTTACAAAGGAGATTGGCCAATCCTAGGCAAACTTCTAACAAAGATACGGTCGTGAATCGAAAGGGTGAGAGGTGAAATCAACGGACTTACAACCCACAGATAAGATGACTCCGCTGGGGAAAGCAGAAGTCTAAATAAAAGACTCTGCCAGGGAGCACAAGTATGAGGAACACATCCTCCAAAATCTCCTGAGTTATGCCATCTCTGCTGAGAAAGAGAACTGGCAAGGAAAGTATCAAACCTGGCTTATGCTTCAAATGCAAATGTTTGAATTTTGCCGTAATGCTCCACACGAAGTGGAAATGCTACGCGTTTTGAGGATGCAATGCAAATGCTTATGATATGCAAAAGGGGTCCCTCCAGCAAAATAAATGCCGGAGAGAAAAGATCGATTCAGCTGGGGATGACAAAAATAAATTGTCCTCTGAATCCAGGAGTTCTGCTGAGAAGGATCACACTGACCGACTCTTTGGATCCACAACTTCTGCCGGGGATGAAATCCCAAAGCATATACACCCTACCGGGGATTACACATGTCCTTTACTGAAGGTGACATCGAACCTGAGATTCCTCCTCTGCTGGGGGAGTTGAGAATGAATGCCAACAATGGGACCGGAAGTCTGTTGCTGAGGATTGCTAATAACCAATGGGCTTAGAACTTGCTGGGGATGCCAACCCATAATACCACCCTGCCTGGGGAAAACAGTCCATAATACCGTCCTGCTTGGGGATACTGCTGAACTTAGCCTGCTGATGGGGAGAATGCCCTTTACTCCCACCTTGCTGGGGATTAGAATATAACATCGTCGGTGAAAGCACGCTTCCTGATTGGATGGGGAAGGTGAACATCCTGATTCCGTGGGGAAACAACGTCTTGATCCGGAGAAAATACTTCCCAAGTCTCCTGCTGGGGAAGATCTGCTCTGCTGAGGAAATGTGCAATCTCAATGGTTAGGAGAGCCAACTGCTGGGGAAGTACAATCCTGTTGCCCTGCAACCTAACTTGTCTTTATGGTCATAAGCGGCTATTTGAACTTTTCACTTGCCCCAGACCACCAGGTCTAATGGAAGAAATCATCTCAAGAGGATTTTATAGAAGATCGGGCGTTCGCACTGCCCCAGGGTCCTCACACTCTTGGAGAGATTTATTATATCTCGACATAACTGCCCCAGTCTTCATAATCCATGAAGTACATTACCTCGAAAGGGATCGTAATGACTTGAAAATACTCTGCTTTAGTATCTTGAACCTTGAGGAGGTGTTTTCAATTAACCATTTTCAGGAGTGGACAATCTCCCACGCTCTAGAGGTGGCCTGCCCCAATATGAGCTTTGAAGTGACTTTGCCCCTGATCTTAGAATGAATACCCCAGAATAACTAAATTTCGGAGGGGTTTCTTGACGTGACTGCTCCAGATTGGCTACATCTTAACACGACTTACTGAGGAGGGCCCACTATACACTGAGTCTCTTGGCAGCCTGCCCCTTGATATGATCGTCCTTCAGAATTTTCAAGCATCCCGACTTGGCAGGATCAAGCTTCTTGACTAACGTTCACTGTGTAAACTGCGTTGGTGCGCATGTAGGCAAGCAGAACAAGTTTATTATGATAATGATAATTCTAATGCAACAAATATGTTAACCTTGAAGTTCTTATTGAAAATGCGTCGCTGAGCCTTGTGACCGAATCACTAGCTGGGATGCAACCTTGATTTTTGAATGGCAAAATAATGCGCACATACAATACCCATAAGTCTTATTAGCACAACTTATAGGAGTCAGGAACGCTATCCTGTTGAAGTACGCTTTCGGAATAAACCCTGTTTCAATTAGGACTTTTAAGGGTTGTAACGTGGTTTGGTTCACGGTTTCAGAAAAAAGGATTTATGGCTCAAAATTTATTGGTGCCCACCCACTCTTCCTGATGTTCTCCAGTCCTATGTTCAGTTAATCCGACCCAAATGCTCATCTCTCAAAAGGTTTATGATCTCTAAGGAACCCATGCCACTAATGGTTTGACACCTAAGGAAGTTTTGGAGTGACAGTCACCCCTTTTTGTCTTTAATCACACGAATTTGTTATTATCGAGGATTTTCTCTTGTAATGCTTTTCGCTTTTTCTTTCTTTTGCCTTTTTTTGATCCCTAATTTTTGCTTGGACTGACTCTTTTGAGTTTTTCGATTTTGAAGTCCAGCGGGATGCCTGACTTTTGCATAAGTCACTTGTTCACAAGTTTCGACTTAGCGGGCTTTTTTTTTTTTTTTTTTATATTCCCCTTTTTGAACAAAGCGTGTGACACTGGTTGTCTTATTTGCTTGAAAGGGTTGTGACTGCCTCACTCCTTAGTTATTGATGGATAACCGTTGTGGTTTCACGTCTCTTGACCTCTTGACGGTGGGATAGAAGGTAACGCTCGGTCAAACTAACTGACGCCTACCCTGCCCCTGGGTTAAGTATGAGGGTTTTTTTTGTACGAAAGAAGCTCCTACTCCAAGGCTCAAAGGGGTTAACAAAGGTTTATCTCCTTATCTCTTCAGTATTTAGGGGTTTGAAACAATGCCTGTACATCCTCAACAGGGTTCTATCCAAAAGCATACCATTAGAGATTTTGCGTTTTCGTCTCATCATCCTCCCTCAAGAGTTCTAAAAAAGAAAATTGGTATTGTAGTGCATATAAACATTTAAGAGTGAACACGAATGGATTACTTCAAGAAAAACATACTCATTGCATTAATATCATCATTAAAAAACAAACGAGTCTTACATGCATACGATGCTTTAACAAGAAATGAAAAACTACAAATGAAAATGCAGTAAAGAAGCTGAAGATTGCCATTGCTGAGGAAGCTTAATTTTGTCTGGACGTACTTGCAGACTGAGTGTTCATTTGAGAAAGGAGGCTTCCATTGATGTACATATCATCTTCAGTGAATACAATGATCTCTGAGTCTACCAGGTCTTGCACCTTGTGCTTGAATACATTACACTCATCAATTGTGTGCCCAAACGTTCCCGAGTGGAACTCGCAACTAGCAGTCATGTCATAATCCGGAGGAATAGGGTACGGTACCGGCGTGGTATTCCTCGTTTGAATTAGAGAGTTCTTGAGCAGACGAGCAAACAACTGACTATAAGGGATAGGAATAGGATCAAATACCCTCTTGGGCCCTCTTGGTCTCGGTTGCCCCTGCCGCTGATAACTCTGCTGTCGATGCTGATTTGGACGCCTCACCTGCGCTTGCACTTTCCTTTCCACATTTGGTTGAGGCACAAACAAAGGTTGCTAACGTAGAGCTTCTGTAGCAAAAGGTTGCAGAGAAAGTCCATGACATAAGGTGGATCCTGCAAAGAGGGGAGGAGTCTCTACTTCTTTTGGGGTAAAATCACCTTGTACATTCACGCAGCTCGACGTGAACTCAATTGCCCCTGCATCAATCAAATCCTGGACTCGGTGCTGAAAGGCCCTACATTTCTCCACGATATGCCCTGGTGCCCCAGAATGGAAATCACAATGGGCTCTTGCATCATAGCCTGGTGGAGAATTGCCGGTGAGAGGAGCCAAAGTCATTTTCTGTACCAGTTGAAACTGAAGGAGATGCTGCAATAGTTGAGAATATGGCATAGGGAGCGGATGAAAAACTCTTTCAGACTTCTTCTGTCCCTGTGTACACTTTTTGCCTTTGGGCTTCTCTTGGGAGCCAAGACCTAGCTGTTGTTGGGAAAGATCTGGAACTTCCGCTTGTGGAAGAGATTCATGAGGTAATCCATGATTCAAATCAAATTCCAAAGAGATAGAAGGAGTAAGGATCTCTGTTGTGGAAGCGGGCACAGGATTGTCTTCCTTCTTTAGCACTGTTTTCAAAATTTCCATGACCAAGCCCATCTGAGTCTTCATCTGATTGACCTCCTCCCTCAGAATCTTCTGCTCCTGGAGCATGTCTTCCCCAAATTGCCTCATCTGAACCTTCAGTTCACTCAACTCAGCTTGAACTCGCTCCAAGATCTTCAACTTTCATGTTGGAGAAAAATTCATTTGAAGCATCTTTGATGATGAAAAGTCAAGGTGAATGTAGTGTAGGAACTTGCCCAAAAAGGAAACTTTCAAATTATAGGTCATTTCCATATTTAGTAACTTTTGCACCAACCCTTGATTCTTGATAAATGGCATGAAACTTGACTCTTGAAGACCATATGAGGATGTGAGACCTTGAAAACCTTGGAGAGAACCTCAAGCTTTCACAGTTGACTCTCCTCTCACAGTCGACTTTTCTCTTGATTCTCTTGATTCCCAATCCATTGGCTAATTGAACTTCTCCTGAACCAAACCGATGGACAATCTTCCATTCCTAGATACTCAGGGACCCAAGGAATACCATGGAATCAAGTTTTGCCCAAAAAGTCAGAAATAAACTGACTTTATAGCAAACCCTAATCTTGGTACCCTCAGTCTATGAGGAAATAGCACAGTCTCCAAATCCAAATTCCTCTGAATATGATGTGTATCCTCTCCAACAAAGATAAGATATGCCATTTGGTGATGATAAAAACCCAAGGAGCTTGCCCATTGGAGCAATAACCCAAGAATCTCAAAACCCTAATTCCTACACTGGTTAGGAGAAAGTGATTCACTTGAACTCTCTTGCTTGACCCTCTGAAGAAAATCTTCTCCTCTTGAACTTGCCTCAGGCACCTTGACCCCATGCTAAGAACCCATGATATGCACACATGATAATGCAAAAATAAAATGAAACATAAGCCAGTTAGTACTATAGTAAGGAGGACAAATTTTGGGGTGCAACACCAATTGAAGGTGCGAGAAAGACACAAGAAAGGGGGGTTTGAATTGTGTATTTACTCTTTTTAACAACTTTTCGCTTCTTGTCGTTAAAGCACTTAGGATAAAATCAAAACTGCAATGCATGAAGCATGAAGCATGAGAACCAACAAGAGTCTGAACATTATGTGTAGCATTCATAACATTCAGAGCGGAAGCTTATTAGAGTTGCAAGGTTCTGACTTGCTAGTGTAAGGTTCTGATACTTAATATAGAAATATAAACAAGACATTAAGCATAAGAGTAAAGAACACACGATATATCCTGGTTCACCACAAAGGCTAATCCAGTCCACCCTCCTCAGGTGATTTCGCCTTGAACACAAGGTCTTGATCCACTATAATCAATCTTGATTACACATGCACGGGCAACAGCCAGTGACTAATAACCTGTACAGTCGCACTGTGACTAACCCACACTGACTTACGTCAATGTCATCTCAAGTACCCAGATCATCACATGATCCCTTGAGGCATCTCTCTCAGTGAACCGTTCAGGGATCCAATCAGGATATAACATTCACTGGAGGAATCACAATGAGTTCCACCAGGGATCCCACAAGAGTCTGATCAACACATGATCTTCTTTGAGATATGACTATCATTGACCCAACGTTCCAAGATCTTCTAAGATCTCTAGCCAGGATTTCAAGATGACCAGCAGCCACCGTCTCCCCAAGTATTCCAATCAACCCGTTATCTACTTGAGGCTTCCATCAACAGTGACCCGTTCAGGGATCTAATCAGGATATAACATCCACTAGAGGAATCTCAATTCTTTAAGTAAAATTGGCAGACTGGAGATGATTATGGTGCCTCCTTATAAGCATATTCTCCTCAGTTTAAGTACAAAGAACACACAAGTGTTCGAGCAATATGTGAGCAACAGCTCCTTGCCTATCCTAAGAAACTACAGAGATGTATAATGATTTGACAGTTGTTGACATCTTGTAGATCTTATTCTTCTTCGTCTTCTTGGGTGGGTAAACTTTGAGCAACAACTCCTTGCTTCAGATCTTCAATGTAGTGCTGACGAGAAGGTGGTTGATGACTTGACTGATTTGCAATGTTGTATTCTTCATCAATAGCTTCTACACAAATTCATTGTTGTTGTGTTGAATGATGATCTTTGAGCTTCAACATCAATGGCCATGTGTAAATGGTGATAGCTTTGGATATTCTAAGTGTTACAACGAGAACTCATCGTTGTTGCTATCTTCACACAATGACTTGATCAATTCATCTTTTTGTGGATGTTTGCGGAGTGAATTGATTCATGGACTTCGTCGTCGTTTAGAAGTGAATACTCTTTCCTTTAAATAGCCCAGTAGAAATATAGCCGTTTGAAATATTGTTGGCTGTTGGAAAAGAGACGTTGCGTAATAACTAGTTGTACTGACACATCTCCTTTTTACTGTGGGAGAAGTGACGGGATATATCTTTCTTGGGCGTCGTGTACAGTTACTCACAACGGTAACATTTGACTTCCAAACTTTAGAGGCTTCTGATGGTAAATTGATGAAGCATGAGTAGAGTCTTCTTAATAGGATATTTGATACGTCAAGTATATAGTCATTTGAAGAAGTCCATTAGGAATCAGTCTTCAGAACTTAAGCACTTGTCTTTAAGAACTTTATCCTTTACTTCTTCAAGTCTTCCGAAACTTCAGAACTCGTCCATTAGGAATCTGTCTTCATAGTCTTCAGCACTTGACTTCTGGAACCATAATCTTCAAAACACATAAGTCTTCAGAGTCTTTCTGCACTTGGTCTTCAGAGCCTTCTGCCTTCAGAACTTCAAGTCATGAAAGTCTTCATCACTTCAGTTCTCTTCTTCAGAAGCTTCGCAATCTTCAGAATCTCAACCACTTTCAGAGAGCATCCACAAGAGTATTGCAACAACAATATCGGCATCCTTGGATCTGACTGATCACGATCAGATACAGAAGCATTCTTGCTTCTTGCGACTTGTGTCACATATAGTAACTTCGCATATTATCAATTACACTCATCTGGCTGGTGCTTGTTAGATCTGATAACTTTTATGAATATGATCTGCACACAACACACGTTAGAACATAAAATGGTTCTTTCATAAATACGTATTGTTATCATCAAAACATAGATTGACTTGTAGAGACAACTCTTGCTCTCACAGAGATGTCACAAGTGTCAGATATACGTTGACAAAATCCATGTACCGCTAACACATCTCAAAGTTCTCTCTTCCCCATGGCCTTTTTCCATATGGGGAATCAACATGATTTGCATAATCGAACCCAGAGGTTCAAACGGACATCGGTTCATCCTGGTAGCCATCGACTACTTCACCAAGTGGGTCGAAGCAGCGTCATACGCCAATGTAACCCGACAAGTGATGTCTGTTTTATAAAAAACAATCTCATCTGCCGTTATAGTGTTCCAAGCCAGATCATTACTGATAATGGATCCAACTTGAACAACAAGATGATGAAAGAGTTGTATGCTAAGTTCAAAATCGAACACCATAACTCATCTCCCTACCGACCTAAGATGAATGGAGCGGTAGAAGCAACTAACAAGAATATCAAAAAGCTCATTCAGAAGATGGTTATAACCTACAAAAACTGGCACGAGATGCTACCCTTTGCTCTTCACAGTTACTGAACATCTATCAGCACTTCAATAGGGGCAACCTCTTTCTCTCTAGTATATGGCATGGAGGCAGTGCTCCCCATAGGAGTAGAGATCCCATCAATCTGGGTATTGATGGAAGCTAAGCTAACAGAAGTCGAATGGTGTCAAAGTCGACACGATGAACTAAATCTAATCCAAGAAAAGCAAATAATGGCTCTATGCCACGGTCAGTTGTATCAGCAAAGAATGAAGAAGGCGTTTGACAAAAAGGTCCGACCCCGGGTCTTCAGGAAAGGAGACCTTGTGCTAAAAAAGATACAATCATTTCTCACTGCTCCCTGGGGTAAATGGACTCCGAATTATGACGGCCCCTATGTAGTCAAGAAAGCCTTCTCAGGAGGTGCCTTGAGACTCACAACCATGGATGGAGAGGAATTTTCCTACCCCACGAATGTTGATGTAGTCAAGAAATACTTCGCCTAAATAAAATAAAAAAAAACTTCTCGGTGGATTGAAAACCCGAAAGGGCGGTCCAGGCAAAAATTAGAGACATAAGCAAAAAAAATCATCCCGATGGATTGGAAATCTCAAAGTACAATCCAGGAAAAAGTTAGGGATTAATGGCAAGTAACTACGTCTGATCAGTTCAACTCCTCAACAGTAATGCCATCTCTCAGGAAAACTCCAGTTAAGGTCATCTCTGACAGAAGCTCAGGATGTCTAGAATTCAAAGTTGGTGGAAGGATAACGGTCGTTATATTTCAATGTAGCCCTTTTTCCTTAAATTACCATTTTATAAACTTTGTAAATACTTTATGGGATCACACGCTTGGCGGATTTCCATTCTATCAATAAAATTTGAGCCCTAGTGCTTTTGTTTGCAATTCTTATTTGTTTTAGCTTTACAGAATGACATTTTTAACATGATCAACGATTCTTGAAATAAAACAAAGATGAATTTAATTGTCAAAATTTTTTCAGCTTTTAAAATAAAGATGGAATTTCCTTTTGACTTTGAACATCGAAAGAACATCGACCGCTTCTCCGAAGGTGGTTGAACCTCAAAGTGCAGAATCAAAGTACTCCTTCTAAACCAGTACACCTGAATGAAGGATTAACCGTGTCAGATACCATGTTTCATCTGCCATCCTAGGCAGAGTTCTTACCTCTTAAGACCAATTAAAAAACTCTTTCTCCCCACGGGGACCGTCTCTCCTAAGCAAGGCAGGATTGCTATCTTGGAACAGTGATACTTTTTATCCCCCACAGTGGCCGAGTATCCAATCGTGTTCATCCATTAGTCTGTATATCGCGTCAATTTTGTCAGCATAAACATACATATATCATGCATTATTGATTCATATTTATATTGCATCACTATCACTCTAGTCGGTCTTATCCCCTAGTGATAAAAGTCCTCTCGCTCGAGTTATCAGTTCTTTCTTCGTCAGGAAGTGTTTCGTCTGAACAATCTCTCCTCCAGTTTATTTCTGGATTAGAGTTGGTCCTTGACCACTTTGATAACTTGAACCTCTGAAAGACAAGGAGATATTTGACAAGCGTCACTCTTCACCAATGAAGATGATATCTTCGCTTTCCTGGATTAAGAAAAATCCCCAAAGAAAGCCTCACAACCAAAGACTCTTAGCAACACATTGATTTTTCTCCCCAAGAGAGTTAATGTTAATGAAGTCATCAGCACCTCAAGATTGGATTACATCATATGGCATTTCTCCGAGAAGATCTCGAGGGAAGGTATGATGTAATATCCCCAAGCAGGAAACAACCTCTCAAGAGACTCGTTTTTCCCAGTAGAGTCAACAAATGGCGTCTCCAACAGAGAAGTTTAAACACCTCTACAACTCAGACGAATGGGTTTCCCCAGTGAGTCTGACATCAAAACTTTTTCCCATCAAATGGCATCTCCCCAGGAAAATTCGGTGAGAAGTTTGAGGAAAATCGCTACAAATAGCGTCCCTTGTCAAGAAAGTTTATTGAGGAAATAAACTGAGACCAGTTTCGTGGCTGAAGACCAGGATCGAGGGGAAGTTTATTGACAAAAGAAACTAAGACCAGTTGCGTGGCTGAAGACCAGGATCGAGGGGAAGTTTATTAACAAAAGAAACTAAGACCAGTTCTGTGGCTGAAGACCAGGATCGAGGGGAAGTTTATTGATAAAAGAAACTAAGACCAGTTCCGTGGCTGAAGACCAAGATCAAGGGGAAGTTTATTTCAAAAACTGAGACCAGTTCCATGGCTGAAGACCAGGATCGAGGGGAAGTTTCACCCTTTTTCTAAACATCATTGCTTAGCAAAAGAAAATGGGTGAGCAAGCAGCCATTCATAACCACCATCAAAAATTCAGGTATTCCGATTGTCGTAACCCAAAATTTGACCTCCCTCTTTTGCCTTTTTACATAAGCACGAACATTCGCATCGCTGACATATGCATCCGCACTTTTCTCTATGTGTTTCTTGTTGCAGGATTTTCAGGTTTTTTGCCCGATTAATCGCATCCTCACGAAGTCATTACATCATTAAATCAAGCTCAACATAAAGGTTTCGATGTTTACTCATCAAAACAAGAGGTGGAAAATCAAAACCGAGACTTCAGTATCATTTCCCAAGCAAATTTGGGCAAAATTGGCTGAAGTAACCGGTTACCCTATGGTGAGTAACCGGTTACTCTATACAAAGTTGCAGTTCCTGCTGCATTTTTTGGGACAGCAGATGTGTACACACTTTGGTCTTTGGTTCTATAGTGTTCTAGCAGCATATAGAATATTCTAGACATTTCAAGACTATCCAAGACATTCCAAGTGCATTTATTCCAATGCATGATTCCCAAATAAGTGCACCATGTTCCTTGATCTCCAAGTATGTGGACCTTTGGATATTGGAGCTCACATTGGGATTGTTACCGAGTTGGTCCTAACTAACTGAGTTAACCGCTTGACCCAGTGAGTCAAGCCTAACTAACTCCTAGCCTAGTTCCAAACCACCCATAGCTAAGTCTAAACCAAATTCCGAACCTCTCACACTCCAAACCAAAAGTCTATATAAACACACCTTCACTCACTTTTCAAGGGATTAACCATTTTTCACACAAATTCCTCACACTTCACTCTCAATTCTCTCACCTTCTCTCTGATTTTTCTCTGCTACATCTTCATCTTCATCTCAATTCTCTTCCAAAAAACCTCACCAAAGCTCTTAATTCTCCATTGAAGAAAATTTACTTTCACCTTGAAAGTACTTTTTCTTGAGCTTGACCATCATCATCATTCCATTCTATTGGTTTTTGTGAAGCTTCAGTAGCTTTTGGATTCATCTCAAGTGATTACTTCAAGTTTCTTCGGTGATAATTCTCATTTCGGAGTTTCATCGCATTTGACTCGGTTTCGACACGTTTCGGCTATAGTTGAAGATTCCTCTGGTTTTCTGTGATTATCTTCGCCAAGATCTCTTTGCAACAATCACCAAGCCAAATCTCCGGCTTGTAGGTTGGTAGATCTCACTAATTTTACTGTTTCGAGCATTTTCGTATCATTCGAGATGTAGTTTCGATACTTTCTTTGTGCGATTTGATTTTGCATTATTTGATCCATGATCTTGATGTGTTAATTGATTTCACCACTGCTTATTTGCTATTTTCAAGCTTGATTTTCGTGCACAAATCCATACCTTAGCCTGTGGTAGTTTAAATAAGTGATTTAATGGCTAAAAGTGCTTTTTCAGCAACTGTTTTTGCCACTGTCACAGTGGAAACTGGTTATCATATGGTGAGTAACCGGTTACTCAGTGTATTTTCCAACAAAAAACGCAATTTGCATGCAAGTAACCGGTTACCCTATGGTGAGTAACCGGTTACCACTGTAACAGAAGGCCATTTTCATGCTTTTTCAAGTGTGTTTGCCATGCTTTCTTCCTCTAACTTCCATGGATTGATATGCTTGATTTTTATGGATATTTTAAGTGTCATTTCACTTCTGTTTGAAGCACATTCATGAACTTTCGATGCATATTTTGATTATTCCAATTTGTTCATATTCTTGGCATTTTGTGAATACATGCTTTCTTGTATTTTCTTTGATCGCATGCTACTTGTTTTGGTTTATCACTTGGCACTGTTTTGCACTTCCTCTCATTGCTTTGCATTAGGTTTATTCTCAAGAGAATAAGCTTCATCTTGTACAATCAATAATACACCCTTGTGCTTTAATGATTTTTCATTCATTTGGAAAATTGTTAGCATGTTCCTCCCTTTTGATTAATTAATCGAAACTCCGTTTCGATTATTGATCCTTCCCTTGGCGTTTCTCTCTAGGCTTCCTTTAGAATTTGCTTTCTCTGGGTACCCGGCAGAGTTGGAGTTTCGCGCAACGCGGAAGCACTGTACAACTTGGAGCTGTTGTGCTGTCCGTTTCAACTTCTGCACTACACCATGTGTGTTAGAGAAGGAATGAGAAGGGAGAATTCCTACTCTCATTCTGACTACTTCAGGTAGGGGACGAATGACCCTGTGCTTGGCTTAGTCATCTCTATCCCCAGGCAGTAGTGTACCTTCTTCCCCAGTCGAGTCAATCCTTGATCACTCTTATCTCTTTCAATATCTCTCTTTTGATCAATCACCCTTTTGGTTAAGATCATTACCCCTTTGGGTAACAAACTCTCTTTATTTCAATACCCTGCCCTCTTCTTGTGGTCGATCATTGTCTTTTGGTTCCCCTGAAGAGTCTCATTCCTTTTCCTTCGGTTAAACACGTTCTTCTTGTTAATACACTGTATCCCCTGCGGAGTTCGCAACCGTCTCTTGGTTCTTCTCCCCTTGTTTGGTTAACCACTGACTATCAGTTAAAACACCAATTTGCGCGTCTTCTCAGTTAACCACAGTCTGCCTGTTAAAATACTGAGCCTTTCGGGTTAATCACCTTCTCTTGGTTAATCACGCATTTTTCAGTTAACCACAGTCTGCCTGTTAAAATACTGAGCCTTTCTAGTTAATCACCTTCTCTTGGTTAATCACCCATTTTCCAGTTAACCACAGCCTGTCTGTTAAAATACCGAGCCTTTTAAGTTAATCACCTTCTCTTGGTTAATCACTCATTTCCTTCTCGGTTAATCATAGTCCTTCTGTTAAAAACGAATCCCCAGTAGTTGGCAACCTTTTCTTGGTTCGAATACTTGCACCCTTGGGTTAGTAACCTTCTTTTGGTTCCACACCTGTCCTTTGGGTTACAACCTTCATTCGGTTCTACACCCTTTCTTTTGGTTGATCACAGTCTATCTGTTAAAACCTTTTCCCCACAGAGTCTTACTATCCCTCTTCGGTTAACCGCTGCCAGTCAGTTGCTACACCGAACCCCTTTTCTTTTGGTTTCAACACCATCACCTTTATTTGTTCCCCAATAGGGTCGCTACCTTCTGGTCCCCAGCACAATCCTTTGTTCTATTACCTTCACAATGGAGTCTCTTTTATTTCCTTTTGCTCTTTTACCTTCTTGGTTTCGACACCATTCTTGCACGTTATCCTCAGCACAATTATCTTTTCCTTTGCACTCCTTTCTTGGTTTTAACACCAATTCTTTTGCATCCCCAGCGGATCTTTCTCTTCCTCTTTTGTTCTTGGTTTTGACACCACTTTCCTTTCCTTTTCCTTTTCCGTCTGGTTCTCCGAACTACGGAAGCTCTGATTCCGCATTCATTCGAATGTATGATACGTAGGCACGAGATCGCGATGATCTTGGCGAGCACACTTCCACCCTTCCACCCTTCTTTCTTTCTTTCTCCTTTCTTTTCCCTGGTTCCATGAACTACGGCGCTTTGATTTCCTCATTGCATTATGAGGGTACGTAGGCACGAGGTCCCCAATCCTCCGCGAGCACTTTCTTACTTTCTTTCTTTCTTTCTTTCCTTTGTTCTCTTTTCTCTCTCTCTTTCTCTTAGCTAGAAGCCTTTAGATAGATAACCTATCCAAGCCTAGAAGCAAGCGAAATGGTTCCCGTCGAGTATGACGGATGCATAAGGTGCTAGTACCTTCCTCTTCCCCTCGGGTTTTATCGATATTTTCCCTGTCCTTTGGGACTAAATAAAGTTCGGTGGTGACTCTGTTGTATCTTTGAGTGTGTGATTCACTCAGGTATAAACCATCCATCTTCAGCTGGCGACTCTGCTGGGGAGTCCTTGCGCTTGCAGGTTGGGGTCTCGCCTAGTTTTTTTTTCTTTTCTTGTTTATTTGGGTGTTTATCTTTCGCGCTTTACTCGCTTTATTTTATTTAGCTTTATGTTTATTTACTGCAGTTCTTTACTGCTTTGAATATTCATATGTTGTATATTCTGGATATCTGCTTTTTTCTACTGTTGTTGGGATGGGTAGATATTATTGGAGAGAAAAGTCCTAACACCGGGTTTAGCATACACATAGGCTAGAACGTGGATAGTCGTGAGGCCTGCGTTTCGCGCGTTGGAATACCACGAGAGCCACATCCCAGATCGTGATTCGCTTGAGAATACTTTCGTCCTGTGAGAATTCACTACGGCGGGATGTTTTCACTCTGAGTCCTATGGTTTGGGCGACCTTTCTAGGGACCACCTTGTTATGTCTAGATCACACCTGTGAAGGCGATGGGTTTTTGCAGGAAAACAAGCCACTCCATACCCTTTTTCTCTCACACACGTCAGATTATGCTCACACAGCAGACTATGTTGCACCGACACAAAATTATATTTAGATGTCCGAATTGTTCAGATTTGATTGTTCAGACAGTGCTGGCTTCCTGTTGTTTGTGTTGCATATCATATCATCATGTAAATTAATTTTTGCATGTGCATTTCTAGGTTTTTGAGGACTTATTATTTGTTGACATTATCATAGAGATGAGTATTGGTTGCCGAGGCATTTTCAGCCACAAGTTTGTGGAGCCTAAGTTAGGTATTTTGAGAGGTCTAGTATCCCATGTGGTTGGAGATAACAGAGGGATTTTTAGGGATACCTATGGTAATCTGTTGTCCATCCTCAATACTGAAGTGAACATCACCGCCATTCATACTCTGGTTCAGTTCTATGATTCGCCATATAGGTTTTTCACATTTCAGGATTATCAGTTAGTGTAACACCTCAAAATTTGCCTTGTTGTTTTTAGATAACTGGCTTATGTTTCTTTTCATTTCTTGCATTTGCATTGTGCATAGCATTTGGTTCTTAGCATGGGATCGAGGTATTTGGTTCAACTCAAGGGCAAAAGCTTCTTATGAGCTCCATAAGCTTCTCACATCCTTATATGGTGGCCCAAGGGCATTTCAATGAGGGATTCTCCAAGTGGTTATATCAAGGGTTGGTGTCCTTACACTGATGACCAAAACTAGGGTTTTATGGTTAAGGGTCCTAAGCTCAAGGAATTGATTCAAACCTTTCACCAAGGTTCTCCATATGTCAAAACAAGTCTAAGGATGGATTTTGAGCCAAAAATTCACCATGGAAGGCCTCAGATGATTCAGTAGCTTACAGATGAAGTAATCAGTCAAACTGGTCAAATGAAAAGTCAAACTAGGGTTTTGAGAGGTCCTCATCATGGTAATCAAGTCAAGAGACCTTATTTTGGTCTATGGAAGGCTTTCATGATCATAATTTGCAAAAAATCAAGCTTTGGTAAAAAGTTGCTAAATTGGGAAAGTGACTTGTAATTTCAAGTTACTATTTTTGGCATATTTTCAACCAACTTTAACCAAACTTTTCATGATAAAAAATGCTTCAAACGAATTTTTGCCCAACATTAAAGTTGTAGATCTCTTTCTCCTCTTTCCAAAGAGTGGTGGACCATGATCATGTCATTTTTAGATCAAGAGTTATGGGCATTTGAAGTTCAAGAGTATTTGGTATCCCACCATGCATACCATTTTGATACAACTTGCAAGATGTATTCTAACTCACCAATATGGCTTCTAATTGTTCAGTTCACCTCACCACATTTGGATTATTATTCCCCAGCAAGTACTCAGAAGTTGATTGCTTTGAGGTGAATGTTGTCGTACCTCCAACAGGAAGTTTGTGGACGAAGATGTTATTATCCCCACAGGGTCTTGGTGTCTACTTTCCTCGGTTGGTCAGAAAGTATAGTCTCTACGACAATGGTTTGATCTAGTACCCAGCAGGGTGAGGGTAAAGTTACTTCCCTAGCAGCAGATTAAGCTCATTTCCCCAATCAGAGTCTGGTGGTGAGTGGTATCCCTAGCAGGTCTTAAGGCCAATCGTTTTTGGCAGGCGCCGAAGCCAAGTTCTGAAATAGTTGGTCGTCCCCAGCGGTGGAATTTCCATCTTCAGTATTCATATCCTTCCCCAGCTGAGTGGGTATTCTCTCGGAGCTTTGTCCATCTCCAGCAGAGTTGTTGATCTTGATATTCCCCAACAGAGTGGATATTCTCTTGGAGTTTCGTCTATCTCTGACAGAATTGGTGATTGTGATCTTCCCTAGCAGGGAGAAGTTTTCCTCAACAAGTTTTCCTTTGTTTCAGTGGCAATTTAGTTTGCCGTCCCCAGCGGAGTTGCTTCTGGTCTTCAGCATTTATTTTGCTGGGACGTCTCTTTTGCATTGCATAGGCATTTGTTTTGCATGGCATCCTCCCAAATGAGTAGCATTTCCACTTCGTGTGGAGCATTACGGCAAAATTCAAACATATGCATCTGAAGCATAAGCCAGGTTTGAGTTTTCCTTCGTCAGGAAAGCCGGATCTCAGGAAGATATCTCTACTCCACAGGTGGTGGGTTAAGCAATATTTGACAATTCCCCGACAGGGTGTTTTGCCAGGATTGTTTATCCTTGATTCTATTTGTACCCCTCCGTCCAGGTGGTCCTTTGGTTTATTCCCTCAAAATTTTACCGTCAGGCACCCGTCCGTGTTCTTTCAGCACCCGTCCGTGTTTGACCCTTTTGTTTCAATGCCCGTCCGCATTGACATTTGGCACTCGCCTGTGTTTCCTTCAGCACCCGTCCGTGTTTGAACCTTTGATTTCAATACCCATCCGTATTGACTTTTTACACCCGTCCGTGTACCTTTTTAGTACCCGTCCGTATTGAATTTCTTACACCCGTCCGTGTACATTTTCAATCCCCAGAGAGGTCACCTTGAACCTTCTTTTACACCCGTCTGTGTATCCTTTTCAGTACCCGTCCGTATTGAAATCTTTTACACCCGTCCGTGTACCTTTTCAGTACCCGTCCGTATTGAAATCTTTTACACCCGTCCGTGTACCTTTTCAGTACCCGTCCGTATTGAAATCTTTTACACCCGTTCGTGTACCTTTTCAACACCCGTCTGTGTTTGAACTTTTATTTCAATGCTCGTCCGCATTGACATTTTACACCCGTCCGTGTATCTTCTCAATACCCGTCCCTATTTGACATCCTGGATTCCTTGACACCCGTCCGTGTTCATCCCCAGCATAGCTAACACTTGTTTGTGTTTATTTCAATACTTTTCAATACATTATTGGTTTCCAACACTCGTACATGTTGTGACAGTGCAGCATTTTTTGCTTGTTCCTCAGTGGAGTCATCCCTCCCTTGAGGATTGCAAATTTTAGGTTTCTTTTGGTATTCAATCTCCGTGAATCCTTGGAACGCATGATAGCCGTCACTATCATACCTTCAGGATCAAGTTGATTGAATAGGGGCAGCTGTAACACCTTAACATTTGCCTTGTTGTTTTTAGATAACTGGCTTATGTTTCTTTTCATTTCTTGCATTTGCATTGTGCATAGCATTTGGTTCTTAGCATGGGATCGAGGTATTTGGTTCAACTCAAGGGAAAAAGCTTCTTATGAGCTCCATAAGCTTCTCACATCCTTATATGGTGGCCCAAGGGCATTTCAATGAGGGATTCTCCAAGTGGTTATATCAAGGGTTGGTGTCCTTACACTGATGACCAAAACTAGGGTTTTATGGTTAAGGGTCCTAAGCTCAAGGAATTGATTTAAACCTTTCACCAAGGTTCTCCATATGTCAAAACAAGTCTAAGGATGGATTTTGAGCCAAAAATTCACCATGGAAGGCCTCAGATGATTCAGTAGCTTACAGATGAAGTAATCAGTCAAACTGGTCAAATGAAAAGTCAAACTAGGGTTTTGAGAGGTCCTCATCATGGTAATCAAGTCAAGAGACCTTATTTTGGTCTATGGAAGGCTTTCATGATCACAATTTGCAAAAAATCAAGCTTTGGTAAAAAGTTGCTAAATTGGGAAAGTGACTTGTAATTTCAAGTTACTATTTTTGGCATATTTTCAACCAACTTTAACCAAACTTTTCATGATCAAAAATGCTTCAAACGAATTTTTGCCCAACATCAAAGTTGTAGATCTCTTTCTCCTCTTTCCAAAGAGTGGTGGACCATGATCATGTCATTTTTAGATCAAGAGTTATGGGCATTTGAAGTTCAAGAGTATTTGGTGTCCCACCATGGATACCATTTTGATACAACTTGCAAGATGCATTCTAACTCACCAATATGGCTTCTAATTGTTCAGTTCACCTCACCACATTCCAATGCACCTCATCTAACATCATTTTGAGCCAAGAATGGAATGAATCCGTGGATTACATAGTCATAATTCATCATTATGCAATTTTGCAAGTTCACTTGGAATTAATAATTCAGTTACTCTCCAGCCCCAAGATCAATCCAAAGGTGGTCCTTGCATCAAAAGGAAAACAGTCATGCACTTTTCATGAAGAATGCACGAGCCAAATACCTCATGTGCACACATTTGCAAATTTGCAAAACAGCCCAAAACTCATTGCTCTCAAGTCCTTGAAGTTTAAAACCCTAAACAGTAGCATCTACACACTATATAAGCTAACTCACACGAATTTCTCAGCAGCTACTATTCATTTTCATCACTTTTCAAAGTTTTTGCTCTCAAGTTTCTCTCATTCGATTCTCCCAATCCTTCAAGGTTCCTCCATTTTTTTGGTTGGTTTATGATCAGTGAAGCATAAGGAAGAGAAATCCACCACTGTTTTGAGGTTTAAGCAAGGAATTCATCAACTTGAGTTCAGAGCTTCAACTTTTGGATTCAAAGATTCAGGCCAGTTTGAAGGTCTAATTGCATTTATTTTGCAATTAGACGGTTGAAGGAGTTGATCTGCAGCTTATCTTGGGGTTTCTTGACGTATTTCCAGTTCTGCAAATCTCAGGTGAGCTCCAAATTCATAGATCTAGAATTGATTTTTGTTGTGTGTTTAATGTTCATCTTGATGTGCTGAGCTCATATATGTGTTTGGATTTGATTTTCAACGTGAATCATGGCTGGAATTTAGATCTGAAATTTTCAGATCCAAACTTGTTTCGTTCGATTCTTGAAATATATGCATGCTAAATGATTTTGAGTGGCATATTTGTGATCTACGTGAGTTGCTGAACATTTTGATGTATGATTTGGAGTTTTTGGTTATTGTTTGAAGTTTGGTGACCGGAGAGTGGCCGGAGAAGATGACCGGCGCTTCTCCGACCGGTGAGGGTTTAGTTAGGGTTTATGAATTTCCAGATTTATTCTCATGCGTTGGATTGTGATTAATTTTCCAGTTTGATTCTCGTGCGTTGGATCTTGATTATGTGGTGTTAATTAAATTAATTAGGGTTTAAGGGATCTGATTAAGTCATGACCGTTGGATTTCATTTAATTAGTGAATTTGAATGTGGATCATTAGATCGTTGACTTTGATTTGATTGACTTTGAGCGTGAGCCTGTGGATCTGGAGACTTTCCCTTGTTTGACTTAATCTGAGCCGTTCCTTATTTCTGAACGTTGGAATGCATTTGGGCCTTTTTTGCTGTTCGCACCCCCGTTTCTGAGCCCATGACTATTTGCATGCGTTTGGATTTCTTCTTGCACCCCTGGTTTCATTTCATTTCCTTTTTATTTTTCTATTTTCATACCATCTCATAATTAATTGTTAAAAATACTTGCATGTGCTAAAAAATTCCAAAAAAATTCATCATTCCTCCTCATTATTAAAATTAATTTTTCACATTTTGTTTTATTATTTTTGCATAAAAATTACATTAAATATTAATTTTCCAAAGTATTTTCTCTCATTTGCATTTCTTATTGCATACTTCATGTTGCATTTTTTATTTCTCATATTTGAAAGGTGATTTGATCCTGATTCTTTTTGGGTTGTATTTTTAACATGTTGAGGTATGTTTGAGATTTTTGGTATGATTTTTAGGTCTTGTTTGGATGACTTTGGATTTGGTGCTTTGAGCATGAATGTATGAAATCCTATTGATGCTTTGACCTAATTGTTGAATGACTTTGGTTCTGATTCATTGCTTGTGGCTTTGATATGTCAATTATACATGTTTGAGATGATTGAATACTGGATGACATAATTTTTTAGGCATGTTTGTTATTTCTTTGAAGCATGAACTTTAACTTGTCCAATTTGTGAATATATGCCTCATGTTTGGTTTGCTTGATCATGAAGGCACTTGTGCCATAATTTGGGGTCTTGTTTGAGAATTAATAACATGTTAATTGACTTCTGGTTGTGATATTTGGATCTCATATTTGCATGTTTGATGTTTGCCTTGCACTTTAAGTCACTTGTTTCACAAGAATGAATCATGCTTCACTTCACTTCACTTCTTCTTCTTTGCTTCTTAATTGATTGTGAAAGTGTTTGTATGACTTGAATGATGTTTGAAGATCTTGTTTAGGCACATATTTAGGATTGTGTCACTTCTGGACTTGGATTACTTTGTGGAATTTTGACTTGGTTGCTTCACATAATCACTTCTTTTCATCTCACTCCTTCTTTAATGACTTGAATGGTACTTGAGTGACTTCTCCCTTTTCTTTTTGACTAATTGTGCATGATTAATATTAGAGGTCAGTAGGACCATTAGGTTCTGAACTTGATGTTTGATTTACCTTAGAACTTGTTTCTTTATTGCCTTATGTTTGTTTGAGTTTCATTTTGTCATATGTAAATACTTCTAACATTTTCAGGGGCAAATGGTAAGTTGTTTGAGTGTGGATATGCTTCCACATTTTACTTTCTTCCTTTATCTTTTAACTTTCATACTTGTGTTTGAAGTGAGCTTAGGCCACTTGTGTTTCACTTCTCTCTCTCCTCATTCTCTTTCACTCTTTTCATCCCTCGAGTCTCAAGACTTGTTTAAGTCTTGGATTCTCTCCCTTTAGAGCTACCTAGTCCAACTTAATTTTCGATTAAGCTTGGAGTAGGATTAGCATTAGGTTAGGTAGTCGTCTCTCCTAAACCTCACTAACTTTAAGACATCCATGCATGATAACATTAGGACTCTTAGTTTCCCTTTAGAGTTTCCTTGGTGTCGTCTCTCTTCTCATCTCAAAACTTCTTCAAGACACGTAATAAAAGTTAACGTGTATTGCGCTTGAGCCTTCTATGTGGGAAGTGGGGATTGAGGGGATTCCTCTCATTCTTCTAGGATACCTAGTGTACGTCCTGTTGGGGACGATGCGCGAAGTATTCGTTCCTATATTCAAGACTTGGGTTCAATGCAAGTTGCGAAACAACTTAAAAGACACTTCTGTCTAAAAAACACCAAACCAAATTCAAATCTTTTGATCCTTCGGGATTGTTGGGTTTCAAACTTCTTTTTTTTCAGAAAAGAGCTCGTCGCTCACGTAAAAAACACTTACCCATCCGTGGTCGTACCCACGAACTACGTCAGCTCTGATTCCTCTCTCTCGTCTAATTGAGGATACGTAGGCACAAGACAGCGATTGTTTTGGCGAGCAACCTTCCCCCACAGTTCCCGTCCGAACTACGTTGACTCTGACTTTCCCATTGCACTGAGGTAGTACGTAGGCCTAGGACAACGATACCGTCCTATCGAGTCACTTCCTTTTCTTTTCTTCTTCGTTTCTCCGTTCTTTCCCGTTCTCGTTCCTTCTTCAGTCCAGTAGCAGTGGAGTTTCAGATGACGACACCCTTTGATGCAGACAGCAAGCGTGGATCCCGTCGAGTACGATGGACGTGTTGGGTGCTAACACCTTCCCTTCGCGTAACCGACTCCCGTACCCGTTCTCTTGGTCGTGAGACCATGCCCTTTCCCTCCTTTCAGGTTTATGCAGTGTTTCCTTTCCCTCTCTTGGGATAAATACACTTTGCTGGTGACTCTGTGTTCTTTTGCGCCACTCTCGCGTTTGTACCATTGGATGCGAATCTTTTCGGGAGCGACAGCTGGCGACTCTGCTGGGGACTCTGGTTGACCTACTGCTGGTCCTTCCCCTTTAGCGAGTCAATCCTAGCGCTTGTCTGTTTGTTTTTGTTAGGTGTTTCTTTGGTGTTTTGCTTTGTTGTATATTACTGTACTGTTGTTTACTGTATTTTTGCTTTACTGCTTTACTGTTTTTACAGCTTTTATCGCATTGCATTTTATATTGTCATACTGGATATACTGCGCTGTGCTGGCTGTTGTTCTGTTTGGCGGGTTGGGATGTTCTGAGAGATGAGCTCAATACACAGGCTCGAGTATACACCTAGGTTTTAGCGTGGGCAGGCGTGACGCTCCCGTGGTGTTGGCCACGTGCGGGTGATCACGATCCCTACAATCAGACGAGGTTCTATCCGGAGCTTTCTGCTACTGTATGCTGATACAGGCCAGTAGTTATTCTCTGGAGGAATCGTCGACTCTGATGACCATTCCCGAGGACTCAGTTGCGGCACTCCTCCCGGGATGTGACAGTGGCAACCCACTTTCTGTGGCAAACCCATTGCACACTCTCGATCCGAGGACCCAATGCTGGGAACTTGCCATAGGATCCTTCTTTTTGAAAGAGAATCAGCAGACGACCTCTTTGATTGGCGGTAGCATTGTATCCTTCGGGCTAAATGTGCTATTGCTTCTCAAACCTCTGAAGCTGAGGATCTTTCGTTTTTGGAGAATCAGTTGAGGCCTCCTCGATTGATGATGATGCCAAACCAGAAATGGTGAACGTATCATCATTTCTCGACCTGAGAGCCTGGGATACTGAACATCCTAGTACCCACATGTGAGAGGGACGGTTTGTTTACAGGTTTGCAGGTAACCGTGACCATCAACCGACCCGGTTTTCTGTTGTTATCACTATGGTTGTTGTTGATCCTGAGTTTTGGTACAGAGCCTTGATTTGTTCAGTCAGCACAGTGCAGCCAGTTTATGTGGATACCTTGATCCCGTGCTCTGCATTGCATTCCATTTATCTGACATTCATGTTTGTGCATTTTCAGGTAGTATCTAGTCTTTGATTCCAATCAGAGGGCGTTCTTAGGGATGGACACTAAGAGGGGTAAGAAGAATATCATCATCTACAAGTTTCCGAAGATCACTCTTGGTCCTTTGAGCAGTTTACAGAGTATAGCTGGTCCGAAAGTTTTGGGAGCCTTTGAAGAGAAGTATGGTTGGATACTGTCCCTGGTTCGGAGTCTCAGCAAATATGAATATAATGGGCTACACACCTTGATGCAGTTTTATGATCCTTCCCTGAGGTGCTTCGTGATGCCAGATTATGTGTTGGTTTCTACCCTGGAGGAATACTCCAACATCTTGCGGATTCCTGTCAAAGAAGGTGTTCCTTTCTGTGGTTCCCAAGGAGAGTGTGATTTCCAGGCAGTGTCTGAGGCTATTTATTTGAGCAGATCTACAGTGGAGGATGATTTTTCTAAGAAAGGAAAATCCCGAGGGTATCATTTGGAGTACTTGGTAAAGAGGGCTCAAGAGGAAGCTAAGGAGAATAGGTGGAGGGCTTTCAATGCAATATTAGCTCTGTGTATATATGGCATTGTGTTATTCCCTAATGAGTCTGACTTCGTCGATATGGATGCTATTCAGATATTTACAGCTCAGAATCCGGTACCGACTTTGTTAGGTGATCTCCATTACGCTCTATACAACAGGAATGAGAAAAAGCGAGGTGGTGTGGTTTGTTGTTGCGCACCTCTCTTTTACAAGTGGTTTGCCAAACGTTTACCCCAATCCGGTGCTTTTGTGGATTCGAAGACTTCTTTAGAGTGGAGTAAGCGTCTGATGGGATTAGCTGCTAAAGACATTCTCTGGGTGGATAAGAGTTTGTTGGGGACTGATATTCTACATAGCTGTGGCAGGTATCCTAATGTACCTTTGATCGGAAGAAAGGGAGGTATTAACTACAACCCATCTTTGGCTATCAGGCAGTTTGCATACGCCCTAAGAGATCCTCCAGCTGGAAAAAATTTGGAAGAATCCTTGTATTTTCATATGACTGATGGTGTAGCTATTGCACAAGAAGCTTCTCAAGCCTGGCTCAACAGACAGAAGATAGGTAAAACTGTTTTGGGGAAACCCAATAACCAAGCTTTCGCTTCGTATGTTGAATGGGTGAAAAAGAGGGTAGAAGAGTTCTATTTGCCTTTTGATCGGGCGTCTCCCTTGTATCCAGAGAGTGTGGAGGAAAGACTTACTGTGCCTATTGAAGAGTTCAACAAGCAATAGAAGTTGGTGCAAGAATTGAGAGTAGAGAATTCCGGTATGAGTAGTCAGCTGCAAGGAGCTTTGCATGACAATTTGGAGCTGAAGTGGCAGGTCAAAGAGTCGACTGAGCGTCTGAAGAAGACAGAAAATGATCTGGATAGCAGAATTCAGCATTTCAAGAAGATCAGCATGGCAGCAGAGACCTCAAGCCATACCACCAGGACAACTAAGAAGCTTTTGGTTAAGACTGAAACCGAGCTTGATGTTTATCAAGAGATGTGGAGTGAGGTCCAAGTTGAAAACGAGGTGCTAAACAAAGAGCTGCAAAAGGCGAAAGAAAAGGGGAAGCATTTCTTCAACAAGTGGAAAGAATCCCAAAAGGAGATTGAAGATCTCAAATTACAAGTTGGAATCAACAAGGTAAGACATGAAAGTAGCAACGCTGAAGAACAGATTGCAACGCTGAACCAAGAGATTGCAAAGAGAAACAGGTTAATCAAAGGGCTAATCTCGCGACCGGCACATCCTGACACTTTGAATCTTCTGGAAGAAGTGGAGGCTAGCCTGTTTGGGGTAGAATTGTAGTTTATTGTGTATCTGTTTTTTATGTGGTTACCATCAGGATTGTTGATGGAATCACTGTTGGTTACGATTGACTTTGTTTGTATGAATTCTTCCATCTTGATAATAGAATGTTTGATTCAGATATTTTTGCCTTGGTAGTTTTTTATTTTTGTGATTGGTTTCCAGTGGTTAGATCCGGTGGTATTTCTGGGTCGGATTTATTTTCTGATATTGCGTCTAATCCCTGGCCCGGTTGCTTGGAATGGAATCAAAGCGGATATACCTTGGAAATGTTCAAATATGTTTGTTGCATTTACATTTGCATAATCATATTCATTCTTTGCATTGCAGGTTCTCTTGGGTTTCTCTGGTTTTCTTATGTTCTCTCTTTCTTTCAGTCAGGATTGATCAACCAACTCATCGTTATTCTACCAGGCTCAATCAAAACAGAGTGATGGACAAAGTTCAAGCAGATATGGCCGCTATGCAAGCTCGCATCGACCAGTTCATGGAAATGATGCAGGGTGTGGTGCAAAGTCAGAACGAGTTAAGAACTCTGGTTCAGCCGTTAGTGGCGCAGGTCGACGAAAATGGTATCCTACACGGTGGTCTTATTAACCGTAATATCCCTCCGGGCGGAGTTAGTGCTGGTGGACAGGGCAGAATTCCTACAGTGGTTGGAGAGGGAAGTACTGTTCGGGCTATCCATGGCCATCATTTTGATGATCAACAGGACGATGTGTTCTCGGTCAGGAGTCTAGATGCTGCCCTTCCTGTGGTCAGTGATGAAAGAATCCGTTTAATCGAAGCTAAATTGAAAGGAGTGGTGAAACAGGATGATTTGGGGATTGATTTGGACGACCTAGGGTTGGTCCCTGATATTGTTATTCCACACAAGATTCAGATTCCTACGCTAGAAAAGAACAATGGTTCTACCTGCCCAAGGACTCATGTGAAGGCCTATACCAGGAAGATGGCTGCTCACGCTAAGGATGAAAAGTTAATGATGCACTTCTTCCAAGACAGCCTGTCTGGCGCGTCTTTGGAATGGTACATGGGACTAGAAAGTAGAGATGTTCGTACCTGGAGAGAGCTAGCTGCAGCTTTCATCAAGCATTATCAGTACAACACGGACATGGCTCCCAACAGAACTCAGCTGTTGAGCATGTCCCAGAAGAATGATGAGAGTTTCAAAGAATACGCGCAAAGGTGGCGTGAGTTGGCGGCTAGGGTGCAGCCACCAATGCTAGAGAAAGAGATGCTGGATATGTTCATGGACACACTGCCTAAGCACTACTATGAGAAGCTTTTGCCTTGCTCTCTAGGCAAGTTTGCAGATGTGATTGCTATTGGACAGAAGATAGAGGCGGGAATTAAGGCTGGGAAGGTTTCTAGCGGTGATGGATCGTCTTCCGGACAGGGAAAAAAGCCGTTTGATAATTATAAGAAGAAAGGAGAGACCAACGCTGTATCATCCCACAGGGGAAAAGGGAAACAGCACCAGTTTAACAATCAACAGGTAGCATCAGTAACCATTCTAGCAACATTACCTCCACCACAGCAACAAAGGGGTAATGCTAATCAGAATAGGCAGCAGGGTCAGAATCAGAACAGACAGAGGAATGCAGAGAGGCATTTTGATCAACCCCTAATGTCGTATGCACAGTTGTTGCAGCATTTGCTACAGTTGCGTCTAGTTGAGCTTCGTACCCTGGCTCCACCAACAGGGGAGCTCCCACGAGGCTACAATGCTAACGCACACTATGATTTTCATTCTGGTGCTCCTGGGCACACGGTGGAGAAGTGCAGGGCGTTTCAGCACAAGGTGCAGGACCTTGTGGACTCTAAAGCCATCAATTTCTCGATTGACGGACCCAATGTTATTCAAAACCCGATGCCTAATCACAATGGGCCAAGGGTGAATGCTATAATTGAGGACTGTGAAACTTTGAATTTGATCATGGATGTGGAGGAACTGAAGACTCCGTTGGTAGTGGTTAAGAACAAGTTATTGAAAGGTGATGTCTATCCGGGCTGTGGTGAGAACTGCTCAGATTGTTTGATAAAGGCTAATGGTTGTGATTCGTTGAAGAGGGGTATTCAGAATCTGATTGATGAAGGCTGTTTACAGTTTGACAGAGGTAATTAGCTAGAAGAGGTTGTTAGTGAGAAGGTTGCGACTATCACTATTCCGTTCAAAACAATTACTATTTCTGGTCCAGCAAGGCCACCTCCAGTCATTATCACAAGGGCTGGACCCATTCCGTACGAGAGTTCTAAGGCTATTCCGTGGAATTATGGTGCAGAGGTGTTTGTCAATGGGCAAAAGCAAGAGCTAATGAATACTTTACCAGTGGGTTCTAGTTCAGGGGTTAAAGTTGAGACTGATGCTATAACCAGAAGTGGTAGAGTGCTCCCTCCTGTTAATGATCAACCCAATACCTCTAGGCAAGATAGGGGAAAACAGGCGATAGACGGTTCTGTTCAGACTCCAGTGATTGTGGAATCTACAGTGAAGCCGGTTGATGATGCTTTTTCGGAAAATGTAGAGGAATTTATGAGGTTCATCCGAAAAAGTGATTATAAGATCGTGGACCAATTACATCAGACCCCGTCCAAGATCTCTATTCTGTCTCTGCTCTTGTGTTCTGAGGCTCACATGAATGCTCTTTTGAAGGTTTTGAATGCAGCCTACATTCCTCAAGAGATATATGTTAATCAGCTGGAAGGGGTTGTAGCGCACGTGAATGCGGGTAACGGCCTGGGTTTTACAGATCTTGACTTGACTTCTGCTGGCAGGAATCATAACAATGCCCTGCATATTTCGATCGAATGCCGTGGCTCGCTGATGTCACATGTCTTGGTTGATACTGGTTCATCGTTGAATGTATTGCCCAAGAAAGCGTTGATGAAGTTGGATACTCGAGGACTTATTTGTACACCAAGCGACTTGGTGGTGCGAGCTTTTGATGGCTCGAAGAGATCTGTTTTTGGCGAGATTGTGCTTCCAATCAAGGTTGGACCGGAAATCTTTAATGCAACGTTTTACATTATGGATATTCAGCCAGCGTACAGCTGTTTATTGGGTCGTCCTTGGATCCATAGGGCAGGTGCTGTAACTTCCACTTTGCATCAAAAGCTGAAGTATATGGTTGATGGTCATGTACTGACAGTATGCGGAGAAGAAGACATAATGATCAGTCAGCTGTCAACCTTCAAATACGTGGAAGTGGATGGGGAAATTCACGAGACGTTGTGCCAGGGATTTGAGAAGGTGAAAGTTTCTGAAGAAGTTGTTCAGTCTGAAGCTGTAGTGCAGCCTGTAGTGGTAAATCAACCTGAGGGTTCCATGTCTTCGTTAAGAGACGCCAAAGCTGTGGTTGAAGCGGGTAGCTCACAGAGGTGGGGCCAGGTGGTTGAAGTCCAGAAAAAGAAGGATACTTATGGATTGGGATATAAGCCATCCAAAAGAGATGAGGATCCCCCAAAATTCTATGGCCCTGTCCGGTTCACTAGTGCTGGAGTTTTCTTCGACAGAGTTAATGCTATTGATGAAGAAGGAGAAAGTGATTGCGACATGGATAGCTGGATCCGTCCTTGTGTCCCAGGGGAAAGTCTGCACAACTGGTCTTCCGAGAAAGCCATTCAAGTGACAGGCTTCGAATAATTGCTTTGTTTTCCTATTTTGTTAATCCTACGTTCTGCCCAAGACGTAGTGATTCTGTTTGTAGGGCTTTTAACTGTTGCATGTTTTGCTTTATCATCAATAAAGGACTTTTCACACTCAAATATTTTGATCTCTTCCTTTCTGTTTTTATTTTTATGCATTAAAAAACCCACATCAAAATGGCAATGTGTTTTTTGTTGCATCATAATAAAACATACCTCATCAATCATTGCAGGTCTTTTTGTTCAGATGACACCGATCATGACTCAGCTATAGCTCGGTATGACTTTGACAATCCAATCTATCAGGCTGAAGAAGAGGCTGACGAAGATTGTGAACTGCCCGAAGAGTTGGCCAGGTTGTTGAAGCAAGAGGAGAGAGTCATCCAACCTCATCAGGAGGAAATTGAGATTGTGAATCTGGGAACCGAGGACGCTAGAAAGGAAGTAAGAGTAGGGGCTACATTGGAAGACAGTGTCAAGGGATGATTGATTGAAATGCTCCGTGAGTATGTGGACATCTTCGCCTGGTCTTACCAAGACATGCCCGGGCTCGATACTGATATTGTCGTACACCGGCTACCACTCAAAGAAGGTTGTGCTCCGGTCAAGCAAAAGTTGAGAAGAACTAAACCGGAGATGTCTGTCAAGATCAAGGAAGAGGTTCAGAAGCAGTTGGACGCCAGATTTCTTGCCGTAACAAATTATCCTCCATGGGTTGCTAACATCGTGCCTGTACCTAAGAAGGATGGGAAGGTTAAGATGTGTGTTGATTACAGGGATTTGAATAGAGCCAGCCCAAAGGATGATTTCCCGCTCCCTCACATTGACGTGTTAGTTGACAATACCGCTCAGTATTTTGTGTTTTCCTTCATGGATGGCTTCTCTGGGTATAACCAAATCAAGATGGCCCCAGAGGACATGGAGAAAACAACATTCATAACACCGTGGGGAACCTTCTGCTACAAAGTGATGCCCTTTGGATTGAAAAATGCAGGGGCAACTTACCAGCGGGCGATGATGACTCTCTTTCATGATATGATTCACAAAGAGATTGAAGTCTATGTTGATGACATGATTGCGAAGTCACAGACGGAAGAAGAACATTTGGTGAATCTTTAGAAGTTATTTGAAAGGTTAAGGAAATTCAGACTGAGGTTGAATCCAAACAAATGCACCTTCGGGGTGAGATCAGGAAAATTGCTGGGGTTTATTGTTAGTGAAAAAGGTATTGAGGTTGATCCTGCAAAGGTAAAAGCCATACAAGAAATGCCTGTGCCGAAAACAGAAAAAGAGGTTTGTGGTTTCTTGGGGAGATTGAATTACATTGCTAGGTTCATCTCGCATCTCACAGCCACGTGTGAACCAATCTTCAAGTTGCTAAGAAAAGATCAAGCGGTCAGTTGGAATGAAAATTGTCAAAAGGCGTTTGAAAAGATTAAAGAATACTTGCAGGAACCTCCGGTCCTTATGCCGCCAGTGCCAGGAAGGCCTTTGATTATGTATCTCACAGTTCTTGAGAATTCAATGGGTTGTGTGCTCGGTCAACAAGACGAGTCAGGTAAAAAAGAGCACGCCATCTATTACCTGAGTAAGAAGTTTACTGATTGCGAGTCAAGATACTTGATGCTGGAGAAAACATGTTCTGCACTCGCTTGGGCCTCTAAGCGTTTGAGGCAGTATATGTTAAACCATACAACCCTTTTGATTTCGAAGATGGATCCAATCAAGTATGTGTTTGAGAAGCAAGCACTTTCTGGTAGAATAGCCCATTGGCAGATGGTTCTGACAGAATATGATATTCAGTATGTTTCCCAAAAGGCCATTAAGGGAAGTGTGTTGTCAGAGTATCTTGCCGAACAACCAATTGTGGATTATCAACCGATGAAGTTTGAGTTTCCGGATGAGCACATCATGTATCTGAAGATGAAGGATTGTGAAGAGCCTTTGCCTGATGAAGGACCTGAGATTGGATCTCAATGGAAGATGGTTTTTGATGGGGCTGTTAATTCATATGGCAACGGAATCGGGGCAATCATTATGACTCCACAGGGTTCTCATATACCCTTTACTACCCGATTAGCGTTCATATACACCAACAATGAGGCGGAGTATGAAGCATGCATCATGGGGTTAGAAGAAGCAATTGATTTGAGAATCAAGAACCTCGATGTTTATGGTGATTCTGCGTTGGTGGTGAATCAGATTACAGGAGAATGGGAGACTCGTCAAGTAAATCTTGTTCCATATAACAATTATGCCAGAAGATTGCTACCTTTCTTTGACAGAATAGACTTCCATCACATTCCCCGGATAGAGAATCAGATGGCTGATGCGTTGGCAACATTGTCATCAATGTATAAAGTGAATCTTTGGAATGAAGCTCCCTCAATCAGAATCATGCGCTTGGATAGACCTGCTTTTGTATTTGCAGTTGAAGGGGTATCAGATGGCAAGCCTTGGTATCATGACATCAAAGTCTTCTTGAAGAGTCAGGAATACCCAGTTGGGGCATCTTCCAAGGATAAAAAGACATTGAGGAGGTTATCAGGAAACTTCTTTTTGAACAAGGATGATGTGTTGTACAAGAGAAACTTTGACATGGTCTTGCTACGTTGTGATGATGAACACGAGGCAGGCTTGTTAATGGAAGAGGTTCATGAAGGTTCCTTCGGTACTCATGCCAATGGGCATGCTATGGCCAGAAAATTGTTGAGAGCGGGGTATTATTGGATGACTATGGAGTCTGGCTGTTTTAAATACGCCCAGAAATGTCATAAATGCCAGATTTATGCTGACAAGGTGCACGTACCGCCTACTCCTCTAAATGTTTTGTCGTCACCTTGACCTTTTGCCATGTGGGGCATAGACATGATTGGAAAGATTGAGCCAACTGCTTCGAATGGACATCGTTTTATCCTGGTGGCTATTGATTATTTCACGAAGTGGGTGGAAGCAGCATCGTATGCCAATGTCACCAAACAAGTGGTCGCCCGGTTTATTAAGAAGGACATCATCTGCCGGTATGGAGTCCTGGAGAGAATCATTACTGATAATGGTTCAAATCTGAATAACAAGATGATGAAGGAGCTATGCCAGAGCTTTAAAATCGAACATCACAATTCTTCTCCCTATCGTCCGAAGATGAATGGGGCTGTTGAAGCGGCTAATAAGAACATAAAGAAGATTGTGCAGAAGATGGTAGTGACATACAAAGACTGGCATGAGATGTTGCCTTACACTTTACATGGTTATCGTACTTCGGTACGCACCTCGACTGGGGCAACTCCTTTCTCACTGGTGTATGGCATGGAAGCAGTCTTGCCATTAGAAGTTGAGATTCCTTCTTTGAGAATTCTGACAGATGTGAAGCTGGATGAAGCTGAGTGGGTGCGTTCCCGGCTGAATGAATTGAACCTCATTGAAGAGAAGAGATTGAAAGCCATTGCGCATGCCCGGTTGTATCAGAGCAGGGTGAAGAAAGCCTTTGATCAGAAGGTACGTCCTCGGTGTTTTCAAGCTGGTGAATTAGTGCTGAAAAGGATCACTCCTCCTCAAACAGATCATAGGGGCAAGTGGACTCCGAATTACGAAGGGCCATATGTAGTAAGACAGGTTTTCTCTGGTGGAGCCTTATTATTCTCAACTATGGATGGCGAAGATTTTACATCCCCTGTGAACGCGGATGTAGTCAAAAAATACTTTGCATAAAAGAGACCCGCTGAACATAAAAAGAAGGTTCAGGAAAAAATGGGGCATCCTGGCGAACCATAAAAAGAAAAGGTTCGGGCAAAAATTAGGGATAAAAAGAAAAAGAAATAAACCCTCAAGGTTGAAAACCTGAAAAGGCAACCTTGGCAAAAATGGGTATCCCGGTGGATTGAAAACCCGAGAAGGGCGATCCAGGCAAAAGTTAGGGATTTTAAAGCAAAGACTACGATCCGCGTTCGATCTGTGATCACTGTTCGCACTTGGAAAATTCGGAGGAAAGGAATTAGTCCAGTTAGTCGTCTTCGAAGGCCAAAGTATCTGCGGATGAACAAGTCATATGGGTTATAGCTGAGTCGAGTCATGGTGGATGTCTGTTCCCCACATTGCCGACATTTGTATTTTCTTTTGCTTTTTGCGCAATTACCTCTTTTCAGGAATTGCTTCCAGATGTAAATGCCTATTTACAGGCCAATTCATTCAATAAAGTTTGCATTTCAGTTAAAGAGCTTTTGTTGTCTGTTTTATCTGTTTTGTTTGTGAAAATGTCCGGTATTTTTGATAAAAACATTACATGCTAAAACATTGAGCTTTATGACACAAGATGGAAAACAGTGGCAATTGCTTAGGCGACAGTCACCATGTGGATAATCAATGTATTCATTCTTGCACGTAGACTTTTTGTTGGTTTTGCAGGATGACAGATGTACCTCCCCAGTAGAGTTGCTCTCTCCACTTAGAAGTCTGATCGTCCTCAGCGGTTGGATGTGTTCCCCAGTAGAGTAGAGCTCTCCTCAACTTTGAAGTCTGATCGTCCTCAGCAGGTTATTACTCTTCCCCATCAGAGTATCAAGGGTCGTCTTCCTCAACCAGAGTATAAAGAAGTAATTCCCTAAGCGGAGTCGTTAAGGATCGTCTTCCTTAGCAGGATATAAGAGGTTTTTTCCCAGGCCAGAGTTGTGACTTGGCACATCTTTCTTCAGCAAGTGATGTCTCCCCACGAAGCATGGGACAACTATTTGTTCCCCAGCTAGTCAGGAAGCATGTGTTATCCCCTAGCAGGTGAATGTTGACAATTACTTTCTCTCCCAAGCGGAGTCGTTGAGGATCGTCTTCCTCAGCAAAGTACAGAGGATTATATACCCAGCCGAAGTCGTGTTTGGATTATTATTCCCCAGCAAGTACTCAGAAGTTGATTGCTTTGAGGTGAATGTTGCCGTACCTCCAACAGGAAGTTTGTGGACGAAGATGTTATTATCCCCACAGGGTCTTGGTGTCTACTTTCCTCGGTTGGTCAGAAAGTATAGTCTCGACGACAATGGTTTGATCTAGTACCCAGCAGGGTGAGGGTAAAGTTACTTCCCTAGCAGCAGATTAAGCTCATTTCCCCAATCAGAGTCTGGTGGTGAGTGGTATCCCCAGCAGGTCTTAAGGCCAATCGTTTTTGGCAGGCGCCGAAGCCAAGTTCTGAAATAGTTGGTCGTCCCCAGCGGTGGAATTTCCATCTTCAGTATTCATATCCTTCCCCAGCTGAGTGGGTATTCTCTCGGAGCTTCGTCCATCTCCAGCAGAGTTGTTGATCTTGATATTCCCCAACAGAGTGGATATTCTCTTGGAGTTTCGTCCATCTCCGACAGAATTGGTGATTGTGATCTTCCCTAGCAGGGAGAAGTTTTCCTCAACAAGTTTTCCTTTGTTTCAGTGGCAATTTAGTTTGCCGTCCCCAGCGGAGTTGCTTCTGGTCTTCAGCATTTATTTTGCTGGGACGTCTCTTTTGTATTGCATAGGCATTTGTTTTGCATGGCATCCTCCCAAATGCGTAGCATTTCCACTTCGTGTGGAGCATTACGGCAAAATTCAAACATATGCATCTGAAGCATAAGCCAGGTTTGAGTTTTCCTTCGTCAGGAAAGCCGGATCTCAGGAAGATATCTCTACTCCACAGGTGGTGGGTTAAGCAATATTTGACAATTCCCCGACAGGGTGTTTTGCCAGGATTGTTTATCCTTGATTCTATTTGTACCCCTCCGTCCAGGTGGTCCTTTGGTTTATTCCCTCAAAATTTTACCGTCAGGCACCCGTCCGTGTTCTTTCAGCACCCGTCCATGTTTGACCCTTTTGTTTCAATGCCCGTCCGCATTGACATTTGGCACTCGTCTATGTTTCCTTCAGCACCCATCCGTGTTTGAACCTTTGATTTCAATACCCGTCCGTATTGAATTTTTACACCCGTCCGTGTACCTTTTCAGTACCCGTCCGTATTGAATTTCTTACACCCGTCCGTGTACATTTTCAATCCCCAGAGAGGTCACCTTGAACCTTCTTTTACACCCGTCTGTGTATCCTTTTCAGTACCCGTCCGTATTGAAATCTTTTACACCCGTCCGTGTACCTTTTCAGTACCCGTCCGTATTGAAATCTTTTACACCCGTCCGTGTACCTTTTCAGTACCCGTCCGTATTGAAATCTTTTACACCCGTCCGTGTACCTTTTCAACACCCGTCTGTGTTTGAACTTTTATTTCAATGCCCGTCCGCATTGACATTTTACACCCGTCCGTGTATCTTCTCAATACCCGTCCCTATTTGACATCCTGGATTCCTTGACACCCATCCGTGTTCATCCCCAGTATAGCTAACACTCGTTTGTGTTTATTTCAATACTTTTCAATACATTATTGGTTTCCAACACTCGTACATGTTGTGATAGTGCAGCATTTTTTGCTTGTTCCTCAGTGGAGTCATCCCTCCCTTGAGGATTGCAAATTTTAGGTTTCTTTTGGTATTCAATCTCCGTGAATCCTTGGAACGCATGATAGCCGTCACTATCATACCTTCAGGATCAAGTTGATTGAATAGGGGCAGCTGTAACACCTCAAAATTTGCCTTGTTGTTTTTAGATAACTGGCTTATGTTTCTTTTCATTTCTTGCATTTGCATTGTGCATAGCATTTGGTTCTTAGCATGGGATCGAGGTATTTGGTTCAACTCAAGGGCAAAAGCTTCTTATGAGCTCCATAAGCTTCTCACATCCTTATATGGTGGCCCAAGGGCATTTCAATGAGGGATTCTCCAAGTGGTTATATCAAGGGTTGGTGTCCTTACACTGATGACCAAAACTAGGGTTTTATGGTTAAGGGTCCTAAGCTCAAGGAATTGATTCAAACCTTTCACCAAGGTTATCCATATGTCAAAACAAGTCTAAGGATGGATTTTGAGCCAAAAATTCACCATGGAAGGCCTCAGATGATTCAGTAGCTTACAGATGAAGTAATCAGTCAAACTGGTCAAATGAAAAGTTAAACTAGGGTTTTGAGAGGTCCTCATCATGGTAATCAAGTCAAGAGACCTTATTTTGGTCTATGGAAGGCTTTCATGATCACAATTTGCAAAAAATCAAGCTTTGGTAAAAAGTTGCTAAATTGGGAAAGTGACTTGTAATTTCAAGTTACTATTTTTGGCATATTTTCAACCAACTTTAACCAAACTTTTCATGATAAAAAATGCTTCAAACGAATTTTTGCCCAACATCAAAGTTGTAGATCTCTTTCTCCTCTTTCCAAAGAGTGGTGGACCATGATCATGTCATTTTTAGATCAAGAGTTATGGGCATTTGAAGTTCAAGAGTATTTGGTGTCCCACCATGCATACCATTTTGATACAACTTGCAAGATGCATTCTAACTCACCAATATGGCTTCTAATTGTTCAGTTCACCTCACCACATTCCAATGCACCTCATCTAACATCATTTTGAGCCAAGAATGGAATGAATCCGTGGATTACATAGTCATAATTCATCATTATGCAATTTTGCAAGTTCACTTGGAATTCATAATTCAGTTACTCTCCAGCCCCAAGATCAATCCAAAGGTGGTCCTTGCATCAAAAGGAAAACAGTCATGCACTTTTCATGAAGAATGCACGAGCCAAATACCTCATGTACACACATTTACAAATTTGCAAAACAGCCCAAAACTCATTGCTCTCAAGTCCTTGAAGTTTAAAACCCTAAACAGTAGCATCTACACACTATATAAGCTAACTCACACGAATTTCTCAGCAGCTACTATTCATTTTCATCACTTTTCAAAGTTTTTGCTCTCAAGTTTCTCTCCTTCGATTCTCCCAATCCTTCAAGGTTCCTCCATTTTTTTTTGGTTGGTTTATGATCAGTGAAGCATAAGGAAGAGAAATCCACCACTGTTTTGAGGTTTAAGCAAGGAATTCATCAAGTTGAGTTCAGAGCTTCAACTTTCAGATTCAAAGATTCAGGCCAGTTTGAAGGTCTAATTGCATTTATTTTGCAATTAGACGGTTGAAGGAGTTGATCTGCAGCTTATCTTGGGGTTTCTTGACGTATTTCCAGTTCTGCAAATCTCAGGTGAGCTCCAAATTCATAGATCTAGAATTGATTTTTGTTGTGTGTTTAATGTTCATCTTGATGTGCTGAGCTCATATATGTGTTTGGATTTGATTTTCAACGTGAATCATGGCTGGAATTTAGATCTGAAATTTTCAGATCCAAACTTGTTTCGTTCGATTCTTGAAATATATGTATGCTAAATGATTTTGAGTGGCATATTTGTGATCTACGTGAGTTGCTGAACATTTTGATGTATGATTTGGTGTTTTTGGTTATTGTTTGAAGTTTGGTGACCAGAGAGTGGCCGGAGAAGATGACCGGCGCTTCTCCGGCCGGTGAGGGTTTAGTTAGGGTTTATGAATTTCCAGATTTATTCTCATGCGTTGGATTGTGATTAATTTTCCAGTTTGATTCTCGTGCGTTGGATCTTGATTATGTGGTGTTAATTAAATTAATTAGGGTTTAAGGGATCTGATTAAGTCATGACCGTTGGATTTCATTTAATTAGTGAATTTGAATGTGGACCATTAGATCGTTGACTTTGATTTGATTGACTTTGAGCGTGAGCCTGTGGATCTGGAGACTTTCCCTTGTTTGACTCAATCTGAGCCGTTCCTTATTTCTAAACGTTGGAATGCATTTGGGCCTTTTTTGCTGTTCGCACCCCCGTTTCTGAGCCCATGACTGTTTGCATGCGTTTGGATTTCTTCTTGCACCCCTGGTTTCATTTCATTTCCTTTTTATTTTTCTATTTTCATACCATCTCATAATTAATTGTTAAAAATACTTGCATGTGCTAAAAAATTCCAAAAAAATTCATCATTCCTCCTCATTATTAAAATTAATTTTTCACATTTTGTTTTATTATTTTGCATAAATATTGCATTAAATATTAATTTTCCAAAGTATTTTCTCTCATTTGCATTTCTTATTGCATACTTCATGTTGCATTTTTTATTTCTCTCATTTGAAAGGTGATTTGATCCTGATTCTTTTTGGGTTGTATTTTTAGAGGTATGTTTGAGATTTTTGGTATGATTTTTAGGTCTTGTTTGGATGACTTTGGATTTGGTGCTTTGAGCATGAATGTATGAAATCCTATTGATGCTTTGACCTAATTGTTGAATGACTTTGGTTCTGATTCATTGCTTGTGGCTTTGATATGTCAATTATACATGTTTGAGATGCTTGAATACTGGATGACATAATTTTTGAGGCATGTTTGTTATTTCTTTGAAGCATGAACTTTAACTTGTCCAATTTGTGAATATATGCCTCATGTTTGGTTTGCTTGATCATGAAGGCACTTGTGCCATAATTTGGGGTCTTGTTTGAGAATTGATAACATGTTAATTGACTTCTGGTTGTGATATTTGGATCTCATCTTTGCATGTTTGATGTTTGCCTTGCACTTTAAGTCACTTGTTTCACAAGAATGAATCATGCTTCACTTCACTTCACTTCTTCTTTTTTGCTTCTTAATTGATTGTGAAAGTGTTTGTATGACTTGAATGATGTTTGAAGATCTTGTTTAGGCACAGATTTAGGATTGTGTCACTTCTGGACTTGGATTACTTTGTGGAATTTTGACTTGGTTGCTTCACATAATCACTTCTTTTCATCTCACTCCTTCTTTAATGACTTGAATGGTACTTGAGTGACTTCTCCCTTTTCTTTTTGACTAATTGTGCATGATTAATATTAGAGGTCAGTAGGACCATTAGGTTCTGAACTTGATGTTTGATTTACCTTAGAACTTGTTTCTTTATTGCCTTATGTTTGTTTGAGTTTCATTTTGTCATATGTAAATACTTCTAACATTTTCAGGGGCAAATGGTAAGTTGTTTGAGTGTGGATATGCTTCCACATTTTACTTTCTTCCTTTATCTTTTAACTTTCATACTTGTGTTTGAAGTGAGCTTAGGCCACTTGTGTTTCACTTCTCTCTCTCCCCCTTCTCTTTCACTCTTTTCATCCCTCGAGTCTCAAGACTTGTTTAAGTCTTGGATTCTCTCCCTTTAGAGCTACCTAGTCTAACTTAATTTTCGATTAAGCTTGGAGTAGGATTAGCATTAGGTTAGGTAGTCGTCTCTCCTAAACCTCACTAACTTTAAGACATCCATGCATGATAACATTAGGACTCTTAGTTTCCCTTTAGAGTTTCCTTGGTGTCGTCTCTCTTCTCATCTCAAAACTTCTTCAAGACACGTAATAAAAGTTAACGTGTATTGCGCTTGAGCCTTCTATGTGGGAAGTGGGGATTGAGGGGCTTCCTCTCATTCTTCTAGGATACCTAGTGTACGTCCTGTTGGGGACGATGCGCGAAGTATTCGTTCCTATATTCAAGACTTGGGTTCAATGCAAGTTGCGAAACAACTTAAAAGACACTTCTGTCTAAAAAACACCAAACCAAATTCAAATCTTTTGATCCTTCGGGATTGTTGGGTTTCAAACTTCTTTTTTTTTCAGAAAAGAGCTCGTCGCTCACGTATAAAACACTTACCCATCCGTGGTCGTACCCACGAACTATGTCAGCTCTGATTCCTCTCTCTCGTCTGATTGAGGATATGTAGGCACAAGACAGCGATTGTTTTGGCGAGCAACCTTCCCCCACAGTTCCCGTCCGAACTACGTTGACTCTGACTTTACCATTGCACTGAGGGAGTACGTAGGCCTAGGACAACGATACCGTCCTATCGAGTCACTTCCTTTTCTTTTCTTCTTCGTTTCTCCGTTCTTTCTCGTTCTCGTTCCTTCTTCGGTCCAGTAGCAGTGCAGTTTCAGATAACGACACCCTTTGATAAAGACAGCAAGCGTGGATCCCGTCGAGTACGATGGACGTGTTGGGTGCTAACACCTTCCCTTCGCGTAACCGACTCCCGTACCCGTTCTCTTGGTCGTGAGACCATGCTCTTTCCCTCCTTTCAGGTTTATGCAGTGTTTCCTTTCCCTCTCTTGGTATAAATACACTTTGCTGGCGACTCTGTGTTCTTTTGCGCCACTCTCGCGTTTGTACCGTTGGATGCGAATCTTTTCGAGAGCGACAGTTAGCACCAACACTCGAGGAGTATGCTTATATTCTAGGGGTTGAGATCAAAAAGCAGGTTCCTTATGTTTACACTAGTGGTTGTCTACAGTTTCCTCTTATTGCTGATGCACTTGCATTAGTAAGAAGGATGTGGAGGAAAATCTCAATACCAAAAGGAAAGGTATTCGAGGGTTTGCTTCGAAGTTCTTGGTTGACAAGGCCACTTCTTTTGATAAGGATGGAAACTGGAAGGCTTTCAACGCCGTTCTTGCTTTGTTGATATATGGGATTGTCTTGTTTTTGAACATGGAGGATTTCGTAGATCAGGCTGCCATCAGTATCTTCTTGTCCAAGAACCCTGTTCTGACACTTCTTGCTGATACCTATCATTCTATTCATTCGAGGAATGAAAAGAAGAAGGGAACCATTGTCTGTTGTGCTCCTCTGCTATACCGATGGTTCATGTCTCACCTTCCACAGAAGGGTCCCTTTGTTGAGAATAAGGGTAACCTCAAGTGGTCTCAACGAATCATGTCTCTTACTGCTAATGACATTTCTTGGTATTCTCGAGCCTTCGACGATATTAAGATCATTCTTCATTATGGGAAATTCTCCAATGTGCCTCTTTTGGGTACAAAGGGTGGAATTAACTACAATCTGATATTTGCTTTCCGACAATTGGGATATCCTATGGTTGCCAAGCCTGATCCTGAGGTAGTGGAAGAGTTCATCTTTCATGAAGGGGTTGATGACATGGGATTGCAGAAGAGGTTTGGTGCCGCTTGGACTTAGATTCACTCCGAAGGAAGAGCCGATTTGGGTAAGAAGAATTGCGTAGCCAAGGAAGCTTACACACGTTGGGTCAAAGAGCGCGTCAAAGAGTTCTTGTTGCCATTTTCTCATGAGCATTCCATGAATGCTAAGCCTTCCATGAATGCCAAGCCTCCTGAACTCGCCATTGTTCCTCCATCTAAGGTCGACCAGCTCAAGCTGACTATTGAGAAGTTGAAGAAGGACAATGCTGATCTTCGTCTCAACCTTGATAAAGTCACTTCCAAGAAGGAAAACCAACAGATTGAGCTCCGCCAGAAGCGCGAGCGCATGCTCAAAGAGGTGGAGGTTGAACAGAAAAAGTGTAGGAAAGTAGGTGATGCTTTGAAGAGCACCTATAAGGGACTTGCTTCAAAGAAGAGACAACTCGCTGATACCCAGTATCAAGCCTACAAGGATGAGTTGAGCTACAAAAAGCAACTTGAAGAGCTTCGAGGGAAGTTATCCGAGTTCAAGATAAAGTGGCAAAGCAAGCAAAACCATGCTAATCAGTTAGCCAAGGACTTTTCTCAATGTCAAGCCCAGCTCGACAAAGTCTTCAGTGAGATTCAAAAGTTGCAGGATCAAGCACGTCAGAGCCGAGAACAGATTAGTCAGCTCAACACAGAGAGTACTCATTGGGAGCATCAAAGCCTTCATCTGCAAAACCTCCTGGATCAGAAAGAGGCATTTCTTCAGGATATACTTCAGGGACCTAACCATTCTTTGCTGTGTAACCTCATGAAGGATGTGAAGTATTGGAGTGAGAGGCATGGCCGTCTGGCCAGATTTGCTAAGCATGCATTGGAGGACCTACTTGGGTTGTTGAGGGATGCATATGATGATGTATTTCCACACCAGCTTCCTTGGGTTGTTTTCCACTTCTTGTCTGTTTGTAGGGTGGTATTTGATAGGATACATGCAGATTTTGTTGTAGCCCAAAAGGCAGATATTTGACTTGTACTTCTTTCCTTTATTGGTGAACGAATGAATGAAGTTGCTTGCCAATCTTATCTTTCGCACCTTTACTTGTATGCTTTATAATTATTGTCAACAAAGATAAGTTTAAGAATTCCTGGAATTTAAAACTTCATTTTTGCATGCATATCATACATTCATTTGCACACATATGCACGTCTCTTCATCCAAAACCGTTGCTCATCTTTGTCCGCCTTCTTTGTAGCAAGACGACGAATCAACATTAGTATTTTACTCGCTCAAACAAATCCAGAATCATGGCTGATTTCGAAGCTGAGAACGCTTCTTATAAGGAAACTCTAGCTCAGTTCCAAGGTCTGATGAATCAGTTCAGACGAACATGGATGTCATTATGGAACTCTTGCGCACTCAGAGGGACGCCGTTGGTGCTACCACTATTGTTGAAACTGCTACTGATGCAACCATTATCACTCCTGTTGTGACTACTTCTCCCGTTGTTATAACTACTCCTGATGTTATTCCTTCTCCTGCTATTGTTGAAGTACCAGTTGAGCTTGTGAATCAGTCTGTTGTTCATCCGACAAATTCTCAGTACGGTTTGAACAAGATGCCCGCTGGTTTTCCTTGGGGCATGCCTCAGAATTACACTCCTCAAATTGTAAACAATGGTAGTGCCTTCTTACCATATCAGCCTTTTGTTGCGCCCATGCCTAATGGGAATGCTGTTGCATATCCATGGGTTATTCCTACTCCAGTCCCACCTCCAGTGGTGAATGATGATCCTGAGAATCTCCAGGTTCAGACTTGGCAAACTCCTGGATTGGATAACATTGAAACCCCTGAGGAAGAAGAGCATGTGTATAGGGGTCCTCCTTTCCAGGTTCCGGTCTCATCTCAAGGTGCTCAAACTGCTGTTCAGAATGTTCTATCCTGGGGCATCTTCCTCAGTTGTTGTGATACCTCCTTCGCATTATCCGTTTGGTGTTCAGATAGGTCAGAATGCTGGTTAGATGGTTAATCTGGGTTTGGTGTATCCTTCTCAGTTTGCTACTCCGCAAGTGAATGCTCCCGCCGCATCTCAGTTGCCAAATCCTCAGATTCTTGTCAGGCCCACTAATCAGAGTAGACCTGCTGACTACAAGTTGTTGGAAGACCGTATCAGAGCTATTGAAGGGTTTTCTGCTTTTGGCATGGAGGCCAAGGATTTGTGTTTAGTTCCGAATGTTGTGTTGCCACATAAATTTAAGATACCTGAGCTGTTAAAGTATAAAGGTCTAAGTTGCCCGCGTAGTCACATCACTATGTACTGCAGGAAGATGGCATCCTATATTGATAACGATGACTTGCTTGTTCATTATTTTCAAGATAGTTTGTCTGCTGCTTCATTGGATTGGTACATGGGCTTGAAACGCAGCAAAATTCGTACTTGGAGGGATCTGCCTGAAGCATTCTTGAAACAATACAAATACAATCTTGATTTGGCGCCTACTAGATTGCAGTTATAGAACCAGTCTCAGCGTTCAGCTGAAAGATTCAAGGAGTATGCATAAAGATGGCGTGAGATGGCATCTCGTGTGCGACCTGCTCTCTCTGACAATGAGTTAGTTGACATCTTTATGGGTACATTGCAAGGTTCCTACTACGAGAAAATGGTGGGTAGTTCTCCATCAAACTTTACTGACGTTGTAATAATTGGTGAATATATTGAGAACGGTTTGAAGACTGAAAAGATTCCTGGAGCTGCTTCCCAGCAGCCGGCCACTAGAAAATCTCAGAATAGTCAATCCAAGAAAAAGGAAGGTGAAGCCAATGCTGTGACAGCTCAAATTTCTCCTCAGTATCAAGCTCCCATGGCACCCATGCCATATTACCCATATCCGTACATTGCTGCTGCACAATATCAACAACCTCCATATCAGTATCATCCACAACAACCAGTTCAGAATGCTCAGAATCAACAGAACAATAAAAGTCAGCAGAATCAAAACCATCAGAACAATAACAATTAAGGAAACCATAAGCGTCCAAATTTTGACAGAATTTCGGGTCATACACTGAATTGTTTCCTACTTGGTTCACCAAGTGGCAATTGTTCCCAAGCAGATCGCACCTGCAATTCCTCCATTTGGCCCAGAGCATAATCCAAATGTGTCTTGTACTTATCATGCTGGATACATAGGACATGCAATAGAGGACTGTTTTTTTTCAAAACCAAGGTTCAGGAACTCATTGATAAGAAGATTCTGACTTTCGCTGAGGAAGGACCTAACATTCAGAATAATCCGTTGCTAGATCACGGTGGACCGGTGATCAACATGATTGAGGATAATTCAAGGGCTGAATTGATCATGGAGGTTGACGAGGTAAAGACACTGATGACTGTAGTTTTCAAGAAATTGAATGAACATGGGCTGTTGAAAGGATTGCATGGTAAGTGTCAAATTTGTGACGATAATCCCAACCAATGTCGAAGGCTGAAGGGTTGTGTCCAGATTTTGATGAACCGTGGTGAAGTCCAATTTGCCAGGTCTAAACCTATTGAAGAAATTACTGCTATCGAGCCGTTCACCATCGTCTATAGGAAGGTTCCTGTTGAATCCCCTAAACAGAAGAAGGTGCAACCCATCGTTGTTTGTCCGCCAAAGCCGTTTCTGCATCAGAATTCTAAAGAGGTACCTTGGAGATATGGGTCTACTGTGTTTTATAGAGACCAAGAGATAAGGTTTGCTGAGTCTGAGATTGTGAATGTTACAACTGTTGGCGGTATGACTCGTAGTGGACGAGTGTTCGCTCCGATGTTTAAGTGCCAACTGTTGTTCCTCCCAAGGAAACGCCTGCATCTGCAACCCCTACTATTCAACAAGGGGCATCTGCTACAGTTCTAGTGCCGACTATCCCGTCTGAGGATGTTTCAAAGAGAAAAGAGACACTTGTTGATCAAGAGTTTCTTAAATTGACCAAGAAAAGTGACTTTAAGATTTTGGATCAGCTGGGGCAAACTCCCTCAAGGATCTCAATCTTGTCCTTACTCATGAGTTCGCCCACGCACAAATCAACTTTGATGAAGGTCTTGAACACTGCCCATGTCATGCAAGATATATCCGTCGTCGAGTTCGATGATGTAGTGGCCAATATAACAGCAAGTCGGTATTTGAGTTTTAATGAATCAGAATTACCTCCCGAAGTAAATGCCCACAACAAAGTACTGCACATATCTGTAACCTGTACAAGCATCCTCTTATCTCATGTTCTTGTGGACACCGGTTCTTCTCTCAATGTGATGCCTAAGAGCACATTGAGTCAATTATTGGTGGAAGGGAGTAAGATGAGGCCAAGCGCCTTAGTTGTCAGAGCTTTTGACGGTTCTCGAAGGCAAGTTATTGGAGAAGTGGATTTACCCATCAAAGTTGGGCCGCATTAGTTTGCCATTACCTTCCAAGCGATGGATATTAATCCGGCATACAGTTGCCTATTGGTTCACCCGTGGATTCACGCCGCAGGGGCAGTTACATCCACTTTACATAAGAAGTTGAAATTCATGTTCGACGATCAGCTGGTCATCGTCTGTGGTGAAGAAGATCTGATTATGAGCGAGTTATCATATTTTTGATACGTCGAGACCGAAGAAGGAATAGCTGAGGTGCCATTGCAGTGAATCGAGGTCGAAGATGTCAGCTCTGCTTCCACTAGTCAAAGTAGATCACCACAAATTACCTTAGCATCTGCTAAGAGTGCTAAAGAGACTATTGAGAGAGGTGCCTTGCCAGGCTGGGGGCATGTGATTGATGTGGTTGAGAATCATAATTGATTTGGATTGGGTTACTGTCCAGGTCGACAATATAGTTCACATGGTTCAAAGCAATGCAACTTGATCAAGTTCAGTAGCGCAGGTTTTCAGATGGGTTACATCGTGGCAGCCCTTGATGATGTTGGTTCTAGTAATCAGATTTCAAGCTTTGTGCGCAAATGTTCGCCGAGTTTCAAGATCAACAATTGAACATCTATTGTGATTCCTGTGGTTTTCCCATATAACATGTAATGCATTTTTCTTTCTCATTCCCTCGTCCTTGCCCGAGACGAGTGGATAGCTTGTAAAGGGCCTCACGCTTTTGCAATATTATGTGATCAATAAATACAAGTTTTTTGCATTCAAAATCATGCTCTATTTTCTTTCTTTATTTAACTTTTCCACAAATAAATGGAAAAAGTTTCTTTTATTTTCACCTTTCAAAATAGCTCATTCTAAACATATTCATAAACATGCAGAACTAATAAAAGCATTGATAACAACATGGAAAACATCCATTGTAATTCTGGGATTTCAATTAACCAAGCCTAAGCAGATGGTGAGGAAGATTGTGAATTGCCAGCTGAACTAGCAAGGCTCCTTGAGCATGAGCATAGAGAGATTCAGCCACACAAAGAGCCAGTGGAAGTTGTCAATCTTGGTACTGATGAAGTCAGAAGAGAAGTCAAGGTTGGCGCGTCCCTCGCTAAGGATGTACACTCCGAGTGGGTCAAGTTATTGAAAGAGTATGTTGATATCTTCGCCTGGTCCTATCAAGATATGCCTGGGTTGGATACTAACATTGTTGAACATCACTTGCCACTTAAGCCCGGATGTCCTCCTGTCAAGCAGAAGTTCAGGAAGGCTAGACCCGACATGGCACTCAAAATTAGAGAAGAGGTAAAGAAACAGTTTGATCCTGGGTTCCTCGCCACTTTTGAATATCCTGAATGGATTGCAAACATTGTCCCAGTTCCAAACAAAGATGGGAAAGTCAGAATGTGTGTGGATTGTCGAGATCTCAACAAGGCCAGCCTGAAAGATGATTTTCCTTTGCCTCATGTTGATGTCTTGGTAGACAACACATCGCAGTTCTCTGTCTTTTCTTTCATGGACAGTTTCTTAGGATATAACCAGATCAAAATGTCCCCAGCTGATATGGAGAAGACTACTTTCATCATGCCATGGGGTACATATTGTTACAAAGTCATGCCATTTGGTCTGAAGAATGCAGGGGCAACATACCAACGTGCCATGACAACCCTCTTTCACGATATGATTCATAAAGAGATTGAGGTTTACGTGGATGATATGATTGCCAAGTCCAAAACTGAAGATGATCACCTGGTTCATCTAAAGAAACTGTTTGACAGACTCCAGAAGTTTAGATTGCGTTTGAATCCTGTAAAGTGCACCTTCAGAGTTCGATCTGGTAAACTGTTGGGCTTTATTGTGAGTCAGAAAGGCATTGAAGTTGATCCTGATAAGGTTCGGGCAATTCAGAATATGCCGCCTCCCGAAATAGAAAAAGAAGTCTATGGCTTTTTGAGCAGACTTAATTACATCTCAAGGTTCATTTCCCACTTGACGCTACCTGTGAACCAATGTTCAAATTACTAAGAAAAAATCAATCGAGTGAATGGAACAATGATTGTCAAGAAGCATTTGACAAAATAAAACAATACTTACAAGAACCACCGGTCTTAGTACCGCCGGTTCCTGGTAGGCCTTTAATCATGTATCTAACCGTTCTCGATGAATCAATGGGATGTGTATTGGGTCAACATGACGACACTGGCAGAAAAGAACATGCAATTTACAATCTGAGCAAGAAGTTCACTGATTGTGAGACCAGGTACTCACTCTTGGAGAAAAATTGTTGTGCTCTGGTCTGGGCAGCTCGACACCTATGACAATACATGATTTGCCATACTACTTTATTGATATCCAAAATGGATCTGATAAAGTACATATTTGAAAAGCCTGCTGTCTCTAGAAGGATTGCTCGGTGGCAGATGCTATTAACTGAGTATGATATCCAACATGTTACCCAGAAAGCAATAAAAGGGAGCGTCTTGTCTGACTACCTTGCTCATCAACCTGTAGAAGGTTATCAACAAATAAAGTTTGACTTTCTGTTAAAGCTAGAATAGCAGCAAGCAAAAATATATAAATAACCCAGTTTTGTCGTTCTCCACAGGGATCAGTGCGAGGGAAAGAATGCCATTCGACGGTATCTATATTTCTAAACTTATGGTTCAAAAGTTTTAGTTTAAAGCGGAACCAAAAGCAAATGCGGAAAATGTAAAGACAGAAAATATAAAGTAAAAACTGAATTATAAATGGAGCCTTGTTGGAATTGGATCTCATCAATTGATAACACGTGCATTCTTCTAATCATATTATACATAAATCAATCATTCGCCTAATATCCTCATGTATCACCCACGACAGAGGTTATGTCTAACGCAACGTTGAGAGATCGACCGTATTGCCTCATTGGGGATGTCTCATGCAACAAAAACCAACACAGAGCATTAAGAGCTGATACTCACGCAAGTGTTAAGCCTAAATCTATTTCTAGAGTTCAGAACAAAACAAATAATCATCTTAGATCTAGATCTGAAGAGTATATGTCTATAGCATTTCAAATCAAAGATAAACAGGTAAACAAAGATGACACCCAAATCAGATAAATGATTGCTTCATATAAAATGCCATCGATCAGAATATGTACATACGTTTAACCCTTTTTACATGCATTAAACTAATTTGCCAAATGAATGTGAATATTGTTCTTCATCATTATTATCACGCATCTTCGCAATAACATATCGATCCTACTCATGCTAGCCATGCTACTTAATCAACAAAATACTACAAAAGATACAATGAATATCAACTCACAAAACCATGTCAAAAGTTTGGTTCATTGATAGATGAAAATCTAAGATCAAGGATTTGTAAAGGTTTTGTCAAGACCACAAATAATCATTCAAAGACAACAACAATAGAGAATCGAAACATATTCACAAACATACATTAGATGAAATACATAAGGCATCAAGAGATTACATCCAAATCCAATAAGAGATTGAAGCTCTTACCTTCTCCCCCTTGGGATTTGAGTTTCTATGTTGAAAACTACAAGTTTCTCTATCTCCAAAATTAAAACATAATCTCAAAAAGTGTGAAAATTCTATTTATACACATTCAGGAATTTTCATGTTCGCAAAGCGAATGATTTATTCGCTCAGCAAATGAAGAAAAATGGCACTTCAGGTGCCTCTGAATAGTTAAATCGCCCCAGAAATTATCGTGAGTTTGCAATGCGAAGGATCACTCGCAAAGCGAACACTCGCTTTCCCGTTCACAAAGCGAACTTTAGTGCCTTTTGCCCCTGCCAAATTCTGGGACCATTCGCTAGAGACCTCGCCAGAGTTCGCAAAGCGAAGCTTCGCTGGCAATTCGCCAGAGTTCGCAAAGCGAACCTGCTGTTGTTTTCCTCTTCTCTTTGGCAGCTTGCACCATTTTCTTGTGTCTTACATTGTGATCAATTTATGCCTTTTTTGGCACAATAACATACACATTACAAGCACCAAAGGTATATTCTCATTGTTAGAAGAACAACAACAATCATGAGTAAAATCAATGAAAACATGAGAATTGAGTAGAAAAAGTGCTAAGAAAAATAGTTCATTTTTAGGTAAAATCCGCACCTAACACTTTCCCGATGAGGATGTTCTGTTTATCAGAGATTATGAGACTCCAGACCCTGACATAGGACCCGAACCAGGGGCGCGATGGACGCTCGTGTTCGATGATGCCTCCAATTCTAAAGGGCAGGGAATCAGTGCTATCCTCATCTCTCCAACAAGTTTTTACCTTCCCTTCACTGCCAGATTATGCTTTGCATGCACCAACAATATGGCTAAATACGAAGCATGTATCTATGGTATTGAAGCGACTATTGACATGAGAATCAAGATTCTTGAGGTCTACGGAGATTCTGCCTTGGTCATCGGTCAAGTCAGAGGGAACTTTGTGACTCAGGATTCCAAGCTGGTTCCGTACCAACAACACATTGCAAATTTGATTCCTTACTTTGATGAGATTTATTTTCATCATATCCCCAGAGAGGAGAATCAACTAGCTGATGCACTTGCCACTTTAGCATCCATGTTCAAGGTCAAGTGGAAGAATGAAGCTCCTCATATCCGTATTGATCAGTTGAACGAGCCACAACACTGTTTAGCAATCGAGGATGAGTCTGATGACAAGCCTTTGTTCTATGACATAAAGAGATATCTGGAAAAACAAGAATATCCCGAGGGTATTACTATCATTGACAAGAAAGCTCTTAGGTGGCTTTGTGCCAAGTTCTTCTTAAGTGGTGGTATACTGTACAAGAGGAATTATGACTCCGTGTTACTCAGATGCATGGATAGACACAAAGCAAACACGAGCATAAAGTCCATACATGAGGGCTGCGAGGGTGTACATGCTAAAGGTCCCGCTATGGCCAAGAAGATCCTTCGGGCTGGATATTACTGGACAACAATGGAGGTAGATTGTTACAACTTTTCCAAAAGGTGTCACAAGTGCCAAATCTACGAAGACAAGATCCATGTGCCTCAAACTCCATTGAATGTTTTGACGTCACCTTGGCTATTCTCTATGTGGGGCATAAATATGATTAGAATGATCGAACCGAAGGCTTCCAACAGTCATCGATTCATTCTAGTTGCTATCGATTACTTTATCAAGTGGGTTGAAGTTGCTTCTTATGAAAACGTTACATGAAAAGTGGTTGCCAGATTTATCAAGAAAGAGATAATTTGTCGCTATGGAATTCCTAGCAACATTATCACCGACAATGCAAGCAACCTAAACAACAATATGATGAAGGAGTTGTGTCAAGAATTCACCACAACTCTTCACCATATCGGCCATAAATGAATGACACCGTTGAAGCAGTAAATAAAAACATCAAGAGGATTGTCCAAAAAATGGTCAAGACTTACAAAGATTGGCATGAAATGCTTCCCTTTGCACTACATGGCTACAGAACTTCAGTCCGTACTTCTACTGGGGAACTCCGTATTCGCTTGTGTATGGTATGGAGGCAGTTCTACCCATTGAAGTCGAAATTCCTTCACTCAGAGTCATCATGGAAGCAGGTCTTGATGAAGCCGAATGGGTTCAATCCAGATATGACCAGCTAAATCTCATCGAAGAGAAGCGCCTTACAGCTGTTTGTCATGGTCAATTGTATCAGCGACTCCTCAAGCGACCTTTTGACAAGAAAGTTCTCCCTAGATTATTCTGTGAAGGCGAACTCGTGCTCAAGAGATATCCACCTGTTCACTCGGATCCACGAGGCAAGTGGACTCCCAATTATGAAGGACTTTTCGTTTCCAGGAAGGCCTTCTCAGGCGAAGCCCTGATCCTCACCACCATGGATGGGGAGGAGTTTCCATCGCCCGTGAACTTTGATACAATCAAAAAATATTATGCCTGAAAAAAAAGGATAAGAGTCTGCTAGATTGACATCCGCAAGGGCAATCTAGGCAAAAATGGACATCCCGATGGACCAAAAAAAGTAATGTCCATGGAAAAGTTAGGGACAATGTAAAAAACAATAATAGCCCGCTAAGTTGAAAACTCGAAAGGGTGACTTAGGCAAAAACGGGTATCCCGATGGACGAAAAAAATGAAAACATGTCCAGACAAAAATTAGGGATAAAGGCAATGTCTGTGAACCCTTGAGCCTCTTTTCGTCATAGCTAGACCTCAGACGGTAACAGAGCAGTCAAATCATCATCAACTGGTGCAAGGCGTTGGAACCTAGACTTACAGTGGATGGTAGCCAATGTTGTTATCAATGCAAAACATGATTTCCCTTTGCCATTTACACTTGGTTTTCAATTTTATTGCAAATTTCCTCATCAAGGATTTTTGCATCCTTGTACACATCTTATGTACAAAATTTTCACATTCAATAAAAATGCATCATTTGTTATCTCAATTGTTTTCATTCCATTATTTTGTTTGCAAATAAACAAGTATTTATGATCACATAATACTATAAAACGTTGGGAACAATAAAAAGCTAAATCAGTCGAGAAAGCATTATGTATTGCTTATTTTACTGGTAATTCCTACAGGATAATCAGTAATATCCATTGGTAAGCCTAACGTCGATTCAACAATGTGATGTTTCTTTGAAGAAGTTATTGTTTCCTCAGCGGTTCCTCAGCAGGGTCATCATTTCCCTAGCAATCACCATTTATGGTTCTCAGGAAGGGTTGATTGCCTTCCACTTCCCCAACAAATCCATAATGTCTCCAGCAAAGTTGTCATGATATACCCTGAGAAGAGACAGGTTTGTTCTTTTACCCAGCATGGGTCGTGCATCATCCGCAGCATGTCAGTTTGTCACGCACCCTCAGCTGTACGATTTGGTTCCTCGTCTTTTCCAAGTAGAGAAGATCCACCGAGCCTTGTGTATTCCCTGCAACAGAGTCAGTGACTGCTTAGGAATTGGAGTTTTTTTATTTCATTCCCAGGCATGGTAAGTCATGTTGGAAGGGTTGGCCTGATTCTCTTATCCCCTACAGTGTCGATGGCGAGTCTTCTCAGTTTTTTCCCAGCGGAGTCTCCACCATTTTTTGGGTTTTTCCGCAGAGGAGTTATCACCCTTTGGGGGCCCTTCCCCAACAGATTTTGTCTTCGTCTGTGTGTTCTCTCCCCGACCAAGGATGTTGAGATCGTCTTGCTACAATCTTTGCCTAGCTCACAGTGCATCACCTTAACCTGCACTTTTGTATTGTATGATATCAAGCATCATGTAGAACGCATACATGGCATATGCATCAAGCATACTCCCTCTCTTTTGTCTGATTCATCTCCCAGCATATATTCAGCCAAACCTCGCACTTATCAACCCTCAAAACAAAACCCTTCTTTTGTCTCCGTCGGCCAAATTTTTGAACTACTCTTTTATTTAATCCCCTTCTACCTTGAATCATCGAAAAGCTAAGCACAATTCGTACATTCAGGTCCAAGAGGATTAAATAGGGGCAGCTGTCGTAACCCGAAATTTGACCTCCCTCTTTTGCCTTTTTGCATAAGCACGAACATTCGCATCGCTGGCATATGCATCCACACTTTTCTCTATGTGTTTCTTGTTGCAAGATTTTCAGGTTTTTTGCCCGATTAATCGCATCCTCACGAAGTTATTACATCATCAAATCAAGCTCAAAATAAAGGTTTCAATGTTTACTCATCAAAACAAGAGGTGGAAAATCGAAACCGGGACTTCAGTATCATTTCCCAAGCAAATTTGGGCAAAATTGGCTGAAGTAACCTGTTACCCAATGGTGAGTAACCGGTTACTCTGTACAAAGTTGCAGTTCTTGCTGCATTTTTTGGGACAGCAGCTGTGTACACTCTTTGGTCTTTGGTTCTACAGTTTTCTAGCAGCATGTTGAATATTCTAGACATCTCTAGACATTTCAAGACTATCTAAGACATTCCAAGTGCATTTATTCCAATGAATCATTCCCAAATAAGTGCACCATGTTCCTTGATCTCCAAGTATGTGGACCTTTGGATATTGGAGCTCACATTAGGATTGTTACCGAGTTGGTCCTAACTAACCAAGTTAACCGCTTGACTCAGTGAGTCAAGCCTAACTAACTCCTAGCTTAGTTCCAAACCACCCAAAGCTAAGTCCAAACCAAATTCCAAACCTCTCACACTCCAAACCAAAAATCTATATAAACACACCTTCACTCACTTTTCAAGGGATCAACCATTTTTCACACAAATTCCTCACACTTCACTCTCAATTCTCTCACCTTCTCTCTGATTTTTCTCTGCTACATCTTCATCTTCATCTCAATTCTCTTCCAAAAAACCTCACCAAAGCTCTTAATTCTCCATTGAAGAAAAGTTGCTTTCACCTTGAAAGTGCTTTTTCTTGAGCTTGACCTTTATCATCATTCCATTCTATTGGTTTTTGTGGAGCTTCAGTAGCTTTTAGATTCATCTCAAGTGATTACTTCAAGTTTCTTCGGTGATAATTCTTATTTCGGAGTTTCGTCGCATTTTGCTCAGTTTCGATACGTTTCGGCTATAGTTGAAGATTCCTCTGGTTTTCTGTGATTATCTTCACCAAGATCTCTTTGCAACAATCACCAAGCCAAATCTCCAGCTTGTAGGTTGGTAGATCTCACTAATTTTACTATTTCGAGCATTTTCGTATCATTCGTGATGTAGTTTAGATACTTTCTTTGTGCGATTTGATTTAGCATTATTTGATCCATGATCTTGATGTGTTAATTGATTTCACCATTGCTTATTTGCTGTTTTCAAGCTTGATTTTCATGCACAAATCCATACCTTAGCCTGTGGTAGTTTAAATAAGTGATTTAAAGGCTAAAAGTGCTTTTTCAGCAACTGTTTTTGCCATTGTCACAGTGGTAACCGGTTATCATATGGTGAGTAACCGGTTACTCAGTGTATTTTCCAACAAAAAACGCAATTTGCAAGCAAGTAACCGGTTACCCTATGGTGAGTAACTGATTACCACTGTAACAGAAGGCCATTTTCATGCTTTTTCAAGTGTGTTTGCCATGCTTTCTTCCTCTAACTTCCATGGATTGATATGCTTGATTTGTAAGGATATTTTAAGTGTCATTTCACTTCTATTTGAAGCATATTCATGAAATTTCGATGCATATTTAGATTATTCCAATTTGTTCATATTCTTGGCATTATGTGAATACATGCTTTCTTGCATTTTCTTTGATCACATGCTACATGTTTTGGTGTATCACTTGGCACTATTTTGTACTTTCTCTCATTGCTTTGCATTAGGTTTGTTCTCAAGAGAATAAGCTTAATCTTGTACAATCAATAATACACCATTGTGCTTTAATGATTTTTCATTCATTTGGAAAATTGTTAGCATGTTCCTCCCTTTTGATTAATTAATCGAAACTCCATTTCGATTATTGATCCTTCCCTTGGCGCTTCTCTCTAGGATTCCTTTAGAATTTGCTTTCTCTTGGTACCCGGCTGAGTTGGAGTTTCGCGCAACGCGAGAGCACTGTACAACTTGGAGTTGTTGTGCTGTCTGTTTTAACTTCTGCACTACACCCTGTGTGTTAGAGAAGGAATGAGAAGGGAGAATTCCTACTCTCATTCTGACTACTTCAGGTAGGGGATAAATGACCCTGTGCTTGGCTTAGTCATCTCTATCCCCAGGCAGTAGTGTACCTTTTTCCCCAGTCGAGTCGATCCTTGATCACTCCTATCTCTTTCAATCTCTCTGTTTTGATCAATCACCCTTTTGGTTAAGATCATTACCCCTTTGGGTAATTAACTCTCTTTGTTTCAATACCCCGCCCTCTTATTATGGTCGATCATCGTCTTTTGGTTCCCCTGAAGAGTCTTTTTCCTTTTCCTTCGGTTAAACATAGTCTTCTTGTTAATACACTGTATCCCCTGCGGAGTTCACAACCTTCTCTTGATTCTTCTCCCCTTGTTTGGTTAACCACTGCCTGTCAGTTAAAACACCAATTTGCACGTCTTCTCAGTTAACCACAGTCTGCCTGTTAAAATACTGAGCCTTTCTGGTTAATCACCTTCTCTTAGTTAATCACCCATTTTTCAGTTAACCAAAGTCTGTTTGTTAAAATACCGAGCCTTTCGGGTTAATCACATTCTCTTGGTTAATCACCCATTTTTAAGTTTACCACAACCTGTCTGTTAAAATACCGAGCCTTTTTAGTTAATCACCTTCTCTTGGTTAATCACTCATTTCTTTCTCGGTTAATCACAATCCTTTAGTTAAAACCGAATCCCCAGCAGTTGCCAACCTTTTCTTGGTTCGAATACGTGCACCCTTGGGTTAGTAACCTTCTTTTGGTTCCACACCCGTCCTTTGTGTTATAACCTTCATTCGGTTCTACACTTTTCTTTTGGTTGATCACAGTCTATCTGTTAAAACCTTTTCCCCACAGAGTCTTACTATCTCTCTTCGATTAACCGCTGCCAGTCAGTTGCTACGCCGAACCCATTTTCTTTTTGTTTCAATACCATCACCTTTGTTTGTTCCCCAGTAGGGTCGCTACCTTCTGGTCCCCAACACAATCCTTTGTTCTCTTACCTCCCCAGTGGAGTCTCTTTTATTTCCTTTTGCTCTTTTACCTTCTTGGTTTCGACACCATTCTTGCACGTTATCCTCAACACAATTATCTTTTCCTTTGCACTCCTTTCTTGGTTTTGACACCAATTCTTTTGCATCCCTAGCGGATCTTTCTCTTCCTCTTTTGTTCTTGTTTTTGACACCACTTTCCTTTCCTTTTCCTTTTCCGTCTGGTTCCCCGAACTACGAAAGCTCTGATTCCGTATTCATTCGAATGTATGATACGTAGGCACGAGATCACGACGATCTTGGCGAGCACACTTCCACCCTTCCACCCTTCTTTCTTTCTTTCTCCTTTCTTTCCCCTGGTTCCCTGACTACGACGTTCTGATTTCCTCATTGCACTATGAGGGTACGTAGGCACGAGGGCCCCAATCCTCTGCGAGTACTTTCTTACTTTCTTTCTTTCTTTCTTTCCTTTTTTCTCTTTTCTCTCTCTTTCTTTCTCTTAGCTAGATAACCCATCCAAGCCTAGAAGCAAGCGAAATGGTTCCCGTCGAGTACGATGGATGCGTAAGGTGCTAGTACCTTCCTTTCGCATAACCGACCCCCGTTCCCGTTTCTCTTCGCCTTAGGTTTTATCGATATTTTCCCTGTCCTTTAGGACTAAATAAAGTTCAGTGGCGACTCTTTTGTATCTTTGAGTGTGCGATTCACTCAGATATAAACCAGTCATCTTCACCGATATTTAATCCTCTTGCACCCAGAATGCCCGAATACCTTCGCCATTCACACCTTCGGGTCCAAGAAGATTAAATAGGGGCATCTGTCATACCCCAAATTTTGACCAACAAGATTTCCCATCATTGTGCAAATCACCACCACAATATGGATGCACTTTCATGCCTCATCAATCTCCTCAAAGAGGATTGAGCATGCACTACAATCAAGAATTAGGGTTTTGAGCCCTCTCAGAGCACTTAGACAAAAGATCAATCAGGAATTGACATGATCTTCAACTTGTCTAGTCTCTTAAGCACCCACAACAGATCAATAGGACTCCCACATCAAAAATTAAGCACAAAGTTGCAACATTCCAAGTGGATCAAGTCTCAAAATTGCCTGTGTCACCAAATTAGGGTTTGGTCGACCAGGGTCCCTAGATGAAAATTTCCATCTGGGCATGAGTCAATGCCTCAATGTATGGTCCAAAAAGCCCAAAAGGATCTCAAGAGCCCATCCACAATGGCAAAATTACCTTGAAGGTCCATTTATAAAAAAACCAGGAATTAGGGTTTTGACCTAATTCAACCCTTGAGTTAACTTGTGAAGTGAGGCATGGTTTGAAGCTTCAAAATGAGCTTCAAAGACCTCAAATAAATCATATTGACATGTTTGCAAGATTTGAAGGACTCAAAGAGCTTAAATCCTAAGCCACAAGAACTCAAAACCATCTGATCACAAATTAGGGTTTCTGATGGAAAAAGTCAACCCTATCCTTGACTGTTGGCCTACCCTTGATCTCAAACCTTAGGGAGGGGTCCAAGACATTCCTAAATACCCTTGGAAGCCATCCATGAAGTTTAATTAAGCCCAATGATTGATTTCACAAAAGGATCACAAAGTCAAAATTTCATCTGATGAAAAAGTCAACTGTACAAAAGTCCAAGTTTGACTTTTTGGATTTTTGGTCAACCAAGGTTCCTTAACTCTAAAACAATGTTAATATGTGATTTGAATCATCATTCATCAAGAAAAATCAAAGAAAGTGAGTTAACTTGCTAAAGGGGTAACCATAAAAAAACTTAGAATTTTTCTAAGTTATGGAACAAAGTGGCTAGAGTACCAACTTTGCAAGGCCATATCTCCCAAACCCTAAGGCCTTTTTCTCCCATTTAAAGCTCAGATGGAAGCCCTCATTACATACTTCAAAAGTGTCAACTACAAGAATTTCCAATTCTTCATAGATTCTGAGTTATGGTTGGATCAAAATGACAAAAACTTGGAATTTACCACTTTTCCAACACTTAGACAAAATTTTGTCAAAGTCAGAAAAACAAGTGAAACACCAAGACTTAGAGGACTGTTTCACATAGTTCTAGGCTGAATCAATTCAAGATGTAAACATCAAAGTTGTTGTGCATATTGCCTACATTCCAAGGAACTCATTGGCATGAAACAACTCAGCTTGAGCCAAGAGCTATGGCTGCTGCAAGACACCATGGCACAATTGTCTTGAAAAATCAGTTTGTGTGATTTCTTGCCATACACGATTTTAAAACAAAAAGCAATGATCACTATCCCACATTCATCTAATATGATCCTAATGCATCTGATCCAACCTTCAAACTTGGACTGAAATTCCAAGAGCTTATCCATGAAAATTGATGAGTTTTTGGCATATATGCCTTGAATTCAAAGGGCATTAATGTGGAATAGTGCACATTCAAGATTATCACTCTCCTCAGTCAAGTTCTCTGATTAAACAATAATTAAAAGGATTGAAGAATGTGATTTCAGTCAAGGCATAGCTGATCTATTTGGGGTAACTGTTGCACCTAGTGCAAGAGGCATTTATTCCAAGCCAAGGCCATTGAACCATAACCTTATCCTCTGAGCTTCAAGAGAACCACTTCAACACAACTCCTCTACTATAAATAGAGGTCCTAACTGATCATTCAAACTACACCAAAGCTCATTACAACAAGGCTTTCTCTCTTTCACTCCCTAGGCCTAAAAACTTCATTTTCTTGAGAGGTTACTATCGGGTTTTGAGTTGGAGATCAATACCACTCAAACCATTGATTCAGAACATCACATATAACATATAGAAGGTGTCTCAACACTTACCTCCCATCTGTAACATCAAAATCACCAAATGGCCATCCAATTGCATAAAACTCATGACTTGCTGCAGAAGGAATCAGGTTGATCAATGTAAAGGGCTCTCAATCACTCCAAGAATTCAAACACTTTCCTTAGGGTACAAGGAAGTTGTCCAAAGCATTAGAACTCAACTGTAACACCTCCATCATCAAATTCGATTCTCACCTACAGAGGTAAGCCTCAAACTGTAAAACTCATTGAATAATGCATCATAAATATATTTTGTGATTACCATTGTGTTTCTGAATGTTTGTAGATCATTTACCCTCAATCAATTGTTGTTTACAGTTCGTATATAGGATTTCATTGAGTTCATGCCAATTTTAGGGTTCATCAGGTTTTGTCAGATTATGTTTTGATTCACTCAATTTCAATAAAATTGAGTATTGCCATTGTGTTCCTTGGCTAAAAACGCATGATTTTCATATTTGGATCATGAGGAATGGTTGAGAAACGAGTGAGATATGAGGCTTCATGTATTTGAGCTTGAGGATGAAGTTGGCCATGACGCCATTCTTTAGAAATTCAACTTGTTTTATTATATATTTATCACTTGCCACGTTATAACTGAATTGACATTGTGCCCTAGTAGAAACACTAGAATGTTTATGTGTGTGAGCGAGTGAGAGGTCTGGGGTTCGAGTCCCCCTCGCCCCAGACCTTTTGGTATTTTTTTTCAATCATTTTCAAATGCATTTTACACATATTATTATCCCTTGCCATTCTCTATCAGCCCACGCAAGTGGCTCAGGTTGCACAATTTTGAGCCATCCTCCCCAAGGGCTTGAGTTCAAACCTTGGGGGGACCATTTCTAATTTTTTACCACCTAATTTTATCATTTTTTCACCAATATTTTAATAACTTTGAAAGTTAATTTCTCATTCATTTTTCATCATTTTTGATTGGTTCTTTTTGCAAAAATTCACAAAATTGATAAAATATTTTATTCTACAAAAATCTCACACAAAAAATATTATTTGTCCATATTTAATATTTTTATAAAGAACTTATTTTATTTGTTTTAAACATTTGAAAATATTTCTTTCCTCTTGATCTTTTCAAGACCAAATGAGTTCTAAATCATCTTGTCATTAAAACCTCATTTTTCAAACCTTAACCAAAACTCACAAGTAGTTTATTTAAACTTATTTGGTATTTTTATCATTTAATTCATTTTCTTTAAAAAATTACTTTTAAAAGAAAATGAAATTAGGGTTTCTTTGATTTTTGATCATTATCAAACATTTTAAATACTCATGGGTCTCTAATAGAGTGTAAGACCCAACCATCTTTTATACATAAAATAATTTTGGGCCTCAGTCATTGTATAAGTCCCGATACAATTTTCAAGACAACGGTGTGATCACTATTTTTCCCTGGGCCTCTCCTTGAGTTGTAAGCCCCATCTCTGGTACAAAAATAAACTTTGGGCCTCTAATAGAGTGTAAGACCCAACCCTCTTTTGTACATAAATAATTTTAGGCCTCAGTCGTTGTATAAGTCCCACGTTTTAGAAAATCTCGGCGCGATTGCCATTTCAAAACAACATCAACTGGGCCTACCCTTGTGTTGCAAGTCCCATTTCTTTTCTTTTTTCAAACTTTTGGGCCTCTCCTTGAGTTGTAAGACCCATCCCTTTGTACAAAAAACCTCTTTGGGCCTCAGTCATTGTATAAGTCCCAGTACAGTTTATAAAACAACGGTGAGATTAGTGTTTTTCATCTGGGCCTCTCCTTTAGTATAAGCCCCCAACAATCTTTTCAAAAACAACTTCTCTTTTGATTTAAGTTCAAATATACAGTTGTTATCAAAACTTTCTTTAATTTCTTGAACGACTAACAATACAACTATGGAAGCTTGCTCACCTGTAAGTTTTTACCAGCTTTACTTTACATGCTCTTATATATATAACTGTATTGTGGGAAACTTGCTCACCTGTAAGTCCTTCTTTCATATCCATTTAAATACGTTTCATATATCAACTGTATATATACTAGTATATCTTCTTAGAGTTTTCCCCGGCAACTAAGTATAGAACTAGATAAAGCCAGTTGGTCACTCTTTAATACAGTCAAAACTAGATCCCCATAGGATTTCCAGATACAGTCTTGCCTTCTCTTGGGCTTAAACAATATGGAACAAAGAGAAAGGCATTATTCTCGGTGAAACTTTTCTCAGACTGTCACTATTGGAAATTGTCAAAGAAATTCATTTCCCCGGAGAGGATTAATTCTCGGTGAAACCTCCCTTGAATTTCTTCAAACCCTAGAACTATTCACTAAAGAAAAGATTATTCTCGGTGAAACTTTTCTTGAACCTTTCTTAAGTTTGGACCCACAGGCTTCCTAAAAGCATCCCCGCCTCCTCTTGGGCTTTGTACAAGGACCCTCTGACTTCTTAGAAGTTCTCATGCCTTCTCTTGGGCTTAATACAAGGACCCTGAAGACCTCTTAAAGTATAAGACAGAACTTAGTCATCCTTTGTTAGAGTTGTCTTTCTAAAAAAGTCAAAACCTCAGACCAATCTTAGGGTTGATACTCATCCCTTAAAAGAGTCAACCTCCTCTTGGGCGATATACAAAGATAAACTCTTCCACACCAGTAGACTTGGACAGTCTAATCCCCTCTCAGATCTCAAAGACATTCTCAAGTTCCTTACAAATATAGGAGAAACCTTGGTCATTTTGGATCAATCTCCAGCAGAGTTAAAACCCAGTCTCTCTCCTAAAATTCCCCAGCTAGGGTCAGGTTATCATCAGCATAACACTATCCTAAATCAGAACCTCAAGGTCTCTGATATTTCAACTCTTATGTAACCCTTATCAAGAGTTGATTCCCCATTTGGACATGCCTTGGGATCTCAATAATCCCCAGCAAAAGCTAGCCTCCTCTTAGGCTTTGTATAAGGACCCTTCCTTTCCTCAGCATAGTCATCCTCCTCTTGGGCTTTGTACAATGATTTCCCCTTAGCAGAGCTAACCTTTTCAAACTCTCTTGTTGAGTCAGTCACCTTTCAATACTCTCTTGTTGAGCCAACCCTTTTTAGCCTCAATCTTGGGCTTTGTACAAGACAGATAAAACCATTCTCTTGTTAAGACAATCTTTTCTAGCTTCCTCTTAGGGTTGGTATAAATATTTCCACTAGCAGAAGTTAGCCTCCTCTTAGGCTTTGTATAATGATTTCTCCATCTTGTTCAGCCATAATCCTGGGCTTTGTACAGGACAGATAAAAGCACTCTCTTGTTGAGTCAAACTTATTTCAGCCTCAATCTTGGGCTTTGTACAAGACACCATATAAATTTCCTAAGCAAAGTCAATCCTCTTTTTTTAGCCTCAATCTTAGGCTTTGTACAAGACAGATAATACTCTCCCACAGGGTCAAACTTATTTCAGCCTCAATCTTGGGCTTTGTACAAGACACCTAAAATATCCTCAGCTGAGTCAGTAAAGTCCCACTTCAGTCTCAATCTTGGGCTTTGTACAAGACAGATAAAGATTTCTTTCCCACCGAGTCAGGCTTCTTTTCAGCCTCTATCTTGGGCATTGTACAAGACACATACAAACCCCCCCCCCCCGATGGAGTCGAAATCCCTTTTAGCCTCAATCTTGGGCTTTGTACAAGACAGACAGAATATTTTCCCCGGAAAAGTCAAACTTTTAGCCTCCTCTTAGGCTTTGTATAATGATATCCCCAAAGAGTCAGTCTATTTTTAGCCTCAATCTTGGGCTTTGTACAAGACAGATAAATACTCTTTTATTGAGTCAGCCTTTTCTAGCCTCCTCTTAGGCTTTGTATAAGGACTTCCCCACTAGAGTCAATCAATCTCTTAGCTTCAACCTTGGGCTTTGATCAAGGCACATAAAAATCAACATTCCCTTCAGAGGAAATAAAAAAACTCTCTGCAGGAAGACATTTCTTTGTGTTATCATATATCAAAACAGACATTCAAACACAAATCTTAATCCCAGATAACTGATGTAAGTGGCACACTTATTGATTCAAATATCTAAGCTGTTGTTCATCTTTTATCCCGGTAAATCCTCTCTTTCATCTAATTGTTGTAAGCGGCAAGCCTCTTACATCCACGCCACTGTCCCTCTCTTAGCATGAGAAATTCCTAAGGAAAAATAGCATTGCTCTACATTGAGTTAAAGTTTTCCCCTTTAGGATAACACCCCTATAAAGGAAATTATGGCATTGCTGGATTCACATATCCCAGTTAAAGTAATCCTCCTTTATAAACAGTCACCCAACAGTTGTGATAAATAGACGAGATATCTCCCTTTAGAGATGACAAATTCTCTCTCAGTCAAACCTTTTAGCTTCAATCGTGGGCTTTGAACAAGTCACAAATACTCAACCTTTTAGCTTCACTCTTGGGCTTTAAACAAGACACCAAAATATCTTTTTTCCTCCCTTAGAATAGGAGGAACTATGATTGCTCTGATTTCCCTTTTTCATTTAAGAGGGAATACATAGGCATAAGATTGCGAAATCTTAGCGAGCATACTAATCAAAAACTTTAGGTCCAGTACCTTCATACCAATCAAAACTTAGGTCCAGTACCTTACCAAAAACATCATAAAACCCGAACATCAACAAAAATTCACTCCCTCTCTCATATTTCCCAATAAACTTTCCCAACCCATTAACAGATAAACACCATCAAGTACAAAGCAGAACCTAAAGCTAACAACCTATGGATAACCACATATAGGATGGTTAATTAATAACTCCCCATTGTATAACCTATCCCCGGACCCCCCCAATCTCTTTAAGCGTTTGTTCAGTTAAACATTCGCATGCAAGGTTAGTTTGAGATAGCTTCCCTTTCCCTTCCAGCTTCACGGGATAAATAAGAAATCAGAAAGTAGCACCCCACTCCTCCTCATTAAGGTGAGGAGAAGACCCTTCTGCGATAAGGTGGTCGAGTCGCCAATAAAAATCGCACGCTACAGGTAGGGCCAGATGATTTTGTTTTGAAATGGCGATCGCGCCATGATTTTCTGAAATCGCAGTGGGACTTATACAATGATTGAGGCCCAAAAAGGTTTTCATGTACAAGGAATGGGTCTTGCACTCAATTAGAGGCCCAAAGTGTATTTATAAAAGAAATATGGGACTTATAACACAAGGGGATGCCCAAATGGTTTTTGTTTAAAAGGCGACGATCACACCAAGATTTTTAAAATCGTATCGGGACTTATACAATGACTGAGGCCCAAAATGGTTTATTTACAAAGGGATGGGACTTACACTCTATCAAGAGGCCCAAAAATGTATTGAAAAATGTTTGTGAGGGTGAAAACAATTAAAACCCTAATTTGATTTTAGAAAAGTATTTTAATTGAATAAAATTCAATTAAAATGATCAAAATTATCAAACATGTGTAAAAAACAAGTTGTTGTCTTGGATTAATGTTTGGAAAATCATGTTTCATTCATAGAATAATTTGAAAATGATTTGAATTTGAAAAATCAAGAGAAAGAAATATTTTTAAATGTTTAAAAACAAATAAAACATAATTCTTTGTAAAAATACTAAATATATGAAATAAATAATATTTTTGTGCAATTTTTATGGAATAAAATATTTTAACATTTTTGGGAATTTTCAAAAAAAGAACCAATAAAAAATGATTAAAATGAGAGAGAAATTAATTTTGGGATTAATTAACAAAAACCATAAAAAATGAAAAAAATAGCAAAATATGGCAAAGTGATAAAATGGTCTGGGTGGGTGTTGAACCCACGACCTCAACAACAAACACACATGCGCGCTACCACTGGGGTGGTGATACATCCGTGTATCAAAACCACCCCATGAACATATATGGGGTGCCAAGTTCTAGGCTTGGCCAAGGCGCCATGTGTGGCCTTTGCCCAAGGCAATGCCTAGTTTTGGCAATTTGCATGAAGGCTCTAACTTTCTCATTTCTCCATGGATTGAGACAAAATTTAGGTGCATCTGACCTAGAATTTCATGAGGAATCCAATGGTGCCCTTGGAATTTTCAGAAAATGTTTCCATTTTAAAATCCAATAGTGATTTAAAAATAGGCCAAATTTTGCATATTCTATGCTACCTCATGGTACAGGCAATAATAGCATGATAAATTGGTTCAAACATAACACATATGATATGTATGAGAGATCCATGATTAATGGACCTCAAAGCAATGCATGATTTAGAGAGTTCAAGTTGTGATGCACTTACCTCTTGGAGCTTCTTGTGCTATCTGCCAAGTTCCTTGTGCCAGAAGTAATTCAATGCTTTGAACACTCTTGATTGATCCCTTAGAAGCTTTTAGGATGATCAAAGCCAGCTGAAATCCTCAGGAACAAGTATAGGTCTTTTCTTGCAAAAGGGGTAAAAGTGACCAAGATAGTAACTCTCTCAAATGGTGTTCCAGATGAGGGAAACCCATTGGGATAGTTTAAGGATGATATTTGGAGTGTGTTTGAGGCTTGGTTTGGTTTTGGAAGTGACTGAATCAAGACATGGCTTGAAAAATGCAGAAAAGTCAAATTTTGAGGTTTTGGAGATTGACTTTCTGATATTGGTGTTTTAGATCACGAGTGTTTGAACAGCTTAGATATGACATATTGGATGTGTTTGGATCATGAGCTGTGGTGGAATTGCTCTCTAACTCAAAAACTCAGAGATGACTTGCAAAAGTAGGCATTTTGGCCTAAAGAGAGAGATTTTGAGGAAAGCATCATTTGTAGTGCTTTGGTGTACTCAAACTGAGCACAAATGAGCTCTATGTATAGTGCAACAAGTTTGTTTTGCAAGCAATAGTGAATGGCAGTTGGTACAAGCCTTTGGCCAATGTTGATCTAAGGGAATCTTTAGTCTCCTCTATCCATTGACTTGAGGTTAGGGCACATGCCTATGGTTCTTTGATTCAGAGTTGAATCTTGACTCATTCAGTTAGGAATGTGTTAGTCCATGCCACCTTGATGCATCCATTAAATGCTTGGAAACAAAATTGGAGTCTTTTGCACTTTTTAGCCTTTTTAGGTTTGTTATGGCTATGTGTAGATTCTTGGACTTGGGAGGCTTGGGGATCAGATCATTCCCCTTGGATTTTATCCACTGATGTGTCCAAATGGATGACAAGGCTTGGAGTTGTCCAATTTTGCCAAATCGAGCAAAATGCCAAAATCTGCCTTGTACAAGACAGTTGGAAATGGTGATTTTGAGGGAATCATATCTCCTTGCTCAGGTTGAGTTATGGGAGGCTCTTGTGCTTTTTAGAAAGCCCTCATATGATACAATACATGTGTAATCATAGTTTGTCTTGAAACTATTTGAATCCAACTGAAAAATCCTCATGAACATTGATGTCCAAGGCTGGTAACTTAGGCAGATTTTCACTAAGTGTTGGAAAAGTGCCATTTTCTTCATTTTAGTCATTTTGATCAGTCCATAACTCAAAATCCATGAGGAATTGGAGTTTGAGGTAGTTGAAGATTTTGTAGAGTGTATGAAGATCTACAAATCAGGCGTTGGATCACTCAAAATGGTTGCTTGGATCAGAAGTTATGGTCCTTGGAAGTTAGTACCAAAACCATTTTTGTTCCATAACTTAGAAAAATTTTGGTTTCTCATGGTTGCACCTTTTGCAAGAAACCTCACTTTTCTTGATTTTTCTTACTGAATGATGATCAATACCATACATTAACATTATTTTTGACTTAGGGAAACCATATTTATGAAAAAAATCCAAAAAGTCAAACTTGATTTTGTGCACAATTGACTTTTTATCGGATGAAATCCAAACTGTGCGATCCTTTGTGAAATCAAGTACTTTACCTAAATCAAACCTAATGGATGGATTCCATAGGTGTTATAGGGTGCATTGAATCATGTCCTGGTCAAAAGTCAAAGGTACAGTTGACTTTTTTCTTTAAAACCCTAATTGTGGTCCAGATGAAATTGAAACTTGTGAATCAAGCTTCTTGAATCAATCCATTGTGGTAAATGGATCAATGTGGTGTATTTGAGGCCCTCAAATCATGTCTTGAGGTTTTGGCTCATGCTTTACCTCAAAAGTCAACTTAGGGGTGAATTAGGTCAAGAAACCCTAATTCCTGATTTTTTTTTGTAAATGCATCCCCTGAGGTTAAATTGACTTGATGATTGGGTCCATGAGGTCCCTTGGAGTTTCTTGTATTGTTCTTTGAAGCATTGGCTCATGCCCAGATGAAAATTTCCATCGGGAGGCCTTGGTCGACCAAAAGCTTAATTTGGTGACACTGGCGATCTTGAGGCTTGATCCACTTGGAATGTTGCAACCTTGTGCTTGATTCTTGATGTGGGAGTCCTTTTGATCCCTTATGGGTGTTTAAGAGGTTTAGACAAGTTGAAGATCATGCCATTTCTTGATTGATCCTTTGTCTAAGTGCTCTAAGAGGGCTTGAAACCCTAAGTCTTGATTATAGTGAATGCTCAACCATCTTTGAGGAGATTGATGAGGCATGATGGTTCATCCATATTGTGATGATGATTTGTACAATGATGAGAAATCTTGGTGGTTAAAATTTAGGGTATGACACGTGTGTCCCTTCTCATTTACTGTTATTTAAAAATTGAAAGTATAATAACCATAGTTGTTTAGTTCAACTGTAGTTACATGTTCCATATCTCATGACGGTTGAAGCTTGCAACCGTTGTAAAATATTTTACCATAAAATTAAAACATAACAGGTACTTCATTTTGTTCATAACATACAAGGGTGCCCTAGCGAACTAGACGACAACGATAGAGAAACCTTCATCATCCTCATTCATTTCTGGAAACTAATAAAATTTCTAAAAAGGAAACCGTCATCCTATTTGAATTACGGTATGTTACCAATCTGTCTCTCTGATGCTTTTGAATGTTTATGTTATTCGTAAGGGTTATTTACCAGTATCTCCCTCTCTCTCTGATGCTTATGAATGTTAATGTTTTTCGCTAGGATGTTATGTGTATTGACATTGTCATGTGTATTGTTCATGTTGCCATGTTCATGTTTTATTCAAATTTTGTGAATATGCTTTATGTTTTTGTGTTGGATATGTTTATGTTTTATTTTGACATTGTGATGCTTCTGAATATGTTTATGTTTTGGTGTTGTCATGTTCATGTTTTATTTAGACATTGTCATATGCATAATATCATATTAGGATGTTATTTGTGTAACATTATGTTGCCATTCATATTATTCTTTTGATATAAATTCAGAATTATTTATGGGTCGTAGTTGGATGAAAGTCGATAAATTAGGTTCGGTGTATGAGAAAGGAGTTCTTGAATTCCTTGAATTTGCCGAAAAAATGTTCCTAACAATAATGGTATCTTTTATTGTCCTTGTGTTGTTTGTGGGAATATTAGAAAACGGTCAAAGAAAGAAATATTATATCATCCATGTTGTGATGGAATATGTCAAAATTATACTACAAGGATGTGGCATGGAGAAGTGGATAATAATCAAAATGCGACGTCACAAATGGATGGAGATGATGATGATATGGATGATCGGCTAGAAGATATGATTCATGATATTGGAGAATCGTCTTATATGAAAACACATATTTATGATACTTTATGTATCGACAAAGGTTGTCTTTATATAAGGGTTGCACCAATTTTACACGATTGTCTGCGTTGTTAAAATTGTTTAATATGAAGGGAAAGGTTGAAAGCTCTGCTGATTTGAGCAAATTTTTGGAAAAACTGAATGTCAAAAGATGAGTTTAAACATGAAGAAGTCTGATGAAAGAAGACTGGTCAGTTATGATGTTCGAACGGATGTCTCAACATCTTGATCTGATATTGCAGGATGTTTCTAAATCTGTTGCAAGATTTAAGGAGCAATCAAAACATGGATCAAGGAAGAAATAAACAGAAGATTCGAAGCCCAAGGAAACTGAATCCTATAAAAGAAGACTTAGACCTAGGATTTTGCATGCCTTTTGTAACCTAGATCTCTTGCGTAAGAGACAAGGGTTTAGGGTTTGAGAGTCGTTGTCTCTCTAGGTTGTAAGTCTCCCTTTGTATCAGTTGATGCATTGCGGCAGATATAGGTGTCGCACAGATCCATAAGCCTTGAGGTATTAGATTGTGTATTGTTCTTGGATGAAGCTTTTAAGCAAATCCGAGTTAGCTTGTTTGTCAAGTATGCTTGACAGAATTCTGTATTGACAAGGATGATGTAAATATCACAGTTAGTGATTAAGGGAAGTGAGTGGGCTATCTCATATCAAAGAGGTTGTTCTTCGATAAAGTCTTCATTGGGTAGATATTAGGATATAAAGTTATAAACGGGGGAGTTTAGCTTTTTAACAGTTCTACAGATAGTGGAGTCTTCTTCCTGGATTGGTATCCCCTAGATGTAGGTGAGTTGCACCGAACTGGGTTGATAATTGATGTGTTTTTTTATCATTCTGCAGATTTACTTTTCTGTTTGGGTTCATGATAAACATGTTGGATTAGATGTCGTAACATCTGTGTTATTGTAGTTCTGATATTCAAGGTATCAGTCTGCTGTTGTGCCTCTGTGTTTAAATGTTTATGCAGAACAAAGTCGTGACATGTGTTAGGACATCTGCTGTCTGCATTGCCAGAATTTCAATTAGTATGAGAGCAGGCATCCTGTCTGTTTCTGTATGAGATCTTTGGGAGATACTTTCTAGCGTTTAAACAAGAGGATTTTTGAAGATCAGATCAATCAACTCAGACATACTCAAGGGTATTAATGGATGGGATGGATGTTCTAGATTGAAGGTAACAACCCAGAGGTTGTTCATGTTGTTGAGGAGGTTCTATAATAACTGCAAGAGAAGTGGCTAGTTGTCTTATTGGGGTGTCTTATAAGATGTTTTGACTTCTTATTAGGGAAAGTTGAATTTGTTCCTTGGTGGTTCTACTGCATGTGTTTCTGATGGAAGAGCTCTAGAATTATGGGATTCTAGAGTTGTTGCTGAAGACAGATGGTTGGAGGTCTCAATCGTCGGCCTCTATAGTTGAAGATATCTGCATCTTTTTATTCCAAAGTCGGGAGCGATGGAATGGAAGGAGTTGGTGAAAGATGTCTGTTATGGTGAATTGGTACTTGGAAGATTGGTTCCATTATACAGTCTGAAGTCAGTTGAAGAGGAGAGGAGTTGAGTTTAGGTTTATCAAGTTCTTGCTCTGGGAGTTTGATAAATTATTTATCGGCTAGGTTGTCAAAGATACTTGAGAATTCTCTCAAGTCCACTCATAAAGGCGTCTCAGTCGTGCATCTGGAGTCTTCTAGTTATTCTTCTGACTAGAAGGTGTTTTTATGAAACACAACCTGAAGAAAGTGGAGGTGATTTATTTTCACCATCCAAAATAGCAAGGAAGGATTCATCACTCTTAACCCTAAGGGTGGATCCAATCTGATTGGAGTTCTCAGAATTGTTGAGGTAAATAGGATTCGTTCAGAGAGAATCTTAGTTACTTGAGTCAAGGGTGGCAGCCTTGGTATCTCAACACGGTGTGTTAAAGAAGATACTTGCAAAAGATTAAATACTTGATAAGTGTTCATGAAGTGATCTTGTGGAGCTTAGCTACAGTAGTAAAGAAGGGTTATTGGACAAGGATTTAAGATTAATTTCTAATTGTAGAATTCACAAGAATTTAAATGGATTATCCTTGAAAGTCAATATTACTGATGTTCAACAAGATGTTGGAACATCTCATCATCATAGTTTGTGTAGAATCATGGGAGGGGTACTGCATACGCTTTAGCATCTGTTTTAGTCTTGGGTGTTGACCTAAGAATGGGCTTCAGTCTAGTGTGACAGAAGCATGTGATCTCTGGAGAGTTTCCTGGCAAGAAACTGGTCTGGACTTTGATGTTGTTGAAGATGAAGATGAAGACATCATAATCTTGATGGTTATTTCTTAGATCAGTTTATTTCTGATCTTGGTACTTATGAGCATGGGATCTTGCTCATTTTGAAGGTCAAGGCTAAGTGGAAGTTATCTCTGGCTTTCTACAGTCTTCTTTACTAAGGAAAGTGGCATTCTTTGGTATGGCTATGGTGTAGTCTAGGATTACTTTATCTTCTGAAGATTCAGACGTGGCAGGTGTGAAGTCTTTTGAGTTTTAAAGCAGTTATTCATTAAGGTGTGAGCTTGAAGAGAATATCTATGATATGATTCAGCAGGATGGAGGTTGTCAACTCAAACTTGGTTGTTGAATCAAGTTTATGAGAGCATGGAACTCTTGTTCTATAATAGGGAGAAGGTTCTTCTAAGTGGCAGAAGGAGGAGCTAAATTCAGCAGTTGGATGTCGTATCAGAATGTTCTGACATCTAGCTTAACATCAGGATCTCAGCTGATGATGTGGCACATCAGCTTAAGATAAGGTGATCTATAGGAGAATGGAAGTTATGGATGCTTCAAAAAGGTTTATCTCATGCAGTTTGCGGGAGCTGTGGTTTGAGAAGATGTTACATGACTAGAGGCTTGGTGAATCCAAGATGTCTTGCTATGGAGCAAGTAGTTCATGTGACTTGAAGATTATATTTCATTGGTGGATCAGTGTATCTTGTGGGAGTTCTGAAGAAAAGTGAGATCAATCAAAAGGTAGAATTTGGTTGGTTTCATATTGTGCATTCAAGCAGGATGCTTGAAACTGATTGCTCTTGTGCAGAAGGGTAGTTGGTTGAAAACGCAAGGAGGTTCTGGTTCTCTTGGAGCTTGTGGTAGAAGTTCTAGGTTGAGGATGGAAGTATACCTTCTTTTGGTGGATGAGAGTTTATTTCTCTCTGGGTTTCTGAAGTTCTCTTTGTTCAAGCTGGTGGCGCAATGTTGTGTGAAGATCTTCAGTTGGATTACTATTCAGATAGTAAGTCCAGTGGTGGAGCATATCAAGAACCATGGTGTGTGGTGTTTGTGAAGTGTGAAGGATGTCCTAACTGATGTTAGAACATTTTTTGTTGGTTATCCTTGGAGGAGGATTCTTAAGTTCTAGTCTAGGAACTTGTTGCCTACATCGTGTATAAGGAGTATTTATCTTGTCATACGGGAGAATGATGGAGTAGAAGAACTGCCTTGGAAGGATGGTGTAGAGAAGACTAAATGGATTATATGTTGATTGCATGAAAGTCTGAATATGGATATTCACCAGTTGATCAGAAGTATTCCAGGTTATCATACGGGAGCATGGTGAAGGAATAGTTGTCTTGGATTGTTGGGTGTCTATCTATTGATTGACCTTGCTAAGGTCAGATGAAAAGCTTGTGGAGGGGATAATGCCCCTATTGGCAAGTCATGCTAAAGGGAAGTGGATCAGTTTGGCAGCTGTGAAGTTCAGAAGCATGTATACGGTATCAGACACCGTTGAAAGAAAACAAACTAAGAGGTAAGGTATCTTTTTGAGGAATATGGATCATTCCAGATCAATTGGATTGTATATCAGGGAACAAGAAGATCTATACATGAGAATTCAAGAGGAATTTGTTTGGTGTATGGATAGTTTCTGGACGAGGGGGATCAATGGAGCTTTGATCTTAATCCAAGAGTTTGTTAATTTAGGATGGTGATTCTAATGATTCCTCAATGGGAGCATGATGGTGTTCATGTGAGAGTGATTATTGATTCTTGTCAGAAGAAGAAATAAGTGGAGTTGATGATTATGTTCAGCAAGTAGGTTGGACAGAGGGTGCGCTCTTGAAGACATGAAGATGCGTCTTATGTTTTCCATTCATCAGTATAATGTTTATTGGAGGAGCACTGGTTATCTTAGATAGGGGGAGTTGCTTCTTAATCTAAGGTAGGTTACTGCAGGGGTGCAGTTCTGAATCAAAGCTTGTGTTGTGTGTCAAGCAAGTTGTGATTATGTTTCCATCCTGGGAAGATGAGATGTCAAGAAGGATATCTTGACATTACTGTTGCAAGGTCATGGGGGACTTGACAGTATAAAGTTAATTCCATCATTTAAAATGTCAATACAAGTATCTTTGGGACTAACTGAAATATGTTTGAAGAAATATCTTAACATCTTGGTCAGTTATTCTTGGTCTTCTATTTAAAAAGATTATTCTTGGGACTCATCAAAAGGATGGTGACTGTGCTTCAGATGGACTGAACAAGAGTGACGAATGTCAGGACATTATTTATGACCAGAGGGTGGGTCCCAACTGGCTGTCTTGAACGGTGAAGAGTGCTTCCTAGAGAAGGCATAGGTAACATGTGTCTTGATACAAGTGTTCCTCTTGGACGGTTACTCTTAAAAGTTGACACAGTCTTAGTTGGGCAGAGCACAATTATTAATATTGAATTTACCTACCTGAACTTATTTCTCCATTGAATTATTCAGCGGTAACTTCTTGGGACCATGGATCTCTAGAGGAACCGTGTAGGTATTTAAAGAGTGGATCTGTTTGTGGAATTCCAGACTGTGGGTTGATTCATCATGTCTTTCATTCGTGTTTGGATAAGTAACATATGGTTATGGAACTGTATTGGCTACTTTTGTCAATTTTTGGCTAAAAAGGGGGAGAATGGCTTTGTGGTGATGTGTCTTTCAACACACATCTGGTGCATCCTTGCAGTTGTTTTGCAAGTATGTTCTAACATTCTATCTGAGTCTTTCCCTTTGTGCCTTGTGATTTGAGTTAGGAAGAAGGTTGTGTCTTGTGACCTAAGTTACATGCTCTGTGTACTCAATGTTACGACCTTCTTATGGGTTCTCTTATGCCTCTTAAGAGGAATATTTTTCCCTCTGTGGCAAGTACTGGTTTGAGGGGGAGTGGGCTATGTACTCTTCCTCATGTACACCAATATACAACTAGGAATTTCAAGGGTAAGAAAGAGTCTCAGAAGTGTTCCAATCATATCTACTAAACGCCGAAATTTCTTTTTCTGGCCAAAGGAGTTTTAAACAAAAATTTGTCAAAAGGGGGTGATTGAAAGCTCTGCTGATTTGAGCAAATTTTTGGAAAAACAGAATGTCAAAAGATGAGTTTAAACATGAAGAAGTCTGATGAAAGAAGACTGGTCTGTTATGATGTCTGAACGGATGTCTCGACATCTTGATCTGATATTGCAGGATGTTTCTAAATCTGTTCCAAGATTTAAGGAGCAATCAAAACATGGATCAAGGAAGAAATAAACAGAAGATTTGAAGCCCAAGGAAACTGAATCCTATAAAAGAAGACTTAGACCTAGGATTTTGCATGCCTTTTGTAACCTAGTTCTCTTGCGTAAGAAACAAGGGTTTAGGGTTTGAGAGTCGTTGGCTCTCTAGGTTGTAAGTCTCCCTTTGTATCAGTTGATGCATTGTGGCAGATATAGGTGTCGCATAGATCCATAAGCCTTGAGGTATTGAATTGTGTATTGTTCTTGGATGAAACTTTTAAGCAAATCCGAGTTAGCTTGTTTGTCAAGTATGCTTGACAGAATTATGTATTGACAAGGATGATGTAAAAATCATAGTTGGTGATTAAGGGAAGTGAGTGGGGTATCTCATATCAAAGAGGTTGTTCCTTGATAAAGTCTTCATTGGGTAGATATTAGGATATAAAGTTGTAAACAGGGGAGTTTAGCTTTGTAACAGTTCTACAGATAGTGGAGTCTTCTTCCAAGATTGGTATCCCCCAGATGTAGGTGAGTTGCATCAAACTGGGTTAACAATTGTTGTGTTTTTTTATCATTCTGCAGATTTACTTTTCTGTTAGGGTTCATGATAAACATGTTGGATCAGATGTCGTAACATTTATGTTGTTGCAGTTCTGATATTCAAGGTATTAGTCTGCTGCTATGCTTATGTGTTTAAATGTTTATGCAGAACAATGTCGTGACATGTGTTAGGACATCTGCTGTCTGCATTGCCATAATTTCAAAGGTGAATGGTCGGAACAAAGTTTCACAGATTTTCTAGATTTGTTGAAACAAATGCTATCAGAAGATAACAATTTTCCAGATCGATGTTATAAGGCCAAGAAGATTTTGTGTCCAATGGGTTTGGAGTATGTCAAAATACATGCAGGCCCTAATAATTGCATATTATACAAGAAAGAGTATGAAAATTTGGATCAATGTCCAAAATGTGGTGAGTCGTGCTACAAGTTGAAGAATAACAATGGTGATGACAATCACAATGTTAGTAAGAAGCGTCCTCCTGTAAAAGTGTTATGGTACTCTCCAATAATTTTGAGGTTAAAGAGACTTTATGCTAATGTGAATTACGCAAAGAATATTAGATGACATGCAGATGAAAGAAATGTGATGGAAACATTCCTCATGCAACTGATTCTTTGCAACGGAAGAAAATTGATTCATTGTTTCAAGATTTTGGCCTTGAGCAAAAAAAACCTTAGGCTTGGGCTTGCCACAAATGGAATGAACCCTTTGGTAATCTGAGCACTAACCATTCTTCGTGCCCTGTTCTTCTCACGATTTACAACCTATCTCCTTGGTTGTGTAAGAAGCGCAAGTATATGATGTTAATTATGATGATTTATGGACCAAGACAACCTGGAAATGACATAGAAGTTTATCTAAGTCCATTAATTGAGGATTTAAAACTTTTGTGAGATAAAGGTTTTGAGGTTGATGATGCATATTCTGGTGAAAAGTTTAAGATGTGTGCAATATTATTTTGCACAATCAACGACGTTCCTGCATATGGTAATTTGGATGGGTATGGTGTCAAAACACATAAAGCATATCCTATATGTGAATCTGATACATGTTTTCACCAGCTTTAGTTTGGAAAAAAGACTGTTTACCTTAGGCATCGAAAATTTCTAAAACTCAATCATCCTTATCGTAGATTGCAGGAAACTTTTAATGGAGAGCAGGAGTTTGAAAGAACTCCTAAACCTTTAACTAGTGATGAAGTTTATCAATGATAAGAACACCTTAATATTGTATTTGTAAATAAAAAATATTGTCCCGTTGAGAGAAATATTTTGAAAAGAGAACTATGTTCTTTGATCCTCCGTATTGGTCTAGACTTGATGTAAGGCATTGTCTTGATGTGATGCATGTGGAGAAAATATGTGTGATAGTTTGATAGAAAAACTTTTAAACATTCTAGGAAAGACTAAAGATAATAATAATTCTCATTTAGATATGGTGGAGATGGGTATACGACAATAGTTGGCTCCAAAAGATAGAGGTTAAATATCTTATTTGCCTCCGGCATGTCACACTCTATCTAAAAAGGAAAAGAAAAGTTTTTGCGAGTGTTTTCATGATATCAAAGTTCCCCAAGGTTACTCTTCAAACATCAAGAAACTCGTATCAATAAAAGATTTCAAGTTTGTTGGCTTAAAATCTCATGATTTTCATGTCTTGATGCAACAACTTCTACCAGTGGCTATCTATGGCATCCTTCCAAAAAATGTAAGAGTAATTACAACCAAATTGTGCATATTGTTCAATGCTATATGTAATAAAGTTCTTGATTTAAAAAATTAAATAAATTAGAAGATGAGACTGCAATAATATTGTGTCAATTGGAGATGTATTTTCTTCCATCATTTTTTGACATTATGGTTCACTTACCTATTCATCTAGTCACAGAAATTAGATATTATGATCCAGTTTATTTAAGGTGGATGCATCAGATAGAGTGATACATGAAGATATTTAAAGGATATACGAAGAATCATCATCGACCAGAAGTTTTGATCGTTGAAATGTACATCAAAGAAGAAGCTCTTGAGTTTTGTTCAAACTATTTGTCAAAAACAAAGTCTATTGGAATTCCAAAGTCTCGTCATGCTGACAAATTTGAAGGTAGAGGTACTCAAAGTTTAAATGTTAAGTCAATGGGTCGGGATGTAGTACTTCAAGTACATTTCTATATATTGATTAATCTTATTGTAGTTGAACCTTACATAGATGCTAAAAAAAAAATTATAAAGAAAAAATATCTCTGAATGAATGACAAGTTGTTGTTGACACGACATAACAAGGAATTCATAAGTTGGTTTAATATGAGGATTTCTAATGATGATTGTGTACCTGAGACAATTAAATGGTTATTGTACATGCCAAAATTGACCATGATAACTTGGACGACATAAGACATTTCTAATTATTCCTTTTATACAAAAGCAAAAGATGATCGTAGTACAATGCAAAATAGTGGGGTTATGGTTGAGGATGAATCCATGTATTTCTCTAGTTTGCAAGATAAGAATCCTATTTTGGAAATCACCGCATTCTATGGTTTCATTGAGGAGATTTTAGAGATTGCTTATGTTACTTTCAAAGTGCCTTTATTTGAATGCAAATGGGTTCCAAATAACAATGGTGTACAAAATGAATTGTGTCATTGATGTAATACAATTTTTAGTCAAATTCAATTCAAAAATGGTTGTTTTGTTGTTTCTAGCCTGATATGATTCAGAAATATCCAGGTTTAAAATTTTGGAATACTGTAAAATTGAAATATATATATATATATATATATATATATATATATATATATATATATATATATATATATATATATATATATATATATATAACAAATTATATCACAACGGTTTTTAACTTAACCATTGTTAAAAGTAGAGTGCGCTATCCAGAATAATAAAAGACAAGAATGGCAAGGTTGGGATTCAAACCTAGGACTTATAAATTATTTCACAACGATTGTTTAAATAAACCGTTGTTATAAGTAGCGCACTACCTAAATTATAACCACAGTCTGTCACCCGTTGTGGAAACCACCTTGCATACAACCACATGCTACCTAACAACGGACGTGCAACCGTCATTATCTGTGTTTCACAACCGTCATTATATGTGTTTTCCATAGTAGTGTTTGTTGTTACGTCATCGCAATGGTGTGCGTTATTCCAACATTATGTGTGAAATTATGTGACCAAACGAACATAATTTCACCGTGATTGTAACACTCACTTTGGCACTTGAATAGAGAAGAATATGGATATCACATTGTTGATCATAATTTAGTACTTCATCCGTTTTAAAATGACTGTCGTTTAAGATTTTTGCACATAAATTAAAGAATGCAATAAGGTTGTCATAAGATATTATACAATTACTAAATTAACCTTATTAAAGTATTAGAAGTAATGTACATGGTAATAATTAAATAATAACACAATTGAAAAAAATCGTAATCATTAGTACATTCAAAAGTAAGAATGACAGTCATTTTGAAATAAATTTTATTTAATAAAACGACAGTCATTTTAAAACGGAGAAAATATCTCTCTTTTTCATTTGTTTTCAATATAAACACAAATTATCTTTTCCTCGATAAAATGTACAAATAAATTATAATGTTATAACGAATATAATGTACAAATAAATTATAATATTATAAAAAATTTAAAAGTATAAGCAATTAAGAAAATTAGTTCATCACTAATTGAAGATCATAAGAGAACGGTATATATGGCCAGTTTGTTTTAGCTTTAAAAAAATAGATTTTTTCTTTGTATTTTTGAAAATGGATGCTACAAAAACGTTTTTCAAAATATTACAAGTTTTTTTAAATTTGTTTTTTATAAATTAAAAGACTAATTTTGACATTCTATAACATAAATATACATTATTGAAGATCAAAACATAGTCAAAATCACAATTTTTTCAAATAGTTATATTTCTTATCGTACTTGAATAGAAAGGAGATTAATGGCCAGCAAACGTCGTGAGCTTCGCAACTCCGGTGGTGATGAGACGGCAGGGGGTGTACCTGCAAGGTACTCCGGTGCCAAAGTCAGGAAAAGGAGTAGGCAAGTACAGAAAGTAAGAGTGAGTTAGAATGTAATGTAACCTGACCCTCTCAAGTGAGAGGGGTATTTATAGGCTGCCCCCAGCGCAGGGCTAACGGTCATCTGCACTGGGCTGGATTGCTAGGCCCAATGCAGGTGACTGCCAGGGCTTACGTGGCATAGGGAAGACAAGTACGTGGTCTTCGCCCAGGGATAACTGTCCTGAGATCTCCGGGGAGTGGGCAGACCGACTCTTTTAGAGGGGGGTAGTTACCTAATGACGTGTCCCTGTGGGAGGAGCACGTGGAGAATGGGGAGGAGAGTCGTGGTATTTCCTCGTAGTAGGAAGTCTCTGCTCTACAGTAGGGCCAGTGAATGTGCCCGACAATGAGAAGAATTGGGCCGTAGAGGGCCTCATATAGCAGTATTGAGTTAGGCCTGCCCGACGGTAGGGCAGGCGTCGGCCAAGTCCAGAACAGGAGCCCCCAAGTCGTTGCTCCGAAGAGTCGGAGTAATGACTTAAGGGTTAGCCCCTCTGCTGGGACCTGTTGAGTGGGGCAGCGTGTCCGTGACACCGAGGTGGTGGACAATGTGGGAGATCAGGAGCAGGAGATGCTTGTCGGGCAGGAGGCCCGAGGACTACGAACTAATGATGGTCGACGATACGGGGAGGCGAAAGGAGATGGCCGCGTGCTTCGTGCAGGACCAAAAGGGAAACGGAAAGACGCGTGTGGGAATCCGAGTGCCACGTGTTGCTTGTCATCATTTCCTAGGGCGACTAGGCCTAGGGCACTCAAGCACCTAGGGAAGCCTCGAGTCCTGTGAGGGCCCTATAAATAGGGGTTGAGATCGTGCCATTTGCATGTTTCCACCTTTTTCGCTCTGAGTTTCCTCTCCTCCTCTCCAACTCTCATCGCCGTCCTTCTGTCGTACGCCGTTGCACGCCGCCGCACCAAGAAAACTTAACCACCATCTCAAGTAAGCTTCTGGCTCTTTTTCTCTTCTATTTAACTTTCCTACGGCGGTTTCTCCGGTGAACTGATGAAGTTCCCGGGGAGGTCACGGAGTTTCCGGCAAAACGGCGGAGCTTCTTTAGGTTTCCGATGAATACAACAGGGAGTTGGGAAGAGTATCTTGGGGACTTGATGAAGTTCCCGAGGATGTAGGATGAATCCCTTGGGGATATCGGACGAAGATGCTGGGGACCCGATGACGGTTCCGAGGACGTTCGATGAATGTCCCGAGGACATTGGGTGAACGGGATAAAGGTACCGAACACACTTGCGCGTGACCCCGATTACCGTGGTCGGAGGGGCGTTGCCCCGAGCAGTTCCCTGTGTCCTTTCTTCGCCTTTTCTCTTGATCAGCAGTGGAAAGGTGGATTTGATCTAGGCTATCGAATTCACCAGTTTCCTCTGATTTTTAGGTAAAATTGCCGTGAGGATCGCGATCATTATTCAGATAGACACTGAACCCGACCTGCCCGAGCCCGTCCAGCAACCCGGGGAGGTGCACCTTCGCAGGCTCGCGGATTGGGTAGGAGAAGAACCTTTACGAATTAGGTCGTGGTTTGCCCTGGATGACACGAATGCCTTTGCAATTGTCGAGGACGTTGCTGTAGGCGAGCGAGCAAAATGGACGGTCTTCAAACCTAGAGAGCACCACCGCATATGCTCGGGCTACCGGTGTTTAAGGTTCCCCATGTATGAGTTCATATTTAAGGAGACCGACACCATCTCCCCTTCAACGACTTCCAATGGGGGGTGTTCGACTGGTTGCATCTGGCGCCCTCCCAGCTCCACCTCAACGCGTTGGCCTTTATGCGGGTGTTCGAGCTGGTGTGTGACTACCTTGGCGTCGGGACCACTCTCCCCTTCTTCTTCCGTACCTTCCATCTACAACGTGCAACTGACCAGGGGTGACATAGTTGGGTCTCCTTCAAGCAACCGAAGAAGCTGTTCAAGGCATACTCAAATTATGTCCTGTGTTTCAAGGACAGGTTTTATTATGTCATGCCCGCCACGCACGAAGCAGTGGGGGCACTCTTTACCATCGTGAACGACGATATGGGGGAGGAAAGATTTGTGTCCAAGTGCCCCCTGGAGTGAGAGGAAGCACATTTCGAGAGTGGCACGGAGGCCTACATCGTGAAGCATAGTCAATTGGGTGTCGAGGACAAGGAGGCATTTGCGAAGATGGTCCAGTATGTCGCCGGCTTTAATCGGGCCGAATGTATAACCAAAGACGGGAATTTTGTCCTCGACGCATGGGGACAGGTCGTGACCGAACCCCGTTATATCAACACCAAGGCCCTCCTTGAGTGCAAGTCCAAGGGTGAAGCCAAAAGGTTCCTAGGTAGTAGCCCATTGCTTTGCTCGGGTGCTCACTTTATTTCATTTTCTTATGCTGAATTGTTTCTTGTTTTCTGTCGCAGGTCAAATGTCGAATGCCACCAAGCGAATCCTGAAGCTGGCCGCCACCCGGGGTGCCAAGAGAAGCAAGGGCCGGGTCCAAGAAGTCATTCAGACGGTGGTGCCGGTCGAGGGGGAAGTGGTTCTTTCTCTCCACAGTGCACCCAGTCTCCCTCTCCGGAGAGGACCCCTACCAAGAGGCCGCACCCCGAGGGACCTGTCCTCATGGACCTTGAGGGTCTTGTCCCAAAGGAAAAGTTCATGTTGCCTGCTTGTCAGCTTCAGCGGAACTTCTTCGGAGGGAGTCCCCCCGCTGTTGCCGAGGCTGAAGTGAAGACGATTCTGGGAATTGATAGAACGGCCAGGAGGTAGGAGCTTGCTGAAGATATGGCGTCCATGGTGCGAATCTTTGAGACCGCCTTGGTTCTAAATGATGAGACCAGCCCTGCTTCCGAGCTGCAAAAGCTGGGGGACGAATACCATGTCCTTGAGAGGGAGAAGGACAAAGCTGAGAGTGACCTGCAGGAGACCAAGACGAAGTGCGAGAACTACGTGAACGTCCTCCACGAGCTGAACGAGACTAATGCGAAACTAAAGAAAGCTCAAGAGGAACAGGATCGTCTCTGAGAAAAGGTTCTTGAGCCGGAGGCTGCCGCCAATCCAGCAGAAGATGAGACAGAGGAAGAGAGACGCCTCGTCAGCTGGGGTGCTCTGATCGGCAAGGTTCAGAAACTCGAGTAGGGCTATTTGGAGGACCTCGAGGTGGGTTTTAAGAGTGTTGTGGCGTAAATCGAGGCAGAAGATCTGGACATCCAACTTGCACTTGACAGAGTCAGCCCGTTCCATCGCGTGGTTGAAGAAAAATTGGTCGTTCCAGGGGAGGACGAAGACGGTGACGGGGAGACTGGTGCCCAAATCGAAGAAGAAACCGTTGTCTAGTTTCTTTTGTTTGCTCGGCCTGCGTGCCATTTTTCCTTTATCTTTGGTTGGTTCAGCCTGCGCGCCGTGATTTTTGTTATTACCTTTGCCCGGTCTGCGTGCCAGGGGCTTTATGACATTTTTATATGTGTTATTCACATAATGGGCTTCTTCCTGGTTTAATGCTTTGTCTTTTATTTATCTGTGTGTGTGATGTTCTTATGCTTGATGATATATCTATTTTTTTTGTCTAAGTACCTTAGGGGTGTTGCTCGACTTTGTTGGTCCTCGACAGTGTAGGGAACTGGCCGAGTGGTCGGAGCTGTATTCCGACCTTCAACGAGGCTAAGAGCTCAATCGAGGTCTTAGCTCTGCGGCGTGGAGCTGGGTTCCCTGCCAAACTAGTACGGCAACGGTGGAGCTCGGTTGAGGTGCCCCCGTCGGACCAAGGGTCCTCGCGCACACACAACGCGGGCCCTTGTCTTTTTGTCTCGAGGGGAGTTGCACTTGTACCTTAGTACGCCCCCGTAGTCGCGACGCGAATTTGTCGCGGGTAGCGTTTAATTGTAATACTGTTTAAGCTTTTCAGCATTCCATGGTCGAGAAAATTCCTCCCCGTGTAGATTTTTGAGGTAGTAGGCTCCTGTACCCATTTTCGCGCGGACGCGGTAGGGTCCTTCCCAGTTCGCAGCGAGCTTGCCTTCCCGCGAATCTTTCTGGTTCCTTCGTAGGACGAGGGTGCCTACTTGAAAATCACGCTTAATAACTTTGTTGTTATAACGTAGAGTTATCTTCTGGTTGAGCAAGGCTTCGCGAAGGGATGCGCCTAACCTTATCTCTTCGATGAAGTCGAGCTCCTCCCTGAGGCCTCATCGTTTGTCTCGTCATCGAGGGGAGACTCCGTTCTTCTCGAGGGTTCCCTCATTTCCATGGGGATCACCGCCTCTGTTTCGTAAGTCAAGCGGAAGGGAGTCTCCCCGATAGTGGAGTGCGAGGTTGTTCTATAGGCCCATAGAACGTTGGGCAACTCCTCGGTCCATCTTTTCTTGGCGTCGCCTAGTCACCGTTTCAGTCCTCGCAGGATCACTTTGTTCGCCTCTTCGGCTTGGCCGTTCGTTTGGGGATGCTCGGCCGACTTGAAGTGTTGCTTCGTGCCTAGTTTGGTGACGAAGTCTTGAAAGTTCTTGTCGGTGAATTGTGTCCCATTGTCGGTGACAATTGCTTGGGGTATGTTGAACCAGGCGAGTATGTTCCTCTTGTAGAAACGTAGTATGTTGTGAGCCGTGATTTTGGCCAGGGCATCTGCCTCGATCCACTTCGTGAAATAATCCACGCCGACGATCAGGTACTTGATTTGGTACGATCCTACGATGAAGGGCCCGAGGATATACATCCCCCACCATGCGAACGGCCACGGGGACGAGAGCGTTTTGAACTCACTGGGCGAGGCCAGGTGCATGTCCCCATGTCGTTGGCATCTGTTTCACTTCTTGACGTGTTCCATGGCGTCATGCTACATGGTGGGCTAGTAGTACCCTGCTCGTAACGCCTTGCGGGCTAGTGACCGTCCACCGAGGTGTTGTACATTAATCCTGAAATTTTGGTACCAGATGTGTGATGTTAAGTGAGATGTCACAACAACACACTCTGCAATGGACAATGCAATAACAGCAATAAATCTACACAATGAATTGTTCACCCAGTTCAGTCTAACTACCTACGTCTGGGGGCTACTAAGCCAGGGATGAAATTAACTACTTGTAGAATTAAATTACAAACTCAACAACCCAGTTGACAATCTCCTAATCTTAATTCCTACTAGTGACTTTCTACCTAAGAAACCACTTAGATATGAGAACACTACTCAATCCCTAAAACACTTCAGTGATATAATTCAAAGATCACACACTTTGAATAACCCTACTTGATTCTGCTTCACAGCTTTGATCAAGAACAACTCAAAACAACAATACCAATTCACACTAGAATGGTTTACAAAACATGCACGAAGATACAAAATGACTCTCAGTCTTTAGCTCACTTTCTTCGTTACTTTTCCTTCATTACAGATGCGCTTTATATAGCTATCTGAATTGAGCTTGGACATGCTTCAATATCTGACCTGATTTGTTGTTTAAAACTGAATCTTTAAAACAAATTTTCTCACTCAAAATCTTCTTAAATCTTCAGCCTTTAAACCTCCTACAAATCTGCATCAAATCTCTATGCAACAGAGAATATCTATCCCAAGATATCCGCAACCAATGAGACTACCTACTCTCCACAATTCCAGCTAAAACGCAAACCCTAACAACATCACAAACCTGATGTTATTAATTCTGCAGATCTAATGTCACAACATCACTTGTGACATCAGACATCCAACTTAACCACTTAAACACTAAACACAGCCCAGTGTTAAGACTTAATGTTGTGACATCACCCATATGACATCAAACATTGAACAACCTTTGTTTTACCAAAAATCCAGCCAATCCAAGAACTAACAATCTCCCACTTTGACTAATTTTGGCTAAAACAATCTCTGCACTTTCAGAGACTTCAGCAGCAGAATAAACTTCAATAATTTTTGAAACTTCAAGCAGCAACATCTTCAATACATAAAGACTTCACTTCACACAAAACTCTGCTGCAGCACCATCTTTAACAGCTACAATCTACAAACAGCTGCACATATTTCAACATTAACAGCAATGAGCATTCCCCCTCAATGCAACAACCAACATAGCAGCTGTTCAGCAGTTCAGCAATTACCCCCCCTCAATAACTGCACTTCTGTACTATAACATCAACAATCAGCTACATCCTCAGCAGGATATTCCTTGAATTTATTCCTTAGCATCAACTCCTTTGACAACATTTGACATATCAGAATATTTGACAACTCCAACTCCTTGGCTACTTCTTCTCCCCCTGTTTAGCCACAATTTGACAACCAAGCACAATTAACCTTCATGAATGCAAATTCCCAATTTACTTCTCAAACTCTCAAATTGGTTTGCATCTAATGCTTTAGTAAAGATATCAGCTAACTGTTTTTCTGTAGCTACATGCTCCAATGCAACAACTTTGTCCTCAACCAATTCTCTTATAAAATGATGCCTTATATCAATATGCTTAGTTCTGCTATGTTGAATAGGATTCTTAGAGATATTGATAGCACTCAAATTATCACAGTACAATGTCATGACATCTTGCTTGACATTATATTCAGTTAACATCTGCTTCATCCACACGAGTTGAGAACAACTACTCCCTGCTACTATGTACTTAGCTTCAGCAGTAGAAAGAGACACACAGTTCTGCTTTTTACTAAACCAAGATATCAGATTATTCCCTAGGAAGAAACAACCCCCTGAAGTGCTTTTCCTATCATTAGCACTCCCAGCCCAGTCAGCATCACAATATCCCCTTAACTCAGTCCCAGAACCATGACTATACAGCATCCCATAGTCACTAGTGCCATTTACATATTTCAAGATCCTTTTCACTTGATACAAGTGACTAGCCTTAGGTTCAGATTGATATCTAGCACAAACTCCAACAACAAAAGCAATGTCAGGTCTGCTAGCTGTGAGATACAATAGACTCCCAATCATGCTTCTATATAAACTTTGATCCACACTGACACCATGTTCATCCTTGGATAATTTTAGATGAGTAGGAGCAAGAGTCCTCTTGTGATTAGCATTCTCTAGGCCAAACTTCTTCACTATGTTCTTTGCATACTTGCTCTGAGAAATGAATATGGAGTCCTCCATTTGTCTAACTTGTAGACCAAGAAAATAGTTCAGCTCACCAACAAGACTCATTTCAAATTTAGACTGCATCTGTTCCACAAAATGTTTCACCATAACATCTGACATCCCACCAAATACTATGTCATCAACATAGATTTGAGCTACCATCAGTTTTCCTCCTTCCTCTTTAACAAACAAGGTATTGTCAATCCCTCCTTTTCTGTAGCCATTCACAACCAGGAATTTAGTAAGTCTTTCATACCAAGCTCTTGGTGCTTGCTTCAAACCATATAGGGCTTTCCTTAGTTTGTACACATGGTCAGGAAATGTTGGATCAATAAATCCTTTTGGTTGAGCAACATACACCTCTTCATTTAAGTAACCATTCAAGAAGGCACTTTTAACATCCATCTGGAAAAGCTTGAATTTGAAATTACAAGCCACACCTAAGAGCAATCTGATAGATTCCAGTCTAGCCACAAGAGCAAAGGTTTAATCATAATCAATTCCTTCAACCTGAGTGTATCCCTGAGCAACTAATCTGGCCTTATTTCTGGTGACCACTCCTTGTTCATCAGATTTATTTTTGTAGATCCACTTTGTGCCAATCACATTGACTCCATCAGGCCTAGGTACTAGTTCCCATACTTCATTCCTCTTGAATTGCTCCAGCTCTTCATGCATTGTATTTATCCAAAACTCATCTGTCAAAGCTTCCTTGACATTCTTGGGCTCAATTTTGGAGACAAAACATGAACTTGCTACAACATCTCTTGACCTAGTCCTCACTCCAGAGTTTGGATCACCTATAATGAGCTCCTTTGGGTGGTCCTTTTGCACTCTGATGGAGGGATCTTTATGAGGTTGCTCAGCTTCAGGCTCAGCAGCAGCAACACTAGGAGTTTGGCTTCTGTCTTCAGCTTCTGGTACAACTTCACTAACTAATGTCTCAACAGCATCTAGGACATCATCATCTTCCTGCTTGTCACTGTCATCAATCACCACATTGATTGACTCCATCATCACCTTGGTTCTAGAGTTGAAAACTCTATATGCTCTGCTGTTAGTAGAGTATCCCAAAAATATTCCTTCATCACTTTTGGAATCCAATTTTCTTCTCTGCTCTCTATTAGCCAGAATATAACATCTACTTCGAAAAACATGAAAGTATTTAACATTTGGTTTTCTTCCCTTCCATAGTTCATATAGAGTGGATGAAGTGCCTCTTCTCAGGGTAACCCTGTTGTGAATGTAGCAGGCAATATTCATGGCTTCAGCCCAAAAATGATAGGGAAGTTTCTTGGCATGGATCATAGCTCTAGCAGACTCTTGGATAGTTCAGTTCTTCCTCTCAACTACTCCATTTTACTGAGGAGTAATAGGATGTGAAAACTTATGACTTATACCTTCAGCAGAGCAAAAATCTTCAAACTTGCTATTTTTAAACTCTCTTCCATGGTCACCTCTTATTCTGATAACCTTACTCTCCTTCTCTCTTTGGATTCTTTGACAAAGATCTTTAAAAACATCAAACACCTCTGATTTGTCTTTGATGAAGCTCACCCAGGTGTATCTTGAATAGTCATCCACAACTACATATGCATATTTCTTTCCACCCAAACTTTCCACCTGCATAGGTCCCATCAAGTCCATATGAAGTAGTTCCAAAACCTTGGAGGTGGTGTCATGTTGAAGCTTCGGATGAGACATCTTTGTCTGCTTCCCTTTTTGACAGTCACCACACACTTTTCCTTCCTCAATATTAAGTTTGGGAATTCCTCTAACTACTTCTGAGGAGATGATTCTCTTTATTCCCTTCAAGTGAAGGTGTCCCAACTTCTGATGCCAAATTTTGACATCATCTTCTTTAGCAAAAACATATGTGGAAGAATCTGAGTTTTGAGGCACCCAAAGATAACAATTGTCCTTAGACTTGGCTCCCTTCATAATGACTTCTCCTTTATCATCTTGGACAATGCATTCAGACTTTGTAAAGTCTACTGTGAATCCTTGATCACAAAGTTGACTAATGCTAATCAAATTTGCTGTCAGTCCTCTAACAAGAAGAACATCCTCCAGTTTTGGAGCACCAGCACAGTTTAGTTTGCCAATCCCCTTGATCTCTCCTTTGACCCCATCACCAAATGTAACATAGCCTAAAGAATGAAGCTTCACATCTACCAACAGATTCTTTACCCCAGTCATGTGCCTTGAACACCCACTATCAAAGTACCAATCTTCTTTAGTCGAAACTCTTAAGAAAGTGTGAGCTATCAAGCTGGTGACCTTGACTTTAAGGACCCATTGCTTCTTAGGCTTGGAAACCTGCCTTTCTTTATAACAGTTCTGTTTGGGAACAACCTGATGAGCCTTCTGTGGATACCCATGTAGCTTATAACAATAAGCCTTAATGTGTCCAAAACATCCACAATGGTGACACCTCCAACGTCTGTATTTCTTCTTAGATGGAGTTCTGTCATGATGTTTTAACATCACTGGTTTTGGGGTGATAGAACCTGCATCACTGGTGAATCCCAAACAACATTTGTCTCCAGCCATCTTCCCAATACTGAGAATGTTGACTAACGCATCAGTACCATTGTTCAACATTCTGATAGTTTTGGTCATAGAGTCCAGCTTATAGTTAAGCATACTGACTTCAGCTTCAAGTTCAGTCTTTTCTGCTTTTAACTGTACTATGGTTTCCTTCAGCTCTTCTTCTTCAAGACATACTTGCTCACTTCTCACGAAAAGATCTTTGTAAGTGACAGAAAGTTCATCGTAAGAAACCTCATCATCATAAGACTCCTCATCTGACTCATAAACCCCAACCACAACTCTAACAAGTTTAGCTGAATTTTCTTCAGATTCACTTTCTCTGTCAGACCAAGAAGCTGATAACCCTTTCTGCTTCTTTAGAAAAGTAGGACATTCCTTCTTGACATGTCCAAACCCTTCACACTCAAAGCATTGTATCCCTTTGTCGTTGCTAGATTTTTCTTCATCTTTAGACTTCTTCCCTTGTTCTCCTGATTTGTTGATGTCAGAGGTAATGTTCTTGACATTGGGATTATAACTCCTATTTATCCTCTTCATAACTTTGTTGAACTGTTTATCCAGCAAGGCAATAGCCTGAGACAGCTCCTCCTGAGAATCATCTTCTTTTCCTTTCTTGGCTTCTTCAAAACTGGAAACCAAAGCTATACTCTTGGACTTCTTCTCAGGTTCCTCTTCACTTAACCCTAGCTCAAATGTTTGAAGAGATCCAATAAGCTCATCAACCCTCATTTTGCTTATGTCTTGGGCTTCTTCAATTGCAGTCACCTTCATCTTCAAACTTTCAAACTTCGATGTTAGAATCTGAAGTCTTGACATCTTAACTCTAGATGTTTCTTCATATGTAGCCTTCAAAATATCCCAAGCTTCCTTAGCAACTTCACAGGTATTGATCAACTTGAATATGTTTTTATCCACTCCATTGAAGATTACATTCAGAGCTTTGGAATTTCCAAGGGAAAGCTCATCTTCTTCCTTGGTCCATTCTTCTTCAGGTTTCAGCTTTGAGGTACCTTCTTTATCTTTGCCAACATCATCTTTCTCACACACAACAAGTACTTTCCACTCTTTAATAATGGCCTTCCATGCCCTGATGTCCAAGGATTTTAAGAAAGTAGTCATCCTTGGCTTCCAATAGTCATAATTGGATCCATCCAAAATAGGGGGTCTGTTGACAAATCCTCCAACCTCTTTGTCCATCTTTACACCAGAAAGTAACTTCCCTAGATCTCACCCAGAGACAAACAGGATGCCTGCTCTGATACCAATTAAAATTCTGGTACCAGATGTGTGATGTTAAGTGCGATGTCACATCAACACACTCTGCAATGGACAGTGCAATAACAGTAATAAATCAACACAATGAATTGTTCACCCAGTTCGGTCTAACTACCTACGTCTGGGGGCTACCAAGCCAGGGATGAAATTCACTACTTGTAGAATTAAATTACAGACTCAACAACCCAGTTGACAATCTCCTAATCTTAATTCCTACTAGTGACTTTCTACCTAAGAAACTACTTAGATATGAGAACACTACTCAATCCCTAAAACACTTCAGTGATATAATTCAAAGATCACACACTTTGAATAACCCTACTTGATTCTGCTTCACAACTTTGATCAAGAACAACTCAAAACAACAATACAAATTCACACAAGAATGGTTTACAAAACATGCACGAAGATACAAAACGACTCTCAGTCTTTAGCTCACTTTCTTCGTTACTTTTCCTTCATTACAGATGCGCTTTATATAGCTATCTGAATTGGGCTTGGACCTGCTACAATATCTGACCTGATTTGTTGTTTAAAACTGAATCTTCAAAATAGATTTTCTCACTCAAAATCTTCTTAAATCTCTAGCCTTTAAACCTCCTACAAATTTACATCAAATCTCTATGCAATAGAGAATATTTATCCCAAGATATCCGCAACCAATGAGACTACCTGCTCTCCACAATTCCAGCTAAAACGCAAACCCTAACAACATCACAAACCTGATGTTATTAATTCTGCAGATCTAATGTCACAACATCGCTTGTGACATCAGACATCCAACTTAACCACTTAAACACTTAACACAACCCAGTGTTAAGAGTTAATGTTGTGACATCACCCATATGACATCAAACATTGAACAACCTTTGTTTTACCAAAATTCCAGCCAATCCAAGAACTAACAAATCCCCTTGTGGATCTCCTGGAGTATGTCGGGGACCTTAGACTCCTCGACGAATCTGATAAGAGGGATCGAGAAGCCGCGTCTATATAGCTTGTCCTCGACAATTGTGTAGGAGCAGGCATGTCGCCTAACGACTTCGGCGTCTTTAGGGTCGTCGGGTAGCTTGTCCGTGCTAAGGTACCCATATACCAGGGTCATCCAGCTATGGCTATCTCCAATGGCGTCCACATCATCCGCGGGGATGATTTTTTCGATGCTCGGATGAGAGAGCACCTCTTGAATGACGGATTTGTTCCCGCCCTTCTTCCTTGTGCTCGCGAGTTTCGTTAGCAGTCCGCTCGAGTATTGTGTTCGCGCGGGACGTAACTCACTTCCACCGAGGAGAACTTTTTCATCGTTTCCTTCACTAGAGTCAAGTATTCGATAAGGCTGTCGTTCTTGGCCTGGTACTCTCCCCGTACCTGGGAGGCCATGAGCTGAGAGTCGGTGAATATTTTGAACTATTTGGCCCTGAGGTCTTCAGCTAGGCGTAACCCGGCGAGGAAAGCCTTGTATTCGGCCTGATTGTTCGACGTCGGGAAGGACAATGTAAGGGAGACTTCGATCAGGATGCCTTCCTCGTTCTCGAGGATGATGCCTGCTCCAATGCCTTTCGATTTGGATGCTCCGTCGACGTAGATCAACCACTTTTGGGACCCGTTGGTCGAAGGATCTGGGAGGGTCATTTCTGCCATGAATTCAGCCAGTACTTGACCTTTTAGTGCCTTCCTGACTTCGTATTGGATGTCGAACTCAGCAAGTTTGAGCAACCATCTGAGTATCCTCACCGCCATGTCAGGCCTACCGAGGAGTTGTCTTATGGGCTGCTCGGTCCTCACCACGATCGTGTGGGCCAAGAAGTAATGTCGCAGTCTTCTGGCCATGGTGACGAGAGCCAGGGTGACCTTTTCGATTTATTGGTACCTAAGTTCTGGACCTTGGAGGGCTTTGCTGGTGAAGTAAATTGGCTTATTCCTGTCGGTGGTTTCTCGGATTAGGGCCGTACTACTGCTTTGCCCGTGATGACGAGGTATATGAATAACGTCTCCCCGCACTCTGGTTGTGAGAGAACTGGGGGTTGTGAAAGGACTTGTTTGAGGTGGAGGAGCGCTTGCTCGCATTCCTCAGTCCACTTGAACGTGGCTTTCTAGCGTAGAAGTTTGAAAAATAGGAGTGTGTAATGTGCGGACTTGGCCCGAAGCAGAACAACGAGGTCAGCATCTCGTTCAGTGACTGTATCGACTTTTTCTATTTCGGTGCTGGGATCTCGGAGAATGCCCTGCACTTGTTAGGGTTTGCCTCGATTCCTCTCTTGGTGAGGTAGAAACCGAGGAACTTGCCCGCCCGAACACCGAAGGTGCATTTGTCGGGGTTGAACCTCATCCTACATTTTCTCGCTATGTCGAAGACTTTCGTGAGATGGGCAGCGTGGTTGACTTCTTCTACAGTTTTGACGATCATGTCGTCCATGTAGACCTCGAGCAAGTCATCGATCTCTCCCCGGAAGACTTTCTTCATCATCCGCTGGTAGGTCGCGCCGACGTTTTTCAGGTCGAAGGGCATTACGTTGTAGTAGTAATTGCCCGACTCCGTCATGAAGGCGATGTGCTACTTGTTGGCCTTAGCTATTGGGGATTGGTTGTACCCCGAGTAGGCGTCCATGAAGGACAATAGTTTGAAACCTGCAGATTTTTCGTCAACTGGTCGATGTTAGGCAAAGGATAAGAATATTTTGGGCATGCGCGGTTAAGATCGGTATAGTCAACACACATCCTCCATTTTCCATTATTTTTCTTGACAAGTACAATGTTGGACAACCAGGTTGTGTACCTGGCCTCCAAAATAAAATTTGCCTCTAAGAGGTCTTTTTCAGCTTTTTTAGAAGCCTCCACTTTCTCGGGAGACTGCCTACGCCTACGTTGCACTATAGCCCTAGCGGCTGGATCTATAGTGAGCTGGTGACAGGCCACCTCTGGGTCGAGGCTGGGCATCTCTGATGCACTCCACGCGAGCAAATCAATGTTCTCTCGGAGGTATGCCTTCAGCTGCTTCTTCGCCAGGTCGGGGAGCCCGATGCCGATCTTCACGCTCCGATCTGGATCATCTCCGAGGGAGACGAGCTCGAAGTCTCTGTCTGGGATGGGGCGCGTTGGGCGGAGAGGCTGCCCGTTGGCTTCAGCTGGGAGGTCATTGTCTGCTGCTCCGCCCTCTTCCTGCTCGCTGGGGAAACGACTGTCGAGGTCCACCGCATTGACGCGCGGGAGTGGCTTCTGGACTACGTCTGGGGTTGACTTCTCTCCAGCCTTGGGCTTGACGTTGATCGAGCTCAGGCCCTTGGTTGCAGCTTAGAAGCTTCAATGTCCTCATGCATGGTGACGACCCGGCCTCTGGTTGTATAGTACTTCATCTTCAGATGGACTATAGATGGTACTGCCGTGAGTTCGGCCAGAGTGGTTCTCCCCAGGATGCATTGGTAGAGGGAAGGGCATTCGACCACTAGGAAGCGGGTCTTGACTTGTCGGGCAGTGTCCTTGCTCCCAAAAGTTACCATCAGTTCAACATAGCCCTACGGTCTGGTGGTGGTGCCGTTGAACCCTTGTAGATCCGAGCCCGCGTAAGGGGTCAGATGCTTTTTGTCGAGCTGGAGGGTCTCAAAGAGGTGGGCGTAAATGATGTCCACCGAACTCCCTTGGTCGACCAGGATTCTGCGAACGTCAAAATTTGCTATCTGAGCCCAGATCAGAAGGGGTATGGTGGAGTTGGGCGCGCCGCCCGGTAGTTCCTCGAGGTAGAAGGTGATGGGGTTTGACTCCCTTGCACCTTCTCAAAATTGGTAGTCTGCACCGAGGTCGCGGATTCCAGTTCATCGAACTTCCGCTTGATCGACCCGACATAGACCTTGCTGAAGCCTCCGCCGGATATAACCATCGCCGTGGGGAAGCTTTCCCACGTGTTGTAGGCTGTGACGGGGTCTTTAGGGAGGAAACTCGCCCACATGCTGCGAACTGCCTCGGGGTCCTCGATTCCTTCGGGGACGTAAAAGTTCTTTGGTCGAGTGACGCTTAGGGCGCCTTGCAGTCTATTTTCCCCGGAGGGAGGTGTCATCTCCTCGATGCTTTGTGTGTCTCGGGCATCTGGGTGAGGAGCGTTATTCCTCTTGGTATATGTTGGTAGCAGAATAGGGCAAGCAATAAAAATAATTTATTTTCGGAAGAATTCCCTCCGGGATTTATGTCGTGTCCACGGTTCGAGGGAAAGAATGTCGTTCGACAGTCTCGCGTTTATGAGTTTGGGGTTAAATGGTTTAAAACAAGAAAACTGAAAAGTAAATATTAAAACATACAACAAATTCATTCTTTAGTAAGACAAACTTATCCAGCATGCACATAATCGACTCCTCACAAACTTAAACTTACCGACCAGTTATACTTCACCTACAATACTCCCCAATATCACCCATCATCGCTTACAACAAAGGTTATGTCTAACGCAAAGTTGAGAGAACAACCGTGTTACCCTCGCCAACACTCTCGCACGCGACTCAAGGTACGGAGGCATTAAGCTTCGACGCCTATTGAAGATTGTTAGCTATTAAATCTATCTCTAGAGTCCAGAAACTAACAGATAATCATCCCTAATCAAAGTTTGCGAGGATTATCTCTAACGCAACTCAAACCCCGCACATAAAGCAAAAATCAGAGACAATCACCAAAAAAGATTTGTAAAGCAAGTTTTATACAATGCCATGGGCGAAAAATATACATGAGATCCTAGTCAATACATATACAAAACCCAAAAAAGAAGAAAAACACAAAGAAGAAGAGAAATGAACCAAACATCTCGCGGTTTGTCGGAGCCGATCGACGATCAATCCACCCCGGTTCATCCGTATGCAAGCTTCCATGTTGTTTTCTAAGCTAATCTATTAAAAATGAAGTTTGATGGAGTTGGAGCAAGAATCCCCAAAACCATCCTCTAAAAAGTGACTGAAATAAACTATATACAATTACAAATATGTCAAGTTCGCTTTGCGAACAAATCATTCGCCTAGCGAACCTCAAATAATGGCACTTAAGTGCCTCTGAAATGTTAAACCGCCTTTGCTTTTCTTCGTGAGTTCGCAATACGAACGATTTATTCGCAAAGCGAATGCTCGCCGCACAGTTCGCAAAGCAAACCTTGGTTCCTTTTTCCTCTGCCTCAAACTGGGACCATTCGTTGGGGAACTCGCCAGCCATTCACAAAGCGAATATTCGCTGGTTCACTCGCAAAGCGAACAAGCTGAACTTTCTGGTTTTCTTTAGCTCCCTTTTATTGCTTCAAATGACACATCTTAGAGCCTTTATTGCTCATTGCTCCAACAATGCTTAATTACCTACAAAATGAATGGAAAACCATTAATCTTTACATAAATGAATCAAAAACACAAACATATACTAACTAACGTATTTATACACAAAGTGGGGTTTATTCAACAAATTTTAACACAAAGTTACGATAAGTGCAACAAAACTTATATACAAAAATAGGTACATTTTACACTTATCAACTCTCCCCAACTTACATAATTGTTTGTCCTCAAACAAGAAACAAACAACTCAATGAAACCGAGTGATAACCAAAGAATCACGAATCAACAAGTTTTGAAAAACGAAAAACAAATGTAATGGTTCAATCGAAAATGGTACACACAAAGTAAATACTTACTACTAAACTACGACGACAACATAGTCATGAAACAAATGCAAAATACAAAAATCATGCCAAAAATTCTAAAACAACACAAGTTCAAATGTGAATCACACCTAGCAAAAACAATCATCAGTGGATGAAAAACACAAAATGAGGTTTTTATCACTCACACAACAATCATGCAAACAATAGACTAAATTATGCAACCATCCAAAAATTTCCCTTGAACATACAAAGGCAAGAATCACAAGGGCTTTTCAAGGTTGTAATGTGGTCGGGCAAACAAACAAGAGGCAATTTCTAAAGGTAATTAAAACAAAAACTTGCCTAAACCTAAGGGAGTGATAAACTCACAAAAGTTCAAACACCAAATTCCAATCAACTTCTTCCAAAATCCCAAGTGTTACACAACACACAATACTTATTTAGCACAATTATTTGAACTATTTTTATTTCCTTTTTCAAGGATTTTTTGTTTGTTTCTTTCTTTCTTTTTCTTTTCTTTTCTATTTCATATTTTTCTCTTTTTTTTTCTTTTCTTTTTCAACCTCATAGAAAACAACCAATGAGTAAACAATCATTCTCTCCCCAACTTGAATTCAACCACATCATCATGTGAATACTCCCTACTTTCTAAGGCAAGGTAAAAATTCATACAACAACACAAAAAGTTGAGGGTTCAAGTAAAAACAAAATCCATTCAAAAGTTAGTGAACTAAATACTCATAGACAAGCATTAAGTTCAAATAAAACATGGATCAAAAAGCTCAAAGGGGTTACGAAAGATCACACGCTCATAAGGTGAATGACTATTTGGCTAGGTAGTTGTGCTCAAAATGAAACAAAATGCCTTGATCCTTTTCATGCTTTCATATAATCAACACAAACAACAGATTAAGCATAATAAAATCCAGTTAGAACAAGAATGTTGGTACTCCATGCATATATGAACAATAGAAGGCTTCCTCACAAAAAGGGTGGGAACTAAAGTGATTCACAAATGAACAAGTATACGAAAGAATGAATGGCATAGAAGTTTGTAAAATGCCTAAGTATCATGAATATGATAAAGTATAGAAAGCGATAAATACATACCTCGGACGTGTACAAAACTTAACAAGATCATTACCATACATCCGCAAGTTGAAACGATCAAACTTGGAAAAACACCAAATTTCCTCAAGCTATTCAAATCAAGTTCATTGACAAACATGAAAACTATTAATATTAACAAACTGAAAAACCGGTAGAAAATTCATTAAACAAGTTGTAAAGTGAAGATTTGAGAATTTACGAAAAATCTGAGTATAACTTGTTTAATGAATGTTCACCACACTACCTAAGGTAAACAACAACAAAAGAAAAGAATACACCATGCTTGTTTTACGTCGTAAGCTCGACGCCTTTACAATGCTTAGCTAGTAACTTCCTTCCTTCATGCCATGGTGATGCCTCACCGCGCAAACCAAAAGCAAGTGTCCTAACCAAACACTTAAACAAACGTTAATCTATAAGTATCAGAATAACAAGTGAAAATATACAATATATACGATGTCTACAAAATTCAAAAACAAAGAAACTATCGCAATGCGATTCAATATCAAAACCAATCCCCGACAACGGCGCCATTTTGTTGGTTGCAAAATAGGGAAAGCAGCAAAAATAATTTATTTTCGGAAGAATTCCCTCTGGGATTTATGTCGTGTCCACAGAGATCGGTTCGAGGGAAAGAATGTCGTTCGACAGTCTCTCGTATTTATGAGTTTGGGTTTAAATGGTTTAAAACAAGAAAACAGAAAAGTAAATATTAAAACATACAACAAATTCATTCTTCAGCAAGACAAACTTATCCGGCATGCACATAATCGACTCCTCACAAACTTAAACTTACCGACCAGTTATACTCCACCTACAATACTCCTCAATATCACCCAGCATCGCTCACAATAAAGGTTATGTCTAACACAAGTTGAGAGAACAACCATGTTACCCTCGCCGACACTCTCGCACGCGACTCAAGGCACAGAGGCATTAAGCTTCGACGCCTATTGAATATTGTTAGCTCTTAAATATATCTCTAGAGTCCAGAAACTAATATATAATCATCCCTAATCAAATTTTACGAGGATTATCTCTAACGCAACTTAAACCCCGCGCATAAAGCGAAAATCAGAGACAATCACCAATAAAGATTTGTAAAGCAAGTTTTATACAACGCCATGGGTGAAAAATATACATGAGATCATAGTCAATACATATACAAAACCCAACAAAGAACAAAAACACAAAGAAGAAGAGAAATGAACCACACATCTCGCGGTTTGTCAGAGCCGATCGACGATCAATCCACCCTGGTTCATCCGTATGCAAGCTTCCATGTTGTTTTCTAAGCTAATCTACTGAAAAATTAAGTTTGATGGAGTTGGAGCAAGAATCCCCAAAACCATCCTCTAAAAAGTGACTGAAATGAACTATATACAATTACAAATCTGTCACGTTCGCTTTGCAAACCTCAAAAAATGGAACTTAAGTGCCTCTAAAATGTTAAACCGCCTTTGCTTTTCTTCGTGAGTTCGCAATATGAATGATTTATTCACAAAGCGAATGTCCGCTGCATAGTTCGCAAAGCGAACTTTGGTTCCTTTTTCCTCTGTTTCAAACTGGGACAATTCCCTGGTGAACTCGCCAGCCATTCGCAAAACAAATATTCGCTGGCTCACTCGCAAAGCGAACAAGCTGAACTATCTGGTTTTCTTCAGCTCCCTTTTATTGCTTCAAATGACACATCTTGGAGCCTTTATTGCTCATTGCTCCAACAATGCTTAATTACCTACAAAATGACTGAAAAACCATTAATCTTTACATAAATAGATCAAAAACACAAATATATACTAACTAATGTATTTATACACAAAATGGGGTTTATTCAACCAATTTTAACACAAAGTACCGATAAGTGCAATAAAACTTATATAAAAAAATAGGTATATTTTGCACTTATCAGTATACTGCTTGAGACGCCTCTCCTTGATTAGGATCTCAATTGCATCCTTGAGGTGGATGCAGTGTTCGGTGACATGTCCGTGGTTCCAATGGAATCTGCAATATTTGGACTTGTTAGTGTTTGATTTGGGGGGCGTCGGCTTTGAAAAGCGGACACCCCCTTTATGAAATTCTGAGTTGGGGCACTCGGAGAGAATTCGCTCACGGGGAGCGTTGAATGGAGTGTACTCCGTGAACCGGCCAGATGGACCTCTCGGCTCGCGAGAGTACCTGGGATGGCCTTCGCGTCTTCTCTCTCCCCCGCGCCGGGGGGCAGTAGAGTCTTCATCCTTGGAGCTCCGGGGGCCCTCTTGGTGTCGCGAGTCTCGGGCAACGTGGACGGCCTCCGAGTCTTCGAACTGGATATACGACTAGGCTCGGTGGAGGAGGTCTTCTAGTTGTGAGGTCTATGGATGCCCACAGATTTGGCAAAATCGGTCCCGTGACGCAGTCCCCGCTCGATCAGGAACTTTTTCATGTCGTTGGTAGTGGGTACCTCGACGGCTTCCCAGTTGAATCTCTCGATGTAGTCTCTGAGAGATTCGTTCCTCCCTTGGAGGATGCTGTCATACCCCAAATTTTGACCACTAATATTTCCCATCATTGTGCAAATCATCATCACAATATGGATGTACCTTTGTGCCTCATCAATCTCCTCAAGGAATTGTTGAGCATTCACTACAATCAAGCTTAGGGTTTCAAGCCCTCTCAGAGCCTTTAGACAAAGGATCAATCAAGGAATGACATGATCTTCAACTTGTCTAACATCTCAAACACCCACAGAGGATCAAAAGGACTCCCACATCAAGAATCAAGCACAAGAGTGCAACATTCCAAGTGGATCAAGCCTCAAGTTCATCTAATACAAAGTCAACTGACGCAGAAAGTCAAAGTTTGACTTTTGGTCAACTATGAGCTTCACAAGCCATTACTCAAGAAAATATGATGGATGGTTTAATTTGATCAAATTTAAATCAAGAAATCATGGAAAATTGCATAATTGATTAAATTGAAGGAAACTTAGAAATTTTTTCTAAGTTAAAATCATGTTCAAGTGCACAACTTTTCAAGGTTGTAACTATTGATCCAAGCATCCATTGATTTTGCGTAAGAGATACTTTTAAAGAGGGTATTTGATACTTCAAAATTTTAGAAGGAATCAACTCAAAATATCATAAGGACTGAAAGATATAAGTGATCAAAGTTGGGAATTCTTAATGTCAGATGTTCCGACATTTCGTAGGACATCATTAATTATTTTTCCAGCAAGAATGTCCCAAGTTCAAGGATGTTTTTCTCCATGATCCAAGTTAATTCAAGCCAAACCTTGAGCATTAAAGTTGAAGTACATCATCTCAACTTTCCAGAAAGTCCTAGAAAGCTCATTTATCATTCTCGAGCAGAAAGTTATGATCTCTGCAAAAGGCATTGATAAAACAGAATTTTCATGACAGCTTTTTCGACAGATTTGATCACACAAGTTCAAGGTCATTTTTGGAAACATTACAAGTCTTATCTTCACAAATCTTGAACATCAAAGTTGAAGTACGTTATCTCAGCTTTCCAGAAAGTTGTAGAACGTCCATTTATCATACTCGAGCAGGAAGTTATGGACTTTACAGTAAGGCTTGCTGCAGCTGTTTTTAGGACAGATTTTGTGCACTTTTTCTTGTGCCACACAGTTTTCAATCTTTGTCACCATGCAGGATAAGCATCAAAGGTGCAATTCACTTAAACTCAAAATATCATAGTGGATTAAAAAAGATAAGTGATTAGAGTTTGGAATTGTTAATGTTCAAAGTTGTCAAATGTTTGAACATTTCATAGGACATCATTAATATTTTTCCAGCAAGAATGTCCCAACTTCAAGGATGTTTTTCTCCATGATCCAAGTTGAACCAAGTCTAGGGTCAAACATCAAAGTTGAAGTATGTCATCAGAGCTTTCCATAAAGTCCTGGAACAACCATTTATCATTCTTGAGAAGTTATGGATTTTACAACAAGGCTTGCTGCAGCTGATTTTTAAGACAGGTTTCAGGACAGATTTGCACATTTCTTGTGCCACACGAATTCCAAGCCTTGTCATCACTTTGGACACATCTGAGGATCAAATCCAAGGGGGGTGATCTGATCTCCAAGCCTTCAAAGTCCTTGGAACCAAAAATAGTATGCCAAACCTAGAAAACCCTAAAAGAGGGACAAAACTCCAATTTTGTTTTGGAGCATTTAATGGATGCACCAAGGTGGCATGGACTGAGCTTCTTCCAACTGAATTCAGTCAAGATTCATCCAACAACAAGGGAACCAGCAGCCTATGCCCTAACCTTTAGTCAATGGCTAGAGGAGACTTGGATTCTCATTGATCAACATTGGCCAAACTTCTGCAGTAGTTGCCATTCATTATTGCTTGCAAAACAAACTTGCTCTACTATAAATAGAGCTCATTTGTGCTCAGTTTGAGTACACCAAAGCCATCAAACAGATGCTTTCCTCAAAATAACTTTCTTTAGGCAAAAATACCTTCTTTAGCAAGGTAATTCTGAGTTTTTGAGTTAGAGAGCATTTCCATCACAACTCATGATCCAAACACATCCAATATGTCATATCTAAGCTGTCCAAACTCTCATAAGTGACATATAACACCAAAATCACAAAGTCATCTCTCAAAACCTCAAAATTGGACTTTTTTGCATTTTTCAAGCCATGTCTTGATTCAGTCACTTTTTAGACCAGATAAAGCCTCAAACACACTCCAAATATCATCCTTGAACTGTCCCAAATGGTCCCCCCACCTGGAACACCATTTGAGAGAGTTGGCATTTTGGCCACTTTTGCCCATTTTGCAAGAAAGAGCTTAAACTTGCTCCAGAGGTTTCCAGCTGATTCCAACCATCCTAAAAGCTTCTAAGAGGTCATTTGAGGGTGTCCAAAGCATCAAATCATTTATGGAATAAAGCACTTGGTAGGTTGCACAAAATCTCCAAAAAAGAGGTAAGCTTCACAACTTGATTTCTTTGAATCATGCTTTCCTTTAATGTCCATATACATGCATCATATTGAACAATTCTTGAAGCAAAAATGTAGTCCTTAATGTTTATGATGTGATCCTCCTACTGTTTGCACTTTAACATGTTTATATGTGGAGTTTATGTTGTTTTAAAATCCATTTGCAGTTCTGGCTTTTTGCTTCGTGCATTCTGTACATTAAGTTTCAGTATGTATGAGTGATACCATTGGATTCCTTGCAAAAAATCGGTCAAGATAGGTTCTTACGGATTTTAATTTCGTTAAAAATTGAGAGAGTTATGAGTGTTGGAAGTTTGATAAAAAAGATGTTGAAAACTAAAAGAGATGTCGAATGTGATGTTGTGACATCTTTCCTCTTTTTCTTATTTTATCTTCAAAACTCAACCAATTCATTTACATAGCAAAAATCATCATTTTTCAATTTTGTTTTACACACTTCTTATTCATACTCCATAATATTTTAATCCACAAAAAATCACCAAAAATATTATTATTTGATATATTTTTAATATATTCAAAAATATTGTTTTAAATTGTTTTAAATGCTTTTAAAATGATTTCTTTTTCTTGATTGTTAAAACCAAAATGATTTTAAATATTCATGTGGATAAAATACTTTTCCATAAACCTTAATCATTGTTTATAACATGATTAATGATTTTATTTGATATTTTTATCATTTTTTACTTGATTTTTCTTTGAAAAATGCCTTTAAAAAAATGAAATTAGGGTTTCTTTGATTTTCACCCTAATAAATCTTTTTCAAACATTTTTGGGCCTCTATTAGAGTGTAAGACCCAACCCCCTTTGTAAACACACCGCCTTTTGGGCCTCAGTCATTGTATAAGTCCCACTGTATTTTCAAAATCTCGGCGCGATCTCCGTTTTCAAAACAAATAACCCTGGGCCTCTCCTTGAGCTGTAAGCCCCACCGCTTGTATAAAAATAAACCTTTGGGCCTCTTGAGAGAGTGTAAGACCCATCCATTTGTACAGAAAACCTTTTTGGGCCACAGCCACTTGTATAAGTCCTTGTACAAATTCAAAACCACAGTGCAACCACTGATAAAACCTTGGCCTCTCCTTGAGCTGTAAGCCCCAACAATCTTTTCAAATCACTTTATCCTTTGATTTTGAATATAATATTGTTATCAAAACTTTCTTTGTTGAACAAACTAACCAAACAGCATGGAAGCTCTACAACCGAGTAAGTGTTTACCCGCTTTCTTTATCCGCTTTTATATATATATATATATATATATATATATATATATAACTGTATTGTGGGGCTGCACACTGTAAGTCTTCTTTCACAAACTTTTATATACTTGTCAAATATCCACTGTGTAATACTAGTATAGTTATTTAGATTTTTCCCCGACAACTACGTCTAGCACTAGGTAAAGCCCTATTGGTCACTCTTAAATACAAACAAAACTAGATCCCCATAGGATTACCAGACACAGTCTTCCCTCCTCTTGGGGTTAAATAATATGGAGACGTGAAAGGCAGCATTCTCAGTGAACCCTTTCTCAGACTGTCACCCTTATAAATCGTCAAAGAGACTCTACTCCCCAGAGATGATCTTTTCTCCGTGAATGGCATCTCTTGAGTTTCTTCCAAATTCTCAGACTTTCCTGGCTTGATCTATTCTCGGTGAATGGCATGTCTTGAACTTCTCGGGGTTTGGGGACCCACAGGTTTCTTAAAAGCATCCCCGCCTCCTCTTGGGCATTGTACAAGGACCCTTCGGCTTCTTTAAAGCTCTCATGCCTTCTCTTGGGCTTAGTACAAGGACCCAGAGACCTCTACAGGTATAGGAACAGAACCTAGTCATCAATTTGCCAGAGCTGTCTTTCTGAGTCAAGTGTCAGACCAGTTAATGGGTTGACCTTCATCCCTTAACATACCAGCCTTCTCTTAGGCATCATAAAAAGATCTTTCACTACCTGAGAATCGATTTCTCAAAACACCAGTAGGCTTGGACAGTCTCAATACCCTTTGGATTTCCCATTTCCTTAAAGAACAAGAAATAACCCTGATCCTCTGATCAATCCTAAAGCACAACCTTACCTTTAATCGTTCCCCTCATAAGAACTGATTTTCTCTTTTATCCAACATACTGGACCTGTCACTAAACTAAAACAGTCACCAGCACAATAGCCTCCTCTTGGGCTTTGTACAATGATTCTACCCAGTGGAGCTAACCTTTTCAGCCTCTATCTCGGGCTTCGTACGAGATACCAAAACACTCTCTTGTTGAGTATAAAAGACTCTCTTGTTGAGTCAAACACTTTTAGCCTTCATCTCGGGCTTCGTATGAGATAGAAAATCACTCTCTTGTTGAATATAAAATACTCTCTTGTTGAGTCAAACACTTTTATCCTCCATCTCGGGCTTCGTACGAGATACAAAAACACTCTCTTGTTGAGTATAAAAGACTCTCTTGTTGAGTCAAACACTTTTAGCCTCCATCTCGGGCTTTGTATGAGATACAAAAACACTCTCTTGTTGAGTATAAAAGACTCTCTTGTTGAGTCAAATGCTTTTAGCCTCCATCCCGAGCTTTGTACGGGATACAAATCACTCTCTTGTTGAGTATAAAAGACTCTCTTGTTGAGTCAACAGCCATTTAGCCTCCATCTCGGGGTTTATACGAGATTCAAAACACTATCTTGTTGAGTATAAAAGACTTTCTTGTTGAGTCAACCTCCTTTTAGCCTCCATCTTGGGCTTCGTACAAGACACATAAAAACACTCTCTTGTTGAGTTAACCCTTTTAGCCTCTCTCTCGGACTTCATACGAGACACATAAAAACACCCTCTTGTTGGGTCAATAGCCTCCTCGTAGGCTTCGTATAAGAAAACCCCGGTCGAGTCAATCAACCTTTTAGCATCAAAATCTGTGCCTTGCTCACAGGATACAAACATCAACAACTCATTTTCCTTCATCTAAATTGCTGTAAGTGGCAAGCCTCTGGATTATTTACATCCACGCCACTGTCCCTCTTTTAGCATGAAAAATTCCTAAGGAAAGATAGCATTGCTCTAAACTGAGTTAAAGTCTTCTCCTTCAGGTTGAAAATCCCCTATGAAGGAAATTATAGCATTGTTGGATTCATATATCCCAATTAAAGTAATTCTCCTTTATAACCAGTCACGCAAAAATTGTGATAAATAGACCAAATACCCCTCTTTAGAGATGACAAATTCTCTCTAAAGTCAAAACCCTTTAGCTTCACATCTTGGGCTTCGAACAAGATACAAATAGACCTTTCAGCTTCACATCTTGGGCTTTGAACAAGATACAAACCACATTTTAGCTTCATGTCTTGGGCTTTGAACAAGACACCAAAATAACCTTTTTCCTCCCATAGAATAGGAGGAACTACGATTGCTCTGATTTTCCTGTTTCGTTAAACGGGAATACGTAGGCATAAGATTGCAAAAGAATCTAAGCGAGCAACTAATTAAAAACATCAAATCCAGTACCTATCCAAAATCCCCATGAATAGTCCCGTCATTTCATTCTTAACAAAATAAGCAGAGAGAGGCCCACAATCTAAACCGCATCTGTAAACCAACAGTCATCTGTTTAAACTCAATATGCAAGCATCGTTAATTGGAGATATCTATTTCCCTTCCTTAGTCAGCTTAATAGGATAAAAAATGAATCGACCTGTAGTACCCCAGAGCGACAGTGCTTAAGAACCACGTCCAAAATCGCTCGCTACAGATGCATTCCAAAAAGGCCACCGTCTTCGGATGGCGGCGAGATGCAGTAAATGCCTGGAGAAGTGTCTCTTCAGTTGCTTCGAAGACGTGATGGATTCTGGTGCCAAACTTTTGTACCAAGTCATGGCACCTTTTCTGAGGGTGGTCGGGAAGAACCTGCACTTAATAGCTCCCTGAATATTCGTGTAGTCGAGCATAGCCTCGAAGCTCTTGACATGGTCGTCGGGGTCGGTGGTGCCGTCGTACGTCCCCAAGGGTGGAGGCTTTTCCATCCCTACAGGTATAGGGGTCTCATTAATCTCCCTGGACAGAGGGGTATGCTGGTCGTCCTCATCACTCCTAACTGGTGATCATGATGGGGAGTTATGGCCACGACCAGGCCCGTGTCGTCGGGGAGAGCTCCTCGAACAGCTCTTCGACATTTCGCCGTCAACTTTACTCCTCTTCTGGGTAGGGGAGCGTCGTTGTTCCTTCGGAGGAGGTGATCGATGGCACTTCTGGGTGACCATAGGCTGGGGTCATTCCAGGCGCGGGCGGCGTCCTGCAGGTAGGGACGTCAGGCTTTTGGAGTCGACCGGTGGTGTCCTTCGCGGGGAAGGAGAACGACTGGAAGATGGAGGGTGACGATGTCTCCGCGGGGGAGAGCGTCGTTGTCGCCTCCTTTCGAGCGCTTCTATCCTCATGTTCTGTTGGGTGATCAGTTTGTTGGTCTGATTGTTCAAAGCGAATAGGGCCACCGTGTTCGGATCAGTATTTGGTGGCACAGAGATCGGCTGGTAGACAGGGGGGAGCTGTCTTGTTGGGCGGCATTGTAGGCCGCGTCATTAGTGGAAGGGGAGGCAGTTCGCCCATCCCTTTCATCACCTTCTTCGACGTGGACGGCCACATTGTCCTCGCGGCCGTCTCCGTTGTCGAACTGTGCAAAAGCAGTGTCTGGAGTCTTGTTTTCAAGCTGGGAGCTGGCCATAGTTGTCAGAAAATGGATGTTGCTTTGGTTTTACCAAGAGGAAAACGGGGAAGCAAATTCCCACAGACGACGCCACTGATCGTACCTGATCAGAAAGGAGATTAGTGGCCAGCAAACGTCGTGAGCTCCGCAACTCTGATGGTGATGAGACGGCGGGGGGTGTACCTACAAGGTACTCCAATGCCAAAGTCAGGAAAAGGAGTAGGCAAGTACAAAAAGTAAGAGTGGGTTAGAATGTAATGTAACATGACCCTCTCAAGTGAGAGGGTATTTATAGGCTGCCCCCAGCGCAGGGTCAACGGTCATCTGCACTGAGCTGGATTGCTAGGCCCAATGCAGGTGACTGCAGGGCTTACGTGGCGTAGGGAAGACCAGCACGTGGTCTTCGCCCTGGGATAACTGTCCCGAGATCTCCGGAGAGTGGGTAGACCGACTCTTTCAGAGGGGGGTAGTTACCTGATGATGTGTCCCTGCGAGAGGAGCACGTGGAGAACGGGGAGAAGAGTCGTGGCCTCTCCTCGTAGTAGGAAGTCTCTGCTCGACAGTAGGGCCAGTGAATGTGCCCAAAAACGAGGAGAATTGGGCCGTAGAGGGCCTCATATAGCAATATTGGGTTTGGCCTGCCCGACGGATGGGCAGGCGCCGACCTAGTCCAGAACAATTTCAAAAATGATTTTTATGAAAATGCTATTTGAAATAGCTTCAAAATTAAGTGATTTTTTTGAAATTTTGATATCCAAAAAAAATTTCGATAAAATGATGAAATACCTAAAATAACATTTTAAGAATAACTATTCAAACCAAATTTTCATTTGAAGATTTTATGAAAAGTTTCTTTGTAAAAAATTTTTCAACAAAATTATGTTACATTGAAAAATCATTTTAAAAAAAGTCAAAACAAACGGACCCATAGTCAGCCTTAATCCATTATCAACAATTGAGAGAATGAAATTTATCTGCGCTCAAATAATCGAATAATCTATTATTAAGACCTGAACCAAATAATATAAACACAAATGGATCAAATGACTTACAGACAAATAGGCAACCATAAGAGGGAAATAATTTCAAATACACCTAAATTCGTATTTTTTGAAATTTTAAATAAGAAGAAGAAATTTTTTAATTTATTTTAAATTTAATTTTTTTAATTGGAATCATTGAGTTGTGTTATAAAGGAGAGATAATTTTTTTTAATTAATAAAAATATTACTACCTCCGTTTTTTTATAAGAGACAATTCAATTTTTAGGTTCATTGAATAATCAATGTATCTAGTCTATAAACTAACCAAATATATTGATTATCAATGAACCTAAAAAATGAGTTGTCTCTTATATAAATGAACGGAGCTAGTATGATTGACTGTGTGTATAACTAATGCTATAATTGTTTATATACAAGAATTTTCTATCATAAAAATCTTTTTAAAGTATTTGATTGTAACTGTAACTAGTGGGATACCCGTGCGGACGCACGGGTTCCGCTGCGGACCTTTGAAATTTGACCAATATATTTTGACATGGAAAAATTTAAATTCGCAATTTTTAAAGGATTGTGTTAATAAAAAAATATAATATCAAATATTGATAAGTCACAAAAGAATAGTGGACTGCGGAATTGTCACCAGTTAGATTATGAAATTCAAATAATAAATAGAAAATATTAAAATTTAATTTAAAAAAAAAACATAAAGTAGTAAAAGATAAAAATATAAGTGAATCAAAGATAAATATTTAAATGAAAGACATATTTTTAAAAAAAAAATTGTATCAAATTTCCAATTTTTAAAAGAAAGACATGAATAATATATATTTCAACTATTCATATATTATATTTGATGCAATGGTATGTAAAAATAAAAATAATTTCAAAAAAACAATATTAGATATCAATGCGTTTACACCGATTTTGCCCCGGCCGTCACTGCGTTTACACAGTACTCGTGTACTACCCGTGCGTTCACAATAAAGATTTCCCCTGGCTACCCGTGCATTCACACAGTATTGTGTGTTACCCGTGAGTTCACACGGTACTGATGTGTTACCCGTACATTTGGTATGGTTACCCGTGCGTCCACACGGTACTGATGTGAAAGACATATTTTTAAAATAAGAACAAAATTGTATGAAAATTCCAATTTTTAAAAGAAAGACATCAGTAATATATACTTCAATTATTCATATATTATTTTCTAAATTCTAAACAACACATTTTTCTCGTGTTTGAATTCATACATTTGTTTACAGATATTGATTTTTAATTTCTTTAATTGTACAAAAAATGTAGGAACCCGTGTCTTCATAGAGATTTTGGTCTGGTTACCCGTGTTGACACGAAACTGGTGTGTTAACGGTGCGTTGAAATAAAGACAAAAGTTAATAATAACAATAATAATAAAAAAAATAATAATAATAATAATAACAATAATAATAATAATAATAATAATAATAATATCATCATTGAATTTATTTGTCCCTTTAATTTAAAATAAGATTTCCTAATGTTTTTTATATGATTGAGCAATTTGTGTTTAACATTGTCAGTTTGTGTCAAGCAGCCTGTCACTACAAACATTGCCCCAGTATTATATGAGGGTTGAACATCAACACTCAAAACATAAACGAAATTGGAAAATAAGTTGCAAACTTAATCAGAATCTCTAAATCTCCAGGCAGACATAGAGTTGTCCCATGTGTAGTCCCACTCATCGGCATCGTCAGAATCAACCGGTTCGTAGTTGCGTTCTTCGGCTTCATCAGAATCATGAAATGTATATTTTCTCAGATATCTAGATGCTTTTGTTTTTCTTTTCCTCTTTCTTCTGTTACATACCGCACGGGTGGCATGTACCTGAAGAAGAAAAGCAGTTTATGAAAAGTGTAAACATTGAAAACATAAGGGACCGTCGACTAAAATCATCATAATACATTAACGCGGGGGGGGGGGGGGGGGGGGGGGAATTTCGTAGCTCGTTGAACATCCGAAGGTGTTTGGTTGTCAGGAAGGGCTTCATTGTCGACAGCAGGTTGAATAATTAGTTGGGTCTGTTGATGTTATGTACAAAAAGAGTTAGTGATTAAGTACAGTTGACATAGATGTTTTGATGAACAAAACATGCACAAATTGTAAATTCCAAACCTGTAGAGGCCGTTGGCCCTCGACACGATGATCGTTACCATCTGGTAGTTGGAAATCGGGTGAAGGTTGCAGGAGAGGTGGTGTCTGGACATCAGTAGCCTCTGGTGGCGGTTTCTGAACAGCAGCAGGCACCGGTGCATTGATACTGTGGTTGGATGCCATAGAGTAACTGATTTATTCTTCAACTTTGGTGTGTTATATAGAGTTTAGGAGGCATGAATATATAATGAGGGTTGAGACCCTACACTTTCCCCCTACATTGGAATTAGAAATGAATTAATAGTTTAGAAAATTAAAAGTTGGAATACTCAGAGGCAAATTAATAATGAGGAATGATGGTTAAGCGTACCATGCAGTTCGTAATACAATGTATAGAATTATTGGTCATTAAATGAAATGAAAAGTAACCATGAAGAATTAATTTATAACGTAAAATGAGATGTAAACCATTTGACAAACATAGTACTCATGTTCTTACTAAACATTTTAGAATTAATTTGTCGAATAACAAAACTAATCAACATGGAGGAGAATGGTGCAAAATATGGAAAAATAGGCATAGTATTTGATGTTTTACCTTAGGTGTGCAAAGAGATTGTCATTTGGACAGGGTTTTCTCAAATGATTGTGGAGTATCTGTGCCAGTTTCAGTTACCAGTGATACTATCTGAAGATCAGTGGCCAAGGCTGCTGGTTTAAACTCATTTGAATGTGGTAGAAACACCGGCACTGAACCTTTCTTATTTAAACTCATTTCAATGTGGTCCCCCATTTCAGGATCTCTGTGCAAAGGCTGCTGGTGGATATAATCTTAGCACTTCTTGTATCACCATTGTCACCTGTAACCATTAAAATCGAATGGTCCATAAAATAGATGTGTGTATTTTAAACGAAATGAAATTGAGTCCATACCATTCTCAAAATAGGGAAAGAATCTGCATCTGGTAACCTACAGCAAGCCCAACAATTCAAGGGCTGAAATAGCAACAATTTACCATGGCTCAACAATATACACTGAAAGAAAGCACACATGTACACAAAATATCATTTGGATGAAAAACAATCAAAGTATCAAAGTATTAGTTCACCAATAAATATGAAACACCAGTTTGAAACTCATGGGTTCAAACCTCTGCTGTCATGGTCCAAAGTGAGCTCAGCAAAAAAAATGAAACACAATATTCATACATTTGGTTGCATATCCCGCATTCAGTAATTATATACCACAACCAATGATATCATAATTTAATACAACATTAAAAAAAGTGATGGGTAACAATGCAAACTAACTTTCTATCTCCATGTCAGAATCAACACTTAACTGTATTTTATTCTGCTAGATGGGGGAGAGGTGGCAGAAGATCCAATATTACACTTCTAGCTGGGAATAGGTCACTCCGAGGACAACCAGAGCAACATCACCATAATTTCCAACGTCTTGATTGGCTTATCTGGTTCTGTTTTTTAACTTGCACAAACAATGCCCAAAATCATAACAAAGTAAAGAGAAAACATGCTTAACAATAGAACAATGTTCTTAGTGAGAAAGAAAAAACACACAAGCATAATGAAAATGTTAGACTATACATATTAGGAGATTTTGAACAATGTGAGGATTTGGACCTTGAACATCATACAGGGAAATATAGTAAGTTGAATGTTACAAGCTATTTTGCAAAACTAACCTGGCAGATTGTTCACAAAAATCTTCCATTCTTTGAGCATTTTTTGGTCCACATCTGTTAATACTGTCATAAATCCATCTTAGAAAGATTTATACAGAAAAGGTTTGAACTTTTCTTTAAGCATTTATACCACTTTTCTTTAAGCATTTTAGAAAGATTTATACAGAAAATGTTCTTTAAGATTTATACCACTTTTCTTTAAGCATTTTAGAAAGATTTAGTTAGAAAAGATATCAAAGTATATGACCTTTGTATAAACAATAAATTAAATGAAATCTTCAACCAATTTTATATCCATCATCAGCCAAATATGTAATAACTGAAACAAAAATAAGTTTCTACAAAGTTTCAAATAACACATCTCTATAATATTCCTCAGCCAACACGTTATTCCTGAACCACCAGTGAGAAACCCACAACGGCACATCAAAGGATTCAAGAACGAAAGTTCATAAACCTTCCAGATTTTAGAACATACCTTTGACAATGTACGAAGCGGCATCTGTAGGATGAGTTCATGGCCTTTTCAGTTTCCGGCAGGGCTTTGTAAGAGATTTTGTTGAGAACAGATATGGGTTTTTCGGATTTATACAGTTGAACTTTACATTCACCTTCATTATCTGACAAATCAAACATAGACTAATAAGATTCATAAGAATTAGTTCAATATTAGTTAAAAAACCTAAACAGATCATATACAATAGAATAAGTTAATAACAAAACCTAAATTGAAAATGTCAAAGAGAAACCTTTTCGAGTCAGACCACCACCCACCACCACACTCGTTGTCGAAAACCCGTTGCGACGACCCCAGATCTAAATGTATCTTAACTAGGATCTTCCACAACTCTTTGCGGACGTTGATGAGTTTGAAAGGTATGTCCATTGTTAAATCCTTTGTAGACGGTGTCCCATCTCATGATGTCGGAGAGGCGAAGTTGGACGGATTCCTTCTCACCATCAGTTCCATCACCATCTCACGTCTCTCAGCTTTCATCACCTCTGATAGTCTCTTTCTCTGCATTCAGACAATCATAATTCAGTATAGTTTTGTCAAGAGCAAATAACTTATGCACAGAATATAAATCTGATTATGTACATGAGCAGTGGAGTATCACTGCCAGTTTCAGTTACCTGTGATACTATCTGAAGGCAACAATAAGAAAAATAAGTTCACCAATAAAAGAAAACAACATGCACTAAATATGTTTTCATTCAACAATTCACACACGTAGATTGACTACTGAAAAACAAATGAAAAATGAACAACATATTAAAGGGTATGTTGAGAGAATTAAATACCTTTCAGATCCACCAAAACCAAATCTTGTAGCAAATCGGCAATCACTACTACATTCATCCGCCAACACGTTATTCCTCAAACACCGGCAATATAGTTCAAACCTGCAAGAAACCTCCGAAAGGAGCCAACTCAGTGGCAGGACCTATCACGTTGAATCAATGTAGTCAATAGCATATTGCAAAAAATATCATTTTATTGAAAATCTTCAGTTGTGTCACCTGGTTACTTCACTCCTGCAACATACATACACATATCAAGAATAACCGCATATTAAATTCTCTCTGGAAATTTCAAGCTTAAGATAATGTTTATTTTCAAGATGAGACACCACTCACTGTGTGCGATGAAACAATACCAGTGGATCCATGGTAGATCTCACCTTTCACAAAAACCAGAAAAATTGATAGAATAATAAAAAACACAAACCCTAAATTAGCATAGAATACTAAGATATGAAACGAAGAAAAATTGAACAATGACAAAAAGTATGATTTTTTAAACTGATATGAAAGGAAAAACAGAAAAGGTTTGAACTTTTCACTAACATATGAAAAACAACATGTAGCAAAACAAAAAGAAAATCGCCGCCACACTTCTCACCGGAAAACTGTGAATCTTGACCACCACACGTTCCTCACGAATCCATCACCGCCACTGAAGTACCCTTTCGTCCTCTACTCGCAAGTTTGCACCACCTTGGCCGCCGATTTTTCCCCATTTGTGATTGATATTCCTCCATTTTCCAGTTTTCATTGCTGCATACAAAAGAAAGAAAAAATAAGAGGAAGAGGAAAATAACAAAGAAGACGAATAAAGAAGAAGCCGAAGAACCAGATTTTTCAGAAACTGAAGTGATAGACGTGAGAAAAGATCTGAGTGACAATTGAAAGAGAAGAGGAAAGAGAAGAAAGTTTGAATTGGATAGATTTTTTTGGAACTAAAGAGTACCAAATGTCATCATCAATACATTCAAATCAAAATAGCAAAGGCATAATACACAAAATAGATAGTTGGAATTCAACAATATGACACAATTGGTTGCAAAAAGTAATTTTAGGACTAAAATTACCCTTAGTTTGGTTATGTGGCAAGATTAGAGGGAAGGGTAGAAAAGGCTTTTCCAGAGCCTCAATTTTTTTTTATATAGTAAGATTTATCCCACCTTATATTTTTGTAGTTGTACAAAACACTTGAGAAAGTATTTGAATGAAAGTGAGAGGGATCTCACATTCATGAAAATCTGGATCACAATTTATAGATAATATTAATACAAAGACATTGACCTAAAAGAGTTTAGATGAAATTGTCGTGTATTATTGACTACTCATTAGTGAATTTATTTTTCACTAGGTCGTCTTCTTAACATAGGTGACTTTGACTAAATTGAATTTATTTTCTTTATTTATTTGTTATTTATTGTTACGTCATCGCATTGTGGTATAGGTTATTCCAACATTATGTGTGACATTATGTAACCGAACGAACAGAATTTCACCATGATTGTAACACTCACTTTGGCACTTGAATAGAGAACAATATGCATAAATTCCATGTCTCTTTTTCATTTCTTTTCAATATAAACGCAAATTATCTTTTCCTTGATAAAATGTACAAATAAATTACTCCCTCCGTCCCACAATGAGTGACCTATTTGGAATAAAATGACGTCCCAAAATGTATGACCCATTTCATTTTCCAATGCAACTTTTCCTATTTTACCCTCTAATTAATATTACTTTCATCATTCCCAACATATTACAAAGACACTTTAGTAAAAATATTATTCTCTCTCCTTCATTTATTCTCTTTTTCTTAATTTGTGTGAAAAGTCAACTAGGTCACTCATTGTGGGACGGAGGGAGTATAATGTTATAAAGATTTAAAAGTCTAAGCAATTAAGAAGTTTGGTTCATCAATAATTGAAGATCATAAGAGAGCAATATATAGTTAGCTTAATCTATCAACAATTTGAGAGGATACAATTTTTCTACGCTCAAATAATCGAATAATTTATTATTAAAACCAAGGTTATGAAAACCGGACCGGACCGGCCAGTTCAACCAGTTAGATCGGGAACCGGCCTTATGTCCGGTCAATTAAACCCTTTAAACTGGTCTGTCAAGAAACCGGGGCAAAAATCAGAAAACCGGGAAAATCAGTCAAAATCGAGGGTTCGTCCAATTACATGGGTTGCACCGGATTTTAACTTTTTCAGTTTTTTTTTTAAATTTATTTAAAATAAAAATATAATAAAAGATTAAAAAAAAACCAATTTAATACTATTGCAGCAAATGGGACTTATAATTGAAGACCTCACTCTAATCCATTCAGAATTTGAATTTTCTTGATAATAAGGCCTAGAATTCTAATATTCTTTGGCCTAAATCAAACATCATCTAATATATTTTACATAAGATACACAATTCTAGCATTTTTAACTATTTCTCAAACTAATTCTAGTTAAGAAGTTATAGGAAATAAAAGTCACAAATCTATATGATAAAAAACTAGTACTAAATCATATAACATATATAATAACGGGTTGGACCCGGTCAAACCTTTAAACCTTAAACCCCAGTCTATACCGGTTCAATATCCGGTCCGGTTTAATTACCTTGATTAAAACCGAACTATGAGACAATCATAAGCTCGTGCCGAGAGGTACTAACACTGACCAAATATTGTTCCTACCAGGAATCGAACTCGGTATTCCCTGAATCTTCGTCCCTTAGCAGGAGCTCGTTTACCACTCGAGTCCAAATATTTTAAAAACCAATAATATTTTTACTATATGTATTACCCTTTTGGTAGACAATAATTAATGTGAATTTGATTTGTAAAATTATTATGCATCTATTAAAAGAGGGGAGTAGTCAGTCTTTTTATTCTCAAATTTTAATTAAAGATAATTTTGTTAAAGATTAATTAATAAATTAAAAAAATTATCTTGCAAAAATGAGAACAAATTGTATGCGTCAAAACATTACAATTTATTAAATACCTTTCAATTTATTTAAAAGGGACAACTTTGATTAGGGGTGTTCATGGGTGCGGGTCGACTTACGAACCAATTGACCCAAACCAACCCAACCCATAAATTACCCGAACCCATTCATTTACGGGTATATCCAACCCAACCCATAACAATCCGTATAGTTTTGGATCGGGTATCGGGTTTGAGTTTTGCAATCCGCAGACCCATCGACCCAACCCATTGATGTGACTTTAGTAACTTTTATTATTTTTACTTTTATTTTAAATATAAATATAATACTAGTATCTCACTAATAACCATAATTTTTTCAAAAAAAAAATTATTCTCCACCAATAATACTACTAGAAGAATGAGTTTACGTAATTCTAATATTAAATGTTCTTTCTGGTTTGCTTTTGTATCATTTCCAACTTACCTATTTTATGGAAGTAACATGTCTTGTTGAATTTTATACTAATATCAATGTTATGTCGTGTTGATGAATTTTATAAGATATTATATGATGTGTTTCATCGAATTTGAGTATTATAGATGAGTATGATTGTATTGAATTGTGTTACATGTTTTTAAAATAGACAAAAAGAATCATAAAAAATACATATCTTTTATTTGAAACGCAACCCGTGAACCCAACCCATAAATGAACGGGTTGATTCGGGTCGGTTTTGACAATAAAATTGCGGATTTGAGGAACAACCCAACCCATTAAGGTTTGGACGGGTTGGGTAACGAGTTAGGTCAAATCCGGTCCAACCCAACCCTCGTACACCCCTAACTTTGATGCATATACACAATTTAATGATGAAAATAATTATTGATACTTTCCTACAATACATTAACAATTTAATTATTATATGATTTCACTTATTAAAATCTTTAATAAATATTTTTAAATAATATTTAATATTTTATTAAAGTTTAAAATAATGACTAAATAAATAATTTTATATTTTTATAAAAGTAAGAAACTGAAAAGTAAAAATTAATTTATATGTGTTGACGTAAATATTTTATATATATGTATTCAATCAAATTATGTCAAGTAAATATTTAAAATGATATTATAAAAACTAAATTGAAAAATAGAACTATACAGTTATTAAATTAATTGCGTGTGCACAAAAATTATAATGTTGGTACCCATAAATTAATTTCTGAAAAAGAATATAGTTTCAATATATTTAAAGAAATTTACTTTCATTTTAACTTTTTTGAAAAAATGTATTTATAATAAATGTGTATTTTTTTCCAATTCATATATAATAAATGTCTAATATTTTTTACCATTCTTTAAAATATCTCTTGTAACGGATATTATAAAAAATGAATATATATATATATATATATATATATATATATATATATATATATATATATATATATATATATATATATATATATATATAATTTTGTATCATTTTTTAAAATTATATAAGTTCTCTTGTAACAGACATAAATAACATAAAAAGCCATTAATGTTTTGATATATTTTCTTATATTAACAGATTTTTATTTTTATACAAAAAAAACATTTGATATTATCTGACATAAAGAACATGTTTTTTATTTTATTTTATTTAAGGGTGTGGATAAGGAAGAAAAAAAAATTAAATATAGCACATTTGCGAAGTATATAACATCCAACCTCAACCTAAAACAAATCGAAAACAAAAAAAATGTCGTTGGTAACCGAAGAAATCAAATTTGAATTAGAGGTATACTATGGAGACCAAATCAGTCAAGTGAAACCCAAAGAGCTTATTGAAGAAATGTGTATCCCAAAGGTTTGTTACCATTGAAAGACATCATTGAAGTTGGTCACCACATAGAAACAAGTTTCGTTTGGTTAAAACAGAAGAATATCATTACACACAAGTTTGAAAAGAATGGGAAACTTGTTTCTTATGCTACTGAAGTCAGTTCTTATGTTGAGAAAGGTAAGATTAAGAAACTGAATGGTGTTAAATCCAAAGAGCTTTTTATTTAAATGATATTTATGTTAATGATCCACCTACTGGAAAAATCACTTTTCAAACCTCTTCTGGAATATCTAGAAGTTTTCCAATATCTGCTTTTGAACTTGAATATGTTGGAGGAGTTTTAGGGAACATTGATACAGAGTGTAGGACTAGGCATTTGAGAGAGACACGACACTTGACACCTTTTTCAAGGCATCTCTTATTAGATATTTCGAATACACCTCTTCCTTGGGAGTTTCGAATTTCGATACACCCCGATCCCTTACTCGAACCAAAGGCTCATGATACCATTTGTTTGGAGAGTTTACTAAGGAGCATTGATACATAGTGTAGGACTAGGCACCTTTGAGAGAGACATATCACTTGTCCACCTAAAACCTTAAGGTAATAGGTTTATGGGTTCTCCCTTTTATAAATGCTCAAGTCACCACATTCCTATCCAATGTGGACTATTTACCCACTTACTCACACTTGCTATATTATTCCAACAGAATAGAATTCAAGTGGTGTGAAAGAGATTTAGGTTTAGATCTCTATAAAGTTGGTTTGTGTTGAAATTTCAGTTAATAAGTTTGCGCTGCTTTATTTAGAAATTGTCCACAATTTCGAAGATTAGAAATGTTGTTGATTGGGTGTATTAAGCATTTTTTGTTGTTATTTTTCAATTAAAAATAAAATGAGTTTCTATATTTATGTTTTTGAAATATTCATCTATTTGAAACGATTGAAATATTCATCTAACAACAATGAAAGTAGATCAAATTCCATTTCTTATGTATGGGAGATATAGACTATTTATATTTAATCCACTTATTTAAGTAAATTCTGATTATGAATTTCTGTAAAGTTAATATGGTATAGACTATTTATATTTAATACAATTATTTATATCTAATCCACTTATTTAAGTAAATTCTGATTCTGAATTTCTGTAAGATTAATATGGTATCAATCTGACACGTTCCTTCTTCTTCTTTTATATGTGTAACTTCTCAAATCCATCCTCCAGATTTCAAAGGGATAATTTTCTTCATCCTTATCCTCTTTGTTCCTTCCCCATTGTCATTTTCGTATTCGTAGCATGTGTTCTTCCTCCTCACTCCTCAATCATCACAGAACCTTGAAAACTACTCATCTAAATTTCTTTTCTTCCTAATCCGCAAACTCCTTTAATCCCTATTATCTTCCTCAGGGTTCTTTGGATGTTTCAACATTCTTCACCAAATTAATTCTTTTTCTCTGACTCCCTCCGACCCACTGGAGAATGTACCATCACAAGAATTCCGACCCACTAGAGAATGTACCATCACAAGAATGAAGATTGTGTTCTCAAATTTCACCGCATTTGTATCCACTCGATAACAATCACACAGTGGATACAAATGGTATGCATAAGACCAAAAAGGCAAAAACAAATTTAATCCTAAAATCTTTAATAAATATTTTTAAATAATATTTAATATTTTATTGCATTTTAAAATTAAAAAAACATATCTTTATAAAAGTAAGAAACTGAATGGAAATTTATATGTGTTGACGTAAATATTTTATATATGTATTCAATCAAATTATGTAAAATAAATATTTGAAAAGATATTATAAAAACTAAATTGAAAAATAGATACACTTATTAAATTAATTGTGTGTAAAAAAATTTTAATGTTGGTACCTATAAATTCATTTCTTAAAAAGAACTTATGAAAAAAAGCATATAGTTTCAATATTATATATATATATATATATATATCCTATTGTAATGGATATAATATAAAAAGAGAGGTATACTATGGAGACGAAATTCGTTAAGTGAAATCCAAAGAGTTTCTAGAAGAAATTGCTCTTCCCAATGGTCTGTTACCATTGAAAGACATCATCGACATCTCTATGTGATTGACTTGTGTTGAAATTTCAGTTAATAAGTTTAAGCTACTTTATTTAGAAATTTAGGACAGTTTTGAGGATTAGAAATGCTGTTGAAGTGGTGTATTAAGTTTTTTTTGTTGTTATTTTTCAATTAAAAATGAAATGAATTTCTATATTTATGTTTTTGAAATATTCAACTATTTGAGAAAAAAATTAATTTTTTTCTTTAGTGGAGTAATATTTGATGGATCTTATCAAACAATAATTAGTCCTTTATTTTAAGTTAATCTACAACTTACTATTTGTAATGCCCATACATAAATACATACATCAAAGCATATATCATATATGAATAATACGTTTGGTACTGAAATATACAAGTTCCTAGTAACACAGTGTACATATAAATGCCCAAAAAATCTAATACCACAACTTTGGCATGTTATATATACAAGATGTTCACAAAGATTAAACTAAGAACTAGATCACTAATGATCTCAAAATCTCCTCAACGGAAGCCTTGCTACACAAAAGCCACGATTCGTAAGGAAAAGTCAACCTACTTTGTCCTTACCCTTCGCCGAACCTGTAGTACCTGTGATGTAAACATCAACGTGGGGTGAGATACATCAAATCTCAGTGAGTTCGTTATCTTATAGTCCTCTCGGCTTTACAAGGTTCTAACAAGCCTAACTCTAGTCAAAAGGGAAGGGAAATGACTTTGAGTACACACACGCCATAACTGGATTCACACTCGTGAGCCTGTTAACTCACACTAATACAAAGATAAGACCTGAGCCTGTTAACTCAAGAATCTCTCTAATCAATAACCATACCAAGGCATCCCCTTTTCTCGTCCGCTTCTACGTCTAGAAGACGACTCGAGTCATGGATCCTTGTAGTTACTTGGCATACGAATTGGATTCGGGATCATCGGTCTGTTAACTGTGAACCGTCACTTCTTATGGCCTGTTAACCATCACAAGTCTCTTTACCATATAGGCTTTAATCGTACTACACGTAGGGAATCAAACCTACCAAGTAATTATGCATACGTTTCAGAGGAGGTGCTCGAGTCTCATGAAACTACACCGCAAGATAAACCGGTTATGATTACTAGACACACGCCTCGACCTCTCTTGCACGAGCGTTGTCGCAATGTCATTCCACACTATCCGACAATCGTTTCCGGCAATATTCCTCACTCTACCTATTTCATATTTTAACATGCATACATATTCAAACATGTTTAACAATAAGAGCATAGGCAATTAATCATCCATCGCATAGCGAAAACACATAATTCAACATATCACATATTACACAAATTCACGGTTCTCTCCAATTTATTTAATCGGGCATCAAGATCAGCATCTTTTACTGTCCTCATAAAGATTATTTCCACGGTTTTCTATTGATATCAAAAACACTCAAATAGGATAAGTGGATCAAAATTTAGGAAAGAAACAAAACTGCATAACCTAACATGTTCGCTAGGCGAACAACCCAGCGAGCATTCGCTCCAGCCTTCGCTAGGCGAAGCCCCTGGCGAATGAACAACCAGAACAAAAACAGACATAAAGTTCGCTTTGCGAACTGCCTGGGGAACATTCGCCTCGCCCTTCGCTTCGCGAACAACTCAGCGAAGCAAGGCAGAACCAAACAGCACTGAAAAGGCACAAAGTTCGCTAGGCGAACGTCGTTGGCGAACATTCGCTGACCTTCGCTGACGGGTTCGCTAGGCGAACCCTCGAAAATCTGTTCGCTGCGACTCGCCCCAGGTTCGCTAGGCGAAGCCTGGAAAATCCCACTTCTCAACAGCGCTGTCCTTCATCCCAAAATCAATAATTTTCCAATCAAAACACCTCCAAACCTTATTGTAACCATCAAAACATAGTATGATCATAACAACAAGCATTTAACAACAATTATATTGCATTTCATCCATTAAATTCATAATTTTAACACAATTTCGCATTTTCTCACAATTCCAACTTAACTCTAAAACACATGGAATTCTACATCTAGAGCATCTATCTAGAACCCACTTGGAATAGATGATGATGAAGAATATTGGGAGATGATTTGATGAAGATTGAATGATGGTTGATGATCTTGAACTCTTGGACTTTTTCCTCTTTTCTCTTCCTTTTCCTTCCTTTCCTTTTCTTCTCAAAATTGGCTATGTTTGGAAATGAGAGGAAAAGAAATGATATAGAAAATATCATCAATTAGAAACACTACTAATTGTCCAAGTAATTTCTAAAGCTCCCACAATTAAAACCTCAGAGTCAGATAATATTAATTTGGTCTTCTCTGAGCTCGTCAGTTTACTCTAATTATTTTATCAAATACACTCTCAGCGTAAACCGGAGTCCAGTTGATCATACCAATATTATCCAGAGTGAAATAATTTACGGGGTATTACATCCTCCCCCCTTAAATAGAAATTCGCCCAAGAATTAAAACAATTACCTGAAAAGATGAGGATACGCGTCTCGTATCTCTGATTCTAGTTCCCATGTTGCATCTCCCGGATGCGTTTCATCCCACTGAACTTTGACTAGAGGAATCTCCTTATTCCTTAACACCTTAGTTTCTCTTCCCGTGATACGACTCGGTCGAGGCTCAAACGTTAAATCTGCTTCTATCTCAATAGTATCGGGTAGAATTGGCTGAAGAGGGTCTGGAACAAACTTCCGAAGCTGAGATACATGAAATACATCGTGCATCTCAGACAGAGAAGGTGGTAAGGCTAATCTGTAAGCTACTTAACCAACTCTCTCTAGGATCTGATACGGTCCCACGTATCTTGGACTTAACTTCCGCGATTTAAATGGTCCTTTCAATCTCAATCTCGGAGTAACCTTCAAAAATACATGATCACCCTCATCAAATTCCAAAGGTCTCCGCCGGTTGTATGCATAGCTCTTTTGGCGATCTTGGGCTTGTTTAACCTTTTCAAGAATCATTCTAATCTTTTCCGTAGTTTCGTGAATAATCTCGGGTCCCAAAATCCTATCTTCGCCAACCTCCGCCCAACACAATGGTGTTCTACACTTCCTCCCATACAATGCTTCATAAGGAGCCATACCAATACTTGCGTGATAACTGTTGTTATAAGAGAATTCAATCAATGGAAATAGTTCTATCCAATTTCCGCCACTTTCCAACACACACGCTCTCAACATATCTTCCATGGTTTGTATTGTCCGTTCCGTCTGACCATCCGTTTGCAGATGATTCGACGTGCTCAAACACAACTTCGTCCCCATAGCTTGTTGAAAAGCTCTCCAAAATCTAGAAGTAAACTTTGGATCTCTATCCGAAACAATACTGGAAGGAATACCATGTAATCTCACAATTTCCGAAATGAATAATCTCGCGAGATGACTCTCCTTATAAGTAGTCTTTACGGCCAAGAAATGAGCAGATTTCATCAACCGATCTACCACTACCCAAATCGAATCATAACCACCTTGCGCACGGGTAATCCCACCGCGAAGTCCATCGAAATACTATCCCATTTCCACACCAGAATTTCTAAAGGTTGCAACAAGCCACCCGACCTTTGGTGTTCAATCTTCACTTGTTGGCATACCGCACATTTCGACACGTACACCACAACATCCCTTTTCATTCCGAACCACCAATAGTCCCTCTTTAAATCTTGATACATTTTCGAAGAGCCAGGATGAATAGTAAAAGTACCCTTATGTGCTTCTTCCAAAATCCTTCTTTTCAACACCGTATCATCCGGAACACAAATTCTTTGGTAAAAAACAATGATTCCGTCGGTAGTTCGTACAAAAGCCGGTTGAGTCAACATTTCTTGTAACCTCTCATCCAATTCTTGTCCTTGTCGGATTTCCTCCCTAAGAGCAGAGGTGACATTCAAATTCCCCATCACCACACCATCTGGAGTCCAATTAAATTGGAGATTTAGATCTCTAAACCTTTCCATTAAGGCATACTCTAACATCATCAATTTAGCACTATGCAACACTTTCCTACTCAGTGCGTCTGCTACTTTATTCGCTTTACCCGGATGGTATTTTAGTTCCAAATCATAATCCTTCAAATACTCCATCCACCTCCTTTGACGCATGTTCAACTCTTTCTGATCAAAAAGGTACTTTAAGCTCTTGTGGTCACTAAAGATCTCAAAATGTACACCATACAAGTAATGACGCCACACTTTCAAAGTAAACACAATGGCCGCCAATTCCAGATCGTGCGTCGGATAATTCTCTTTATGGACTTTCAACTGTCGAGAAGCATAAGCTACTACATATCCATCTTGCATCAACACGCCTCCTAAACCCTTCTTCGATGCATCACAGTACACCTCATACAACTTGCTAGGATCAGGAATAATCAAAACAGGAGCGGTAGTCAATCTCTTCTTCAAATTCATAAAACTTCTCTCACAAGCCAAATTCCATTCATACGAACAATCCTTCCGAGTAAGTCTCGTCATTGGTAAAGCCAGTTGGGAAAAGCCTTTAATAAACCTTCTATAATAACTTGCCAACCCCAAGAAACTTCTAACTTCGGCAACGTCCTTCGGTCTCTCCCAATTAATCACTGCCTCAACTTTTGATGGATCCACCGCCACACCTCCTTGAGATATGACGTGACCAAGAAAATTTACCTCCGACATCCAGAACTCACACTTGCTTAACTTGGCAAAAAGTTGTCTCTCTTGCAAGACGGATAAAATGATTCTCAGGTGTTCTCCATGCTCTTGAGGATCACGAGAATAAATAAGAATGTCATCAATAAAGATCACCACAAATTGGTCCAAGTAAGGTTGAAATATCCGGTTCATATAATCCATGAAAACTGCCGGAGCATTAGTCACACCGAAAGGCATCACGAGGAATTCATAATGACCATAACGAGTCCTAAACATAGTTTTCGGTACATCCGAACTCTTCACCCGAATCTGATGATAACCCGACCGTAAATCAATCTTCGAGAACACACAGGCTCCTTTCAACTGATCTAACAGATCGTCTATCCTTGGTAATGGGTATTTGTTCTTAATGGTGACCTTATTCAACTGACGGTAATCAATACACAACCGCATTCCACCATCCTTCTTCTTTACCAACAACACTAGAGCTTCCCAAGGCGAAACACTCGGTCTAACAAAATGCTTAGCCATCAATTCTTCTAATTGATCCTTTAATTCTTGTAACTCGAGTGGTGCCATCCGATACGGAGAAACGGATATTGAAGCCGTTCCCTGTACCAGGTCAATAAAGAATTCCACTTCCCTCTCCGAAGGAACTGAAGTGATATCCTCGGGGAAAACTTCCGGAAAGTCGCAAACTACGGGAATACTCAGAACCTGAAGGTCGTTGGTCTCTTCCTTAGTGAGAACCATAAGAACAGACTTTTCATTCTCAAATAAGAAATTAATCATTCCCACAGTACCTTCTAGAATATTAGTCAACACATATTTCGGAGTAGCCTCCTCGGACGGAATAATAATTAACTTCTCTTCACAACCGAGAAAAACCGAATTAGCAGAAAGACAATCCATTCCCAGAACAACATCCACTTTCTTAAGCGGCAAACAAATAAGATTAATCTGGAAAACTCTTTCATTCACCGATAAGACACAATTTTTCACACATTAACGGTGTTTCAACAATCTCATCCATGACAGTAGTAACCACCATGGGTGGAGACAATGGAATAGCTTGCAACCCCAGTCGCTTCGTACATTGCACCGATATAAAGGAATGCGTTGCTCCACAATCAAACAAAACAAAGCAAGGATTTCCATTAACCAAACACGTACCAGCAATTAAAGAGTTATCACCCTTTGCTTTCCTTGCATCTGTAGCGAGTGATTTTTGGATGTGGTTGCGAAGCACGATCGTTCTAGTACTACAGTTCGATTCATTTTTTATCCTATTAAAGCTGATGAAGGAAGGGAAATAGATGTCTCCAATTAACCTTGCTTGCAAACTGAGGTTAAACAGTCAAAACTGTTGGTTTACAGATGCTACAAAGATTCGGGGTCTCTCCTTGGTTATTTTGTTTAAAAGGGGTTTTTTAGGCTATTGGTTAGGATGTTAGGACTGATATATGAAAGTATGGGATTTTGAGTTTTTGTTTAGTGTGCTCGCTAAGATTTTTCTTTCAATCTTATGCCTACGTATTCCCGTTTACCGAAACAGGGAAATCAGAGCATTCGTAGTTCCTCCTATTCTATGGGAGGAAATGGTTGTTTTGGTGTCTTGTTCAAAGCCCAATACGTGAAGCGAAAGTTGTTTGTATCTTGTTCAAAGCCCAATATGTGAAGCTAAAGGTGATTTGTACCTTGTTCAAAGCCCAAGATATGAAGCTGAAGAGTCTATTTGTATCTTGTTTAAAGCCTAAGATGTGAAGCTAAAAGGTGTTGTCTTTAGGGAGAATTTGTCATCTCTAAAGAGGGGGTTGTATGTCACAACTATTTATAAAGGAGAATTACTTTAACCGGGATTTGTGAATCCGACAATGCCATAATTTCCTTTATAGGAAATTTTAACCTGAAGGAGAAGACTTTAACTCAGTGTAGAGCAATGCTATTTTTCCTTAGGAATTTCTCATGCTAAAAGAGGGACAGTGGCATAGATATAGATGATCCAGAGGCTTGCCGCTTACAGTGATTAGATGAAGGGGAAGGAGTTGTTGATGTTTGTGTACTGTGAACGAGGAACAGTTTTGATGCAAAAAGGTTGATTGGATCAACCAGTGGTTTTCTTATACAAAGCCTAAGAGGAGGCTATGGGCCCAACAAGAGGGTGTTTTTGTGTCTCGTACAAAGCCCGAGAGAGAGGCTAAAAAGGGTTGATCCTGCAAGAGGATCTTTTATACTCAACAAGAGAGTATTTTTGTATCTTGTACAAAGCCCGATATGGAGGCTAAAGGGGTGATTGACTCAACGAGGGAGTCTCTTATGTGTCTCGTACAAAGCCCGAGAGAGAGGCTAAATGTTGTTTGACTCAACGAGGAAGTCTTTTGTATCTCGTACGAAGCCCGAGATGGAGGCTAAAATTGTTAGCTCCGCTGGGGAGAATCATTGTACAAAGCCCAAGAGGAGGCTATGGCACTGTTTCAGTTGAGTGACGGGTCCAGTATGCTGATTTAAAGAGAAAATCAGTTCTTATATGAGTAATGTTGGCACTCAGAGATTTTTGATTCGAGGATCAGGGTTATTCCCTATTCTTTGAGGAAACGGGAAATCCAAAGGGTATTGAGACTGTCCGAGTCTACGGGTTTTCTTTCTATTTAACAAATGGGTCACTTGAGAATGTCTTTGAGACTCAAGGATATTAGACTGTCCGTGTCTAGAGTTTCATCTTTTGTACTATGCTTTAAGAAACAGTAGTAGACTCTTTGAAAGGACCGTTCTATGAAGATGACTAAGTTCTGTTCCTATACCTCTAGGAGGTCGTCGGGACAATTTGTACGAAGCCCAAGAGGAGGCTGGAAACTTTTAAGAAGTCGACGGGTCCTTGTACTTAACCCAAGAGGAGGCTATCATTCTCGGAGGAAGAGATCATTATACGAAGCCTAAGAGGAAGCCGATGCTTTTAAGAAGCCCATGGGTCCCCAAACCCCGAGAAATTCAAGACAGGCTATTCACAAGGAATAGATCAAGCCAGGAAAGTTCAAGAATTTGGAAGAAACTCAAAGATGCCATTCACGGAGAATACATCCATCTCTGGGAGGAGAGTTTCTTGACAATTCCTAATGAGGACAGCCGAAGAGAAGACTGTATCTGGTGGTCCTATTGGGGATCTAGCTGTCTATTTCTACGAATCAACGAAATAGCTTCACCTAGTTCTAGACGTAGTTGCCGGGCAAAACTCTAAATATCTATACTATTATTACACAGTTGATATGAGTTTATGAAAGAAGACTTACAGTGAAACAACCCCACAATACAGTTATATGTATATGAAAGTGGTAAATGAAAGCGTATAAACACTTACTCGGTTGTAGAGCTTCCATGTTGTTTGGTTAGTTGTTCAACAAAGACAGATTGAAAACAACAGTATATTCAAAATCAAAGGAGAAAGTGCCTTGAAAGGAAAATTGGGGCTTATAGCTCAAGGAGAGACCCCGGGTTTTATCAGTGATTGCACTGTTAAATTTGTACAGAGGGACTTATACAAGTGACTGAGGCCCAAAAAAGGTTTTTTGTACAAAGAGATGGGTCTTACACTCTCTCAAGAGGCCCGAAAAAGTTTTTTAAAGAAAAAGAGTGGGGCTTATAACACGAGGGTAGGCCCAGATAACTTTTCGTTTGAAATGGCGATTGCGCCGAGGTTTTCTTTTGACGCAGGGGGACTTATACAATGTCTGAGGCCCAAAGTAGTTTTGGTTAAAAGGGGGTTGGGTCTTACACTCTAATAGAGGCCCAAAGTGTTTTGAATGGGTCTTATAGCTCAAGGAGAGACCCAAGGTTATTTTTCAAAAGGGCGACGATCGCGCCGTTTGTTTTTGACGGTATCGGGACTTATACAATGCACTGAGGCCCAAAAATGATTTGGTCAAAAAAGGATTGGGTCTTACACTCTATTAGAGGCCCAAAGTGTTTTGAAAATGATTTATGAGGGTTGAATTAATCCAAAACCCCTAATTTGTTTTCAAAATGTGTTTTAATTGAATAAAAATTCAATTAAAATGATCAAAATTGTTTAACATATGGAAAACAAATTGTGATCTTGGATTAATGCTTCAAAAATTAAGTATTGACCTACAAAATAATTAGAAGGCATTAAAAGTTACAAAATCAAGAGGGAAAAAACATTTTAAATGGCAAAAACAAATAAAACATTAATTCTTTGCAAAAATATCAATTATATGAAATAAATAATATTTTTGGGATTTTTTGATAAAATAAAATATTTTAACATTTTTGTGAATTATTAAAAAAAGAATCAACTCAAAATCATTAAAACTCAGAGAGAAATTAATTTTTGAATCAATTAAATAAAATCACAAAATTCAAATATTCAAATATTTGAAAATGGCGCCAAGAACAAAGGCAAGAACACGCGCGTGTTCTGAGTTTCCCAGATTTGCATTTTCTATCCAATCTCACTGAATACTTGATTATATCATGCAATCTACATATCAATCAACTCGTTTTAACCTCACGATCATGTCTATGGTCTTTAATTTCATTTATTTTTAACATGGAATAAGAAATCAAAGAGAAACCTCAAGAACCCTAATTTCTGCATGAAGGTTCAGAAATTTCACACACGATTCAAACAATGCAATTTATTGAGGGAAAACATTCCATGCATGATTATGAACATATGACCAAATTATTGTGCAGCAAAAATTGCATGGATCATAGAGTTAGAAGAGCTCATGCTTACCTCTTGCAGTTGGTGATCGTGTTTTGTGTTGGAGGTGTTACAGCTAGGTTCCAATGATCTGGATAGCTTCCCTAGGTGCCATGGAGTGTGTATGAATGCTTGGAATGGATTGAAATGATCTGGAACTTGAGCAACTGGCTGGTGATTTTGTGATTTTGGTGTTCCAGATGTTATGTGAGTGTTTGGATCACTTCTATATGATGTATGTGAGGTGTGTGTGTGATTGGTTTGAGTGGAATTGCTCTCTAATGAAAAACCCGATAGTGACTTGCTAAGAAAGTCATTTTTGAGAGTGAGAAGTGGTTTTTGAGAAAGGCAAGTGTTGTAGGCCTTTGGTGTACTTAAACTGATCACAATTGAGCTCTATTTATAGTAGAGCAAGTTTGTTTTGCAAGGAATAGTGAATGGCAACTGCTGAGTAGGTTTGGCCAATGTTGGCAAATGAAAATCCAAGTCTCCTTTAGCCATTGACTAGAGGTTAGGGCACAGGCTGCTGGTCCCCTTGGTCTTGGATAAGTCTTGACTGAATTCAGTTGCTAAGAGCTCAGTTCATGCCACCTTGATGCTTCCATTGAATGTTCTAATCCAAAATTGGAGTCTTGTCCCTATTTTGGCAATTCTAGGTTCAACATGTTATTTCTTGTTCCAGAGACTTTAGATGCTTGGCTCAGTGATTGTCCCCTTTAGATTCAATCCTCAGAGGTGTCCAAGTGGATAGGAGCATTTGGATTTGGCTGATTTTGGCAAATCGACCAAAAGTGCAAAAATCTGCCTTGCCTTGGCAGATTTCAGCAAGGCATCTTGCCAATGTCATATCTCATGGCTCAAATTGAATTTGGTAATGTTCTTGGCCATTTTGGAAAGCCCTTACATGATACAACAACTGTTTGAACATGTTTAGTTTTGATCTCTTTTGAATCCAAGTGAAAAATCCCCCTACATTTGGAAAAAAGTAAAGGTAGATTCTGACTTAGTGAAATTTTCACTAAGTGTTGGAACAAAGTGACTTTTCTTGATTTTGATCACTCCATAACTCAAAATCCATGAGGAATTTGGACATAGGTCAGTAAGAAGCTTTTGTAGAGGGCAATGTGATCTAAAAATCAAGCTTTGAATGGGTAACAATGGCCTTGTGGTTTAGGAGTTATGGTCCGCCAAAGTTGGCACATTAGTGTCACTTTTTCCATAACTTAGAATTTTTTCTAAGTTTTTATGGTTACCCCTTTTACAAGTTATCCCACTTTCTTTGATTTTTCTTGATGAATGAAGATTCAAATCATACATTAACATCATTTTCAGGTTAAAAATCCATTTTGGTGAAAAATCTCAAAAAGTCAAAGTTGACTTTTGTGCACAATTGACTTTTTATCAGATGAATTCCAAACAGTGCAATTCTTCAGGAAATCATGTCCTTGAACTAAATCAAACTTGATGGACATGTTCCATGGGTGTCATAGGGTATATTGAATCATGTCTTAGGGTTTGGGAGCATGTCCTGGTCAAAAGTCAAAGTTACAGTTAACTTTCCTCTCGAAACCCTAATTGTGGTGCAGATGACATTGAGACTTGTTGCTCAAGCTTCTTGGATTAATCCATTGTTCCAAATGGATAAATATGGTATATTAGAGACCCTCAAATCATGTCTTGAGGTATTGGTTCATGATTTGTCCCAAAAGTCAACTTAGGGGTGAATTAGGTCAAGAAACCCTAATTCCTGATTTTTGATGTATGCATCCCCTGAGGTCAAATTGACTTGATGATTGGGTCCTTGAGGTCCCATGGAGTATATTAGGTTATGTTTTGGATCATTGGCTTGTGCCCAGATGAAAATTTTCCATCTGGAGGCCCTAGTCGACCAAACCCTAATTTGGTGACACTGTCGATCTTAAGACTTGATCCACCTAGAAGGGAGCAGCCTTGTGCTTAATCCTTGAAGTGGGAGTCCTTTTGATCCATTGTGGATATTTTAGAGGTTAGACAAGTTGAAGATCAAGTCATTCGTTGATTGATCCTTTGTCTAAAGCTCTGAGAGGGCTTAAAACCCTAATTTTGATTGTAGTGAATGCTCAACAACCCTTGAGGCATTTGATGAGGCATGATGATTCATCCATATTGTGATGATGATTTGCACAATGATGGGAAATCTCAGTGGTCAAAATTTGGGGTATGACAGATGCCCCTATTTAATCTTCTTGGACCCGAAGGTATGAATGGCGAAGGTATTCGGGCATTCGGGGTGCAAGAGGATTAAATATATGAATACCCGAAATTTTGATGGCTATGAATGGCAGCTTGCGTATTCATCTTCTTTTGCTAAGCAATGATGCTTAGAAAAGGTAGACTTCCCCTCGATCCTGGTTTCCTACCAAGGAACTGGTCTAAGTCTCCTTTTGAAATAAACCTCCCCTCGATCCTGGTTTCCTACCAAGGAACTGGTCTAAGTTTCTGATTTAAACTTCCCCTCGATCCTGGTTTCCTACCAAGGAACTAGTCTAAGTTGCTGTTATAAACTTCCCCTCGATCCTGGTTTCCTACCAAGGAACTGGTCTAAGTTTCTGATTTAAACTTCCCCTCGATCCTGGATTCCTACCAAGGAACTGGTCTAAGTTGTTGTTGTAAACTTCCCCTCGATCCTGGTTTCCTACCAAGGAACTGGTCTAAGTTTCTTTTGTCAATAAACTTTCTTGACAAGGGACGCTATTCGTAGCGGTTTTCCTCAAACTTATCGCCGAATTTTCCTGGGGAGATGCCATTTGATAGGAAAAAGTTTAACGTTAGACTCGCTGGGGAGCCCAATCGTCTGAGTTGTAGAGGTGCACAAACTTCTCTATTGGAGACGCCATTTGTCGACTCTATCTGGGGAAAATGAGTCTCTTGAGAGACTGCTTCCGCTTGGGGTCTTACATCATACTTTTCTCGGGATCTTCCTGGAGAAATGCCATATGATGGGCTCCAATTTTGAGGTGCCGATGACCTTTTCATCAGCGGTCTTTCGGAGAAAGGCAACTGTACTGCCAAATCTCTGCTTAGGAGGCTTTCTCTGGGGATTTTTCTTTAATCCGGGAAAGCAAGGATATCATCTTCAATGGCGAAGAGTGACATTTGTAGAAAGCTTCTCTGGCTTTTCAGAGGTTCAAATTATCAAAGTGGTCGAGTGCTGACTCTAATCCAGAGATACACTGGAGAGAGATTGTCCAGCCGCAACATTTCCTGACGAGGCAAGAACTGACAACTCGATTGAGAAGACTGTTATCACTAGGGGACAAGACCGACTAGAGTGATAGTGATGCAATATGAATGCGAATGCAAGTAAAATTCATGATGTATGTATGTATATGCTGACAAAGACTTGACACAACACACAGACTGACGGATGAACACGACTGGATACTCGACCACTGCTGGAGATGAAAGGTATCACTTGGTTCAAGATAGCAATTCTGCCTTGCTTAGGAGAGATAATTCCTGCGGGGAATACCGTTGATCGGGCTTAGGAGATAAGAACTCGGCCGAGGGTATCAGATGGGAAAGTCGCATCTCATACAGTTGATCCTTCGTTCAGGCGTACTGGCCTAGAAGGAATACTTTGATTCTGCACTTTGAAATTCAAACGCCTTTGGAGACGCAATCGACGCTCTTTCGATGTTCAACAGTCAAAAGCAATTGCCATCTTTAATTTAAAAGCAGAAAAAGTTTAACAAGTAAATTCATTTTTTTTTATTTCAAGAATCGCTAATCATATTAAAACGCCATTCTGTAAAGCTAAAACAAATAAGAATTACAAACAAAAGCACAAGGGCTCAAATTTTATTGATAAGATGGAGATCAGCCAAACGCATGATTCTAAAGAGTATATACAAAGTTTGAAAATGGTAATTTACAGGGAAAAGGGCTACGTTGAAACATAACGACCACTATCCTTCTACCAACTTTGAATTCGGGACATCCTGAGCTTCTGTCGAAGATGACCTTGACTGGAGTTTTCCTCTGATGGATAATGTAACTGCTGCTGAGGGACTTACCTCTGTTGAACATAGTTACTTGCCATTATCCCTAATTTTTGCCTGGATTGTACTATGATGTTTCCAATCCATCGGGATGATTTTTTTCATGTCTCTAACTTTTTCCTGGACCGCCTTTTCGGGTTTTCAATCCACCGAGACTTTTTTTTTTTAGTTTAGGCAAAGTATTTCTTGACTACATCAACATTCCTGGGGTAGGCAAATTCCTCTCCGTCCATGGTTGCAAGTCTCAAGGCACCACCTGAGAAAGCTTTTGTGACCACATAGGGGCCATCATAATTTGGGGTCCATTTGCCCCGAGAGTCAGTGAGAAACGATTGTATCTTCTTGAGCACGAGGTCTCCTTTTCTGAAGACACGAGGTCGGACCTTTTTGTCGAACGTCTTCTTCATTCTCTGCTGATACAACTGGCCGTGGCATAGTGCCGTGATTCGCTTCTCTTCGATCAGGTTTAATTTGTCGTGTCGACTTTGACACCATTCAGCTTCTGAAAGCTTAGCTTCCATCAATACCTGGATTGATGGGATCTCTACTTCTATGGGGAGCACTGCCTCCATGCCATATACTAGAGAGAAAGGGGCTGCCCCTGTTGAAGTACGGACAGATGTTCGATAACCGTGAAGAGCAAAGGGTAGCATTTCGTGCCAATCTTTGTAGGTTACAACCATCTTTTGAACGATCCTCTTGATGTTCTTGTTAGCCGCTTCTACCGCTCCGTTCATCTTGGGTCGATAGGGAGATGAGTTATGGTGTTCGATCTTGAACTCAACGCACAACTCTTTCATCATCTTGTTGTTCAAGTTAAATCCATTATCTGTAATGATCTGGCTCGGAACACCATAACAGAAGATGATATTGTTTTTGATAAATCGGACCACCATTTGTCTGGTTACATTAGCATACGACGCTGCTTCGACCCACTTGGTGAAATAGTCAATGGCTACCAGGATGAACCGATGTCCGTTTGAAGCCTTAGGTTCGATCAAGCCAATCATGTCGATTCCCCATATGGAAAAAGGCCACGGGGAAGAAAGAACTTTGAGATGTGATGGCGGTACATGAATTTTGTCGATGTATATCTGACACTTGTGACACTTTCTCATGTACTTGTAGCAGTCGGATTCCATGGTCACCCAGTAATACCCTGCTCTCAGAATTTTTCTCGCCATTGTGTGTCCGTTGGCATGAGTGCCAAAGGATCCTTTATGAATTTCTTTCATAAGCATGTCTGCTTCTGGTCTGTCTACGCATCGGAGCAAGACCAAGTCAAAATTCCTCTTATAAAGAGTGTCATCGCTCAGGAAAAAGTTTCTAGCCAGTCTTCTGAGGGTTTTTCTGTCTTTTCTGAGTGCCCCAGATGAGTACTCTTGTTTCTGAAGGAAGCATTTGATATCGTGATACCAAGGTTTGTCGTCTACGACTGCTTCAATCGTGAAGATGTAGGCGGGCCGTTCAAGGCGCATTATGTCGATCTTAGGTAAGTCGTTCCATTGACCTAAACTAGTCATAGAAGAGAGAGTGGCTAAGGCATCAGCCATGTGATTCTCCCTACGAGGGACGTGATGAAACTCGACTCTGTTAAAGAAGGGTAACAACCTTCTCGCATAATCTTTGTAAGGAATCAATCCTGATTGGTATGTGTTCCAATCTCCTTTTATCTGATTGATAACCAAGGCTGAATCGCCGTATACGTCCAAGTTTTTGATCCTTAAATCAATCGCTTCTTCGAGACCCATAATACAAGCTTCGTATTCGGCCTCGTTGTTCATACATTTGAACGTAAGTCTGGCAGTGAAAGGAATGTGGGTACCCTGAGGGGTAACAATGGTTGCCCCAATTCCGTTTCCATAATAATTAACTGCTCTGTCAAAGATAAGTCCCCATTGGGAACCTGGTTCTGGCCCTTCACTGGGTAACGGTTCATCGCAATCTTTCATTTTTAGATACATGACATCTTCATCTGGGAAGTCAAACCCGGTTGATTCTTGATCGTCAATCGGTTGATGAGCCAAATGATCGGCTAAAATACTTCCTTTAATGGCTTTCTGAGCGTGGTACTCTATGTCATATTCTGATAATAACATCTGCCAACGGGCAATCCTTCCCGTGAGAGCAGGTTTTTCGAAGACGTACTTGATTAGATCCATCTCGGAAACTAACCAAGTAGTATGACAAATCATGTATTGGCGAAGATGTTTGGCTGCCCAAGCCAAAACGCAACAAGTTTTCTCAAGCATCGTGTACCGAGTTCGCAGTCGGTGAATTTCTTGCTCAGATAGTAGATGGCAGACTCTTTCCGTTTGGTTTCGTCTTGTTGGCGAAGTACACATCCCATTGAGCCCTCTAGGACTGTGAGGTAAATGATCAGTGGTCTTCCTTCCACTAGAGGTGATAGAATCGGAGGATTCAATAGATATTTCTTAATACTGTCCAAGGCGGTTTGGCAATCTTCTGTCCAAACGCAGTCCTGGTTCTTTTTGAGTAATTTGAAAATCGGCGCACATGTGGCGGTCATAAGGAATATGAATCTGGAGATGTAGTTCAAATGTCCCAAGAATCCTCAGACTTGTTTTTCAGTTTTCGGAGAAAGCATTTCTCGAATGGCCTTGACCTTGTCAGGATCGACCTCAATCCCTTTCTGGCTGACGATGAACCCTAAGAGTTTCCCTGAACGGGCACCAAAGGTGCACTTGTTGGGATTCAAGCGGAGTTTGTACTTCCTCAAATGCTCGAATAGTTTCGACAGGTGGGTCACATACTCCTCTTCTGTCTTATATTTTGCAATCATGTCATCGACATATACCTCGATTTCTTTGTGTATCATGTCATGAAACAGAGTAGTCATGGCCCTTTGATAGGTTGCCCCGACATTCTTTAAACCGAACGACATCACCTTGTAACAAAAGGTACCCCATGGGGTAATGAACGAAGTTTTCTCCATGTCTTTCGGCGCCATTTTGATCTGGTTATAGCCAAAGAATCCATCCATGATGGAGAAAACTTTGAATTTTGCTGTACTGTCTACCAGCATGTCAATGTGTGGTAAAGGAAAGTCGTCCTTTGGACTTGCCTTGTTCAGATCCCTGTAATCAACACACATTCTGACCTTTCCGTCCTTTTTGGGAACGGGTACGATGTTGGCTAACCATTGAGGATATTCAGATGTAGCGAGGAAACCTGCGTCGATCTATTTATGTACCTCCTCTTTGATTTTGATGGCCATGTCCGGGTGAGTCTGTCTCAACCTTTGCTTTACTGGCGGACATTCCGATCTTAACGGTAAGTGATGTTCCACGATGCTGGTATCCAACCCTGGCATATCCTGATAGGACTAATCAAATACATCGGGAAATTTTCTGAGAAGCTTTATCAAACCCTCTCTGGCAGTTGGACTGAGCAGTGCCCCAATCCTGATTTCTTTTCTCTCTTTTTCCGAACCCACATTGATCGTTTCCAACGGCTCTTTGTGAGGTTCAATGGACCTTTCCTCCTGTCTGAGTAGTCGAGAGATCTCTTCTAGAATTTCGTTGTCAACTTCTTCTTCAGCCCCAAATATCGGGAACCCAAAGTCGGGAGAAGGCATCGGATCATATGTTTCAACGGGGTTTAAAACAAGCAATCTGCATGACGTGATGATTCGTGTTTAGAAGAGATAGAGAAAATGCAAGTGTGTGCAGTGTATTTGTTTTACTGCTTGTTTTTATCATTGAATTGTTTTTTAGGATTACCATTTTCTGAAAAAGCAAAAAGAGAAAACAGCAATTAATGCGGACATTACAGAACGACGTTATTTTATTAATGAACAAGTCAATTCTTGAAACTACAGCCCTATAAAACAAAACTCTGTCACTTTGGACGAAGCGAAGAGGGAAAATTTACAGAAAGCGAGCCCTATCAAAACATCTGTTTCACCTGGGTAGGGTGAAAGGTTAAAGATGGCAATTACTTTGACTGATGAACGATTTTCGGAACCTCGATGGCAACCCATTGGCGGCGAACTCCTTGGTGAATCACAAAGTCTGGCACCTTCCTCGATTTGTCTTCAGAAATGACGCTGATTTCTGGTGGAGTAGGATCGTTGGAATCTGTCTCCCAGGCAGAATTGTCGTAGGAGAATTCCTCAGTTGTATTTTGCATAGCATTGGTGCTCTCAGCTGTATCTCTCCATCCAGTTGGCTGGATATCTTCGAGCCTGATACGAATGCTTTCGGGAGCGGTGTACTTGACCATATAGTCGTATTTTCCACTCGGTTGTCCCAAGGTGTCCCACCTTTCTTTCAAACTGGAGGAGTCATCCCTCTCGATGACATTGACCTCGGGAAAAGCATAGTTAATGAATTCAAGTCCTGCAAACGTTGCAAATTCATCGTCATGTTGAGTAGTTTCTGAATGACCTGAGTATTGATCCCATGACATGGTGGGGACACATGTATTCTGTTCAATGACGGTCAGCTGATTTTCATTGTTCGGCTGACTCTCTTGCCCCAAGTCTCCTGGATAAGGTTGCCACATTGGCAGACCATCCATTGGGCCATAGTAGTCGTGGTCAAAGTTGTCTTTCATCGGAGTGTCTTCCTCTAATGAATTTGGCGAAGCACGACATCCTTCCGGATCACAACCTCCGCATATCATTTCGACATCTGACCATGGTATAAATCTCGGACTCTGTGCGGGATAACAAAATGGCGTAGGCACCTCTTCCTGAGACATATAAACGTCCTCATTAAGATAGGACTTCCATTCTTCCTCTGTGTCAGAGGGATCTTCCTCATTGATAGCATGGACTGCTTGAGACACTGGGTGAAGGAAACCTCCACTGTGGAAGAAATCCTGAATGGGATGAAAACTTTCATTGTTAGTAGATGTCCGGGTATAGGTTGCAGAAAAACCAAGACCCTTCTTTGTTGTATTGCTAGTAGAAATGACAAGCTGTCCCCATCCGGTTGTATCGGTACTCTCGACCGCTTTAATAGCATCTTTGTATGAGGAAATCGAGGTTCCTCCTTGGGATTGATTATCCTTGCCCACCGACAGTGCTTGGAACTGCGTCCCAATAACCTCCTCGGGTTCTACACAAGTAGATGATAATAAGTTACTCACGAGCAAGGCCTGTTCTCCACAGACTGTGACAAGTTGATCGTTCTGAACGAACTTTAGCTTTTGGTGGAGGGTCGAAGTGATCGCTCCAGCCTGATGTATCCAAGGTCTTCCTAATAAACAACTGTATGTTGCCCGGATGTCCATGACCTAGAAAGTGACTTGGAAAGTGTGAGGACCGATAGTTATGGGAAGATCAACTTCATCGATAACTATTTTTCTGGATCCATCGAACGCTTTGACGACTACCTCACTGATTCTCATCGGAGGGCCTTTGAATGATAATTGCATCAAAGTGGACTTCAGCATAACATTCAGGGCTGACCCTGTGTCTAGCAGTACGCTGGCTAAAGCATCGTCCTGGCAGTTAACTGTAATGTTGAGCGCCATGTTATGACGGCGACCCTCTTCGGGTAATTCCTCATCACTAAATCCCAAATTATTGTAGGAATTGATGTTAGAGACAATGCTATCGAACTGTCTGATTGTTACATCCTGTTCCACAAAGGCTTGCTCCAAGAATTTTTGTAGAGCCTCCCTGTGGGCTTCTGAACTGAGTAACAGTGATAATACCGAGATCTTTGAAGGAGTCTATAACAACTGATCAACAATGTTATATTCACTCCTTTGGATGAGCTTCAGCATCTCATCATTATTTGTCGAAAGTTCGAGATCACTGGATTGACCGACTGGTGCATCGGGAGCTTCTGTCTGAAGTTCCTTTTCTCTGTTAGGTTCTCCAACTCCTCGGTTGAAGATTTGACTGCTCCGTGTTACACGACTGATGTCTGCAATATTCACGACAGAGGGTAATGGAATTTCCTTTCCATTTTCAACTGTCGTTGCACCGTATTTGTAAGGGATAACCTTAGTTGATTCATACGGTAGTGGTCCCAGTAGATAGATGACTATGGGAACCTTCTGAATTTTTTGACCATCATAAGTAATCTCGATACGTTCCCGGTTGGGAATTCTAGATTCGTCAAGTAGAGGGATGATGGCAAAAACATCCCTGGTCTGGTGACGACCAGAGATTGTGACAACATCCTTGACTTAATTGGCAAGGTAATTCGGCGTCCAGTTGGTGGGTCCAGAACCCGGATATGGGCGAATCTCTCCACGATCCACCTGACCCTGAAGAGCTGCTCTCACAAGGTAACACCCTTGGTTACTTTCCGAAAAAACACTAAAACGGTCATAATTGTGTAGTGGCACCTGGCCACGCCCACTTTGAATACAATGTAACCTCACTAGGTTAGCTTCCACAGATCCGACATCCTGACTTTGACGTCGAGTAGGATTCCTGTTATTAATACTAATCTGCTGAGTATCTTCATCCATATAGATTAGCATCCACCAGTGATTTAACAAGTACTGAAGTGCCTCCTAGACAAGGGTACAACCTCGATCGTTTTCGCAACTTGCTTTACAGCTTTGATAGTCGTGTGATATTAAGAATCTGAGTTGGACCTGCTCAGCATGTAACTCTACCAGATTGGTATTCATCACGCGAATATCGAAGATCTGAACCCTGTTAATCTGATAAGGGTTCCTATCATGGTAGTCTTGGATCCATCCAAGATCCATCTGACGCTAGAGGACCTCTTGTATGAAAGAACATCCCTGTTTGTTTACCGAGCAAGTCAGACAGGAACTGTAATAGTGTCATGGCAGGTTATGATACTAGCTTTGCCTTGAGTGCATCGCCACCAAGTTGACATTCATTGCATAGATATCGTGGTTCTGAATGACGTTGGAATTCGTGTAAACCATGTTAACTCCATGAACTCGGTGCTCTTGGATCCATCCGAGATCCATATGTTCCTGTACAGTTGATTGCACTACCGAACATCCTTGATTGTTTTTAGAGTAGACATCACATTGATGATAATTATGAGGTGGCACATGGCCATATCCACTCTGTCTACAATGCATCTTGACCAAATTGGTCCTCAATTAGAGTACATCGTGAATTTGATAGACATTTTTAGACTCTTTCTCAATCAAGTTAACTGCAGCTTTCTCGTGTTGAGGCAGCGGGTTCGTGAGAACATTGGGATTCGTATCTTTGAAAGATAAGAGCCCACTCCTAACAAGCTTTTGTACGTAAGATTTGAAATTAAGACAGTTCTCTATGTTATGCCCTGATCCTCCTTGATGATAAGGGCATGTCTGGTCCACCTTAAACCAAAAAGGCAGATTTTCTGGTACTGTAAGAGGAGACTTAGTCTGGATGTGCCCCTTAGCCAGTAGTAACGGAAATAGTTCTGCGTACAACATGGGGATAGGATCAAACCCTGATGGTCGTGTTGTACGCTTGTTGTTATATGGAGGACGAGCCTGCTGAAGAGGCTACTGTGTCCTTTGCTGATTAGGTTGGCTCTGCGCAACCTGAGGCTGATACGTAGGAATAGGCGCAGGGCTGATAGCAGGAGTTACAGATGCTACTGGCTGATAACGTCGCCTTTGCTTTCTGAGAGAGATATTCCCAATATCTTGCTCTTTTTTCTTAGGGAGAGCACTACCGTATCGTTTTGTACTGCTTGATGGTCCAACGTCTCTTGCCAAACGTCCTTCTCGGACGGCTTCCTCAAGACGAACTCCCATGCCCACCATCTCGTTGAAATCACTGAGTGCACTGGCAACCATTCTGTCATAGTAAAATGAGCTTAAGGTCTTTAAGAAGATCTTTGTCATCTCTTTTTCCTCAAGAGATGGACAAATTTGAGTGGCAATTTCATGCCATCTCTGGGCGTACTCCTTAAAGGTTTCCTTGTCCTTTTGTGACATTGATCTGAGTTGATCTCTGTCCGGTGCCATGTCCAAATTGTATTTGTATTATTGGACGAATGTAGTACCAAGATCTCTGAATGTGCTAATCGTAGCACGGTTTAAACCCATGTACCATTTGAGTGCGGCACCGGTTAAACTATCCTGAAAATAGTGAATCAGTAGGTCCTGATTCTCAGTCTGAGCTGACATTCGCCGAGCGTACATCACCAGATGGTTATGAGGGCAAGAGTTACCCTTGTACTTTTCAAAGTCAGGCACTTAGAACTTGTGCGGGCCTTTCACATTGGGGACCAAGCAGAGGTCTGCGGCGTCCTTTCCAAATAGATCTTGACCGCGAATGGCTTGCAGTTCCTTCTGCATTTCCAAGAACTGTTCCTGGAATTCATCCATTCGGTCAAACATAGTTTCCTTTTTACCAGAAGGTATCTGTGGAATCTGTCCTTCCGGGATAGTGTGCACCACAGGGGGCGGTACCGTGACTACGGCAGTGAGTCTTGGTGTTTCCCGAAGTTTGTAACCTTTAGGAGTCTTCAATATGCCTCTGGAATCTTCGCTTTCCCGAATTTTGTAACCTTCAGGACCAGTGGATTCTGTTATGATTCCCTGACCTTCAGTGATCGGCGAAACATATCCTTTCGGGATATAGTTAACAGGCATGCCCCAAGGACGATCTTTCGGTATTTAATACCTAGGATCATACTTCTCCACTATGGGCATTGAGGTGATCTTTGAGATCACAGTCCTTTGTAGCTGAGCTTCTGCCACGGCTTGCATGTCGTTACAAAGCTTTCTCATATCCTCTCTCAGAGCGTCGATCTATTCTTTCAACTCTCTATTTTCTTCCTCAATATCATCCATCTTTTTCTGACGATTAGCCCGAGTATTGTACGAATGAGACAGTTTGACTCTAGAACGAAGACACAAACGTGAGATTCGTAGGTAAGAAGATTACGCGATGTGAGAATGATGAATGCAATGATTATATTTAATTATTTTTTGGTTTAATCAAAATAAACTTCGACAATTAGATTGCAAATATCAAACGGTGGGGAAACCCCTTTTTATTGAATTCAAAGGATTACAGAAATGGAAATACAGTAGATTACAAAGTGTAGAAACAGAAACCTAAGCTAATGGGTCCCGAGAGAACTCGGGTGCTGATTCTGGTATCTTCCTTTTCTTTGACCGGGGCTCTTGAGCCGTTGTCGGGTTGTCATTCCTTTGCCAAATGAAAGGAGTGAACAAATTCCTTTAGTCATCCTGATTATCCACATCATGTTGCTCTAAAATCTCGATCAGAGCATCCTTATCTTTCAGTAGTTATTGCATTTTGATGCACTCTATGTTGAGGGTGCGGTACTTGTTCTTCCAAGACCTCCTTTCCCGTTGAACTTTGTTGAGAGTAACCTGAAGCTTTTCAGTTTCCGTCATGAAGTACATGACAGATTCTCTCGGCGGAAGAATTTCGTAACGAGGATAAGGCATCTTTAGCTTGAGAGCTCTAGTTTGTACCCAGTGGAGATAAGGCTCCACCGAGACACAGTCCGGTTTTCCTAGAGACTCTCGTCCTTTCTTATGAACGTGTTTCCAAGCGTGCACTATTTCTGTCTTTAGTGCTCTGTCACTTTCTCCTTCCTTGAAGAAAAGACCTTCCAACTGAACATTCTGTAGGACGTGCCTCACCGGGTATCCAAACTGACGACGAACAAGAACTGGATGATAATTGATTCCTCCCTTAGTTCCTATAAGGGGTACGTTGGGGAAGTTTCCACAACGGTCAATGATCCTGATTCCATCATAAATCCTATTGCACCAATCTATGTCAGAGTTGGTGAGAGACATGATCTTCTGCGACCAGCACAAGGCACTCTTATGATCCCAGAAAGTAGCAGACTTAGGTAAATAGGAGATAAACCATTTATAAAGCAGAGGTACACAACATGTGATCTCCCCCCCGCTGTACAAATTCCCCAAGTGTACAGAATGATACGCATCTGTGAGCAAAGTGGGCACAGGGTTTCCAATGAGAAAAACCTTAATAGCGTTGATATCGACGAAGTTATTAATGTTGGGCAACAAAAATAATCCGTAGGTGAGTAAAACAAAGATGCTTTCAAAAGCAGTCTCGTTCCCTATACTAGCGAAGTACAGAGCTTTCTTTGTCAGAAACTGGGCTGGCAAACCTTGTATGCCACCCTTGGTAGTCATGTGAATCCTGACTTCTGACTCATCCAAATGAATTGCTCTTGCAATGGTCTGATCCTTTGGAATTTCTTCCAGTCCAAAAAATGGAGCTCGATCAGTGATATGTAAATCAATCAGATGAGAATACTCCTTCAGCGTTGGTGCTAGCTGGTAATCCGGGAATGTGAAACAGTGATAAACCGGATCGTAGAATTGAACGAGCGCGTCCATGATTCCCTCAATCACATGGACCCTTAACAGAGGTAGCAGACCTCCGTACTTGGCTCTGAAGGCCTCTTGGTTTGTGATCATTCTCGCCAAACCTCTCAAATCCTCTAGTTTTGGAATCCTGAAGGTGTATGTATGAGTTCTCCTTCTACCGAAATCCATTAACACAATCCCTTTTCTCTGATATTTGCAATCACAGTCTTAGTTTAATTTGAAAAATAGAGAGACTAGAAGAGAAATTTTTTTTGAATGTTTTAATGTTTTTTAAATGAATGCATAAATGCAGCACACAAAAACATAGAAAAAACATGGGGTCAAAGGGTCGTTGTCATGAAGTCAAGGCTCTACCCATCCCCAAGGTTTATACTAGGGTGATTTTTGTACCTGTACTCATTATCATCAGCTCCTCCCAGGAAAGCAAAACAATAAGTGGATCGCCAGCGAGTTGTAGAGCAATCTTAGAGTAAGTGCCATTCATCGAGAATAGATCACCAGCCTCAAATGAGGGTAGTATCGCGTGACAACTATTTCCGATAGCTTCCGCACTACAAAAGGGTTGGCTCCTCAGCTTCTCAGACATCACAATCGGCCCATTGCCTATGAGAGGGAATGGGTTGCATTGGTTAGCCTCCACTGAGGTTGATGGTCGACCTCGTCGCCATCACTTATCTTAAGTGTATACTCAATCTTTCCACATGCGGCATCACACGCATTCCCATTAGCAGAAAAATAAACAGGTATAGCAATTAGGAAAAGCAATATATATATTTGTCCTAATCATCCTAGACCTTTAAAGCTATGAATCCTATGTTCCTGACAGAAAATGGTTCCCCGGCGGAGTCACCATCCTGTGGTTTCATTCCAAATTAATGGTGTTTTGACCTAAGATCCTAGTGACGTTAAGGCTTCAAGAGATAAGAGGAACAAAATGCCTTGAAAGACGCCTTTTTGTGGTACCTCAGTCCAAGATTTCTACCTAGGAGACGAGAAGATAACAATATCCCTAACAAAAACATAATCCCCAGCAGAGTCGCCATTTTTCTGTTGTGAATGGTGACGATGATGACTAGATCTTACTGTTCGGCATTATCCCCAGCAGAGTCGCCATTTTTCTGTTGTGAATGGTGACGATGATGACTAGATCTTACTGTTCGGCATTATCCCCAGCAGAGTCGCCATTTTTCTGTTGTGAATGGTGACGATGATGACTAGATCTTACTGTTCGGCATTATCCCCAGCAGAGTCGCCATTTTTCTGTTATGAATGGTGACGATGATGACTAGATCTTACTGTTCAGAATTATCCCCAGCAGAGTCGCCATTTTTCTGTAGCGAGTGATTTTTGGATGTAGTTGCGAAGCACGATCGCTCTAGTACTACCGTTCGATTCATTTTTTATCCTATTAAAGCTGATGAAGGAAGGGAAATAGATGTCTCCAATTAACCCTGCTTGCAAACTGAGGTTAAACAATCAAAACTGTTGGTTTAAAGATGCTACAAAGATTCGGGGTCTCTCCTTGGTTATTTTGTTGAAAAGGGGTTTTTTAGGCTATTGGTTAGGATGTTAGGACTGATATATGAAAGTATGGGATTTTGAGTTTTTGTTTAGTGTGCTCGCTAAGATTTTTCTTTCAATCTTATGCCTACATATTCCCGATTACCGAAACAGGGAAATTAGAGCGATCGTAGTTCCTCCTATTCTATGGGAGGAAATGGTTGTTTTGGTGTCTTGTTCAAAGCCCAAGACGTGAAGCGAAAGTTGTTTGTATCTTGTTCAAAGCCCAAGATGTGAAGCTAAAGGTGATCTGTACCTTGTTCAAAGCCCAAGATATGAAGCTGGAGAGTCTATTTGTATCTTGTTTAAAGCCCAAGATGTGAAGCTAAAAGGTGTTGTCTTTAGGGAGAATTTGTCATCTCTAAATAGGGGGTTGTATGTCACAACTGTTTATAAAGGAGAATTACTTTAACCAGGATTTGTGAATCCGGCAATGCCATAATTTCCTTTATAGGAGATTTTAACCTGAAGGAGAAGACTTTAACTCAGTGTAGAGCAATGCTATCTTTCCTTAGGAATTTCTCATGCTAAAAGAGGGACAGTGGCATGGATGTAGATGATCCAGAGGCTTGCCGCTTACAGCGATTAGATGAAGGGGAAAGAGTTGTTGATGTTTGTGTTCTGTGAACGAGGCACAGTTTTGATGCTAAAAGATTGATTGGATCAACCAGTGGTTTTTTTATACAAAGCCTAAGAGGAGGCCATGGGCCCAACAAGAGGGTGTTTTTGTGTCTCGTACAAAGCCCGAGAGGGAGGCTAAAAGGGGTTGATCCTGCAAGAGGATCTTTTATACTCAACAAGAGAGTATTTTTGTATCTCGTACAAAGCCCGAGATGGAGGCTAAAGGGGTGATTGACTCAATGAGGGAGTCTCTTATGTGTCTCGTACAAAGCCCGAGAGAGAGGCTAAACATTGTTTGACTCAACGAGGGAGTCTTTTGTATCTCGTACGAAGCCCGAGATGGAGGCTAAAATTGTTAGCTCCGCTGGGGAGAATCATTGTACAAAGCCCAAGAGGAGGCTATGGCGCTGTTTCAGTTGAGTGACAGGTCCAGTATGCTGATTTAAAGAGAAAATCAGTTCTTATATGAGTAATGTTGGCACTCAGAGATTTTTGATTAGAGGATCAGGGTTATTCCCTATTCTTTGAGGAAACGGGAAATCCAAAGGGTATTGAGACTGTCCGAGTCTACGGGTTTTCTTCCTATTTAACGAAGGGGTCACTTGAGAATGTCTTTGAGACTCAAGGATATTAGACTGTCCGTGTCTAGAGTTTCATCTTTTATACTATGCTTTGAGAAACAGTAGTAGACTCTTTGAAAGGACCGTTCTATGAAGATGACTAAGTTCTGTTCCTATACCTCTAGGAGGTCGTCGGGACAATTTGTACGAAGCCCAAGAGGAGGCTAGAAACTTTTAAGAAGCCAACGGGTCCTTGTACTAAGCCCAAGAGGAAGCTATCATTCCCGGAGGAAGGGATCATTATACAAAGCCTAAGAGGAGGCTGGTGCTTTTAAGAAGCCCGTGGGTCCCCAAACCCCAAGAAATTTAAGACAGGTTATTCACAAGGAATAGATCAAGCCAGGAAAGTTCGAGAATTTGGAAGAAACTCAAAGATGCCATTCACGGAGAATACATTCATCTCTGGGAGTAGAGTTTCTTGACAATTCCTAATGAGGACATTGTCATACCCCAAATTTTGACCACTAGGATTTCCTATCATTGTGCAAATCATCATCACAATATGGATGAACCTTCATGCCTCATCAAATGCCTCAAGGGTTGTTAAGCATTCACTACAATCAAAATTAGGGTTTTAAACCCTCTCAGAGCCTTAGCCAAAGGATCAATCAAGGAATGACATGATCTTCAACTTGTCTAACCTCTCAAACATCCACAATGGATCAAAAGGACTCATACTTCAAGGATTAAGCACAAGGCTGCTCCCTTCTAGGTGGATCAAGTCTCAAGATCGACAGTGTCACCAAATTAGGGTTTTGGTCGACCAGGGCCTCCAGATGAAATTTTTCCTCTGGGCATAAACCAAGGATCCAAAACATGACCTAATATACTCCATGGAGCCTCATGGACCCAATCATCAAGTCAATTTTGCCTCTGGGGATGCATTCACTAAAAATCAGGAATTAGGGTTTCTTGACCTAATTCACCCCTAAGTTGACTTTTAGGGCAAATCATGAACCAAGACCTCAAGACATGATTTGAGGGTCTTTAATATACCATATTGATCCATTTGGAATAATGGATTAATCCAATAAGCTTGAGCAACAAGTCTCAATTTCATCTGCACCACAATTAGGGTTTTAAGGAAAAAGTCAACTGTAACTTTGACTTTTGACCAGGACATGCTCCCAAACCCTAGGACATGCCTCAATATACCCCATGACACCCATGGAACATGTCCATCAAGTTTGATTTAGGTCAAGGACATGATTTCCTGAAGAATTGCACAGTTTGGAATGCATCTGATAAAAAGTCAACTGTGCACAAAAGTCAACTTTGACTTTTTGAGATTTTTCCCCAAAATGGATTTTTAACCCTAAAATGATGTTAATGTATGATTTGAATCATCATTCATCAAGAAAAATCAAGAAAAGTTGGATAACTTGTAAAAGGGGTAACCATAAAAACTTAGAAAATTTTCTAAGTTAAAAATAAAGTGGTAAGGGTACCAACTTTGAAGGATCATAACTCCTAAACCACAAAGCCATTTTTTCTCATCCAAAGATGGATTTGTAGCCCTCATTACCCTCTACAAAAACTTCAAATAGACCTAAGTCCAATTCATTAAGGATTTTGAGTTATGGAGTGATCAAAATGGTTAAAAAATGAAAATGTCACTTTTTCCAACACTTAGTGAAATTTTCACTAAGTCCAAATCTGTCTTCATTTTTTTCCAAATGTAGGGGGATTTTTCACTTGGATTCAAAAGAGATCAAAACCAAACATGTTCAAACAGTTGTTGTATCATGTAAGGGCTTTCCAAAATGGCCAAGAACATTGCCAAATTCCATTTGGGCTATGAGTTATGACATTGGCAAGTTGCCTTGCTAAAATCTGCCAAGGCAAGGCAGAATTTTCATTTTTGGTCGATTTACCAAAATCAGCCAAATCCAAATGCTCTTATCCACTTAGACACCTCAGGGGATTGAATCTAAAGGGGACAATCACTGAGCCAAGCCTCCAAAGTCTTTGGAACAAGAAATAGCATGTTGAACCTAGAATGGCCAAAATAGGGACAAGACTTCAATTTTGGAATTAGGCATTCAATGGAAGCATCAAGGTGGCATAGAATGAGCCATTCTCAACTGAATTCAGTCAAGACTTATCCAAGACCAAGGTAACCACAACCCTGTGCCCTAACCTCTAGTCAATGGCTATAGAAGACTTGGATTTCCATTGGACAACATTGGCCAAACCTCTGCTGCAGTTGCCATTCACTGTGGATCCCATAAAAACTTGATCTACTATAAATAGAGCTCATTTGTGCTCAGTTTGAGTACACCAAAGCCATCAAACAAATGCTTTCCTCAAAATCTCTTCTTTCACCTCAAATTTGCCTTCCAAAGCAAGTAATTCTAAGCTTTTGAGTTAGAGAGCAATTCCATCACAATCAATCACACACACACCTTATATATATATCATATGTAAGCTGTGCAAACTATCACAAGTGACATGTAATCACAAAATCACAAAGTCACCTCTCAAAACCTCAAAATAGACCTTTTGGTGCATTTTTCAAGCCATGTCTTGATTCAGTCACTTTCCAAACCAGATAAAACCTCAAACACACTCCAAATATCATCCTTTAACTGTCCCAGATGATTCCCAACATCTGGAACACCATTTGAGGAAGTTGCTATTTTGGTCACTTTTAACCCCTTTTGCAAGAAAGGGACTGTTTGTGTTTTTGCAGGTACCAGTCAATTCCAATCATCCTAAAAGCATCCTAGGGATCATTTGAGGTGATTCAAAGCATAAAACCATATCTGGAGCAAGAGGTTTGGCAGATTGCAGAGAAAACTTCAAAATCCCAAAGAAGGGTAAGCCTCTCAACTTGCCCTCACCAAAACATGTGTGCATTTGAAGTCCACTGAGTATGGATCTCTTAAACATGTCATATGTGTTGTGTTTGTGCCAATTGATCATGTAATTCATGCCTGTATCAAAGTGTAGCATAGAAAATGCAATTATAGGCCATTTTCAAAACCACTATCGGGTTTTGAGGAGGGAGTGTGATCTGAAACAACCACCACCACCATTGGATTCCTTGTGAAATTCTGGCCCAGATACATATAAATTTTTGTCTCCAACCATTAAGAATTGAGAAAGTTATGACCTTCACATTTTTGAGCCAAAACTTGCCTTGGGCAAGCCAAAACCAAGGCATGACTTGTATATTTGTTGTTTTGTTTCAAGCAATGGATGTATCACCACCCCAGTGGTAAGGCGTGCCCTTGTATGCTTGAGGTCATGGGTTCAAACCCCCACCCATGCCATTTTGTGATTTTTCACATTTTTGCTATTTTTTCCAACTATTTTCATGTTTTGTTAATTATTTGGGAAATTAATAACTCTTTCAATTTTAATTATTTTTTATTGGTTCTTTTTGCAAAAAATCAAAAAAATGTTGAAATATTTTATTCCACAAAAAAATTAAATTTATATCATTTATTTAATATAATTAGTATTTTTGTGAATAAATTCACTTTTATTTGTTTTTAAAAACATTTTGAAATGAATATTCATCTTAGAAAATCAAGACCAAATGAGTTTTAATATCTCTTGTGATTTATACCTCAGTGTATTATACATGTCCCGATACCGTCAAAAAGTTCGACGCGATCATCATCCGTTGAAAAATAACAATTGGGCCTCTTCTTGATCTATAAGACCCATTCAAAACTCATGGGCCTCTATTAGAGTGTAAGACCCAACCCCCTTTTAACCAAAACCATTTTTGGGCCTCACTTATTATATAAGTCCCTTCGCGTTAAAAGAAAACCTCGGCGCGATCGCCATTTTAAACGAAAAATCAATTGGGCCTACCCTCGTGTTATGAGCCCCACTCTTTTTCTTTAAAACTATTTGGGCCTCTTGAGAGAGTGTAAGACCCATCCCCTTTGTACAGAAAACCTTTTTTGGGCCTCAGTCACTTGTATAAGTCCCTCTGTACAAATTCAACAGTGCGCTCACTGATAAAACCCTGGGCCTCTCCTTGAGCTGTAAGCCCCAAACCTTTCTTTTTCAAAGCACTTTCTCCTTTGATTTTGAAATATACTATTGTTTTCAATCTTTCTTTGTTGAACAACTAACTAAACAGCATGGAAGCTCTACAACCGAGTAAGTGTTTATACGCTTTCATTTACCGCTTTCATATACATATAACTGTATTGTGGGGCTGTTTCGCTGTAAGTCTTCTTTCATAAACTCATATCAACTGTGTAATAATAGTATAGATATTTAGAGTTTCCCCGGCAACTACGTCTAGAACTAGGTGACGCCGTTTCAATCATTCGTTGAAATAGACAACAAGATCCCCAATAGGATCACCAGATACAGTCTTCTCTTCGGCTGTCCTCATTAGGAATCGTCAAGAAACTCTACTCCCAGAGATGAATGTATTCTCCGTGAATGGCATCTTTGAGTTTCTTCCAAATTCTCGAACTTTCCTGACTTTGATCTATTCTCAGTGAATAGCATTGCCTTAAATTTCTCGGGGTTTGGGGACCCACGGGCTTCTTAAAAGCATCGGCCTCCTCTTGGGCATCGTACAAAGACCCACAGGCTTCCTAAAAGCAACCCCGCCTCCTCTGGGGCTTAGTACAAGGACCCTACGGCTTCTTAGAAGTATTCACCGCCTCCTCTTAGGCTTCGTATAATGATCTCTTCCTCCGGGAATGATAGCCTCCTCTTGGGCTTCGTACAAGGACCGTCGGCTTCTTAAAAGTTTCCAGCCTCCTCTTGGGCTTCGTACAAATTGTCCCGATGACCTCCTAGAGGTATAGGAACAGAACTTAGTCATCGTCATAGAATAGTCCTTTCGAAGAGTCTACTACTGTTTCTCAAAGCATAGTACAAAGGATAAAACTCTAGACACGGACAGTCTAACTTCCTTGAGTCTCAATGACATTCTCAAGTGACCCCTTCGTTAAATAGGAAGGAAACCTGCAGACTCGGACAGTCTCAATACCCTTCGGATTTCCCACTTCCTTAAAGAATAGGGAATAACCCTGATCCTCGAATCAAATCCCTGAGTACAGTGTTGCTCATATAAGAACTGATTTTCTCTTTAAAATCAGCATACTGGACCTATCACTTAACTGAAACAGTTACCGTAGCCTCCTCGTAGGCTTTGTATAATGATCCTTCTTCAGTGAAGTTGGCCTCCTCTTGGGCTTTGTACAATGATTCTCCCCAGCGGAGTCAAACAACGTTTAGCCTCTCTCTCTCGGGCTTTGTACGAGACACATAAGAAACTCCCTCGTTGAGTCAATCCCCTTTTCGCCTCCATCTCGGGCTTTATACGAGATACAAAAATGTTCTTATTGAGCCAAACAAATTTTAGCCTCCATCTCGAGCTTCGTACGAGATACAAAAACTCTCTTGTTGAGTCAAATAGCCTCCATCTCGGGCTTTATAAGAGATACCAAAAGATTCCCTCGTTGGGTCAAAACTTTTTAGCCTCTCTCTCGGGCTTTGTAAGAGACACATAATAGCCTACTCTTATGCTTTGTATAAGGAAACCACTGGTTGATCCAATCAACCTTTTAGTATCAAAGTTGTGCCTCGTTCACAGTACACAAACATCAACAACTCCTTCCCCTTCATCTAATCGCTGTAAGCGGCAAGCCTCTGGATCATCTACATCTATGCCACTATCCCTCTTTTAGCATGAGAAATTCCTAAGGAAAGATAGCATTGCCCTACACTGAGTTAAAGTCTTCTCCTTCAGGTTAAAATCCCCTATAAAGGAAATTATGGCATTTCTAGGATCCGCGTATCCCGGTTAAAGTAATTCTCCTTTATAAACAGTTGTGACATACAACCCCCTCTTTAGAGATGACAAATTCTCTCTAAAGTCGAGGCTTTTTAGCTTCACATCTTGGGCTTTGAACAAGATACAAATAGACTTTTCAGCTTCATATCTTGGGCTTTGATCAAGATACAAACCACCTTTCGCTTCACGTCTTGGGCTTTGAACAAGACTCCAAAACAACCAATTTCCTCCTATAGAACTACGAACGCTCTGATTTCCCTGTTTTGGTAAATGGGAATACGTAGGCATAAGATTGAAAGAAAGATCTTAGCGAGCACAATCAACAAAAAACCAAAATCCCATACTCCTACATACCTATTAAAAAGCATCAGTCCTAAACATCCTAATCCTGGTTCCCTGCCAGAAACATTCTGTCAAAATAACACAAGAAAGGCCCCACCACATTGATTGCATCTGTAACCTAACAGACCGCTGTTTAAACTCAGTATGCAAAGCAGGGTTAATTGGAGACATCTATTTCCCTTCCTTATTCAGCTCACAATAGGATAAAAAATGAATCGACCTGTAGTTAGCTCAAACCGCAGAGAGCGACCAGCGCTTAAGAACCGCGTCCAAAATCGCTCGCTACAAAAAAATGGCGCCCACCGTGGGGCAACTTGAAAGTTAGATATAGGCACGGTCTTCCTTCTCTTCACTTGTGTGAAAACCACAGATTGGGGCTCCCGCCGGGGAACCCATTTTCTGTCAGGAACTTAGGATTCAAAGCTTTAAAGGTCTAGGATGTTTAGGACAAATATATATACTGCTTTTCCTAATTGCTATATGTGTTTATTTTTCTACTAATGAGAATGCGGGTGATGCCGTATGTGGAAAGATTGAGTATACACTTAAGATAAGTGATGGCGACGGGGTCGACCATCAACCTCAGTGGAGGCTGACCAATGCAACCCATTCTCTCACCTAGACAACGGGCCAATTGTTAAGTCTGAGAAGCTGAGGAGCCAAACCCTTTCGTAGTGCAGAAACTATCGGAAATAGTTGTTACGCGATACTACCCTCATTTGAGGCTGGTGATCTATTCTCGGTGAATGGCACTTACTCTAAGATTTCTCTACAACTCGCTGGCGATCCGCTTGTTGTTTTGCTTTCCTGGGAGGAGCTGATGATAATGAGTATAGGTACAAAAATCACCCTAGTATAAACCTTTGGGGATGGGTAGAGCCTTAACTTCATGACAACGTCCCCTTGACCCCATGTTTTTTCTATGTTTTTGTGTGCTGCATTCATGCATTCATTTAAAAAACATTAAAACATTCAAAAAGAATTTCTCTTCTAGTCTCTCTGTTTTTTTCAAATTAAACTAAGACTATGATTGCAAATATCAGAGAAGAGGATTACGCTAATGGATTTCGGTAGAAGGAGAACTCACCAGTATACCTTCAGGGTTCCAAAACTAGGGGATTTGAGAAGGTTAGCGAGGATGATCACTAACCCTGAGGCTTTCAGAGCCAAGCACGGAAGTTTGCTACCACTGTTAAGAGTCCATGTGATTGAGGGAATCATGGATGCGCTCATTCAATTCTACGATCCAGTTTATCATTGTTTCACATTCCTGGATTACCGGCTAGCACCAACGCTGGAGAAGTTTTCTCATCTGATCGATCTACACATTACGGATCGAGCTCCATTTTTTGGACTGGAAGAAATTCCAAAGAATCAGACCATTGCAAGAGCAATTCATTTGGACGAGTCTGAGGTCAAGACTTACATGACCGCTAAGGGTGGCATCCAAGGTTTGCCAGCCCAGTTCTTGACGAAGAAAGCCCTGTATTTTGCCAGTATAAGGAATGTGACTACTTTTGAAAGCATCTTTGTCTTGCTCACCTACGGGTTATTTTTGTTTCCCAACATTAATAATTTCGTCGATATTAACTCCTCCATAGAGGTTTTTCTCATTGGAAACCCTGTGCCGACTTTGCTCGCAGATGCGTATCATTCTTTACACTTGGGAAATTTGTACAGCGGAGGGGAGATCACATGCTGTGTACCTCTGCTTTATAAATGGTTTATCTCCCACTTGCCCAAGTCTGCTGCTTTTTGGGATTGTAAGAGTGCCTTACGTTGGTCGCAGAAGATCATGTCTCTTACCAACTCTGACATTGATTGGTGTAATAGGATTTATGATGGAATCAGAATCATTGACCGTTGTGGAAACTTCCCCAACGTACCCCTCATAGGAACTAAGGGAGGAATTAACTACCATCCAGTGTTGGTTCTTCGTCAATTTGGATACCCGATGAGACACATCCCACTGGGTGTTCATCTGGAAGGTCTTTACTTCAAGGAAGGAGAAAACGACAGAGCACTAAAGATAGAAATAGTGCACGCTTGGAAGCACGTTCATAAGAAAGGGCGAGAATCTCTGGGAAAACCAGACTGTGTCTCGGTGGAGCCTTATCTCCATTGGGTACAAAATAGAGCTCTTAAGCTAAAAATGCCTTATCCTCGTTACGGAATCCTTCCACCGAGGGAATTTGTCATGTACTTCATGACGAAAACTGAAAAAGCTTCAGGTTACTCTCAACAAAGTTCAACGGGAGAGGAGGTATTGGAAGAACAAGTACCGTACGCTCGACATAGAGTGCATCAAAATACAGCAATTACTAAAAGAGAAAGACGCTCTGATTGAAATTTTGGAGCAACATGCTGTAGAGAATCAAGATGACCAAAGGAATTTGCTCACTCCTTTCACCTGGCAAAGGAACGACAACCCGACAACGGCTCAAGAGCCCCGGTCAACGAAAAGGAAGATACCAGAATCAGCACCCGATTTATCTTCAGAGAGGACTCGGGACCCATTAGCTTAGGTTTCTATTTCTGCACCTTGTAATCTACTGTATTTCCATTTCTGTAATCCTTTGAATTCAATAAAAAAAAGAGGGGGTTTCCCCACTGTTTGATATTTGCAATCTAATTGTCGAAGTTTATTTTGATTAAACCAAAAAAAACAATTAATATAATCATTGCATTCATCATTCTCACATCACTAATTCTTCTTCCCTATGAATCTCACGTTTGTGTCTTGATTCTAGAGTCAAACTGTCTCATTAGTATAATACTCGGGCTAATCGTCAGAAAAGGATGGATGATCTTGAGGAAGAGAATAGAGAGTTGAAGGAAGAGATCGACGCTCTGAGAGAGGATATGAGAAAGCTTCGTAACGACATGCAAGCCATGGCAGAAGCTCAGCTACAAAGAACTGTGATCTCAGAGATCACCTCAACTCCCATAGCGGAGAAGTATGATCCTAGGTATTAGATACTGAAAGATCGTCCTTGGGGCATGCCTGTTAACTATATCCCAGAAGGATATGTCCCGCCGATCACTGAAGATCAGGGAATCACAACAGAAGCCGCTGGGCCTGAAGGTTACAAACTTTGGGAAAGCGAAGATACCAGGGGCATACTGAAGACTCCTGAAGGTTACAAACTTCAGGAAACGCCAAGATTCAATGTCGTAGTCACGGTAGCACCCCTTGTGGTGCACACTGTCCTGGAAGGACAGATTCCACAGATACCTGCTGGTAAAAAGGAAACTATGTTCGATAGAATGGATGAATTCCAGGAACAGTTCCTGGAAATGCAGAAGGAGTTGTAAGCCATTCGCGGTCAGGATCTATTTGGAAAGGACGCCGCAGACCTCTGCTTGGTCCCCAATGTGAAAGTCCCGCACAAGTTCCAAGTGCCCGACTTTGAAAAGTACAAGGGAACTCTTGCCCTCAGAGTCATCTGGTGATGTACGCTCGGCGCATGTCAGCTCAGACTGAGAATCAGGACCTGCTGATTCACTACTTCCAGGATAGTTTAACCGGTGCCGCACTCAAATGGTACATGAGTTTAAACCGTACTACGATCAGTACATTCAGAGATCTTGGTACTGCCTTCGTCCAATAATACAAATATAATTTGGACATGGCACCCGACAGAGATCAACTCAGATCAATGTCGCAAAAGGACAAGGAAACCTTTAAGGAGTATGCTCAAAGGTGGCGCGAAATTGCTGCTCAAATTTGTCCACCTCTTGAGGAAAAAGAGATGACAAAGATCTTCTTAAAGACCTTAAGCTCATTTTACTATGACATAATGGTTGCCAGTGCACCCAATGACTTCACCGAGATGGTGGGCATGGGAGTTCGTCTTGAGGAAGCCGTCCGAGAAGGACGTTTAGCAAAAGACGCTGGACCATCAAGCAGTACTAAAAAATACGGTAGTGCTCTCCCTAAGAAAAAAGAGCAAGATATTGGGAATATCTCTCTCGGAAAGCAAAGGCGACGATATCATCCGGTAGCAGCTGTAATTCCTGCTATCAACCCTGTGCCTATTCCTACGTATCAACCTCAAGTTGCGCAGAGCCAACCTGATCAGCAAAGGACACAATAGCCTCTTCAGCAGGCTCGTCCTCCATATAACAACAATCGTACAACACGACCATCTGGGTTTGATCCTATACCCATGTTGTACGCAGAACTATTTCCGTTACTGCTAGCCAAGGGGCACATCCAGACTAAGTCCCCTCTTACAGTACCAGAAAATCTGCCTTTTTGGTTTAAGGTGGATCAGACATGCCTTTATCATCAAGGAGGATCAGGGCATAACATAGAGAACTATGTCAATTTCAAATTCGACGTACAAAAGCTTGTTAGGAGCAGGCTTTTATCTTTCAAAGATATGAATCCCAATGTTCTCACGAACCCGCTGCCTCAACACGTGAAAGCTGCAGTCAACCTGATTGAGAGAGAGTCTAACAATGTCTATCAAATTCACGATGTACTCTTATTGAGGACCAATTTGGTCAAGATGCATTATAGACAGAGTGGATATGGCCATGTGCCACCTCATAACTATCATCAATGTGATGTCTGCTCTATAAACAATCAAGGATGTTTTGTAGTGCAAGCAGCTCTACAGGAACAGATGGATCTCGGATGGATCCAGGAACACCGAGTTTGTGGAGTTAACATGGTCTATACGAACTCCAACGTCATTCAGAACTACGATATCTGTGCAATGAATGTCAACTTGGTGGCAATACACTCAAGCAATGCCAGTATCATGATCTGCCATGACACGATTACAGTTCCTGTCTGACTTGCTCGGTAAACAAACAGGGATGCTCTTTCATACAAGAGGCCCTCCAGCGTCAGATGGATCTTGGATGGATCCAAGACTACCATGATAAGAACCCTTATCAGATCAACATGGTTCAGATCTTCGATATTCGCGTGATGAATACCAACCTGGTAGAGTTACATGCTGAGTAGGTCCGACTCGGATTCTTAATATCACATGACTATCAAAGCTGTAAAGCAGGTTGCGAAAACGACCAAGGTTGTCCCTTGTCCAGGAGGCACTTCAGCACTTGTTAAATCATTGGTGGATGCCAATCTACATGGATGAAGATACTCAGCAAATTAGTATCAGTAACAGGAATCCTACTCGACGTCAAAGTCAGGATGTCCGATCAGTGGAAGCTAACCTAGTGAGGTTACATTGTATTCAAAGTGGACGTGGCCAGGTGCCACTACACAATTATGACTGTTGTAGCGTCTGTTCGGAAAGTAACCAAGGGTGTTACCTTGTGAGAGCAACTCTTCAGGGTCAGGTGGATCGTGGAGAGATTTGTCCATATCCGGGTTCTGGACCCATCCACTGGACGCCAAACTACCTTGCTGATCAAGTTGAGGATGTTGTCACCATCTCTGGTCGTCACCAGACCAAGGATGTTTTCGCCATCATCCCTCTACTTGATGAATCTAGAGTTCCCAACCGAGAACGGATCGAGGTTACTTATGATGGTCAGAAAAATCAGAAGGTTCTCATAGTCATCTATCTGCCGGGACCATTACCGTATGAATCAACTAAGGCTATCCCTTAAAAATATGGTGCAACGATGTTTGAAAATGGAAAGGAAATTCCATTACCCTCCGTCGTGAATATTGCAGACATCAGTCGTGTAACACGGAGCGGTCGAATCTTCAACCGAGGGGTTGGGGAACCTAACAAAGAAAAGGAACTTCAGACAGAAGCTCCCGATCCATCAGTCGGTCAATCCAGTAATCCCGACCTTTCGAAAAATAATGATGAGATGCTGAAGCTCATCCAAAGGAGTGAATATAACATTGTTGATCAACTGTTACAGACTCCTTCAAAGATCTCAGTATTATCACTGTTGCTCAGTTCAGAAGCCCATAGGGAGGCTCTACAGAAAGTCTTGGAGCAAGCCTTTGTGGAACAGGATGTAACAATCAGACAGTTCGATAACATTGTCTCTAACATCACTTCCTGTAATAATTTGGGATTTAGTGATGAGGAATTACCCGAAGAGGGTCGCCGTCATAACATGGCACTCAATATTACAGTCAACTGCCAGGACGATGCTTTAGCCAGCGTACTGGTAGACACAGGGTCAGCCCTGAATGTTATGCCGAAGTCCACTTTGATGTAATTATCATTCAAAGGCCCTCTGATGAGAGTCAGCGAGGTTGTCGTCAAGGCGTTCGACGGATCCAGAAAAACAGTTATCGGCGAAGTTGATCTTCCCATTACTATCAGTCCTCACACTTTCCTGGTCATGGACATCCGGGCAACGTACAGTTGTTTATTAGGAAGACCTTGGATACATCAGGCTGGAGCAGTTACTTCAACCCTCCACCAAAAGCTAAAGTTCGTTCAGAACGATCAACTTGTCACGGTTTGTGGGGAACAAGCCTTGCTTGTGAGTAACTTGTCATCATCTACTGGTATAGAACCCGAGGAGGTTATTGGAACTCAGTTCCAAACACTGTCGGTGAGCAAGGATAATCAATCCCAAGGAGGAACCTCGATTCCTCATACAAAGATGCTATCAAAGCGGTCGAGAGTAACGATACAACCGGATGGGGACAGCTTGTCATTCCTATTGACAATAAAACAAAGAAGGGTCTTGGTTTTTCTGCAACCTGTACCCAGACAGATACCAACGATGAAAGTCTTCATCCCCTTCAAAACTTCTTCCACAGTGGAGGTTTCCTTCACCCAGTGTCTTAGACAGTTCATGCTATCAATGAGGAAGATCCCTCTGACACCGATGAAGAATGGAAGTCCTATCTTAACAAGGACGGTTATATGTCTCAGGACAAAATGCAAACTCCTTTTTGCTATCCCGCACAGAGTCCGAGATTTATACCAAGGTCAGATGTCGAAATGATATGTGGGGATTGTGATCCAGAAGGATGCCGTGCTCCGCCAAATTCATTAGGGGAAGACACTCTGATGAAAGACAACTTTGACCACAATTACTATGGCCTAATGGATGGTCTGCCAATGTGGCAACCTTATCCAGGAGACTTGGGGCAAGAGAGTCAGCCGAACAATGAAAATCAGTTGACCGTCATTGAACAGAATTCCTGTGTCCCCACCATGTCATGGGATCAACACTCAGGTCATTCGGAAACTACTCAACATGAAGATGAATTCGCAACATTCGCAGGACTTGAATTCATCAACTATGTTTTTCCTGAGGTCAACGTCCTCGAGAGGGATGACTCCTCCAATTCCAAAGAAGTTTGGGACACTCTGGGAGAACCAAGTGGAAAATATGACTATATGGTCAAGTACACCGCTCCCGAAAGCTCTCGTATCAGGCTCGAAGATATCCAGCCAACTGGATCGGGAGATACAATTGAGAGCACAAATGCTATGCAAAATGCAATAGGGGAATTCTCCTACGACCACTCTGCCTGGGAGACAGATCCCAATGATCCTGCTCCACCAGAAATCAGCGTCATTTCTGAAGACAAATCAAGGAAGGTGCTAGACTTTGTGATTCACCGAGGAGTTCACCGCCAATGGGTTGTCGTCGAGGTTCCGAAGGTCGTGCATCAGTCAAAGTAATTCCCATCTTTAACCTTTCACCCTGCCCAGGTGAAACGGATGTTTTGATAGGGCTCGCTTTCTGTAAATTTCCCTCTTCGCTTCGCCCAAAGCGACAAAGTTTTGTTTTATAGGGTTGTAGTTTCAAGGATCGACTTGTTCATTAATAAAATAACGTCGTTCTGTAATTTCCGCATTAGTTGCTGTTTTCTCTTTTCGTTTTTCAGAAAATGGTAATCCTAAAAAACAATTAAAAATAAAAGCAAGCAGTAAAATAAAACACTGCACACACTTGCATTTTTCTCTATCTCTTCTAAACTCGAATCGTCACGTCCTGCAGATTGCTTGTTTTAAACCCCGTTGAAACATACGATCTGATGCCTTCTCCCAACTTTGAGTTCCCGGTATTCGAGGCTGAAGAAGAAAATGACAACGAAATTCCAGGAGAGATCTCCTGACTACTCAGACAAGAGGAAAGGTCCATTGAATCTCACAAAGAACCGTTGGGGCACTGCTCACTCCAACTGCCAGAGAGGGTTTGATAAAGCTTCTCAAAGAATTCCCCGATGTGTTCGCTTGGTCCTATCAAGATATGCCAGGGTTGGATACCAGCATCGTGGAACATCACTTACCGTTAAGATCGGAATGTCCGCCAGTAAATCAAAGGTTGAGACGCACTCACCCGGACATGGCCATCAAAATAAAAAAGGAGGTACAAAAACAGATCGACGCGGGTTTCCTCGCTACAGCTGAATATCCTCAATGGTTAGCCAACATCGTACCCGTTCCCAAAAAGGATGGAAAGGTTAGAATGTGTGTTAATTACAGGGATCTGAACAAGGCTAGTCCAAAGGACGACTTTCCTTTACCACACATTGACATGCTGGTAGACAGTACAACAAAGTTCAAAGTTTTCTCCTTCATGGATGGATTATCGGGCTATAACCAGATCAAAATGGTGCCGAAAGACATGGAGAAAACTTCGTTCATCACCCCATGGGGCACCTTTTGCTACAAGGTGATGTCGTTCGGCTTGAAGAACGCCGGGGCAACCTATCAAAGGGCCATGACTACTCTGTTTCATGACATGATACACAAAGAAATTGAGGTATATGTCGATGATATGATTGCAAAATAAAAAACAGAGAGTGAACACGTTGAACATCTGTCAAAATTGTTCGAACGTTTAAGAAAGTTCAAGCTCCGCGTAAATCCCAACAAGTGCACCTTCGGTGTCCATTCATGGAAACTACTAGGGTTCATCGTCAGCCAGAAAGGGATTGAAGTTGATCCTGACAAGGTCAAGGCCATTCAAGAAATGCCTTCTCTGAAAACTGAAAAATAAGTCAGAGGATTCCTGGGACGTTTGAACTACATCTCCAGATTCATATTCCTCATGACCGCCACGTGTGCGCCAATTTTCAGATTACTGAAAAAGAACCAGGATTGCGTTTGGTCAGAAGATTGCCAAACCGCCTTCGACAGTATTAAGGAATATCTGTTGAACCCTCCGATTCTATCACCTCCAGTGGAAGGAAGACCACTGATCATTTACCTCACAGTCCTAGAGGATTCAATGGGATGTGTACTTGGCCAACAAGACGAAACTAAACAAAAAGAGTCTGCCATCTACTATCTGAGCAAGAAATTCACCGACTATGAGACTCGATACACTATGCTTGAGAAAACTTGTTGCGCTTTGGCTTGGGCAGCCAAATGTCTTCTCCAGTACATGATTCGTCATACTACTTGGTTGGTCTCCGAAATGGATCCAATTAAGTATGTTTTTGAAAAACCTGCTCTCACGGGAAGAATTGCCCGTTGACAGATGTTGTTATCAGAATATGACATAGAGTACCACGCTCAGAAAGCCGTTAAGGGAAGTATTTTAGCCGATCATTTGGCTCATCAACCGATTGACGATCAAGAATCAATCGGGTTTGACTTCCCAGAAGAAGATGTCATGCATCTAAAAAGGAAAGATTGCGATGAACCGTTACCCAGTGAAGGGCCAGAACCAGGTTCCCAATGGGGACTTATCTTTGACGGAGTAGTTAATCATTACGGAAACGGAATTGGGGCAATCATTGTTACCCCTCAGGGTACCCACATTCCTTTCACTGCCAGACTTAAGTTCAAATGTACGAACAACGAGGCCGAATACGAAGCTTGTATTATGGGTCTCGAGGAAGCAATTGATTTAAGGATCAAAAACTTGGACGTATACGGTGACTCAACCCTGGTTATCAATCAGATAAAAGGAGATTGGAACACATACCAATCAGGACTGATTCCTTACAAGGACTATGCAAGAAGGTTGTTACCCTTCTTTAACATAGTTGAGTTTCATCATATCCCTCGTGATAAGAATCACATGGTTGATGCATTAGCCACTATCTCTTCTATGATTAGTGTAGGTCAATGGAACGACCTACCTAAGATTGACATAATGCGCCTTGAACGGTCCGCTTACATCTTCACAATTGAAGCAGTCATAGATGACAAACCTTCGTATCACGATATCAAATGCTTCCTTCAGAAACAAGAGTACCCACCTGGGGCACTAAGGAAGGACAAAAAAACCCTTAGAAGATTGGCTGGAAACTTCTTCCTGAGCGGTGACACTCTTTATAAGAGGAATTTTGACATGGTCTTGCTCCGATGCGTAGACAGACCAGAAGCAGACATGCTTATGAAAGAAATTCATGAAGGATCCTTTGGCACTCATGCCAACAGACACACAATGGCGAGAAAAATTCTAAGAGCAAGGTACTATTGGTTGACCATGGAATCCGACTGCTACAAGTACATGAGGAGGTGTCACAAGTGTCAGATATACTCTGACAAAATTCATGTACCGCCATCACATCTCAAAGTTCTTTCTTCCCCGTGGCCTTTTTCCATATGGGGAATCGACATGATTGGCTTTATCGAACCTAAGGCTTCAAACGGACATCGGTTTATTCTGGTAGCCATTGACTATTTCACTAAGTGGGTCGAAGCAGCATCGTACGCTAATGTAACCCGACAAGTGGTGGTCCGATTTATCAAAAACAATATCATCTGTCGTTATGGTGTTCCAAGTGAGATCATTACTGATAATGGATCTAACTTGAACAATAAGATGATGAAAGAGTTGTGCGTAGAGTTCAAGATCGAACACCATAACTCATCTCCCTACCGACCCAAGATGAATGGAGCGGTAGAAGCGGCTAACAAGAACATCAAGAGGATCGTTCAAAAGATGGTTGTAGCCTACAAAGACTGGCATGAAATGCTACCCTTTGCTCTTCATGGTTATCGCACATCTGTCCGCACTTCAACAGGGGCTACCCTTTTCTCTCTAATGTATGGCATGGAAGCAGTGCTCCCCATAGAAGTAGAGATCCCGTCAATCCGAGTATTGATGGAAGCTAAGCTTTCAGAAGCTGAATGGTGTCAAAGTCGACACGATGAACTGAATATGATCGAAGAGAAGCGAATCACGGCACTATGCCACGGTCAGTTGTACCAGCAGAGAATAAAGAAGGCGTTCGACAAAAAGGTCTGACCTCGTGTCTTCAGAAAAGGAGACCTCGTGCTCAAGAAGATACAATCCTTTCTCACTGATTCCCGGGGCAAGTGGACTCCGAATTATGATGGCCCCTATGTGGTCACGAAAGCTTTCTCAGGCGGCGCCTTGAGACTTGCAACCATGGACGGAGAGGAATTTTCCTACCCCACGAATATTGATGTAGTCAAGAAATACTTCGCCTAAACTAAAAAAAAAAAAAAAAACGTCTCGGTGGATTGAAAACCCGAAAGGGCGGTCCAGGCAAAAGTTAGAGACATGAAAAAAATCATCCCGATGGATTAGAAACATCATAGTACAATCCAGGAAAAAATTAGGGATAATGGCAAGTAACTATGTTCAACAGAGGCAAGTCCCTCAGCAGCAGTTACACCATCCATTGGAGGAAAATTCCAGTCAAGGTCATCTTCGACAGAAGCTCAGGATGTCCCGAATTCAAAGTTGGTAGAAGGATAGCGGTCGTTATGTTTCAACGTAGCCCTTTTCCCTGTAAATTACCATTTTCAAACTTTGTATATACTCTTTGGAATCACGCGTTTGGCTGATCTCCATCTTATCAATAAAATTTGAGCCCTTGTGATTTTGTTTGTAATTCTTATTTGTTTTAGCTTTACAGAACGACGTTGTTAACATAATTAACGATTCTTGAAACAAAACAAAAATGAATTTACTTGTTAAAACTTTTACTGCTTTTAAAATAAAGATGGCAATTTCTTTTGACTGTTGAACATTAGAAGAGCATTAACCGCTTCTCCAGAAGTAAGCAAACTTCAAAGTGCAGAATCAAAGTACTCCTTCTATGCCAGTGCGCCTAAATGAAGGATCAACAGTGTCAGATGCGACTATTCCATATGACCTCTTCGGCCGAGTTCTTACCTCCTAAGCCCGATCAACGGTATTCCCCGCAGGGACTATCTCTCCTAAGCAAGGTAGAATTGCTATCTTGTACCAGCGGTACTTTTTCGCCCCGCGATGGCCGAGTATCCAGTCGTGTTCACCCGTCAGTTTGTATGTCGCGTCAGTTTTGTCAGCCTATACATACATACATCATGCATTATTGATTTATATTTGCATTCATATAGCATCACTATCACTCTAGTCGGTCTTATCCCCTAGTGATAACAGTCCTCTCAATCGGGTCGTCAGTTCTTGCCTCGTCAGGAAACGCTGTGTTTGAATAATCTCCCTCCAGTTTATTTCTAGAATGAAGTTGGTCCTTGACCACTTTGATAACTTGAACCTCTGAAACATCAGAGAGCCCTCAGTCAACATCACTCTTCGCCATTGAAGATGATATCCTTGCTTTCCCAGATTAAGGAAAATCCATAGAGAAATCCTCGTAATCAGAGATTCGATAGCACGTCAGTTTTGCTTCGAAAAAAACCGCTGACGAAAAGGTCATCGACACCTCAAAATTGGACCCCATCATATGGAGTTTCTCCGGGAAGATCCCGAGAAAAGTATGATGTAAGATCCCAAGCGACCGTAGTCTCCCAAGAGACCTGCGTTCCCCTCAGTAGACACAAATGGCATCTCCAACAGAGAAGTTTGTACTACTCTACAACTCAGACGACTGGGTTCCCCAGCGAGTCTAACGTCAAACTTTTTCCCATCAAATGGCATCTCCCCAGGAAAATTCGGCGAGAAGTTTGAGGAAAACAGCTACGCATAGCGTCCCTTGTCAATTAAGTTTATTGACAAAAGAAACTTAGACCAGTTCCTTGGTAGGAAACCAGGATCGAGGGGAAGTTTATTCCAGCAACTTAGACCAGTTCCTTGGTAGGAAACCAGGATCGAGGGGAAGTTTATTCCAGCAACTTAGACTAGTTCCTTGGTACGAAACCAAGATCGAGGGGAAGTTTTAATCAGAAACTAAGACCAGTTCCTTGGTAGGAAACCAGGATCGAGGGGAAGTTCATCTAAAAAAAAAAAAACTGAGACCAATTCCTTGACTGAAGACCAGGATCGAGGGGAAGTTTTACCTTTTCTAAGCATCATCGCTTGGCTAAAGAAGATGAATGCACAAGCTGCCATTCATAGCCGTTAAAATTTTGGATATTCTGATATTTAATCCTCTTGCACCCCGAATGCCCGAATACCTTCGTCATTCACACCTTCGGGACCAAGAAGATTAAATAGGGGCATCTGTCATACCCCAAATTTTGACCACTAAGATTTCCCATCATTGTGCAAATCATCATCACAATATGGATGAACCATCATGCCTCATCAAATGCCTCAAGGGTTGTTGAGCATCCACTACAATCAAAATTAGGGTTTTAAGCCCTCTCAAAGCCTTAGCCAAAGGATCAATCAAGGAATGACATGATCTTCAACTTGTCTAACCTCTCAAACATCCACAATGGATCAAAAGGACTCCTATTTCAAGGATTAAGCACAAGGTTGCTCCCTTCTAGGTGGATCAAGTCTCAAGATCGACAGTGTCACCAAATAAGGGTTTTGGTCGACCAGGGCCTCCAGATGAAATTTTTCCTCTGGGCATAAGCCAAGGATCCAAAACATGACCTAATATACTCCATGGAGCCTCATGGACCCAATCATCAAGTCAATTTTGCCTCTGGGGATGCATTCACTAAAAATCAGGAATTAGGGTTTCTTGACCTAATTCACCCCTAAGTTGACTTTTAGGGCAAATCATGAACCAAGACCTCAAGACATGATTTGAGGGTCTTTAATATACCATATTGATCCATTTGGAATAATGGATTAATCCAATAAGCTTGAGCAACAAGTCTCAATTTCATCTGCACCACAATTAGGGTTTTAAGGAAAAAGTCAACTGTAACTTTGACTTTTGACCAGGACATGCTCCCAAACCCTAGGACATGCCTCAATATACCCCATGACACCCATGGAACATGTCAATCAAGTTTGATTTAGGTCAAGGACATGATTTCCTGAAGAATTGCACAGTTTGGAATTCATTTGATAAAAAGTCAACTGTGCACGAAAGTCAACTTTGACTTTTTGAGAATTTCCGCAAAATGGATTTTTAACCCTAAAATGATGTTAACGTATGATTTGAATCATCATTCATCAAGAAAAATCAAGAAAAGTTGGATAACTTGTAAAAGGGGTAACCATAAAAACTTAGAAAATTTTCTAAGTTAAAAATAAAGTGGTAAGAGTACCAACTTTGAAGGATCATAACTCCTAAACCACAAAGCCATTTTTTCTCATCCAAATATGGATTTGTAGCCCTCATTACCCTCTACAAAAACTTCAACTAGACCTAAGTCCAATTCATTAAGGATTTTGAGTTATGGAGTGATCAAAATGGCTAAAAAATGAAAATGTCACTTTTTCCAACACTTAGTGAAATTTTCACTAAGTCCAAATCTGTCTTCATTTTTTTCCAAATGTAGGGGGATTTTTCACTTGGATTCAAAAGAGATCAAAACCAAACATGTTCAAACAGTTGTTGTATCATGTAAGGGCTTTCCAAAATAGCCAAGAACATTGCCAAATTCCATTTGGGCTATGAGTTATGACATTGGCAAGTTGCCTTGCTGAAATCTGCCAAGGCAAGGCAGAATTTGCATTTTTGGTCGATTTGCCAAAATCAACCAAATCCAAATGCTCCTATCCACTTGGACACCTCAGGGGATTGAATCTAAAGGGGACAATCACTAAGCCAAGCCTCCAAAGTCTTTGGAACAAGAAATAGCATGTTGAACCTAGAATGGCCAAAATAGGGACAAGACTTCAATTTTGGAATTAGGCATTCAATGGAAGCATCAAGGTGGCATGGACTGAGCCATTCTCAACTGAATTCAGTCAAGACTTATCCAAGACCAAGGGAACCACAACCCTGTGCCCTAACCTCTAGTCAATGGCTAGAGAAGACTTGGATTTCCATTGGACAACATTGGCCAAACCTCTGCTGCAGTTGCCATTCACTGTGGATCCCAAAACAAACTTGCTCTACTATAAATAGAGCTCATTTGTGCTCAGTTTGAGTACACCAAAGCCATCAAACAGATGCTTTCCTCAAAATCTCTTCTTTCACCTCAAATTTGCCTTCCAAAGCAAGTAATTCTGAGTTTTTGAGTTAGAGAGCAATTCCATCACAATCAATCATACACACACCTCATATATATCATATGTAAGCTGTGCAAACTATCACAAGTGACCTGTAATCACAAAATCACAAAGTCACCTCTCAAAACCTCAAAATAGGCCTTTTGGTGCATTTTTCAAGCCATGTCTTGATTCAGTCACTTTCCAAACCAGATAAAACCTCAAACACACTCCAAATATCATCCTTGAACTATCCCAGATGGTTCCCAACATCTGGAACACCATTTGAGGAAGTTGCTATTTTGGTCACTTTTAACCCCTTTTGCAAGAAAGGGACTGTTTGTGTTTTTGCAGGTACCAGTCAATTCCAATCATCCTAAAAGCATCCTAGGGATCATTTGAGGTGATTCAAAGCATAAAACCATATCTGGAGCAAGAGGTTTGGCAGATTGCAGAGAAAACTCCAAAATCCCAAAGAAGGGTAAGCCTCTCAACTTGCCCTCACCAAAACATGTGTGCATTTGAAGTCCACTGAGTATGCATCTCTTAAACATGTCATATGTGTTGTGTTTGTGCCAATTGATCATGTAATTCATGCCTGTATCAAAGTGTAGCATAGAAAATGCAATTATAGGACATTTTCAAAACCACTATCGGGTTTTGAGGAGGGAGTATGATCTGAAAAAACCACCACCACCATTGGATTCCTTGTGAAATTCTGGCCCAGATACATATAAATTTGGTCTCCAACCATTAAGAATTGAGAAAGTTATGACCTTCACGTTTTTGGGCCAAAACTTGCCTTGGGCAAGCCAAAACCAAGGCATGACTTGTATATTTGTTGTTTTGTTTCAAGCAATGGATGTATCACTACCCTAGTGGTAAGGTGCGCGCCTTGTATGCTTGAGGTCATTGATTCAAACCCCACCCATGCCATTTTGTGATTTTTCACATTTTTGCTATTTTTTCCAACTATTTTCATGTTTTGTTAATTATTTGGGAAATTAATAACTCTTTCAATTTTAATTATTTTTGATTGGTTCTTTTTGAAAAAAATCACAAAAATGTTGAAATATTTTATTCCACAAAAAAATTAAGTTTATATTATTTATTTAATATAATTAGTATTTTTGTGAATAAATTCACTTTTATTTGTTTTTAAAAACATTTTGAAATGAATATTCATCTTAGAAAATCAAGACCAAATAAGTTTTAATATCTCTTGTGATTTATACCTCATTTTTCAAACCTTAAACAAAAATCACAAGTAGTTTATTCAAACTTATTTGGTATTTTTCATTTGATTTTCTTTAAATATTAACTTTTAAAGAATAAAATTAGGGTTTCTTTGATTTTCACTCCAACAAATCATTGTCAAACACTCATGGGTCTCTAATAGAGTGTAAGACCCAATCCTTTTTGACCAAATCACATTTGGGCCTCAGTGTATTGTATAAGTCCCGATACCGTCAAAAAGTTCGACGCGATCATCATCTGTTGAAAAATAACAATTGGGCCTCTCCTTGAGCTATAAGACCCATTTAAAACTCATGGGCCTCTATTAAAGTGTAAGACCCAACCCCCTTTTAACCAAAACCATTTTTGGGCCTCACTTATTGTATAAGTCCCTCCGCGTTAAAAGAAAACCTCGGCACGATCACCATTTTAAACGAAAAATCAATTGGGCCTACCCTCGTGTTATGAGCCTCACTCTTTTCCTTTAAAACTTTTTAGGCCTCTTGAGAGAGTGTAAGACCCATCCCCTTTGTACATAAAACCTTTTTTGGGCCTCAGTCACTTGTATAAGTCCCTCTGTACAAATTCAACAGTGCGCTCACTGATAAAACCCTGGGCCTCTCCTTGAGCTGTAAGCCCCAAACCTTTCCGTTTCAAAGCACTTTCTCCTTTGATTTTGAAATATACTGTTGTTTTCAATCTTTCTTTGTTGAACAACTAACCAAACAGCATGGAAGCTCTACAACCGAGTAAGTGTTTATACGCTTTCATTTACCGCTTTCATATACATATAACTGTATTGTGGGGTTGTTTCGCTGTAAGTCTTCTTTCATAAACTCATATCAACTGTGTAATAATAGTATATATATTTAGAGTTTCCCCGGCAACTACGTCTAGAACTAGGTGACGCCATTTCAATCATTCGTAGAAATAGACAACTAGATCCCCAATAGGATCACCAGATACAGTCTTCTCTTCGGCTGTCCTCATTAGGAATCATCAAGAAACTCTACTCCCAGAGATGAATTTATTCTCCGTGAATGGCATCTTTGAGTTTCTTCCAAATTCTAGAACTTTCCTGACTTTGATATATTCTCGGTGAATAGCATTGCCTTGAATTTCTCGGGGTTTGGGGACCCACGGGCTTCTTAAAAGTATCGGCCTCTTCTTGGGCATCGTACAAGGACCCACAGGCTTCATAAAAGCAACCCCGCCTCCTCTAGGGCTTAGTACAAGGACCCTACGGCTTCTTAGAAGTATTCACCGCCTCCTCTTAGGCTTCGTATAATGATCTCTTCCTCCGGGAATGATAGCCTCCTCTTGGGCTTCGTACAAGGACCGTCGGCTTCTTAAAAGTTTCCAGCCTCCTCTTGGGCTTTGTACAAATTGTCCCGACGACCTCCTAGAGGTATAGGAATAGAACTTAGTCATCGTCATAGAACAGTCCTTTCGAAGAGTCTACTACTGTTTCTCAAAGCATAGTACAAAGGATAAAACTCTAGACATGGACAGTCTAACTTCCTTGAGTCTCAAAGACATTCTCAAGTGACCCCTTCGTTAAATAGGAAGGAAACCCGCAGACTCGGACAGTCTCAATACCCTTCGGATTTCCCACTTCTTTAAAGAACAGGGAATAACCCTGATCCTCGAATCAAATCCCTGAGTACAGTGTTGCTCATATAAGAACTGATTTTCGCTTTAAAATCAGCATACTGGACCTATCACTTAACTGAAACAGTTACCGTAACCTCCTCTTAAGCTTTGTATAATGATCCTTCTTCAGTGAAGTTGGACTCCTCTTGGGCTTTGTATAATGATTCTCCCCCGCAGAGTCAAACAACGTTTAGCCTCTCTCTCGGGCTTTGTACGAGACACATAAGAAACTCCCTCGTTGAGTCAATTCTCTTTTCTCCTCCATCTCGGGCTTTATACGAGATACAAAAAGGTTCTTATTGAGTCAAATAAATTTTAGCCTCCATCTCGGGCTTCGTACGAGATACAAAAACTCTCTTGTTGAGTCAAATAGCCTCCATCTCGGGCTTTATACGAGATACCAAAAGATTCCCTCGTTGGGTCAAAACTTTTTAGCCTCTCTCTCGGGCTTTGTACGAGACACATAATAGCCTCCTCTTAGGCTTTGTATAAGGAAACCACTGGTTAATCCAATCAACCTTTTAGCATCAAAGCTGTGCCTCGTTCACAGCACATAAACATCAACAACTCCTTCCCCTTCATCTAATCGCTGTAAGCGGCAAGCCTCTGGATCATCTACATCTATGCCACTGTCCCTCTTTTAGCATGAGAAATTCCTAAGGAAAGATAGCATTGCTCTACACTGAGTTAAAGTCTTCTCCTTCAGGTTAAAATCCCCTATAAAGGAAATTATGGCATTGCTAGGATCCGCGTATCCAGGTTAAAGTAATTCTCCTTTATAAACAGTTGTGACATACAACCCCCTCTTTAGAGATGACAAATTCTCTCTAAAGTCGAGGCTTTTTAGCTTCACATCTTGGGCTTTGAACAAGATACAAATAGACTTTTCAGCTTCATATCTTGGGCTTTGATCAAGATACAAACCACCTTTCGCTTCACGTCTTGGGCTTTGAACAAGACACTAAAATAACCAATTTCCTCCCATAGAATAGGAGGAACTACGAACGCTCTGATTTCCCTGTTTCGGTAAACGGGAATACATAGGCATAAGATTGAAAGAAAGATCTTAGCGAGCACAATCAACAAAAAACCAAAATCCCATACTCTCACATACCTATCAAAAATCATCAGTCCTAAACATCCTAATCCTTGTTCCCTGCCAGAAACATTCTGTCAAAATAACACAAGAAAGGCCCCACCACATTGATCGCATCTGTAACCTAACAGACCGCTGTTTAAACTCAGTATGCAAAGCAGGGTTAATTGGAGACATCTATTTCCCTTCCTTATTCAGCTCACAATAGGATAAAAAATGAATCGACCTGTAGTTAGCTCAAACCGCAGAGAGCGACCAGCGCTTAAGAACCGCGTCCAAAATCGCTCGCTACAGACAACCGAAGAGAAGACTGTATCTGGTGGTCCTATTGGGTATCTAGCTATCTATTTCTATGAATCAACGAAACGGCTTCACCTAGTTCTAGACGTAGTTGCCGGGAAGACTCTAAATATCTATACTATTATTACACAGTTGATATGAGTTTATGAAAGAAGACTTACAGCGAAACAGCCCCACAATACAGTTATATGTATATGAAAGCGGTAAATGAAAGCGTATAAACACTTACTCGGTTGTAGAGCTTCCATGCTGTTTGGTTAGTTGTTTAACAAAGATAGATTGAAAACAACAGTATATTCAAAATCAAAGGAGAAAGTGCTTTGAAAGGAAAATTGGGGCTAACAGCTCAAGGAGAGGCCCAAGGTTTTATCAGTGATTGCACTGTTGAATTTGTACAGAGGGACTTATACAAGTGAGTGAGGCCCAAAAAAGGTTTTCTGTATAAAGAGACGGGTCTTACACTCTCTCAAGAGGCCCAAAAAAGTTTTTTAAAGAAAAAGAGTGGGGCTTATAACATGAGGGTAGGCCCAGATGACTTTTCGTTTGAAATGGCGATTGCGCCGAGGTTTTCTTTTAACGCAGGGGGACTTATACAATGTCTGAGGCCCAAAGTAGTTTTGGTTAAAAGGGGGTTGGGTCTTACACTCTAATAGAGGCCCAAAGTGTTTTGAATGGGTCTTATAGCTCAAGGAGAGACCCAAGGTTATTTTTCAAAAGGACGACGATCGCGCCGTTTATTTTTTACGGTATCGGGACTTATACAATGCACTGAGGCCCAAAAATGATTTGGTCAAAAAAGGATTGGGTCTTACACTCAATTACAGGCCCAAAGTGTTTTGAAAATGATTTATGAGGGTTGAATTAATCCAAAAACCCTAATTTGTTTTTAAAATGTGTTTTAATTGAATAAAAATTCAATTAAAATGATCAAAATTGTTTAACATATGGAAATCAAATTGTGAAGTTGGATTAACGCTTCAAAAATTAAGTATTGACCTACAAAATAATTAGAAGGCATTAAAAGTTACAAAATCAAGAGGGAAAAAACATTTTAAATGGCAAAAACAAATAAAACATTAATTCTTTGCAAAAATATCAATTATATGAAATAAATAATATTTTTGGGATTTTTTGATAAAATAAAATATTTTAACATTTTTGTGAATTATTAAAAAAAGAATTAACTCAAAATCATTAAAACTCAGAGAGAAATTAATTTTTGAATCAATTAAATAAAATCACAAAAGTCAAATATTCAAATATTTGAAAATGGTGCCAAGAACAAAGGCAAGAACACGCGCGTGTTCTGAGTTTCCCAGATTTGCATTTTCTATCCAATCTCACTGTATACTTGATTATATCATGCAATCTACATATAAATCAACTCGTTTTAACCTCACGATCATGTCTATGGTCTTTAATTTCATTTATTTTTAACATGGAATAAGAAATCAAAGAGAAACCTCAAGAACCCTAATTTCTGCATGAAGGTTTAGAAATTTCACACATGATTCAAACAATGCAATTTATTGAGGGAAAACATTCCATGCATGATTATGAACATATGGCCAAATTATTGTGCAGCAAAAATTGCATGGATCATAGAGTTAGAAGAGCTCATGCTTACCTCTTGCAGCTGGTGATCGTGTTTTGTGTTGGAGGTGTTACAGCTAGGTTCCAATGATCTGGATAGCTTCCCTAGGTGTCATGGAGTGTGTATGAATGCTTGGAATGGATTGAAATGATCTGGAACTTGAGATGGTACCCCAACTGTAAATCTGTCAAGAACTTGAGCAACTGGCTGGTGATTTTGTGATTTTGGTGTTCCAGATGTTATGTGAGTGTTTGGATCACTTCTATATGATGTATGTGAGGTGTGTGTGTGATTGGTTTGAGTGGAATTGCTCTCTAATGAAAAACCCGATAGTGACTTGCTAAGAAAGGCATTTTTGAGAGTGAGAAGTGGTTTTTTAGAAAGGCAAGTGTTGTAGGCCTTTGGTGTACTTAAACTGATCACAATTGAGCTCTATTTATAGTAGAGCAAGTTTGTTTTGCAAGGAATAGTGAATGGCAACTGCTGAGTAGGTTTGGCCAATGTTGGCAAATGAAAATCCAAGTCTCCTCTAGCCATTGACTAGAGGTTAGGGCATATGCTGCTGGTCCCCTTGAGACTTATTGCTCAAGCTTCTTAGATTAATCCATTGTTCCAAATGGATAAATATGGTATATTAGAGACCCTCAAATCATGTCTTGAGGTATTGGTTCATGATTTGTCCCAAAAGTCAACTTAGGGGTGAATTAGGTCAAGAAACCCTAATTCTTGATTTTTGATGTATGCATCCCCTGAGGTCAAATTGACTTGATGATTGGGTCCATGAGGTCCCATGGAGTATACTAGGTTATGTTTTGGATCATTGGCTTTTGCCCAGATGAAAAATTTCCATCTGGAGGCCCTGGTCGACCAAACCCTAATTTGGTGACACTGTCGATCTTAAGACTTGATCCACCTAGAAGGTAGCAGCCTTGTGCTTAATCCTCGAAGTGGGAGTCCTTTTGATCCATTGTGGATATTTTAGAGGTTAGACAAGTTGAAGATCAAGTCATTCCTTGATTGATCCTTTGTCTAAAGCTCTGAGAGGGCTTAAAACCCTAATTTTGATTGTAGTGAATGCTCAACAACCCTTGAGGCATTTGATGAGGCATGATGGTTCATCTATATTGTGATGATGATTTGCACAATGATGGGAAATCTCAGTGGTCAAAATTTGGGGTATGACAGCATCCAACGTATATACTCGGCCGACATTCTTCTCTTGCATTTGATTCCTATTTTGAGGACAATTCCTCGATGCATGGCCCACCTTGTTACACTGATAACACCTTATTCCCTCCAAACCGCACCTACCATGATGATTCTTACCACAAGTACGGTATACCGGAGGTGTACTCGTCCTAGAACTCTGAACTTGCTTCCCTTTGAAAGATTGTTGCCTTGGTCTAAATTGTTGATTCGATCTCCCCCGGTCACTTTGATTCAGCCTACTCAATTCTCCTTCCGCTTGTACCTTCTTCAAACTATGTTCTGCCACATAACAATGTCGTAACAATTCAGCATAGCTAGTGAATTCCCTCTGAGATACACTATGCGAAATTTCAGCCCTTAAACCAAACAGAAACTGGTCAATCTTCCACCTCTCATCTGGAGTATACATGGCTTGCCTAGAATAAGCAGCCATAGACTCAAATTTCTCCGCATAAGAAGCCACAGTCAAGTTGCCTTGTCTCAACTGTTGAAACTCGAATTCTTTTTTAGACCTTAAGGAACTTGGAAAATACTTCTCCATAAAAGTTATCTTAAACTGTTCCCATACCTTCGGTACCTCTTGAATTGTCATTAAGGCTGAAGCACTCTCCCACCACCTCATGGCAGGACCCTTTAACCAGTGAGAAGCAAAGACCACCTTGTTTTCCTCACTGCACTAAACTATTAAGAAAATGCGCTCCATACCGGATATCCATTCATACGCCTTTACCGAATCTAATCCTCCCTGAAACTTTGGAGGATTCATGCGAATGAAATCCCTAAAGGTTGCCCCTGCAGCTTCAGGAACAACCACTGGAGGATGCAGGCCACCAGCCATTTGCTGTACCATTTGTTGCACAAACTGATTCTGTTGTTGCTGCATCTGTTGCATGAATTGATACAAATAGGCATTCTCCCCGTCAACTGGTGGATTGGTCCCGGCTGGAGTGGTTCTCAGTCTACCCCGGTTGTTTCTGCGTCGGTCTGCCATGTTCCTAAATGTCATACAGATAGGATTAAGTTGACCAGGCTCAATACCATAAATATAACACGTAAGACCAATGGCGACACAACACATATGAAACGGAAAGAAAATACTTGTACTATTTCATGGCTAGGTCGAGGATACAACCAGGCTCTGATACCAACTGTAACCCCCATACATAAATACATACATCAAAGCATATATCATATATGAATAATACGTTTGGTACTGAAATATACAAGTTCCTAGTAACACAGTGTACATATAAATGCCCAAAAAATCTAATACCACAACTTTGGCATGTTATATATACAAGATGTTCACAAAGATAAAACTAAGAACTAGATCACTAATGATCTCAAAATCTCCACAACGGAAGCCTTGCTACACAAAAGCCACGATTTGTAAGGAAAAGTTAACCTACTTTGTCCTTACCCTTCGCCGAACTTGTAGTACCTGTGATGTAAACAACAACGTGGGGTGAGATATATCAAATCTCAGCGAGTTCTCTATCTTATAGTCCTCTCGACTTTACAAGGTTCTAACAAGCCTAACTCAAGTCAAAAGGGAAGGGAAATGACTTTGAGTACACACACGCCATAACTGGATTCACACTCGTGAGCCTGTTAACTCACACTAATACAAAGATAAGACCTGAGACTGTTAACTCAAGAATCTCTCTAATCAATAACCATACCAAGGCATCCTCTTTTCCCGTCCGCTTCTACGTCTAGAAGACGACCCGAGTCATGGATCCTTGTAGTTACTTGGCATACGAATTGGATTCGGGATCATCGGCCTGTTAACCGTGAACCGTCACTTCTCATGGCCTGTTAACCATCATAAGTCTCTTTACCATATAGGCTCCAATCGTACTACACGTAGGGAATCAAACCTACCAAGTAATTGTGCACACGTTTTAGAGGAGGTTCTCGAGTCTCATGAAACTACATCGCAAGATAAATCGGTTATGATTACTAGACACACGCCTCGACCTCTCTTGCACGACCGTTGTCACAATGTCATTCCACATTATCCGATAATCGTTTCTGGTAATATTCCTCACTCTACCTATTTCATATTTTAACATGCATACATATTCAAACAAGTTTAACAATAAGAGCATAGGCAATTAATCATCCATTTCATAGAGAAAACACATAATTCAACATATCACATATTACACAAATTCACGGTTCTCTCCGATTTATTTAATCGGGCATCAAGATCAGCATCTTTTACTGTCCCCATAAAGATTATTTCCACGGCTTTCTATTGATATCAAAAACACTCAAATAGGATAAACGGATCAAAAGTTAGGAAAGAAACAAAACTGCATAACCTAACATGTTCGCTAGGCGAACTACCCATAGAGCATTCACTCCAACCTACGCTAGGCGAAGCCCCTGGAGAATGAACAACCAGAACAAAAACAGACATAAAGTTCTCTTCGCGAACTCCCTGGCGAACATTCGCCTCGCCTTTCGCTTCGCGAACAACTCAGCGAAGCAAGGCAGAACCAAACAGCACTGAAAAGGCACAAAGTTCGCTAGGCGAACATCGTTGGCGAACATTCGCTGACCTTCACTGACGGGTTTGCTAGGCGGACCCTCGAAAATCTGTTCGCTGTGACTCGCCCCAGGTTCGCTAGGCGAAGCCTGGAAAATCCCACTTCTCAACAGCGTTGTCCTTCATCCCAAAATCAATAATTTTCCAATCAAAACACCTCCAAACCTTATTGTAACCATCAAAACATAGTATGATCATAACAACAAGCATTTAACAATAATTATATTGCATTTCATCCGTTAAATTCATAATTTTAACACAATTTCGTATTTTCTCACAATTCCAACCTAACTCTAAAACACATGGAATTCTACATCTAGAGCATCTATCTAGAACCCACCTGGAATAGATGATGATGAAGAAGATTGGGAGATGATTTGATGAAGATTGAATGATGGTTGATGATCTTGAACTCTTGGACTTTTTCCTCTTTTCTCTTCCTTTTCCTTCCTTTCCTTTCCTCTCAAAATTGGCTATGTTTGGAAATGAGAGGAAAAGAAATGATATAGAAAATATCATCAATTAGAAACACAACTAATTGTCCAAGTAATCTCTAAAGCTCCCACAATTAAAACCTCAGAGTCAGATAATATTAATTTGGTCTGCTCTGGGCTCGTCAGTTTACTCTAATTATTTTATCAAATACATTCTCAGAGTAAACCGGAGTCCAGTTGATCATACCAATATTATCCAGAGTGAAATAATTTACGGGGTATTACACTATTTATAATTAACATCTTTACAATGAATAAAGTAAATTTTGAATCTGATTTTTTTATAAAACTAATATTGTATGGATATGACATGTTTCTTCTTCTCCACTTTGTTCCTTCTCCATCAATTCTCTTTTCCTTATTCGTTGCATGTGTTCTTCCTCTTTCATTCTCTTGACCTCTTTCACTCTCTTCTTGCAACAATTCTCTCTACTCTCTCTAAACTTTCAATATCCCCTTCATACACTTTCTTTGTTCTATCCAGAATCTTGAAAACTACTCATCTACAAAACACACCCAAAACCCAATTTCTTTTATTTCAAATCCATAACCCTGACCTTGAATCCCTCATCGAAAACCCTTTTCCATAACTCTAAGCTTCGCCGCCTTCTTAGATATCCACCATTCTTTTTCTCCTCCATGGCCGATTCTCATTTCTCTGACTTCGCCATAAACCCCTCCAATCCCTGTTACATTCATTCTAACAAAAATCTCTCTTAAAGATGAAAGTAATTATTGATACATTTCTATAATACATTATCAATTTAATTATTATACGATTTCACTTATTAAAAACATTAATAAATATTTTTTTAAAAAGATTTAATATTTTATTGTATTTTAAAATGACAAATAAACAAATATATTTTTATAAAAGTAAGACCTTAAAAGTAGAAATTAATTTATATTTGTTGACGTAAATATTTTATATATGTATTCAATTAAATTATGTCAAAGAAATATTAAAAAGATATTATAAAAGCTAAACTGAAAATATAACTATACAGTTATTAAATTAATTGTGTGTGTAAGAAAAATATATTGTTGGTACCTATAAAATAATTTCTAAAAAAGAACTTATGAAAAAAGAACATAATTTCAATATTTTTGTAGAAATTTACTTTTATTTTAATTTTTTTTAAAGAAATGTATGTATAATAAATGTGTATTTTTTTACAATTCATATATATTAAATGTGTAACTCTTTTTACAATTTTATAAAAACTCTTTTTACAATTCTATAAAATATCTCTAGTGACGGATGCTATAAAAAACGAGTATATATATATATATATATATATATATATATATATATATATATATATATATATATATATATTAGAAATTATTTTATAGGTACCAACAATATAAATAATTACATGGTCGATTCCCTTTTCTCTGACTTTGCCACAAACTCTTCCAATCCCTATTACCTTCATCCTAACGAAAATAAATAATTACAATGTTCGGTCTATTGCTCTCATCTCCAAAAATAAGCTGAAATTCGTTGATGGAACCTTCTCTCTGTTGGAATTAACCCAAAATCTTTTGAGAATTCCTATTCAATCTTTGATCTCAAGATTGTTAACAATCACACGCAATGGCAACGAAAAGAAAAATTGAGAAAGAAAGAAAGAGAAAAGAGAAATAGTAGCGTTGGAGAAGAAGATAAAAAAATACAGAATTCTTTCTGGCCACAAACTGTGGAAACTTTCAATATCCACTTGCAACTGCAATCTGTGAATTATCAAACTTGATTATTACAATGATAAGGGTTCCTCCCTATTTATAGATTTAGGTTAACCTGCATCTCAAGCTAAAGCCCAAACTATAAAAGCCCAAAAATATCTAATCTAATATTTTTAAACCAAATATGATCATTCTAAATCAAATATAATTGTTCTAAAACAATGAATTACATATTTAACACACCACCTAATTCATTGTGTCTAAACTGTCTATATTCATCATGGCTCTTAGTCTTCTGAAAACTTCGACCTGGACTCCCTTCGTCATGATACCTGCAATCTGATTCTCAGTTCTGCAGTGTTCCTAGTTCATCTTCCCTTCTGCTACCTGCTCTCGAAGATAATGGAACCTCATTTTAATTTTCTTACTTCGACCATGTACTATTGGATTCTTCGCCAAGTTGATAGCTAACATGATGTCGATCTTTATGGTAATTGCTCCATGACTCTTCCCTGTGATCTCTTCGGCCAGGTTCACCATCTAGGTTGCTTGACATGCACAAAGGGAAGCATCTATGTACTATGCTTCGCATGACGACAATGCCATTACTGGATCCTTTCTCGAACTCCAAGCAACTGGTGCACCACTTAACATAAACACATAGCCAGCTGTGGATTTTCTATCCTCAGCATCACTACACCAACTTGAGTCGGTGTATCCCACTAACTTTCATTATTTTCCTTCCAGCTGCAGGAAACAAAATGTCGTAGTCGAGAGTCCCTTTCAGATACCTCAACAACCTCTTCGTTGCTTCTAGGTGTGATACCTTTGGCTTCTTCATGAATATACTTACCATACCCACACTGTATGCTAAGTCAGACCTTGTGTGACAAAGGTATCGAAGTGACCCAATAAGTCTTCTATATTGGGTAAGGTCGACATTATCTTCATCTGAATCTTTCAACAGTTGCAATCTGGTCTCAGCTGGAGTCAAAGTTAGGTTGCAATTTTGCATCCCAAATATCTTGAGTATTTCGCCTGCATATTTTCTTTGGTGCATCATCAAACCTCTACTAGTCTTGTAGAATTCGATGCCAAGGAAATATGAGAGATTTTCCAAGTCTGACATTTCAAACTCATCACTTAGGTCATGTTTGAAATCTTCGATCTCCTTCTTGCAACTTCCTGTTATCAACAGGTCATCGACATAGAGGCATAGTATAAGCAATTCATTATTTCTTCTTGTTACATGTACTCCACGCTCAGTCGTACACTTCACAAATTCCTTCTCCCTTAAGAAGCTGTCGATTTTCTTATTCCAAGCTCTTGGAGCTTGCTTAAGTCCATACAGGGCTTTATGCTGCCTGTACACCTTTCCTTCTTCGCCTCGTTTCACAAACCCAACTGGTTGTGTGACATAAACTTCTTCGTCTAAGGGGCTATTAAGGAATGCACACTTCATGTCCATCTGACATGTGTGCCAATTTTTCATATTTGCTAGACCAACAACCAACCTGATTGTTTTGATCCTAGCTACAGATGCAAACACTTCGTCGAAGTCGATTCCTTCCTTCTGAAGATATCCTTTCGCCACAAGTCTCGCCTTGTGTCGAGTTACTTCTCCTTTAGGATTCACCTTCACCTTGTAAACTCACTTCACATCAATTGCCTTCTTGCCTTGAGGCAATTCGACAAGTGACCAGGTGTTGTTGACTTTGATGGAGTCTAACTCCACATTCATTGCTTTCAACCACTTTGAATCTTTCAATGCCTAAACTATATTGACAGGTTTGACATCTGCATAGAAAGCATAATGTACCAGCTCACCCTCTTCATCGACCACATCATCTGATGTAATCACACATTCTTGCAACCTTGTAGGCATGTGTCTCGTTTGTCGAGGTATGCTTGGGCCTGCTTCATCTATGACTTATTCCTGTCGAACTTCTCTTTCGACTTCAGTGCCTGGTTCTTCACAAGAGATTCTCACTGAATCCTTCTTGGCATTCTCGGTCTAATCTCATTCTTTAAGCTCATCTATAATCACGTCCCTACTGATCACTACCTTCTTATTCACTGGGTCGAACAGATTGTAACCTCTAGTCGAATGATATCCTATCAAGATCATCTGATTCGACTTATCATTAAGCTTCCTTCTCAACTGATATGGCACATGTCTATGTGCTATAAATCCAAATACCTTCAAGTGGTTGAGGCTATGCTTGACATCGGACCAACATTCTTCTGGTGTGATTCCTTCAAGCTTCTTCATCGGACATCTGTTCAAAATATATGTTGTTGTCGAAACCGCTTCTCCCCATGATTATTTAGGTATATGCTTTCCATTCAACATACTTCTCACCATGTTCACGATGGTTCTATTCTTCCTTTATGCAATTCCATTTTGCTGTGAAGTGTAGGGTGGCACCACCTCATGCACAATCCCTTCTTTCTCACATAATGCATCGAACTCTTTCGACACATACTCTCCACCACCATCAGTCCTCAAAATTTTTCAGCTTTCGACCACTCTGTCTTTCGACCATAGATTTGAATCTGGAAAATACCTCGATCACATCACTTTTCTTCTTGATGAGGTAAGTCCACAGCTTTCGACTGTAATCATCTATGAACGTGACAAAGTATCTATTTCTACCAATCGAATCCACTTGGATTGGACCACATACATAAGAGTATATGACTTCCATAATTGCCTTCGACTTCCTTCCTGCATCCTTGCTGAATCTAGTCTTGTGTTGTTTCGAATGAACACACTCTTCACAGACTTCACTTGGAATGTCGATTTCAGGTAATTTTGAAGCCATATTTCTTCTCTTTAGCTCTCTGATGTCATTGAAGTTGAGATTGCCTAGTCAAAAATGGCATAACCACACATCTCTACGGGCTGTAGTTACTAGGCACTTATGCTCTATCACATTAAGTTCAATCATGAAGGTCCTATTTTGAGACATTGGAGCCTTCAAGATCAACCTACCACTTGCATCGAGAACTCTCATCATCTTGTCTTTGATTGACACCTTGTAGTTCTTTTCGACCAACTGTCCTATACTGAGTAAATTACTCTTCATGCCTGGTATGTACAACACATTAGAAATTATTGACCTCTTTCCATCTTTCCTCATAATCAGAACATCACCAACACCTTCAGCCGCTAGAGTGTTGTCATTTGCAAACTTCACAGTGTTCTTCGACAAGGGCTTCATGTTGACAAACGAATCTTTCTTTCCTGTAATTAATGATGAGCATCCTGAGTCCAGGTACCACTGGTCCTGGAATCTCTCTTCGTCTCTTGTTGTGACCATCAACAACATCTCTTCTTCTTTATGTTTCGCCAGCTTTGCATCAGTTTCTTGATTCTTCTTCTTTTTTGGACAATCACTGAAATAATGATCATACTTCTCACAATTGAAACATTGAATGTGACTTTTGTCCGGCTTTCGACCACCACCTCTTCCTTTACCTGCAGCACCACCTCTTTAGTTGCCTTGGTTCTAGGGTTTTCTTTGATTCGACCAGTTTCCTTCATTCTGATTTCCACCAGTCGAATTATTGTAGCCTCCTCTACCTTTGTTGCCATTCCAGCTTCCTTTGCATTTCCTTTCCTTTTCTGATTGCGCTTGCAAAGCCATATCACTCTTCGACTTTCCTACAGCTCTTTCAGCCATTCTTTGTTCATGAGACTCAAGCGTCCCTTGAACCTCTTCCTTCATCAATACTGACAAGTCTTTCAACTCTTTTATGGCTACTACCACGTGGTCGAACATTGGAGCCAATGACCTCAAGATCTTTGCAACAACTGATCTTGATGTCAAAACCTCTCCATATACTTTGACTTGATTCACCAACTTTGTAACTCTGGTGAAGAAATCTGTTATAGTTTCATTGTCTTCCATCTGAAGCAACTCATAGGTTCTCTTGTGAGTTTATAACCTCACCTCTTTCACCTTCTCTGTGCCTTCAAACGACTTTTCAAGAATCTCTCACGCTTCCTTTGCGGACTCTACATCACTAACCTTTTCAAAGTTATCAGGATCGACACACTGATGGATTATAAAGAGAGCTTTATAATCTTTCGTCTTCAATTCTTTGTGTGTAGCCTTTTCTTGATCTGTCACGTTCTCTGCAAGCGGTGCTATTCCTTCCTTCACAAGATCCAAAAGATATTGATAACAGAAAACCACCTTAATCTGCTTGCACCAATTCTCATAATCGAAAACTGCCTGTTCGGATGATTCATCGCTATCACGATTTTCCTTCCTTGAATCGTAACTGGAGCTCTAGATACCAGATGTTGGAATTAACCCAAAACCTTTTGAGAATTCCTATTCAATCTTGATCTCAAGATTGTTAACAATCACACGCAATGGCAACGAAAAGAAAAATTGAGAAGAAAGAAAGAAAGAGAAAAGATAAATAGTAGCGTTGGAGAAGAAGATGAAAAACTACAGAATTCTTTCTGCCCACAAACTGTGGAAACTTTCAATATTCACTTGCAACTGCAAATTGTGAATTATCAAACTTGATTATTATAATGATAAGGGTTCCTCCCTATTTATAGATTTAGGTTAACCTGCATCTCAAGCTAAAGCCCAAACTATAAAAGCCCAAAAATATCTAATCTAATATTTTTAAACCAAATATGATCATTCTAAATCAAATATAATTGTTCTAAAACAATGAATTACATATTTAACACACCACCTAATTCATTGTGTCTAAACTGTCTATATTCATCATGGCTCTTAGTCTTCTGAAAACTTCGACCTGGACTCCCTTCGTCATGATATCTGCAATCTGATTCTCAGTTCTGCAGTGTTCCTAGTTCATCTTCCCTTCTGCTACCTGCTCTCGAAGATAATGGAACCTCATTTTAATTTTCTTACTTCGACCATGTACTATTGGATTCTTCGCCAAGTTGATAGCTAACATGATGTCGATCTTTATGGTAATTGCTCCATGACTCTTCCCTGTGATCTCTTCGGCCAGGTTCACCATCTAGGTTGCTTAACATGCACAAAGGGAAGCATCTATGTACTATGCTTCGCATGACGACAATGCCATTACTGGATCCTTTCTCGAACTCCAAGCAACTGGTGCACCACTTAACATAAACACATAGCCAGCTGTGGATTTTCTATCCTCAGCATCACTACACCAACTTGAGTCGGTGTATCCCACTAACTTTCATTATTTTCCTTCCAGCTGCAGGAAACAAAATGCCGTAGTCGAGAGTCCCTTTCAGATACCTCAACATCCTCTTCGTTGCTTCTAGGTGTGATACCTTTGGCTTCTGCATGAATATACTTACCATACCCACACTGTATGCTAAGTCAGACCTTGTGTGACAAAGGTATCGAAGTGACCCAATAAGTCTTCTATATTGGGTAAGGTCGACATTATCTTCATCTGAATCTTTCAACAGTTGCAATCTGGTCTCAGCTGGAGTCAAAGTTAGGTTGCAATTTTGCATCCCAAATATCTTGAGTATTTTGCCTGCATATTTTCTTTGGTGCATCATCAAACCTCTACTAGTCTTGTAGAATTCGATGCCAAGGAAATATGAGAGATTTTCCAAGTCTGACATTTCAAACTCATCACTTAGGTCATGTTTGAAATCTTCGATCTCCTTCTTGCAACTTCCTGTTATCAACAGGTCATCGACATAGAGGCATAGTATAAGCAATTCATTATTGCTTCTTGTTACATGTACTCCACGCTCAGTCGTACACTTCACAAATTCCTTCTCCCTTAAGAAGCTGTCGATTTTCTTATTCCAAGCTCTTGGAGCTTGCTTAAGTCCATACAGGGCTTTATGCTGCCTGTACACCTTTCCTTCTTCGCCTCGTTTCACAAACCCAACTGGTTGTGTGACATAAACTTCTTCGTCTAAGGGGTTATTAAGGAATGCACACTTCATGTCCATCTGACATGTGTGCCAATTTTTCATATTTGCTAGACCAACAACCAACCTGATTGTTTTGATCCTAGCAACAAATGCAAACACTTCGTCGAAGTCGATTCCTTCCTTCTGAAGATATCCTTTCGCCACAAGTCTCGCCTTGTGTCGAGTTACTTCTCCTTTAGGATTCACCTTCACCTTGTAAACTCACTTCACATCAATTGCCTTCTTGCCTTGAGGCAATTCGACAAGTGACCAGGTGTTGTTGACTTTGATGGAGTCTAACTCCACATTCATTGCTTTCAACCACTTTGAATCTTTCAATGCCTAAACTATATTGACAGGTTTGACATCTGCATAGAAAGCATAATGTACCAGCTCACCCTCTTCATCGACCACATCATCTGATGTAATCACACATTCTTGCAACCTTGTAGGCATGTGTCTCGTTTGTCGAGGTATGCTTGGGCCTGCTTCATCTATGACTTATTCCTGTCGAACTTCTCTTTCGACTTCAGTGCCTGGTTCTTCACAAGAGATTCTCACTGAATCCTTCTTGGCATTCTCGGTCTAATCTCATTCTTTAAGCTCATCTATAATCACGTCCCTGCTGATCACTACCTTCTTATTCACTGGGTCGAACAGATTGTAACCTCTAGTCGAATGATATCCTATCAAGATCATCTGATTCGACTTGTCATTAAGCTTCCTTCTCAACTGATATGGCACATGTCTATGTGCTATAAATCCAAATACCTTCAAGTGGTTGAGGCTATGCTTGACATCGGACCAACATTCTTCTGGTGTGATTCCTTCAAGCTTCTTCATCGGACATCTGTTCAAAATATATGTTGCTGTCGAAACCGCTTCTCCCCATGATTATTTAGGTATATGCTTTCCATTCAACATACTTCTCACCATGTTCACGATGGTTCTATTCTTCCTTTATGCAATTCCATTTTGCTGTGAAGTGTAGGGTGGCACCACCTCATGCACAATCCCTTCTTTCTCACATAATGCATCGAACTCTTTCGACACATACTCTCCACCACCATCAGTCCTCAAAATTTTTCAGCTTTCGACCACTCTGTCTTTCGACCATAGATTTAAATCTGGAAAATACCTCGATCACATCACTTTTCTTCTTGATGAGGTAAGTCCACAGCTTTCGACTGTAATCATCTATGAACGTGACAAAGTATCTATTTCTACCAATCGAATCCACTTGGATTGGACCACATACATAAGAGTATATGACTTCCATAATTGCCTTCGACTTCCTTCCTGCATCCTTGCTGAATTTAGTCTTGTGTTGTTTCGAATGAACACACTCTTCACAGACTTCACTTGGAATGTCGATTTCAGGTAATTTTGAAGCCATATTTCTTCTCTTTAGCTCTCTGATGTCATTGAAGTTGAGATTGCCTAGTCGAAAATGGCATAACCACACATCTCTACTGGCTGTAGTTACTAGGCACTTATGCTCTATCACATTAAGTTCAATCATGAAGGTCCTATTTTGAGACATTGGAGCCTTCAAGATCAACCTACCACTTGCATCGAGAACTCTCATCATCTTGTCTTTGATTGACACCTTGTAGTTCTTTTCGACCAACTGTCCTATACTGAGTAAATTACTCTTCATGCCTGGTATGTACAACACATTAGAAATTATTGACCTCTTTCCATCTTTCCTCATAATCAGAACATCACCAACACCTTCAGCCGCTAGAGTGTTGTCATTTGCAAACTTCACAGTGTTCTTCGACAAGGGCTTCATGTTGACAAACGAATCTTTCTTTCCTGTAATTAATGATGAGCATCCTGAGTCCAGGTACCACTGGTCCTGGAATCTCTCTTCGTCTCTTGTTGTGACCATCAACAACATCTCTTCTTCTTTATGTTTCGCCAGCTTTGCATCAGTTTCTTGATTCTTCTTCTTTTTTGGACAATCACTGAAATAATGATCATACTTCTCACAATTGAAACATTGAATGTGACTTTTGTCCGGCTTTCGACCACCACCTCTTCCTTTACCTGCAGCACCACCTCTTTAGTTGCCTTGGTTCTAGGGTTTTCTTTGATTCGACCAGTTTCCTTCATTCTGATTTCCACCAGTCAAATTATTGTAGCCTCCTCTACCTTTGTTGCCATTCCAGCTTCCTTTGCATTTCCTTTCCTTTTCTGATTGCGCTTGCAAAGCCATATCACTCTTCGACTTTCCTACAGCTCTTTCAGCCATTCTTTGTTCATGAGACTCAAGCGTCCCTTGAAGCTCTTCCTTCATTAATACTGACAAGTCTTTCAACTCTTTTATGGCTACTACCACGTGGTCGAACTTTGGAGCCAATGACCTCAAGATCTTTGCAACAACTGATCTTGATGTCAAAACCTCTCCATATACTTTGACTTGATTCACCAACTTTGTAACTCTGGTGAAGAAATCTGTTATAGTTTCATTGTCTTCCATCTGAAGCAACTCATAGGTTCTCTTGTGAGTTTGTAACCTCACCTCTTTCACCTTCTCTGTGCCTTCAAACGACTTTTCAAGAATCTCTCACGCTTCCTTTGCGGACTCTACATCACTAACCTTTTCAAAGTTATCAGGATCGACACACTGATGGATTATAAAGAGAGCTTTATAATCTTTCGTCTTCAATTCTTTGTGTGTAGCCTTTTCTTGGTCTGTCACGTTCTCTGCAAGCGGTGCTATTCCTTCCTTCACAAGATCCAAAAGATATTGATAACAGAAAACCACCTTAATCTGCTTGCACCAATTCTCATAATCGAAAACTGCCTGTTCGGATGATTCATCGCTATCACGATTTTCCTTCCTTGAATCGTAACTGGAGCTCTAGATACCAGATGTTGGAATTAACCCAAAACCTTTTGAGAATTCCTATTCAATCTTGATCTCAAGATTGTTAACAATCACACGCAATGGCAACGAAAAGAAAAATTGAGAAGAAAGAAAGAAAGAGAAAAGATAAATAGTAGCGTTGGAGAAGAAGATGAAAAACTACAGAATTCTTTCTGCCCACAAACTGTGGAAACTTTCAATATTCACTTGCAACTGCAAATTGTGAATTATCAAACTTGATTATTATAATGATAAGGGTTCCTCCCTATTTATAGATTTATGTTAACTTGCATCTCAAGTTAAAATCCAAATTATAAAAGCCCAAAAATATCTAATCTAATCTTTCTCAATCAAATATGATATTTCTAAATTAAATCTAATCTTTCTAAAACAATGAATTACATATTTAACACTTTTAACTCACCATCATTCACATTATCTCCAATCCCTGGCCCCGCTACAATAATATGTACTTATCATGACTTCAGCAGTCTCTTTCTTAATTATTTTTAAGTTTTCTTTCTTTTTTTTACTTTTGTTTATTAAAGATATTATTATGTTTTTTTTAAATTAAAAAATTATTATGTTGTATTTCAAAAACATTTACTACCAATCATTTTTGCATAACAAATTGATCATTACAATGAAAAAAAATCATACACACAAAATGTTTTACAAAGATTATATTATATAAACAAAGAAAGAAAATATAAAAAATAAAAAATATTTCAACAATAACCTTAATTAAATTAATTTTAAAGAAATAAAAAAGTTTATAATATTAAGACATATCATTTTATTTTTTGATTGGGTGTTCAGTTTTTATTAAAAAATTAATTCTAACATATTCAAAAAAAGGTGTGTCTTAACATAATAAAATAGTGGATGACCAGTTTTTATAAAAAAAAAAATCAAAATGTGTTAAAATTAATTTTTTAAAGAAAAACTGAACAATCACTTAAAAATTAGAAAGGCACGTCTTAACATAATAAATCTTTTGCCTAAATTACAATATTGTTCCCTTATTTTGGTAAACTCATGAAATTAGTTATTCTATTTATTTTTAAAACAATTTTGGTCTCTCATGTCCATTTTTGTTCAAAAAACGTTGTTGTGTACTATTTTTTAGATACGTGACATACTTTTGTTGACTTTGCATAAGAAAGATTAATTATTCATTGCATTTTCGACGACGTTTCATTTCTTCAGTTGTTTTCTCCGATCATTTTCTTTCTCTCTCGACTTGTTCATTCGTCTTCCTCGTTCCCCAAAAAATGCTCTTTATGTTCTCTCTTGTTCAAAAAGTATGTCACATATACAAAATAAATGACACATTAGTGTTTTTAGACAGAAAATGAAAATGGGGGACCAATACTGTTTAAAAAATAAATAGAGGGTCTGATTTCGTAAATTTGGAAAAATAGGAGGAACAAAATTGTAATTTAGCCAAACCTTTTTAAATGACAAATAACTTTTTATATTTTCTTTACTTGTTTATATTAATGATCTTTGTAAAACATTTTGCGTGTATGATTTTTTTGCACTGTAATGATCAATTTGTTTTACAAAAATTATTGTTAGTACATGTTGTTAAAATACAACATAATTTTTTTTAATTCTTTTAAAACAACTTAATAATATCCTTAATAAACAAAAGTGAAAAAAAAATTATTATTGCTTTTTTCTTAAAATGCAACACACAGATTTTTTTAATGTAACAACATTCGTAGACAAATTAATTAAAACCAAGTAATTGTGAGAACAAGATTTGGTTCTGCAATGTTACTTCTAAGTTTTGATGATATCAAATGAGTATTTATGTATGAACAATTTTGTACAACTAATGTTTGTTATTTTTGAGAACCTAACAAACAGGTTATGCTTCCGTAAATTGGCGCGAACATAATGCTTAAAGGATAATACTTCGCCTATACACTTGAAAAGCAGAACTCAACTCAAGAAAATATAAAGTTCACAAGACTCTGATACAAAAGAGAAAGAGAACGAGTTCTGAAGATCTGAAGATAAAGATTCTGATTGAACGAAGTCCAGATGCTCTCTGATTAAGGTTCTGAAGACCTAACAATAGTCTCTACTTTTGCTTCAACCAGATACTATCAGAAGCCTCTGAAGATATGAAGACCAAGTGCTGAAGACTCTGAAGGCGCTGCTCTGAGGATTCGAAGACTTGAAAATCTCAAGAACCAAGCTATGTTTTCCCTTCTTACTCATGCTCATAAAAAGCCTCTGAAGTTGAGAAGCCAAGAAGACAAAGCTACATAGTACAACTGTACCTTAATTCAAAGCGAAAATATCTTGGTAACAGTGCAACGGTACAAACGAAGATATTCTGACAAGACAGGACACAAAAGTTTTTATCTGTCCTCACGCCTTTAGCCGCTAGCCTAGATAGCTATCATGATTACATTTCAATGGCTCTTTCTACACGGCTATATAAAGAAGCAAAAGACTCGAAGAAAGATACACATGAACGCTACTGCTAAATACTTTCCAACTGAAATCTTTCTTAAGTCATTCTGGTCAAAACTTGTTTACATTTTCAGCTTGTATAAGAAGCACTTTTCTGTAAATGAAATTTATCCAAACTTAGGTTTGTGTTCCTTGAGAAAGACTGTGTGGTTGTATTTCTTGAGAAGTCTAAGATATGTTGTCTTAGAGGTTGTTTCTTGAGTAAGACCGTGTGGTTGTATTACTTGAGAAGTCTAGAACTTGTGAGTTTTAGAGGTTGTGTTAGTCACCAACGTTTTGGCTAGTGCATTGTATTGATCTAATTGATTAGTGGATTAAGACCTCGTTGAGAGAGGCAAAATCACCTTGGCGGGTGGACTAGATTAACTTGAGTGTTTCTCAAGTGAACTAGTATAAACATAACGTGTTATCTTGTTGTGATTCAACAAAGGTTTTTATTGATAAAAGGAAGAGTCTTATAAAAAGTAAGTTAACCTAAAGAAACAATTTTATTTTGAAAAACCAATTCAACCCCCCCCCCCCCTTTCTTGTGTTTTTCACACCTTCAATTGGAATCAGAGCTTCGGTTCTGAGGTGATAAAAAGGTTGAATTTTTATCAAGCACTTAACAGTGTTCAATACCGATCCAAGTGTGAAAAACAATAGCTATACCAAATGCTGAGACAAGTGTTATTGTGAATGAAAGAGATTCTTATAGTGCAAAACCTCCTATCTTTGATGGGGAAAAATTTGACTATTGGAAAGATAGAATCGAAAGTTACTTTTTTTCGTTTGACTTAGATCTATGGGATCTGGTAGTTGATGGCTACTGTCACCCTGTAGATTCTGCAGGCAAAAAGATTGATAGCAGTGCATTTATAGATGCACAGAAGAAAACTTACAAAAATCATTACAGAGCAAGAACGATTCTGTTAAATGCAATTTCTTATACAGAATATGAAAAAATTATAAACAAAGAAACTTCAAAGTCTATCTTTGACTCTCTTCGTATGACTCACGAAGGCAATGCTCAAGTCAAGGAGACGAAGGCTCTCGCACTAATTCAAAAATATGAGGTCTTCAAGATGGAAGATGATGAATCTGTGGAAACCATGTTCTCAAGATTTCAGATGCTTGTTGCAGGACTCGGCGTTCTGGACAAAGGCTATTCTACTACTGATCATGTCAAGAAAATTATCAAAAGTCTACCTGTCAAATGGAGAACAATGGTGACTGCCTTGAAACTAGCAAAAGATCTGAATAATATAAGTCTTGAGGAACTAATCAGTTCTTTAAGAAGTCATGAAATAGAGCTCCAAGAAGATGTACCTCAAAAGAAAAGCAAATCCATTACTCTAAAAGATAAATCTGAAAAGAAAAAGGCGTATCAAGCAGAGGAGGAAGTGGAAGAATCTGAAGAAGAATCAGACAAAGATGACATATCTCTCATATCTAGGAAAATTAGTCAATTATGGAAATATAGAAGAAATAAGTTTAGAGGACCAAGAAGAAGATCTGAGTCTACACATGGTCAAAGGAGAACTTATGGAAGAGACGTTACGTGTTTTGAATGCAAGGAACCTGGACATATCAAAAATGACTGTCCAAAGTTTAAGAAAGATGAAAGACCTAAGAAAGCTAAAAAAGGTCTTATGGCAACTTAGGATGATCCAGAGTCCGAAGATGATTCTGATGGAGAACGTGCTAACGTAGCACTCATGGCTAAAACCAACGATGTTCTATCAGAAGGAGAACCATCAGACTCGGACGACAAATGAGAGGTACTTTCTTCCCTATCTCGCTCTGAACTTGAAATAGGATTATATGAACTTATGGAAAGATATCAAACTCTTCGAAGAAAACACAAAACTCTGAAAAAAACTCTTGTGGTTCCTTCAGAAGATCTTACTAAAAGCAAACAAACCATCTTTGAATTAAATGAAAACTACTTTCTCTAGAAAATTCAAATACTACATTAAAAAGTAAAGTCTCTAGGTTAGAAGAAGAAATCACCTATAACATAACCAATACTAATGAAGTAGTCAGGTATGATAGAGCCTTCCAACACTTTCTCGCTAAAAGCATAGACAGAAGCAAAATGGCTTTAATGATCTACGGAGTCAGCAGAAATGGTAACAGAGGTCTGGGATATTCAGGACCATCACAACCATATGATGAGACTAAGAGTATCAAGATAATGCCTCTGTCCAAACATTTTGTTCCATCTGGCACTATCTTGAAATGTTCTGAAGAAAAAGGTTCAAAATCTATCACTACACAAACACAAGCACTGAAGAAAACTCCTAAACTTAAACACTATGCACAAGTTCCACGCTATTATCCCAATGTAAGGAAGTCCAAAGGTGTCAGAACCTCTGGAAAAGCTAATGTGAAAGGACCCACAAAATGGGTACCTAAGAATGAGATAGTTTATGTTGCAGACATCCTTAATGGCACCATTGAAACACCAGTCATGGTACCTGGACAGTGGATGCTCGCGACACATGACGGGAGAAAGGCATATGTTCCAAGATTTGAAACTTAAACCCGGAGGTGTCGTCGGTTTCGGAGGAAATCAGAAAGGAAGAATTATTGGCTCTGAAACTGTTGGAAATGGTAAGCTTCCTTCTATTAATAATGTTCTGTTAGTTGAAGGTCTAATGCATAATCCATTATCAATTAGTCAACTTAGTGATAATGGTTATGACGTTATTTTCAATCAAACGTCCTGTAAAGCTGTAAATAAAAAGGATGGATCTGTCCTGTTCAACGGTAAGAGGAAGAACAATACATACAAAATTAAATTATCAGATTTAAAACATCAGAATGTAAAATGTCTTCTGTCTATAAATGAAGAGCAATGGTTCTGGCATAGACGTCTTGGTCATGTTAGCTTGAGAAGAATCTCTCAGCTGAACAAGCTTAGACTTGTCAGAGGTTTGCCAAATCTGAAGTACTCTTCAGACACTCTTTGTGAAGCATGTCAGAAAGGCAAGTGATCGGTCACCTATTCTACTTAGTTTCCGTCAGTTATTCGGCAATAATTTCGTTCTATCGGTAACACTTTGGTTTGTTTTTATTGCTTTCCTTTAAGTATTTAAGTTTTCACATCTTGTTTGCTTACCTTGCTTTAGTTTAAATTTATGATAAATAAAGTACTTTTGAAGTCTTGGTCTGGTAGTTTGTGTTGGTTGCAGATCACAGTGCGGAAGCCCCGGAGGACGAACGCGAAGAATGGAAAAGTTTGGATTTTCTCATAACTATTTTGAAAAGGTTCAGAAGCCTGACACGGGCCCCCGTGTTGCCTAACACGGGCCGTGTCAGGAGAAGGGATGCAAAAACCAAATTTGGGCATGAGTCAAAGGGCTGACACGGGTGCCCGTGTCAGCTGACACGGCCCGTGTCAGCAGGCCTGGAGTGGAGAATGTCTGCGCAGAGAAACAGAGGGCTGACACGGGTGCCCGTGTCAGCTGACACGGCCTGTGTCAGCAAGCCTGGGAGAGGAGATTTTATGATTTTCTTATTTTCTGAGTTTAGTGCTCTGAGGGGTATTCTGGGAATTTCATACTGTTTTAGTTGTTTTGGAACTACTTAGGCTATGTGGAGAAAGGAGAAAAAGGAGGACTTTTACTTTCACGAACAAATTTACGATAGTTTGATGCGATCAAGGAGATTTGGAGGAGACGATCGTTCCTGAGCGGAAGCGATTGAATCAGTTTACTCCGATCAAATTGTAATGTCTATTTCTAAATTTCTTGTTGTTTTTATTTTGAATATTATGAGAGGCTAAACCCCCCAATGCTAGGGGGTGTCCCTAAATTGTTATGTAATGAACATCTTTTGAATTATTCATTGTGATTATGTTTTCTTGCCTTAATCTTTTGTTATGCAAATTATTTAACATTTTTCGATTGGTTAAATTGGGAACGATTTACGATTAGGGATTTGGCCTGAAAAACCAATCCATTGATTTTGCATAATAACATTACGGTAGATATTTCCTAGGAATAGGGATATCCTATAGTGACTTATAAAACCTTGTCAGAACTATTGCTTGATGTTCTTCCTTTACTGCTAAGGAATTAGGGTCAAGGGAGAATATCAAAGGTTTTTCGGTTAAGGAATTTAAGAAAAATATTTGAACGTCAGTAAAATTAAGGTTTGAGGCATGTCTCATCGATGATAATTTAGGGTTCTTACTGAGCAATTTAAACACCTTTCCCTAGCATATTTCATCATAATCGTTAAAAGCACTTTTTATTGTTCTGCTTATTTTATATTATAGCGTTTGTCAAGCCAAACAAACCCCAAAAGTCATTTTTGTTTAATTGAAATAGCATCCACACTTACATATTATACGCAGTCCTCAAGAGACCGACTCTAGGGATAACCCCACTTATTACTACATCGTTAAAATAGTACACTTGCTATTTTATCGATCAAGATTTTGGCGCCGTTGTCGGGGACTGCCAAAATTATAAGTGTTGATCTTAATTCAATTGGAATTTTGTCACTCTGTGACTAAAATTTGATTCTTGTTATTTTATTTTTATTTTTATTCTATAATTTTTGTTTATTACTATTATCTGTCTAATCTTTGCATGCGAGGCAATCCCTTAGCTGTATTTTCTTTTGACACAGAACCAGAGAGATTTTTGCACGCTAGACGCCGTTAAGCCAAGCAAGAAAGACTGGCAGCGTCGGGTTCAGGATCAATTATTTCTGAGCTAGAGAAAGAAGAAGCAGTTTCGGTCCACTCCGAGCACACAGATTTTGGCACAGACTCAGAGCCGGAAACTCTTATTATGGCTGCCAACCCACCAGCAGAAAGACTTCTCGATGACTATGGAAGAGCAAATGCTCCAACAGTGTGGTTGACAATAGTAAATCAACCAGTCACTGTCGCGCAATTCCAGCTGCACCGGTCCACTATCCGACAGCTCCAGAGTAGGCCTTTTTCAGGAAGAATCAATGAAGACGCAAATAAGCATCTACAAAGGTTCCTTACTATGAGTACGTCTTTAAAAATTTAGGGACACTCTGAAGAAGCGAAGAAGCTGGTTATGTTTCCGTTTACTCTATCTGATGAAGCCGAAGAGTGGTTTTACTCATTACCTGCTGGGAGTATTACTACTTGGCAAGAGATGGAAACAACATTTCTAAATGAATATTTCCCTGCTTCTGTGTACATCCGAAAGTGGTACAACATCGTGAACTTCAAACAGAAAGAGGGGGAGTCACTTGGAGATGCGTATAAGAGGTTTAAGAGGTGTTTGACTGCATGTCCCACTCATAACATGGACGCAACCGAACAAATGCAGAATTTTGTGAATGGTCTCATGATGAAGACTAAGCAGCTTATCGATACAGCTGCCGGTGGCTCAACCAACTTTACAACAGCCACCTGAAAAAATAATTGAGGCTATTGCAGCAAAGGAGCACTTGGAGTTGTATGATCGCAGTGTAAGCCAACCTGAAAAGATTATTGATATGAAGCTTACGGAGCAAGTGGTAACAATGGAGGATCAGATTGCTGCTGAGGTGGAAAGAAGACTTAAGAAAATGAATCTTGATACTCAAAATGTGGCACAGGTTCAACCGGTTCAAGCGGTAAATTGTGAGATTTGTAGTTTACCGCATTATACTGCACATTGTGTTGCAACTCCGCAACAAATTAAAGAGATAAAATTCTTGAAGCAGAATAATCCATACGCTCACACTTATAATCCAGGGTGGAAGAATCATCCTAACTTCTTCTGGAAAGATTAGAATCAGCAACAATACCCACAGCAGCAGCAGCAAGCTCCCTAAAAAGCACAATGGGAGATTGCCATTGAGAAGATGGCCGCTCAAAGCTTCCAATTTCAAGAAGAGGCAAGAAGTAATCTAAGGAACACTGGTGCTTCCATTAAAAATCTTGAAGTTCAGATGAGCCAGATAACACAACAATTAGCAAGTTCTCAAACACCAAGCGCCCTCCCAAGCACCACCATAACAAATCCGAAGAGTCATGAGAATGTCAATGTTGTTACCACAAGAAGACTGAAAGTTGCGGAAGAAGAAGAAGGGGCAGCCAATGAGTCTCAATGTATAGAGTTGGATTTGGAAGTGAGAGAAAATCAAAGAGAGCTGGAAGAAGTCAGGCCACCAATAAAGCCTACCGAAGAGAAAAGGAAAGAGGCGGTTAAACCAAAGATAAAGTTACCGTACCCATCAAGAGTGACAAAGAAGGAGACACAAGAAAAAGACTTTGAGAAATTCAGCTCATTGTTAAAAAAATTGGAGATTAATCTGCCCTTCTTTGAAGCCCTTGAACAAATGCCTCTTTATAAGAAATTCCTGAAGGAGGTCATTGGGAAAAAGAAACCTAGTGGAGAAGAGCTAAAGAGTGTAATTGAGGAGAGCAGTGGAGGATCACAAGGTAGGAGAATTTTAATCAATCAGAAAGATCCTGGGTCTGTATCGATCCCCTGTACCATAAAGGACAGAACTTTTAAGAAAGTCTTGATTGATTCGGGTGCTAGTGTGAGTCTCATGCCCCTCTCAATTTTCAAAAAGCTGGGTATATAAAAAATAAGTGAAACGGGGACAAATTTGAAGTTTGCCGATCTCACAGCCAAGCGGTCATACGACTTAGCTGAAAATGTGCTTGTGACCATTGATAACTTCACCTATCTAGTAGACTTTGAGATCATTGATTTACCTGAGGATGAGGAGACGACTATCATATTGGGTCGACCATTCTTGATGACTAGTAGGTGCAATGTGGATATTGAGGCTGGTACTCTAACCTTGAAATATTTTGAGGAGGAAATAACCTTAAAAGTGCTAGAGCTCAAGAAGCAAGGTCAAGAGGAAAGTAATCACCCCCCAGTTGGAATTATCCAAACAGTGGGAATAAACAAAAGCTCAAAACCACTTCAGGAAAAAGTCTCTAGAATAATCCATCAGGTTGCATCATCTGAGTCATCTATTGCACCTAGCGAGACTCCAAAATCCCATCGAGAAGTCAATAAAAGGAAAAAGCATCAAAGAAAGAAGAGAAAAAAAACATCAAAGGAAGAATGTGGAAGTTGGATGTGAGTTGAATCAAAATGTAGCTCTTATTTCTGAATCTTATCGGTGCTCTGTTGCAGAAAGGTCAAGCAACAAAACGTGTAAGCTAAAGTATCCCCCATAGCATTGGGGAGTAACCCGTCGAGCCATGCGACGTTAAACGAAGCGCTACGTGGAAGGCAGCCCATGCTTGCTTGATTAATTTATTTCTTTTTGTTGTTTTTTTTGTTTTGGTTGCAGGAAATAATCTGGATCCTACAGATGCACATGCTGATGCAGCAGATGATGTTGCAGTTTCCTCCTCCTCCTCCTCCTCCTCCTCAGTGAGGCTATGTGAGTCCCCTCTCATGTTTGTTCTAAAACAGTGAGGTCACTGTTGGGTTTAAGTGTGGGGGGTTTATTTTATTTGCTTTTTGTGTGTTTTATTTTCTGTTTAAGTCATCTTGTTATTTTTGTTTAATGTTGTGTGTTACAGATGGATTGGATTCGGCCGGATGAATGATGAACGAGTAGTTAGAGGATGAAAGATTCAAACCCATACTTGCTACCTAGGCACCCCGGAAGTTGATACAACCAAAAACAATTATTGGACGCAGCTTGATAACACCGGACCGAGAGTGGAAGGTTGACCCAGACTAGAAAAGAAGCTGCATTACATGAGAAGTGCTTTAGAACCTGTAAGTTTTACCCAACATGATGAGCGCACAATAAGCCAAATATTACATCATCATGAGAGTTGAATCAGGTATGACTTTATCACTTTGAATTTGCGTACGTTATACTCACATAGCACTACATGAGAACACACACTGAGGTACATTTTTTTTATTATTACCCTGAGCCTTTCAAGCCTTCCCTTAATTATGTTTATCCTTTGTTACCCCCTGTTAAGCCTAAATCTATTTGTTTATGATAATCACCAATGTTAACCCCTGGCCAAACACTCCCTACCCTGCTCGGCATACGTGTTGTAGTTGTTAATTCTATGCAAAAATTCTAAGTTTGGGGTAGTACTCCTAAATTGAGAAAGGCAAGTGCGAAAAAAAATATAGAATAAAAAAGAGAAGAAAAAAAAAACAAACACTTGCCTAAGCGTCAAAGAGTTACAAAGAAGAGGGATGATTGAACCCCCATGGTAATAAAATAAGCACAGCGAAAAAACAAACATGACAAATGCTGAGCCTCGAACCCTTTGTGTATCCGTTACCTTGTTTATCCCACTGTACCTCAGCCCCGTTACAACCCAAAGACCTCAAAAAGTGTGTGTAATCTGTCTGTGTAATGAAGGTAGAATTTATTCAAATTTAAGAGTTGGTATTGCATATGCTGAATTATGAGTGACAACCACTTTAACCCAGAGAGATTTGGTGAGAAGTGTGAAAAAGCCTGCAGGTGAAGAAGTACTTTGATATGGAAGTGCAGCGGACAGTTTGTATCGGGAAAACTTGAAACTTGACCAAATGGTGAAAAGCGAGTTGCGAAAGACATTGGTTGTATTGTGGTAAGAAGGAATTTTGGGGTGACCTTGTTTTGTCTCACAAATTGCTTGAGGACAAGCAATAAGCTAAGTTTGGGGTTGTGATCGGTCACCTATTCTACTTAGTTTCTGTCAATTATTCGGCAAGAATTCTATTCCATCGGTAACACTTTGGTTTGTTTTTATATCTTTCCTTTAAGTATTTAAGTTTTCGCATCTTGTTTGCTTACCTTGCTTTAGTTTAAATTTATGATAACTAAAGTACTTTTGAAGTCTTGGTCTGGTAGTTTGTGTTGGTTGCAGGTCACAGTGTGGAAGCCTCGGAGGACGAACGCGGAGAATGGAAAAGTTCGGATTTTCTCGAAACTATTTTGAAAAGGTTCAGAAGCCTGACACGGGCGCCCGTGTTGCCTAACACGGGCTGTGTCAGGAGAAGGGATGCAAAAACCAAATTGGGCATGAGTTAGAGGGCTGACACGGGTGCCCGTGTCAGCAAGCCTGGGAGAGGAGATTTTATGATTTTTTCTTATTTTCTGAGTTTAGTGCTCTAAGGGGTATTCTGGGAATTTCGTACTATTTTAGTTGTTTTGGAACTACTTAGGCTATGTGGAGAAAGGAGAAAAATGAGAACTTTTACTTTCATGAACAAATTTACGATAGTTTGATGCGATCAAGGAGATTTGGAGGAGACGATCGTTCATGAGCGGAAGCGATAGAATTAGTTTGCTCCGATCAAATTGTAATGTCTATTTCTAAATTTTTTGTTGTTTTTATTTTGAATATTATGAGAGGTTAAACCCCCCAATGCTAGGGGGTGTCCCTAAATTGTTATGTAATGAACATCTTATGAATTATTCATTGAGATTATGTTTTCTTGCCTTAATCTTTTGTTATGCAAATTATTTAACATTTTTCGATCGGTTAAATTAGGAACGATTTACGATTAGGGATTTTGCCTGAAAAACCAATCCATTGATTTTGCCTAACAACATTACGATAGATATTGCCTAGAAATGGGGATATCCTGTAGTGACTTATAAAAACTTGTCAGAACTATTGCTTGATGTTCTTCCTTGATTGCTAAGGAATTAGGGTAAAGGGAGAATATCAAAGGTTTTTCGGTTAAGGAATTTAAGAAAAATATTTAAGGGTCAGTAAAATTAAGGTTTGAGGCATGTCTCTTTGATGATAATTTAGGGTTTTTACTGAGCAATTTATACACCTTTCCCTAGCATATTTCATCATAATCGTTAAAAGCACTTTTTATTGTTCTACTTATTTTATATTATAGCTTTTGTCAAGCCAAACAAACCCCAAAAGTCATTTTTGTTTAATTGAAATAACATCCACACTTACATATTATACGCAGTCCTCGAGAGACCGACTCTGGGGATAACCCCACTTATTACTACATCGTTAAAATAAAACACTTGCTATTTTATCGATCAACAAGTTTTCAAAAACTTCTTTTAAAGAAAAGAATATTGTTTCTACCTCTAGACCATTGGAACTTCTTCACATTGATCTATTTGGACCAGTGAAAATTGCTTCTATCAATGGTAAGACATACGGACTAGTCATCGTTGATGACTATAGTCCTTGGACATGGGTAAAATTCTTAAGACACAAGGATGAGTCAAATTCTGTGTTTGCTTTGTTGTGTACCCAAGTGCAAAATGAAAAGAATTGCAAGATCGTCAAGGTCAGAAGTGATCATGGTGGAGAATTTGAAAACAAAGATTTTGAAAAACGTTTTGATTCACATGGGATATCTCATGATTTTTCTTGTCCTAGAACTCCTCAACAAAATGGAGTTGTTGAAAGAAAGAATAGAACTTTACAAGAAATGGCTCGCACTATGATCCAAGAAACTTACATGGCTAAGCACTTTTGGGCAGAAGCTGTTAACACAGCGTTCTATATTCAAAATAGAATCTCTATAAGACCTATCTTGAATAAAACTCCTTATGAATTGTGGAAGAATAAGTTTCCCAACATTTCCTACTTTCATCCATTTGGATGTACCTGTTTTATGTTAAACACTAAGGAGAATCTTGGCAAGTTTGATTCCAAAACACATAAGTGTCTGCTGTTAGGATACTCTGAACACTCAAAAGGTTACAAAGGTTATAACACAATTGTGGAAGAATCAATTCATGTTAGATTCGATGACAAGACTGACTCTGAAAAGTCAGAGCTAGTTGGCAAGCTTGCAGATTTGGAAATTAGCTTTTCAGAACCTAACGAAAAGGCAGACGAAGTTAAAGAACAACAAGATCCCACTCCGGACACTGTTGATGTAACTCAAAATACTCCACATCAAACGAAAAGAAGAATGTCTACATCTCATCCTGAGGAACTAATTCTGGGTAGCAAGGACGCTCCAATCAGAACCAGATCAGCCTTCAGACCATCATAAGAAACACTCTTAGGATTGGTGTCGTTAATCGAACCAACTACAGTTGAAGAAGCTCTTATGGACAAGGACTGGGTTTTTGCTATGGAAGAAGAACTTAATCAATTCTCAAAGAATGATGTTTGGGATCTAGTTCCAAAACCTAAGAATGTTCATGTAATTGGAACCAAGTGGGTATTCAGGAACAAGCTAAATGAGAAGGGAGAAGTTGTCAGAAACAAGGCACGACTTGTTGCTTAAGGATACAGTCAACAAGAAGGAATTGATTACAATGAAACCTTTGCTCCGGTAGCCAGACTTGAAGCAATACGATTATTAATTTCCTTTTCAGTAAATCATAACATCACCCTATATCAGATGGATGTTAAGAGTGCATTCTTAAATGGTTATATATCAGAAGAAGTCTACGTCAAACAACCTCCTGGTTTTGAAAATTCAGAAAAACCAGATTTTGTTTTTAAACTCAAAAAGTCAATCTATCGTTTAAAACAAGCTCCCAGAGCTTGGTATGATAGATTGAGCAAATTTATTTTAGAAAATAATTTCACCAGAGGAAAGGTTGACACAACTCTCTTCTGTAAAACATATAAGAATGATATTCTTATAGTTCAAATATATGTTGATGATATTATTTTTGGTTCTGCTAACCCCTCTTTATGCGAAGAATTTTCAAAGCTAATGCAAGCAGAATTCGAAATAAGTCTGATGGGTGGGTTAAAGTTCTTCCTGGGAATTCAAATGGATCAGAAACCAGAGGCCACTTACATTCATCAAAGTAAGTACACAAAAGAACTTCTGAAGAAATTCAACATGATGGATTGTAATACAGCTAAAACACCAACGCATCTAACATGTATCATGGGAAAAGAAGAAACATGAGTTAAGGTTTGTTAGAAGCTCTATCATGGTATGATAGGCTCTTTCTTATATCTAACTGCTTCTAGACCTGATATATTATTCAGTGTACATTTATGTGCTAGATTCTAATCAGTTCCAAGAGAATCTCATTTAACTGCTGTTAAACAAATTCTAAGGTATCTGAAAGGAATAACTAACCTTGGCTTGATGTATGAGAAAACTTCAGAGTACACTCTTTCTGGTTACTGCGATGCAGACTATGCTGGAGACAGATTGGAAAGAAAGAGCACATCTGGAAACTGTCAATTCCTAGGGAACAACCTAATCTCATGGTCAAGCAAGAGGCAATCTACAATTGCTCTCTCTACAGCAGAAGCAGAATGCATCTCCGCTTCTCTATGCAGTAAATAAATGCTTTGGATGAAAAATCAGCTGGAAGACTATCAGATATATGAGAGTAACATTCCTATCTTCTGTGATAATACTGTTGCTATTTGTTTAAGTAAAAATCCAATTTTGCATTCTAGGGCTAAACACATTGAAATAAAACACCATTTTATCAGAGACTATGTTTAGAAGGGAACCTTATGCTTAAAATTTATTGATACAGACCATCAATGGGATGATATTTTAACAAAACCCTTGGCTAAAGATAGATTTCAAATTATTTTAAAACATCTGAAAATGGACTACTGTCCAGAGTAAAGATGCTTCAAAACCAAATGTGTTTAGTCAGAGAAAACAATTATTTTGAATTTTTCAGAACCACTTGTGAAAGACGTGTCGTAATTCTGATAATTTTTCTGAGTTGTCCAGTCAATCATGACGTGTCATTGAATTAGAAAATAATTTTTGCATGTGATTTGATCATTTCTAAATCACTATATTTATCCAAATCAAACGAACAGTAATTTTCTTGAGACTGACTCAAAACTTTATTACATCTATTCACTTATCCCCTATACGGTGTCTATCTCTTTGAATTCTCAAAAACCATTCCTATTCCTACTCTCACTCAAAAGGAAACTCTACTTGTACTCAAGGAACGACATGTAGATTTCGAAAATATTGCCAAAAATGAATTTAATCTGATCAATGATGTGGAAGCTCAAGGTTGGAATAATTTCTTTGACGGGCTTAAAGGTCTAGTTTTTGAAGCAATCGTAAAAGATTTTTGGAGACAAGCTGATTGTGATAAACTTCATGTCGTCTCTTATGTCTTGGGAAGAAAAATTGTCATCACCGAGAAATAAATTGCTAAACTCTATAAACTGGAATTTCTGAGAAACAAGAGAGTCTATGGAAGGGTCAATAAATCCCCGTTTATGAAAAAGGTTATCAACCCAACCATTTACACCAACCATCAACCAAAGAAAACAGTCTATAAGAGAGAAGACCTGCATGTAAATCTAAAAATCTGGCACAAGATCATTCTTGGTTGCATCAATCCAAGACCTTCATCATATGCTGCAGATTACTTCAATGCAAATCAGAAGTATATGCTATATTATTTGCTCACCAAGGAAAGGATGTGCTTACCCTCCATCTTATTTTACTATCTGAGAGATATGGTGAAGAAGACAAGAACAACAGGTGAACCTAAAAGTGATATACCTAAGTACATTCCTTTTGGAAGAATGATTTCAGACATATTCAATGAAAGTGGTATAGTGGACACTCTGGTTACAGAAGTTCAATACACAGATGATATGACTGCAACAATTGGAGAATCAGTCAATGCCACAACACTTAAGCATATAAAAATAATTAATAAAGTAAGAGTGGAACCTTTTTCTATCTCTGAGGACTTATTCAAACGCAGAATCACAGTGCCAGATTATCCTGCCTATTATAGAAGTGATCTCATTGAAGAAGTTGTTGCATTTGTAGATGCAATGAAAGCACAAGGATATGATGTATCTGAGGTCAAGAATGAAGAAGTTGAACTTGACAAAGAAATAGGGGAGCAAACTAAAGAGGCCGATGAACCTTCTCCTGAACTAACTCTTGCAGAGTCCTTCAGAAGGAAAAGAAAGCAAGCTACTGTTAATTCTAAGCCTCAGAAAAGAAAGAAAAATGACAAATCAAATTCTCCAAGACTGCTACTCTAACCTCTACATTAGAGAAAACCAGTAAGTCAGATTCTGCTTTAACTGTATCTAGAGTTGAATCAGTCTCTATTCCATCTTCACAACAGACTATCTCCATTTCCACTTCACATCCACAAGTCAGTTTCAAACCTCCATCTTTTTCAATTCCACCACCTCTAATCTCTATTCCTGTAACTAAAATAATTTTCATTCCACAAATTTCCTCTCCATCAATCAGTAAACCTATCCAATATGTAGCCATTCCTACATACACTTCATCAACAACCACCTCAATCATACAACCAGATATGCCTGTCTCACCGATGTCTTACGCTTTTCATCAGAAAACCATTGCTAAATCCTTAATTCAACACTCTGAACCTTTTATTGTTTCAGAAGTGACATCTCCTGCTAATCAGCAAATCAATGAACATGCTCCTACTGAGATCGTTTCATCTCAGCAAGCACCACCTGAAACAAATTCTGCCAAGCCTGACCTTGCTTTGGTTATCTATAACATACCGCTTCTAACATCTTTTGAAGAATGCATAAGTCAATTTCGTGACAAGGCATTAAGGAAGTTTGCAAAATTAAGAGAAGAAATCAACATAAACGTCAAGCCCTTGGAGCTTGAAAGCTCTTGTCAACACTTCCAGAAATGGTTGGATACTGAACTTGCAAGAATTGTAAGCTTCTCAGACGCAACCATAACTGCTGGAATTCAGTTGGCAAAGGAGAGAGCAGAAGCTGAAGAACGAATTAGGGAACTCAAGTTCCTGGCCGCTAAACAGAAAGAAGTGGAAGAAAAAACTGATGAAGAAGCAAGACTTCTAGTAGAGAAAGCTGCTGAAGAGGCCAGAGAAGCACAAGAAGCCGAAGCCATGGAAAAGGCCAAGCAAGATGCTGCAGTTGTTTCCACATCTGATCCTGCTGTAAAGCATTTGGAAAACGTAATTGGAGAAATCAGAGAAGAACAACAGAAGTTCAGAGAAAACTTTGAGGAACAAAAGACTGTCAATGCTAATCTTCAGGGCATGCTTCATAAAATATGGGACAAGATGTCCTCTGGAAGCATCTAATCTTTATGCCTCTTTTGTCTTTAAATCTTTGTTTTTCACCCTTTCACTACTAATCTTTTTGATCAATGACAAAAAGGGGGAGAAGTAATATGAATATGATATTTTGATTCCATAGTCAATCTCTGAAAAAAAACGTTGTTTACATGCTAACAGATAAACTATTATATCTATTAGATTGTTTTTCTGTTTCAGGAATCCTGATCCAAATCAAACATCACTAAGTGAATCTTCAAAAATCAAGAATAGGATAATTTCAGCTTATGACCTAGTGAAAACAGTGGGAGCCCAAGCACAAAAATTCATCAAGTCTAAGACTCAGGGGGAGTATTTCATACGAAGGATAAGCAATCCTTAGAACCAGTTATTTTCCCTGCATTACATATATATCAAAATTGTGTCATCAAAATACATAGTTTTGTCATCATCAAAAAGGGGGAGATTGTGAGAACAAGATTTTGTTCTGCAATGTTACTTCTAAGTTTTGATGATATCAAATGAGTATTTCTATATGAACAATTTTGTACAACTAATGTTTGTTATTTTTGAGAACTTAACAAACAGGTTATGCTTCCATAAATTGGCGCGAACATAATGCTTAAAGGAAAATAATTCGCCTATACACTTGAAAAGCAGAACTCAACTCAAGAAAATATAAAGTTCACAAAACTCTAATACAAAGGAGAAAGAGAACGAGTTCTGAAGATCTGAAGATAAAGGTTCTGATTGAACGAAGTCCAGATGCTGAAGACTTATGCTCTCTGATCAAGGTTATGAAGACCTAACCATAGTCTCTACTCACGCTTCAACCAAATACTATCAGAAGCCTCTGAAGATATGAAGACCAAGTGCTGAAGACTCTGAAGGCGCTGCTTTGAGGATTCGAAGACTTGAAAATCTCAAGAACCAAACTATGTTTTCCCTTCTTACTCATGCTCGTAAAAAGCCTCTGAAGTTGAGAAGCCAAGAAGACAAAGCTCCATAGTACAACTGTACCTTAATTCAAAGCGAAAATATCTTGGTAATAGTGCAACGGTACAAACGAAGATATTCTGACTAGACAGGATGCCCAAGACGCAAAAGTTTTTATCTGTCCTCACGCCTCTAGCCGCTAGCCTAGATAGCTATCATGATTACATTTTAACGGCTCTTTCTACACGGATATATAAAGAAGAAAAAGACTCGAAGAAAGATACACATGAACGCTACTGCTAAATACTTTCCAACTGAAATCTTTCTTAAGTCATTCTGGTCAAAACTTGTTTACATTTTCAACTTGTATAAGAAGCATTTTTCTGTAAACGAAATTTATCCAAACTTAGGTTTGTGTTCCTTGAGAAAGACCGTGTGGTTGTATTTCTTGAGAAGTCTAAGACGTGTTGTCTTAGAGGTTGTTCCTTGAGTAAGACCGTGTAGTTGTATTACTTGAGAAGTCTAAAACTTGTGAATTTTAGAGGTTGTGTTAGTCACCAGCGTTTTGGCTAGTGCATTGTATTGATCTAAATTATTAGTGGATTAAGACCTCGTTGAGAGAGGCAAAATCACCTTGGCGGGTGGACTAGATTAACTTGAGTGTTTCTCAAGTGAACTAGTATAAACATAACGTGTTATCTTGTTGTGATTCAACAAAGGTTTTTATTGATAAAAGAAGAGTCTTATAAAAAGTAAGTTAACCTAAAGAAACAATTTTATTTTGAAAAACCAATTCAAACCCCCCCTTTCTTGTGTTTTTCACACCTTCAGTAATATCCTTAAAAAATTTAATTATTAGAATGCAAAAATAATTGATTATTAAAACATAAAAATACAAAGTATTTTACTTTCATTTTTGTTACGACAATCATTAAAAAGAAAAAGAGAGAAAATCATAAAGATGAAATTACATTAATTAACTTAAATTTAATTAATTATAAGGACAGAGAAAGATTTTTTTTATTGGTGATAAAATCTTTATTTTTAAATATTAAATAGGATTATAAAAAAAGTGGTATACTCTGCTAGGGTTGACGACCATGGGTAAACGAGGCGTCGGCCGTCCAAGAACTCAGGTGGCGGCGCACCGGAAAGGAGTTGAACGGACCATCATTACGTAGGCTACAATTGAACCAGAAGGTGACGACACGACTGATACTCAAGGAGATTCACAACAACACATTGACAAAACACCACACGCAGAGACTGAAGATAAACAAATTGAAGATCAACAACCTACACCCACTGGTGAAGCACAAATGGAAGGATTTGGGTTCTATGGAATCCAAATAAGGTAGATATTAGAATGCTCAAATCAACTGGTCAATTCATTCATATAGAGGTGGCAAGAATGGATCAAACATATAGGTACTTACTCACTGTGGTTTATGCCTCTAATCAGCTTGAATATAGAAGAAGCCTTTGGAAAGATATTGAAGATATGAGTAAAACTATCAATGGCCCTTGGATTGTCAGTGAAGATTTGAATAATGTGGTTACAAGTCAAGATAGGATAGGAGGCAAGGATGTTAATGAGGCAGAATACAGAGACCTAGTGGAAATGATGTATATAGCTGGTTTGTTTGAGGTACCAACCCTTGGCCCTCATTTCACATGGAATAATAAACACAACAATGGTATAATCTACTCTAGAATTGACAAAGCCTTGGGGAATGAAGAATGATCCCAGACTTTTCAGGATGCAGTGGTAGAAAACCTGGCTCCAAACATATCAAATCACACACCAGTAAAGATTAGTAAGCAGGAACATCATACAAGGAGGAAAACTGTTTTTAAATTCCTGAACTGTTTGACTAAACATCAGGAATTTTTCAAGATTGTTGAGGAGAGTTAGAATGAAGAGGTACAGGGTAGACCTATGCACATCCTTTGGGAAAAATTGAAAAGGCTCCAACCAAAATTGAGGCATCTGTCCAAGAGGTACACAGGTATGCAGGCTTAGATACTCCAGTCCAGGGAGGACCTTCACCAAGCTCAGGGGAAATTGCAAAATGATATCTTTAATGAGCAAGCTATTCAGTAGGTTAAGGCCAACACAGAGAGACTCATGCACTTGAATCAGGTAGAAGAAGATATCTTGAAACAGAAGGCAAAAATGAATTGGCTTCAATTAGGTGATCAAAATAATTCTTACTTCCATGCCTCTGTGAAGAGAGAAGAACAGGCAGAAAGGTATATACAAGTTGCAAGCTCTGAATGGTAATGTCCTTAACAATCATGAGGATATTGAAGCAGAAATTCTGGAGTTCTATAAAAGTCTAGTAGGCACTACAACAGAAAATCTTAAAGAAATTGATATCCCCATTGTAAGAGCTAGAAAGACATTAAAAAGAGAAGATGCTCATCAGCTGATATCCAGTGTGGATGAAAAGGAGATTTAGAATGCCCTAAACAGTATAGGAGATAACAAGGCACCTGGCATTGATCGATACAATGCTTACTTTTTTAAACAAGCTTGGCAGATTATTAAACAAGATGTGAAGGCTGTTATTTATGACTTCTTTGAGACCAGCCACATGCATGCAGCCATTGACTGTACTCTGATCACTCTGGTCCCCAAGAGTCTAGATGCAAAAACTATAAAGGAAATGAGGCCAATAGCCTATTGTAGCACTATCTATAAAATCATCTCAAAAATTCTAACCTCAAGACTAGGTACAGTCATTGGCAAGATTGTAGAAGATACACAGTCAGCCTTTGTTCCTGGCAGGACATTCTATGATAATATCATCCTTGCTCAGGAATTGGTCAGAGGGTATGGCAGGAAACATTTGTCTCCTAGATGCATGATCCAACTAGATATTCATAAGGTATATGATACAGTTTACTGGCAGGCATTAACTCATATCATGGTGGAGCTTGGTTTTCCTCAGGTTTTCATTAAATGGGTCATGGCATATGTAACATCTGTTTCCTACAGGTTTTCTATCAATGATTCCCCGTCCCACCAACTTAGAGCAAAGAGAGGATTGAGACAGGGAGATCCCATATCTCCATTATTGTTTATGATAATTATGGAGTACCTCCATAGGACCCTCCAAAGCTTGCAACTAAATCCTGATTTAAATTTTCATCCTAGGTGTGAGAAGCTAAAAATGATTAACCTATTGTTTGCAGATGACATCCTTCTATTTACAAGGGGGGATATTGTGTCCTTCAGCTGATTTTGGAAAAAGTCCAAACATTCTCTGATGCAACTGGCCTTTGTATTAGTCATCCAAAAAGTAAGCTGTTTATGGCAGGTGTAGAAGATGACATCAAAAGACACATCCATCAACATATTGGCCTAGCTGAAGGTGTACTGCCAATTCGATATTTAGGTGTGCCTTTGGATAGCAAAAAGCTGAATGCCAATACTTGTCAACCACTAGTTAAAAAGATGCTGCAAAGAATTAACCACTAGAGTACAAAATTACGGTCATATGCTGGTAGGCTTCAGTTAATTAGAAGTGTTATGCTCTCTATCTCAAACTACTGGATGCAAATTTTTCCTTTGCCAAAGAAGGTTATAGTTCATATTGAGGGATTGTGTAGAAGATTTCTTTGGACTGGTTCAAATGAGGGCAGCGAAAAAGTTCCAGTTTCTTGGGATCATGTTTGTGACCCTATCTCTGCAGGGGAAAAATATGATATCGCTCGTGGATTGGAAAAGAGCAACAATAGAAAAGATTTTGTGGAACATATGAAATAAAAAGGAAGTACTTTGGATAAAGTGGATGCACCATTATTATATGAAACAGTGAGATGTGTAAAACTTCAAGCCAGCCCATAATTCTTCTTGGATCATAAAATCAATTTTCAAGAACCGAGACATCATGGTTACCTCTGAAGCATGGCAGGATTTCAAAACTGATGGTAAGTACCAAACAACCATCATGTATCGTTCGTTGAGGACTGACAAACCAAAGGTTGAATAAAGGGTTACGTTTTATGGTAACATTGCTAGGCCTCAGGCAATTTTTACTCTTTGGATGGCATGCCAAAGCTGTTTGATGACCAAGGATAGGGTACTAAAACTTGGAATAGCTACTGATTGTAAATGTGTCTTTTGCAATATGCTTGAAAATTTCCAACATCTCTTCTTCGAGTGTGCATGTACTAACCAAGTGTGGAGGCAAGTCCTGCATGAGTTTGACATTGTTCATGTCCCAGGTGCTTGGAATTTTGAAATCCATTGGGCCACTCAAGCTACCCGAGGCAAAGGCACTAGAGCAAAAGTGATTAAAACCATTCTTGCTGAAACGATCTACCATATTTGGAATGTCAGGAATAAGTGTATCTTCCAAAATGGAAGTAGGAACGCGTTGAATAGCGGGAAAATTAAAGAGGTTATGATGATGAGAGCGGAAAAATATGAGAAAGTCGTCGGTTATTGTAATAGAGTTTCATAGTTTCTCCCTTTGTTTACTTGTTTTAATGATGTCTCTTTGAGCCTAGATCGATATGATCGGCGTTGTATTGAATGATTATTTTTGGCAATAAAATTTATCCCTTACTCCAAAAAAAAAAGAATTTTATTGGTCTAAATAAAGAGGGTTCGCGGTTCAATTTGGATTGGTTTTAAAGCAAAATATCATTTGATTCAAAGGTAAATTTACTTACAGTTTAGTTCGGGTTTGGATGATTGATTAAAAAATCTGATTTAATCTGATCCAATTTAATGTGGTTTAATTTGGATCGGTTTTTGAATATCCAAATTACAACTTATAGTTTTTATCAGATACATAGTTGGGCATGGAATGTGCTTAAGCCTTATCATAATCGCATGGATGTGTTAAGTTCGTATCTGATACACACTAGGGCATGAGATGTGTTTAAGCCGTATCAGATTTACATATAAGTGTTAAGTTTGTATGCGATGCACAATCAGGCGTAGAGTATTCTTTAAGCCGTATCAGAATCATATAAAAGCGTTAAGTATGTATCAGATGCACAATTAGACGTAGAGCGTGCTTTAAGCCATATCATAATCACATATAAGCATTAAGTTTGTATCAGAAACGTGTTTATACACTATATCTTTGTTCCAATGCTCTGGTTTTTTTTGACAGAAAAAGACAAAATCTTCCATCAAAGGGGGAAAGATATATATATATATATATATATATATATATATATATATATATATATATATATATATATATAATGAATTAAGTTTGTTACAAATAAAAAAATAAAACTGTCGGGGTGGATAACCCTTGACGATGACCTCGGAGTGGCTGGATGGAGTCCATGTTCATTGGTAGTTTACCTTTTATTGAGGCTCCGGGCTGGAGTCACTTCACGCTCCAAATTGTCCTCTTTAGTTGGACGAAGTCTGAGGTGTCTTGTCTTGGATTTACCTGATGATGTCTGTTGGGTGGTAGGCTTGCTCTATTAAGTTGAGGCTGACCTCTGATTGTTGGGTTCGTTGTATCGTTTTTCATAATGCTTAGGAGAGCATCTTGACAATCACCAGGTCTAAGATTTACCGACTCACTTCTTGTTCTAAAGCGAGCATCTACCTTAAGTAGATTCGGAGTGCTTCTTTGGTGAATCTGTGGTACATCTATGATGCGCCCAAGTGTTGGATCGACGCCTAGTGTTAATTATGAACTTGTGGTATCCAGACGTCCTTAACTATGAACTTGTGGTATCCTTTTGATTTCTCCCCCTTAATTTCTCCGGTGGAGGCGATGAGCGTGGGTGTTGCCAAGTCAGACAGTGGTTTGCGAGACTTTGGCCGACCTTCATTGAAATTGCCTTGGGACCTTGGTGCAACCTTAGATCTGGCTCTAAAATTCCTCCTTATACTTCTCGAGGAAATCAGGAATCTTGGTGAGAAGGAATTGAGTGGAAATGGTGTCTGACCGAATCGAATACGATAGATCTTTGTGTTTATTTTTGAACGCAGATTAAGCAAAAACGAGGAAATTGAAAGTTGATTCGTTTCCTGATTTGACCTTGGAAGTTTGCAAACTAGTTAATTAGAGAAAAATTATAAAATCATGAAAATTGTAGGAATCAAAAGTCGATTCCGACAAACGACGCCATTGTTCCATTCATGACCCAAAGATGGATGTTCCAGCTCTCGAAGGAACCAAAAATGATGAAAATTGAATGACAATTGGTCTTTAACGGTGGCTCCGTTCTCCTTTACGGTGGTGCGGGAAGGACCCACATGGTTAACACTCCAAGGCCTAAGTCAGTTCAAGATTCAAGATGAGTAAAGTGAAATTGGAGATTAGAGATTGTGTACATTTTCATAACATGTGAACTTTTTAAATATTTTTTGTCGAGTAGAGTGGGCTTGAGACGGATTGAGCCATGTGTAACAACCCAAAAATAATATAAAATATTATTGATATTGTTATTTCAATATTATCGTAATTTAATGATTTTATTATTATTATTATTGTTATTTTTGTTATTATTATTATTATAATTAATAATAGGAACTGTTATTACTATTATTTATTTATATTATTATGTTATTATTTAGAAAAAATAAGATATAAATGTTGAATTACAAGTATAAAATATTAAAATTGATAGGAATAGGAAGAATATGATTATCTAAGAAATCAAGGGGATTAATGGAAAAAATATTGAAAAATAAGGGTTTAATTGGAATAAACATAAATTGGAATTAAGTTATATAAGAGAGAAAGTGAGAAAGTGAGAAGAAAATTATAACATGTGTTTTGTTGGAGAAAAAGGAGAAAATTAGGTTAACCCTTGAAGCAAGAAGTGCCAAGAGGAATCTCTCCCATCACCAATAAACCAAGAATTTTTGCATACTTGAGGTAGGTGGAGATTGTTCTATATGCGGTGTTTTAGCAATGGAATGGCGGAGAGTCCTTAACCCCTATTTGGATTTTGAAATTCTGGCTTAGCAGACAACAGATGTCCGAACACATGTCAAGATATTAATCTGCATAAACATTTAAACAAAGAACAGAACAACAGACTGATACCTTGAATATCAGAACTGCAGAATCACAGACGTTACGACATCTGTTCCAACATGTTAATCAATACTGGACTGTAAATTGCAGAATGATAAATAACACAGAATATGATGACCCAGTTTGGTGGAACTCACCTACATCTGGGGGATACCAATCTAGGAAGAAGACTCCACTATCAGTAGTATAGTTTTATGTAAACAACCTCAGATTTACAGTAAACATCCACACTTACCTATCACTACCCAATGAAGACTTTATCATTAGAAGTCACATCTAAATGATAAGAGAACCCCATCTCACTCCCTAAATCACAACTTGTGATTATCTAATAGTTAATACCTCATAACTGTATCATCCCTATTGAAAGACACCCATTTCAATACAAAATTCAGTCAAGCATCCTTGACTAACAAGTTAGCTTGGATTTGCTTCAAAGCTTCACCCAAGAACAATACACGACTCATTACCTACAAGTACCTATGTCTACCACACTGCATCAAATCGATACAGAGGGAGACTTACAAGAGAAACCTACGACTCTCAAAACCTAAACCCTACTTTACAAAATAGGATTCCTAAGTCTATGTTGTCCCCTCTCTCTCTCTCTCTCTTTTTCTGCCTAGGTCTTGGTCTTCTTTTATAGTCTTCTGCTTTGTTGGGCTTCATATCTTCGATTCTTGATCCCCTGCCAATCGTGCCTTGAATCTTGGAATAGGTTTAAAACAATCCTTCAGTGAGAGTCATGATGTTGAGTCTTCATGCTGAGACATTTCATTCGACATCTTCAGTCTGGGGCAAAAACCTTCATGTTGGAACATCTTTCACAACATTATGTTTTACCAAAATTTAGTCAAACTCTTGGAGCTTTCAGATTGTTTGAGTAATACTTGAATCTATAATGAATTTGTGATGATTTATGATGGTATGTATGAATTTTATGTTATTTTGATGTGATAAATCATGGTTAATAGTGTATATATTCAATTCTAAATGTTGTGATTGTTGTTGTGAAGAAATCAGGGGTTTAGGATCGGTTCAGATGTGAAAATGAAATTTTGTTTATTGATCAGCGACGACAGCCGTCACCCTTGGTGAATGGCTGACCATTATCACGTTGGGGAAGATGACGCATTTAAAGCAGTTAATGAGCATTAGTGATGCTGATAGGCGCTCACCTAGAATATCATTGCATGGTTGTGACGGCCAGACCTTCAGCCTTTGCTTAGACCATTTTTACGATTAAACCGATTTTTCTATGGACTTTGATTTCGTGACATATCCCATACTATTTTAAGTTAGAAGTTTTAGGTAGTGAGTTCGTAATGGTAACAAATTACTCAAGGGTCTCCCCTTGAGTAAGAGATGAGAAATTTAAGTAAGTATTCAATAATGAGAGTCTAGTGTTCAAATGATAATAAGTGGCCTTAAGTCGTGAATACCATATATATGAGTATTATTCTTGTAATATGTATTTGGGATCAGTCGAAAGTAAGGATGTAAGTCCGGTGTTGATGCGATAATCTTAGCGTATGTGAAAAGTGAGTAATTATGTATATGACGTGAGTTTTGTGTTGAAATTGAATCTAAGTGTACTTAATTTGATAATTACGTGTCGAACCAATGGTATGGGATGATTATTTGTGATAATAGATGTTAAAGTAATGTTTTTATCATGTGTCGATTTAATTCTGCAACTTGTGATTAGTACACAATTTTAGTCATTTTCCTATAACTTTAGTTATATAGATCTTTTAGGAGTGAATCTAAAACCGTTAAAACTAGACAAGATATAGCATGAGATAGACTTTGATTTAGATCAATTCCGTTGTGGAAAAGGCTAGAAAACCGAACTTCAAGTTCAACTAACGTTTAATTTGGATAAATTTCGTGAGGAGCGGTGTTTAGCTTTAATTGGTGTTGGCAATCTACAGGATAAGACATGTTGTTAAATTTCATCTCTAGACTCAATATAAGAGGCACTATTATTGAGTCTAGGGGATCCAATTAGTATTGTATCTCTGTTTGGTCATGTTGTAGAAGTAGCTAGTGTTTATGTCCCTATATTTAAACCACTTATGTATATATTTATCTATCTAAAATGTTAGAACAAGATTTGTTCATGGCATATTTTCCTTGGGTTTTGATGATAACAAAGTATTGAAAGAACAATTTTTTAGTTGTGTGTTACATGTGTGCAGGTTATAATACTTGTAAATACTATGGCCAGAATCTGTTCTACATTAAGCACAATTTGAGAGTTGCTGAATTGCTAGCTTCTGGTGGCAGAATCTGAAGAACACTTGCTAAGTGATGTTTGGAGAAGACTCTGAAGCTGAAGGCCTCAACATCAGAAGAAGCAATGTTATTATCTTTATACTTAGTGAATGTAAATTAGCCTCTAGTATCATTCAGAGTTGGTGATAAAGCTGAAGTCGTCCATATTGCAGAAAGCAAGTTGTATTGTCAAATCAATTTTTCAGCTAGAGTCTACAGATTACAAGGCTCAAGAAAAATTGAGATGCTTTATGGATATCTACTCTCAACGACTCTATTAGTACAAAATCTCTTGAAGACTCAAAGGTTAAACAAGTTACACGTTGGATCAAGATCTTCTGTTGTATCTATCTTCAATAACTCTTGTACTATGGAATAACAGGAAAGACTCTTGATCAAGTTACCTCTTCAACAGCTAGTTTCTGAAAAGGCTATAAATATGGTTGAAGGTTCAAACTGAATCTTTAACAAGGATCAACCAGAAGAAGGAGTAACAAGATCAATAATTATCAACACATTGTATATACAGATTTTTCTGATGTAGGTTGTAATTGTAAAAGCCTTAAGATTTCTTACACATTGAATATCTTAGAAATCTTAAGAGCTTTAGGTCTTTGTTATGGTGATTTCCCATACCTTTGATACTTGTATAGTGTACACCTTGTTCTATATTCTGCTGAGCTTGCTCATCAGTTTAGATAAAAAGTCTTGTGTCATTGGGATACAAGCAAGAAACTCTCGAGCCAAGATGCTTGAGCCACGTAAGTCTCTTGCTATGTGTTTGAGCTATGAAAGTCTTAATCAAGTGGATTGATTGAGCAGAAGTCTTGTATCATTGGGATACAAGCAAGGAAGTCTTGAGACAAGATGCTTGAGCCACTGTTATACCCTAATTTTTAACCCTAAAATCCCACCTCTTTGTACATCATCTTGCATAACATATCTAGGTCATTGTTGAAATTTAAACTTGTCCTACCTTTCTCAATTTTCGCTCTGTAAGGTCATTCGGCCTTTGACCATGATCTTCTGAGAATTAGGTCATACGGTCTTTGTGTGCGTGCTTATCATGACTAACCAGCTTGTACAGGTGCATTGATTTCAAGTGTAGATGGTACTTATTCTCCCAGTTAAGCATTTCAGGGCATGGCCAGTTGCGCTTAACTTAAAATGGTCCTAAGGTTTTTACTTTGATCTGGGCTCCACTACTAGGATTCTTTTTCATCCCTAGGCTATTCTGGGAACAAGACTTTAAAGATGGATTGGATGGATTTTATGGCCATATCTCACGTTAAAGTCAGGGTCGGGCTGTGATTTTTTATGGTATCATTATATGTTTGTTCTTGAAGACATGGTACATTGATCTCAAACTCGAGTTCATTGTGCTTTAGTGTATTATGAGTTGGGCCACGGTATTTCAAGCTTGGTTGCAATGTGATGTTTGATTTGGACATATTATTCTTTGAAGAAGTTTGGCCATCGTTAAGAGTTTCATGGTTTCATCAAAGTGTTCAAAATCAAGATTTGCAAAATGCTGGTTTAATAGCATGATCATGACACATTCACCATCCAAATATACGAGTTATGAATTCAAGGAGATACAAGTTGAAAGTTCGCATTTTAAGGCCAATCTTAAGTTGATAGAAAGATTCATTACAAGCTCAAGAATGGAAATTCAAGTTAATATTATCTTACCATGCTATAATTCAAGTTATAAGAGCAAAGAGATTCTTATGTTATTTTCATCAAATTTTAATTCCAAAGTTCAAGATTCATGTTTCTCACAAGATTCAATTGGAAAATGTTAAAGCTCAAATCTAAGTCATCAAGAAAATTCAAATTGTGAAGGCTTACAAGATCAAAATTCAAAAAAGGTCTATAAGATTCACAATCCATTATGAGTTTAATATTAGTACAAGATGCCAAAGTTTGTTACATACCAAAACTCATGTTGCTGTGTAATTTTATGGCAGCATACCCTTTAATGATGAAGATTGGAAGAACGTAACAACAAATCTAGGACCTGGTGACGATGTGGAGATTTTTGTAGCTTTTGGGCATGGGTTGATTGTTAAGGAGACAGTTGTCTATTCATTTTGTGATAAGTGAATCACTATGGAATTTGAACAATCTAGATGAGCCATCAGCTAACATGGAAGTGAAGCCATCAGAGGAAGTGAATGTGCAGCCGTCACCTCTAGTGGACGTACAACCATCACCTGTAAGAGTGGAGGCATTAATTATTATAGGAAATTGATTACTATGAAAGTTGAGTTACCAACCAAACATGGAGACTAAGCCGTTACCTGAAGTGAACATACAACCATCAATTGAAGACATTGCAGGTCCAAAATTGCGAGAAAACCTCAATGCGGAGTAGTTACTGTCAAATTGACACACATTGGAGAACGGGCGACAAGCCTCGATTTGGTAGGTACAATCAAACCTGAAAAATCAAAAGGGAAAATTCACTAAATTAAGAACCATCAAGATTAATCAGACCATCATCATCAAAGGTTTTTAAGACAGTGTTACGACATGTTGAACTGAAAAAGGAAAGTTTCATCACAATGTCGGTAACGGTTTTGTCAAAAATCAAAAGTAGTTATTAAGATTCCAAGCACAATCAAATAATCATCACTAGGGGTGGAAATAGGCTAGGCTAGGCTAGGCTTTATAAGGCCTGGGCCTGGCCTATGATAAACTTAAAAGGCCTGAGCCTGGCCTATGGCCTATTATAGGCTCTCTTTTTTGGCCTGGCCTGGCCTTTTTAAAAGTCTGGCCTGGCCTGAAAGCCTATTTACAAGCCTTATTCTCATTATGGTTCTCAATTATTCCATATTATTTAAGAAGCTTTATAGGCTGACCTATATATACATAGATAGGTCAATCTATTTAGCCTTTGTTCTAATATATATCCATATATAGGTCAATATATGTATCCTTTTTCTAATATATATGCATATATTGGACAACCTATTTAGCATATTTTTAATATATATGAAAATATAGGCCGACCTATAAGGCTTCATAGGCTTTTTTAATAGCCTAAGTCTGGCCTATTTAATTAAATAGGCTTTTAAAAAAGCCTAAGCCTGACCTTTTTATTAAAAAAGTCTGGCCTGGCCTGGCCTTAAGTAGGCTAGGCTATAGGCCCTTGTAGGTCGGCCTGGCCTATTCCCACCCCTAATCATCACCAAACACGTTCAAGACATAAAATCACAGCTTTTATTTTGTTCCAAAAACATCCACATACATGTCAATGTATAAAATGGAAGTAATTCATTCTGTTTCCAAAACAAGTGCATTCAACTCCATTCACTTAGGCTTATAAAAGGACACAGAAAGCAACATTACGGACAAGGGGGGAAGTTTACAAGATTTGAGAAGCACACACATATCGTAGAAAAGAAATTCACACCAAATGAAAATCGCATATACACACGGTTGAAATCCACACGAGTAGAAGCAATAGCAGCAGCAAGGTATCATCATCAATTGCAACACACACACACATACACGAGTCACATACACACGATTTGAGAAGAGCAGAGGTGAAAGAGATTGAATACAAGCAGCATTAACATGAAGCAAACATATATACGCAAGGAGGAAACAAAAGTAGTAACACGCATACCACCAATTTACAACACGCATAACAACAACGTACATGATGTAACACCCCAAAATAATTAGAATATTTATTTTATCAATTTATTAAAAATATTCGTGATTTTTGGTAAATTTTGGTGAAATATATGAGGCTTTGTGTGATTATGTGGTGGGATGTTGTGGGATAGTGTGGATTAAGATGTTAATCACTATTATTTAGAATTAAATAATTATGGTTATATTATTTGAAGTTATAATAATTATTTAGTTGGAAATTATTATGAATTAATAATAATTATTTAGAGTTATTCTAATAATTAAATTAGAACAAAAATGTGTAGAGATTTTAAGGGCAAGGTGGTAATATTGAGAGGAGTAAGTGAGGACAAAGTAGGAATACCATAATAGGGGTCCTAAGGGCTTGTTTGTCAAAAGGGAATTAAGAAGGGAGAAGTTGAGTTTTGATCGATCGTGTTTTTGGAGAAAAGCTCTGAAGAAAGGAAGTGAAGAGGTGAGGGTTCAGAGCAATTTCGGTGAGAACTCAAGAGGAAGATAAGAAATTGAATCCCGAGGTATGGGAGATAATCTGGTTTATTATATTTGATATGGGGTTTAAGGTAGATGTAGGTTTTGTGTGTTATGTGTTTGAATGATGATTTCGTGAAAGTATGATGAAATACCATGATGGAATTGTTGATAATAATGTTGTGATTGATGATTGAAGGGTAAATTGTGTGAATTGTTGTTAAATTTATGTATTTGATGGATTTGTTGATGGTGGATGTTGTATTGTTGTGTACGGTTGCGTGTCAGAGTCGAAACTGAGCCAGGAGTGTTTCCGATGAAAAATATTTGGGGGTTTCGGAACCTTTAAAAGGTGGTTTTCGAGTTAAACCGTGTTCTAAACGATTTGTGGGAAAAACGGGGGTTTCAGATGAGGAAAAAAATTATTTTTGTGTAAAAATATAGCAAAAAAATGCTTTTGTAGCATGGTTAATCGATTAACCAAAATGGGTTAATCGGTTAACACTGGAATAGTATAAAACGTGAAAAATCTGATTTTTAGCGTGGTTAATCGATTAACCATATAGCGTTAATCGATTAACTCTGGACTGATTTGTCTAGAAACTTCGAAAATTCATATCTTGAGCTTCGGGTGTCCGTTTGACGCGCTGTTCGAACCTGTGGAAATCTAATACAGTGTACCTTCTTGTAAAAATGGTTTCAAGTCTTGGAATCAAAATTAACTAGTGTGTAATGACATTTATGGTGTCAGTATAAGATGTTAGTGTCGGTGTTTGATGAAAAACTTTGGAAATTCATAACTTTAGATCCGGTAGTCCGATTTGTGCGTCGTTCGAGGTTGTGTGAAACTGAGATAATTTAATTTCATTTAAAAATATTTTCATGTTGCTGAAATTAATTTAAATGATATGCATTGATGTTGGAAGGTGTGTAATTGTATGTTGAGCTAATGATGTTTTGCTATAAATGACGAAACTTGCGTGTTGTTGTTATGATGTTACTATGATGTTATTGATGATGCTACTGTAATGTTATTGATGACGCTGCGATGATGTTTTAATGATATGCATGTTTATATGTATATATATATATATATGTATATATACATGCTATGTGATGATGATTAGGTGATGACGATTTTGTGTTGACGATTCTATAATGATGATTTTTGACGTGTGTTAGTGATGCTATACTATGATGCTATGATGAATTAAATTGATGATATGCATGTTGATGTTATACATGCTATGTGAAGTCTTATGATGACTTTTTATGAATGATGATGCAACTTTGACGAGCCGTGCTGGTGATTATTATGACATTTTGCATCATGCATACATAGCATTTTTAGGACTTCGGTCCAGTGACGATGTTAGGAATTCGGTGCAGTGATGATGTTAGGACTTTGGTCCAGTGATGATGTTGGGACTTCGGTCCAGTGATGATGTTAGGACTTTGGTCCAGTGTTAGCTTCAATCCCATTGTGTGGATTGAAGTAATTATGATGTGCTCCATTTTGGAGGGTGATGGCCCAATATCCATCCATGACGATGTTTTGGTACCACTTGCATTGAGTCTATGTGTTGCATTCATATTAAGTTGCATTGTATTGTTGTGATCTCAGTGATGTTTGATGACGTTGTGAATTAAATGAGATTTTGTGGATGATGATCGATGATGTTGTGATTCAATAATGACGATGTAACGATAATAATGATTGTTGTCTTATTTTATATCTTTGCCTCATATCTCGTATAATGAATTGTGATTACTCATCCTGTTTGTTTGAATGTTGCCTCCACGTGGGTAACATGCAGATACTCCGAAGTAGCTTATAGGAGCTTTGAAGATCATTTTGGAGTATTCTTATAGTTTTCGTTTATTTAGAGGTGTCTTGCTCTGATATGTAACATAGGGATGGCAACGCTTTTTGTTTGAAATATTGTGTTACTTTGATTAATATGTTTCATGAGGATATGAAGATGTTGAGTTATTTTAAATACCAATTTTGATGAGATTAAATTATTATGAGTTGTTTTATAAAGGAGATTTTTATGACGATAATTCCGCTGCAATGTTTTTGTTTTAAAAGAGGTGTTGATCCAAAATAAGTTGTTATTTCTATATGTTGTAACCCGTGTTACGGAGCAGGAAAATAATTATGATGTTTTTATGAAGTGTGACACCATCGAGCGGTGATTTTATTTGATTTAATTTACATACGTTATGTGAAATTCTTGTTGGGTTAGAAGGGTATTACATTAGTGGCATCAGAGCAGGTCGGTCCGTCCGGCCAAGTTGTCTAATGTTGTTTGTTCCTTAGTACGCGGCATGTGTGTGAAACACTGTCGGTACTTGCTTGTTTGTTATCTCCAGGAGTTGGTTTGAAACAAGTGGGGGAGAAGCTTTGCCTCTCTAAGATGTTTCTAGTGTGAAGAGTTGGGTCTGTGTGCTATTGATTGCAAGAGTGTAAATGTTGTTGGGGTTGTATTGTCGACGAGAGTACGGATTCGTGATTCTTATCTGTCGGTCAAGTTGAGATGTCTTTGAGGAAGAACGAGCCGGTATGGTTGATGTTTGCCTCTCGGAGAATAGAGAGCAATGTGACGACTAGTGTTATGCCAGTGATGTGTAATTCTTGATGTCTCTTGAAGATAATTGTGACTTGCCTCTAGAGTGTAGATCTGAGTCGGTGATAGTGGAGAACTGGTGTTTTTATCTGCTAGGCAAGTAGGAGAACTATTAAAAGATAAAGCTCGGATGGTGGCAATGTTTTCCGCACTTCATGTTGATCATGAAGCTGTTAGCTTTGAGTTACCTATAATGTGTGATGTGAATGTTGTTAGTTGTATGCGTGTTTGCGTGTCGAAGTCAGAACAGGGTTATGAATGTTTTGAAAGCGAAAACTTGAGTTTCTAAGATTTGAAAAGTGGTTTGGATAAACCCTAAGAAGAGCTGGTTCTAAAACAACTTTAGAATAAGCTCTGGTGTGGAAACTATGCAGATGGCTGCTGTTTTTTACTGTGTAATCGATTAACCATTTGGGGTTAACCGATTACGCCTTTGTAAATGTGTGTAGGTGGCTTTCTAGGCAGGGTGTAATCGATTAACCTGTTTTGGTTAACTGATTACACAGTGTGAATTTTATTTGTTTGGGCCTGTTTCAAGGGGTGTAGCCGATTAACCTGGTTTGGTTAACCGAATACACCTAGACTTCAATGTTTTTGAAAATATTTAAAAAAATTCATAACTTTCGTTCCGAGTATCCGATTTGACTCCCGTTCGAAGCATTAGAAAGCTAACATAATGAACTTTGTTTTAAAAATGGTTCCAGTACCTGAGATTAATTTATTTGTCACGTGGTGATATTGAGTGAGAGGTGGAGTTTGCTTTTGAGGTTGCATGACAGTGGTAGACTCCACAGTCTTCTACTGAGATACAAAGTTTTCCTGGTTTAGCTGGTTCTTATCGCGGTTTGTTTGAGACAAGGTCAAGTAAGGTATGTTGTTAATTAATGAATTGAGGGTAATGAGATGTTTGGTATTAGGAAGGATGTAAAGGTATCAGAGAAACACGTAGAGATGCAGCTTATGACGATTAGGAATGATTAGAGTGACGTTAGCTTTTGAGGAAAAGAGAGGTAATAACAAGGGAAAAATAAATTCAAGAGAGATTGGAACCATACTGGTGATGGAAAGTGTCGACATGTGCTAGGGAGCATTAAGAAGGTTTCTATCACTAACCAGATGTGGAGATGGTATTATTGAGGTTGCGATTGGAATGAGATTCGAATGTGAAAAATATATGGATCCTCGATGTTGTGAGATTTAGAGGAAAACTAGGGATTTATGAATGTTGTTAAAGCTCTCTGCGTGGATAAATACTTCAACTAGAATGAAATGATTTGTAATGTGTTTGGTATTTAGCATGTCCTGAGTTGGAAGATACTTAACAATTGTGTGATGCTAAGTCAGTATGAAGTAGATTATGTAATGTGTTTGGGCGATGGTGTCTCATCGACGAGATCGAATGAGAAGGAAATTGTGGAAGCATTTATAACCTCAAGGGAGATTATTGGACCATGGTGCTTTTGGTGACTTTGAGCACAAGTTCTAAAGAAACACTATTATAGTTTAGTAATGATGGTTTATGCCCCATCATGGTTGTCGGCTACCTATCGACAAATTGAGGAACTGATCACCCTTAATCTCTTGTTGATAGTAGACGAGATCGTGTTGGATGGGATAGACTTATCTTGCCAGCTTGATAGTGTGTAAAGTAAATTAGTATTCTATCGAGAGGATAGTTGTTCACCACTTCGCGTGAACCTAATGGAAAAGTCGCTAGGATATCAAAAGTGAACAATGATTTTTTGGAAGGATATTAAAGATATCTGAGTTGGTATATGAGCTGACGCCGCAGAGTGGAAGGTTGAGGATATCAAAAGTGAACAATGATTTTCTGGTGGATATTAAAGAGAGTCAGAAGCTAGATGTGAAACTTGTGGAGCTGATAGATGATGGAAATAAAAGTGAGGACAATGACTTTAAGGTGGATGATCAGAGTGGTGCAGGTGAAGTGTGATGTGGAGTAGTTCATTATGCACGTATGACTTAATGGAGTCAAAGGTTAAGCATCAAAAGCCTGTGGGAATGATGCAAACCATTGGACAACCCATAATGAAAGTGATATGTGAAAGAGTTGTCAGTATTATGGCTATGTTGATGTTCTTATGACGGTGTTGATGGTGATGGTAACGAACTTGTTGTGTTCCAGTTCAAGAGCGGATGAGATCCTAAGGCGATGAGACAAGGAGTGAAGTGAACTGGTGTGTTCATAACTCGGTAGCATTGTATCTTGTTGGATTATTGTGGTTGAAAATGTGGAATCTTGAATAGTGGTATTTGAAATATTGTCAAACATGACGCGGGAGTCAGAGAGAAGGATGCGAGAGTCGTATCCAGAGTTGTTTACATCAGGAAATTTTCGGGGACGAAAATTCTTTAAGTGGGGGAGAGTTGAACACCCCAAAATAATTAGAATATTTATTTAATCAATTTATTATAAATATTCATGATTTTCGATGATTTTTGGTGAAATATATGAGGCTTTGTGTGATTATGTGGTGGGATGTTGTGGGGTAGTGTGGATTAAGATGTTAATCACTATTATTTAGAATTAAATAATTATGGTTATATTATTTAAAGTTATAATAATTATTTAGTTGGAAATTATTATGAATTAATAATAATTATTTAGAGTTATTCTAATAATTAAATTAGAATAAAAATGTGTAGAGATTTTAAGGGCAAGGTAGTAATATTGAGAGGAGTAAGTGAGGACAAAGTAGGAATACCATAATAAGGGTCCTAAGGGCATGTTTGTCAAAAGGGAATTAAGAAGGGAGAAGTTGAGTTTTGATCAATCGTGTTTTTGGAGAAAAACTCTGAAGAAAGGAAGTGAAGAGGTGAGGGTTCAGAGCAATTTCGGTGAGAACTCAAGAGGAAGATCAGAAATTGAATCCCGAGGTATAGGGGGTAATCTGGTTTATTATATTTGATATGAGGTTTAAGGTAGATGTAGGTTTTCGGTGTTATATGTTTGAATGATGATTTCGTGAAAGTATGATGAAATACCATGATGTAATTGTTGATAATAATGTTGTGATTGATGATTAAAGGGTAAATTGTGTGAATTGTTGTTAAAATTATGTATTTGATGGATTTGTTGATGGTGGATGTTGTATTGTTGTGTACGGTTGCATGTCAGAGTCGAAACTGAGTCAGGAGCGTTTTCGATGAAAAATATGTGGGGGTTTCGGAACCTTTGAAAGGTGGTTTTAAGTTATATCCTGTTCTAAACGATTTGTGGGGAAAACGGGGGTTTTCGGATGAGGAAAAAAATTACTTTTGTGTAAAAATATAGCAGAAAAGTGCTTCTGCAGCATGGTTAATCGATTAACAAAAATGGGTTAGTCGGTTAACACTGGAATAGTTTAAAACGTGAAAAATCTTATATTTAGCGTGGTTAATCGATTAACGATATAGCGTTAATCGATTAACCCTAGACTGATTTGTCTAAAAACATCGAAAATTCATATCTTGAGCTTCAGGTGTCCGTTTGACGCGCCATTTGAACTTGTGGAAAGCTAATACAGTGTACCTTCTTGTAAAAATGGTTATAAGTCATGGAATTAAAATTAAATAGTGTGTAATGAGGCTTTATGGTGTCAGTGTCGGTGTTTGATGAAAAACTTTGGAAATTCATAACTTTAGTTCCGGTAGTCCGATTTGCACGCCGTTTGAATCTGCATGAAGCTGAGATAATGTAATTTCATTTAAAAATATGTCAGTGTCGGTGTTTGATGAAAAACTTTGGAAATTCATAACTTTAGTTCCGGTAGTCCGATTTGCACGCCGTTTGAATCTGCATGAAGCTGAGATAATGTAATTTCATTTAAAAATATGTCAGTGTCGGAGTTTGATGAAAAACTTTGGAAATTCATAACTTTAGTTCCGGTAGTCCGATTTGCACGCCGTTTGAATCTGCATGAAGCTGAGATAATGTAATTTCATTTAAAAATATGTCAGTGTCGGTGTTTGATGAAAAACTTTGGAAATTCATAACTTTAGTTCCGGTAGTCTGATTTGCACGCCGTTTGAATCTGCATGAAGCTGAGATAATGTAATTTCATTTAAAAATATGTCAGTGTCGGAGTTTGATGAAAAACTTTGGAAATTCATAACTTTAGTTCCGGTAGTCCGATTTGCACGCCGTTTGAATCTGCATGAAGCTGAGATAATGTAATTTCATTTAAAAATAGTTTCATGTCTCCGGAAATAATTTAAATGATATGAATTGATGTTGGAAGGTGTGTAATTATATGTTGAGCTAATGATGTTTTGCGATAAATGACGAAACTTGCTTGTTGTTGCTACGATGTTATTGTGATGTTATCGATGATGATGTTGTAATGTTATTGATGACGCTGTGATGATGTTTTAATGATATGCATGTTCATATATATATATATATATATATATATATATATATACACATGCTATGTGATGATGATTAGGTGATGACGATTATGTGTTGATGATTCTATAATGATGATTTTTGACGTGTGTTAGTGATGTTGTATATGATGCTACGATGAATTAAATTGATGATATGCATGTTGATGTTATACATGCTATGTGAAGTCTTATGATGAATTTTTATGAATGATGATGCAACTTTGACGAGTCGTGATGGTGATTATTATGACGTTTTGGATCATGCTTTCATAGCATTTTTAGGACTTCGGTCCAGTGACGATGTTAGGACTTAGGTTCAGTGATGATGTTAGGACTTTGGTCCAGTGATGATGTTAGGACTTCGGTCCAGTGATGACGTTAGGACTTCGGTCCAGTGTTGGCTTTAATCCCATTGTATGGATTGAGGTATTTATGATGTGTTCCATTTTGGAGGGTGATGGCCCGGTGTCCATCCATGACGATATTTTGGTACCACATGCATTGAGTCTATGTGTTGCATTCATATTAAGTGGCATTGCATTGTTGTGATCTCAATGATGCCTGATGACGTTGTGAATTAAATGAGATTTTTTGTATGATGATCGATGATGGTGTGATTCAATAATGATGATGTAACGATAATATTGATTGTTGTCCTATGCTATATCTTTGCCTCATATCTCGTATAATAAATTGTGATTACGCACCCTGCCTGTTTGAATGTTGCCTCCATGTGGGTAACGTGCAGATACTCCGGAGTAGCTTATAGGAGCTTTGTAGATCATTTTGGAGTATTCTTATAGTTTTCGTTTATTTAGAGGTGTCTTGCTCTGATATGTAACCTCGGGATGGGAATGCTTTTTGTTTGAAATATTGTCAAACATGACGCGGGAGTCAGAGAGAAGGATGCGAGAGTCGTATCCAGAGTTGTTTACATCAGGAAATTTTCGGGGACGAAAATTCTTTAAGTGGGGGAGAGTTGAACACCCCAAAATAATTAGAATATTTATTTAATCAATTTATTATAAATATTCATGATTTTCGATGATTTTTGGTGAAATATATGAGGCTTTGTGTGATTATGTGGTGGGATGTTGTGGGGTAGTGTGGATTAAGATGTTAATCACTATTATTTAGAATTAAATAATTATGGTTATATTATTTAAAGTTATAATAATTATTTAGTTGGAAATTATTATGAATTAATAATAATTATTTAGAGTTATTCTAATAATTAAATTAGAATAAAAATGTGTAGAGATTTTAAGGGCAAGGTAGTAATATTGAGAGGAGTAAGTGAGGACAAAGTAGGAATACCATAATAGGGGTCCTAAGGGCATGTTTGTCAAAAGGGAATTAAGAAGGGAGAAGTTGAGTTTTGATCAATCGTGTTTTTGGAGAAAAACTCTGAAGAAAGGAAGTGAAGAGGTGAGGGTTCAGAGCAATTTCGGTGAGAACTCAAGAGGAAGATCAGAAATTGAATCCCGAGGTATGGGGGGTAATCTGGTTTATTATATTTGATATGAGGTTTAAGGTAGATGTAGGTTTTCTGTGTTATATGTTTGAATGATGATTTCGTGAAAGTATGATGAAATACCATGATGTAATTGTTGATAATAATGTTGTGATTGATGATTAAAGGGTAAATTGTGTGAATTGTTGTTAAAATTATGTATTTGATGGATTTGTTGATGATGGATGTTGTATTGTTGTGTACGGTTGCATGTCAGAGTCGAAACTGAGTCAGGAGCGTTTTCGATGAAAAATATGTGGGGGTTTCGGAACCTTTGAAAGGTGGTTTTAAGTTATATCCTGTTCTAAACGATTTGTGGGAAAAACGGGGGTTTTCGGATGAGGAAAAAAATTACTTTTGTGTAAAAATATAGCAGAAAAGTGCTTCTGCAGCATGGTTAATCGATTAACAAAAATGGGTTAGTCGGTTAACACTGGAATAGTTTAAAACGTGAAAAATCTTATTTTTAGCGTGGTTAATCGATTAACGATATAGCGTTAATCGATTAACCCTAGACTGATTTGTCTAAAAACATCGAAAATTCATATCTTGAGCTTCAGGTGTCCGTTTGACGCGCCATTTGAACTTGTGGAAAGCTAATACAGTGTACCTTCTTGTAAAAATGGTTATAAGTCATGGAATTAAAATTAAATAGTGTGTAATGAGGCTTTATGGTGTCAGTGTCGGTGTTTGATGAAAAACTTTGGAAATTCATAACTTTAGTTCCGGTAGTCCGATTTGCACGCCGTTTGAATCTGCATGAAGCTGAGATAATGTAATTTCATTTAAAAATATGTCAGTGTCGGTGTTTGATGAAAAACTTTGGAAATTCATAACTTTAGTTCCGGTAGTCCGATTTGCACGCCGTTTGAATCTGCATGAAGCTGAGATAATGTAATTTCATTTAAAAATATGTCAGTGTCGGAGTTTGATGAAAAACTTTGGAAATTCATAACTTTAGTTCCGGTAGTCCGATTTGCACGCCGTTTGAATCTGCATGAAGCTGAGATAATGTAATTTCATTTAAAAATAGTTTCATGTCTCCGGAAATAATTTAAATGATATGAATTGATGTTGGAAGGTGTGTAATTATATGTTGAGCTAATGATGTTTTGCGATAAATGACGAAACTTGCTTGTTGTTGCTACGATGTTATTGTGATGTTATCGATGATGATGTTGTAATGTTATTGATGACGTTGTGATGATGTTTTAATGATATGCATGTTCATATATATACACATGCTATGTGATGATGATTAGGTGATGACGATTATGTGTTGATGATTCTATAATGATGATTTTTGACGTGTGTTAGTGATGTTGTATATGATGCTACGATGAATTAAATTGATGATATGCATGTTGATGTTATACATGCTATGTGAAGTCTTATGATGAATTTTTATGAATGATGATGCAACTTTGACGAGTCGTGATGGTGATTATTATGACGTTTTGGATCATGCTTTCATAGCATTTTTAGGACTTCGGTCCAGTGACGATGTTAGGACTTAGGTTCAGTGATGATGTTAGGACTTTGGTCCAGTGATGATGTTAGGACTTCGGTCCAGTGATGACGTTAGGACTTCGGTCCAGTGTTGGCTTTAATCCCATTGTATGGATTGAGGTATTTATGATGTGTTCCATTTTGGAGGGTGATGGCCCGGTGTCCATCCATGACGATATTTTGGTACCACATGCATTGAGTCTATGTGTTGCATTCATATTAAGTGGCATTGCATTGTTGTGATCTCAATGATGCCTGATGACGTTGTGAATTAAATGAGATTTTTTGTATGATGATCGATGATGGTGTGATTCAATAATGATGATGTAACGATAATATTGATTGTTGTCCTATGCTATATCTTTGCCTCATATCTCGTATAATAAATTGTGATTACGCACCCTGCCTGTTTGAATGTTGCCTCCATGTGGGTAACGTGCAGATACTCCGGAGTAGCTTATAGGAGCTTTGTAGATCATTTTGGAGTATTCTTATAGTTTTCGTTTATTTAGAGGTGTCTTGCTCTGATATGTAACCTCGGGATGGGAATGCTTTTTGTTTGAAATATTGTCAAACATGACGCGGGAGTCTGAGAGAAGGATGCGAGAGTCGTATCCAGAGTTGTTTACATCAGGAAATTTTCGGGGACGAAAATTCTTTAAGTGGGGGAGAGTTGAACACCCCAAAATAATTAGAATATTTATTTAATCAATTTATTATAAATATTCATGATTTTCGATGATTTTTGGTGAAATATATGAGGCTTTGTGTGATTATGTGGTGGGATGTTGTGGGGTAGTGTGGATTAAGATGTTAATCACTATTATTTAGAATTAAATAATTATGGTTATATTATTTAAAGTTATAATAATTATTTAGTTGGAAATTATTATGAATTAATAATAATTATTTAGAGTTATTCTAATAATTAAATTAGAATAAAAATGTGTAGAGATTTTAAGGGCAAGGTAGTAATATTGAGAGGAGTAAGTGAGGACAAAGTAGGAATACCATAATAGGGCTCCTAAGGGCATGTTTGTCAAAAGGGAATTAAGAAGGGAGAAGTTGAGTTTTGATCAATCGTGTTTTTGGAGAAAAACTCTGAAGAAAGGAAGTGAAGAGGTGAGGGTTCAGAGCAATTTCGGTGAGAACTCAAGAGGAAGATCAGAAATTGAATCCCGAGGTATGGGGGGTAATCTGGTTTATTATATTTGATATGAGGTTTAAGGTAGATGTAGGTTTTCTGTGTTATATGTTTGAATGATGATTTCGTGAAAGTATGATGAAATACCATGATGTAATTGTTGATAATAATGTTGTGATTGATGATTAAAGGGTAAATTGTGTGAATTGTTGTTAAAATTATGTATTTGATGGATTTGTTGATGATGGATGTTGTATTGTTGTGTACGGTTGCATGTCAGAGTCGAAACTGAGTCAGGAGCGTTTTCGATGAAAAATATGTGGGGGTTTCGGAACCTTTGAAAGGTGGTTTTAAGTTATATCCTGTTCTAAACGATTTGTGGGAAAAACGGGGGTTTTCGGATGAGGAAAAAAATTACTTTTGTGTAAAAATATAGCAGAAAAGTGCTTCTGCAGCATGGTTAATCGATTAACAAAAATGGGTTAGTCGGTTAACACTGGAATAGTTTAAAACGTGAAAAATCTTATTTTTAGCGTGGTTAATCGATTAACGATATAGCGTTAATCGATTAACCCTAGACTGATTTGTCTAAAAACATCGAAAATTCATATCTTGAGCTTCAGGTGTCCGTTTGACGCGCCATTTGAACTTGTGGAAAGCTAATACAGTGTACCTTCTTGTAAAAATGGTTATAAGTCATGGAATTAAAATTAAATAGTGTGTAATGAGGCTTTATGGTGTCAGTGTCGGTGTTTGATGAAAAATTTTGGAAATTCATAACTTTAGTTCCGGTAGTCCGATTTGCACGCCGTTTGAATCTGCATGAAGCTGAGATAATGTAATTTCATTTAAAAATATGTCAGTGTCGGTGTTTGATGAAAAACTTTGGAAATTCATAACTTTAGTTCCGGTAGTCCGATTTGCACGCCGTTTGAATCTGCATGAAGCTGAGATAATGTAATTTCATTTAAAAATATGTCAGTGTCGGAGTTTGATGAAAAACTTTGGAAATTCATAACTTTAGTTCCGGTAGTCCGATTTGCACGCCGTTTGAATCTGCATGAAGCTGAGATAATGTAATTTCATTTAAAAATAGTTTCATGTCTCCGGAAATAATTTAAATGATATGAATTGATGTTGGAAGGTGTGTAATTATATGTTGAGCTAATGATGTTTTGCGATAAATGACGAAACTTGCTTGTTGTTGCTACGATGTTATTGTGATGTTATCGATGATGATTTTGTAATGTTATTGATGACGCTGTGATGATGTTTTAATGATATGCATGTTCATATATATATATATATATATATATATATATATATATATATATACACATGCTATGTGATGATGATTAGGTGATGACGATTATGTGTTGATGATTCTATAATGATGATTTTTGACGTGTGTTAGTGATGTTGTATATGATGCTACGATGAATTAAATTGATGATATGCATGTTGATGTTATACATGCTATGTGAAGTCTTATGATGAATTTTTATGAATGATGATGCAACTTTGACGAGTCGTGATGGTGATTATTATGACGTTTTGGATCATGCTTTCATAGCATTTTTAGGACTTCGGTCCAGTGACGATGTTAGGACTTAGGTTCAGTGATGATGTTAGGACTTTGGTCCAGTGATGATGTTAGGACTTCGGTCCAGTGATGACGTTAGGACTTCGGTCCAGTGTTGGCTTTAATCCCATTGTATGGATTGAGGTATTTATGATGTGTTCCATTTTGGAGGGTGATGGCCCGGTGTCCATCCATGACGATATTTTGGTACCACATGCATTGAGTCTATGTGTTGCATTCATATTAAGTGGCATTGCATTGTTGTGATCTCAATGATGCCTGATGACGTTGTGAATTAAATGAGATTTTTTGTATGATGATCGATGATGGTGTGATTCAATAATGATGATGTAACGATAATATTGATTGTTGTCCTATGCTATATCTTTGCCTCATATCTCGTATAATAAATTGTGATTACGCACCCTGCCTGTTTGAATGTTGCCTCCATGTGGGTAACGTGCAGATACTCCGGAGTAGCTTATAGGAGCTTTGTAGATCATTTTGGAGTATTCTTATAGTTTTCGTTTATTTAGAGGTGTCTTGCTCTGATATGTAACCTCGGGATGGGAATGCTTTTTGTTTGAAATATTGTCAAACATGACGCGGGAGTCAGAGAGAAGGATGCGAGAGTCGTATCCAGAGTTGTTTACATCAGGAAATTTTCGGGGACGAAAATTCTTTAAGTGGGGGAGAGTTGAACACCCCAAAATAATTAGAATATTTATTTAATCAATTTATTATAAATATTCATGATTTTCGATGATTTTTGGTGAAATATATGAGGCTTTGTGTGATTATGTGGTGGGATGTTGTGGGGTAGTGTGGATTAAGATGTTAATCACTATTATTTAGAATTAAATAATTATGGTTATATTATTTAAAGTTATAATAATTATTTAGTTGGAAATTATTATGAATTAATAATAATTATTTAGAGTTATTCTAATAATTAAATTAGAATAAAAATGTGTAGAGATTTTAAGGGCAAGGTAGTAATATTGAGAGGAGTAAGTGAGGACAAAGTAGGAATACCATAATAGGGCTCCTAAGGGCATGTTTGTCAAAAGGGAATTAAGAAGGGAGAAGTTGAGTTTTGATCAATCGTGTTTTTGGAGAAAAACTCTGAAGAAAGGAAGTGAAGAGGTGAGGGTTCAGAGCAATTTCGGTGAGAACTCAAGAGGAAGATCAGAAATTGAATCCCGAGGTATGGGGGGTAATCTGGTTTATTATATTTGATATGAGGTTTAAGGTAGATGTAGGTTTTCTGTGTTATATGTTTGAATGATGATTTCGTGAAAGTATGATGAAATACCATGATGTAATTGTTGATAATAATGTTGTGATTGATGATTAAAGGGTAAATTGTGTGAATTGTTGTTAAAATTATGTATTTGATGGATTTGTTGATGATGGATGTTGTATTGTTGTGTACGGTTGCATGTCAGAGTCGAAACTGAGTCAGGAGCGTTTTCGATGAAAAATATGTGGGGGTTTCGGAACCTTTGAAAGGTGGTTTTAAGTTATATCCTGTTCTAAACGATTTGTGGGAAAAACGGGGGTTTTCGGATGAGGAAAAAAATTACTTTTGTGTAAAAATATAGCAGAAAAGTGCTTCTGCAGCATGGTTAATCGATTAACAAAAATGGGTTAGTCGGTTAACACTGGAATAGTTTAAAACGTGAAAAATCTTATTTTTAGCGTGGTTAATCGATTAACGATATAGCGTTAATCGATTAACCCTAGACTGATTTGTCTAAAAACATCGAAAATTCATATCTTGAGCTTCAGGTGTCCGTTTGACGCGCCATTTGAACTTGTGGAAAGCTAATACAGTGTACCTTCTTGTAAAAATGGTTATAAGTCATGGAATTAAAATTAAATAGTGTGTAATGAGGCTTTATGGTGTCAGTGTCGGTGTTTGATGAAAAATTTTGGAAATTCATAACTTTAGTTCCGGTAGTCCGATTTGCACGCCGTTTGAATCTGCATGAAGCTGAGATAATGTAATTTCATTTAAAAATATGTCAGTGTCGGTGTTTGATGAAAAACTTTGGAAATTCATAACTTTAGTTCCGGTAGTCCGATTTGCACGCCGTTTGAATCTGCATGAAGCTGAGATAATGTAATTTCATTTAAAAATATGTCAGTGTCGGAGTTTGATGAAAAACTTTGGAAATTCATAACTTTAGTTCCGGTAGTACGATTTGCACGCCGTTTGAATCTGCATGAAGCTGAGATAATGTAATTTCATTTAAAAATAGTTTCATGTCTCCGGAAATAATTTAAATGATATGAATTGATGTTGGAAGGTGTGTAATTATATGTTGAGCTAATGATGTTTTGCGATAAATGACGAAACTTGCTTGTTGTTGCTACGATGTTATTGTGATGTTATCGATGATGATGTTGTAATGTTATTGATGACGCTGTGATGATGTTTTAATGATATGCATGTTCATATATATATATATATATATATATATATATATATATATATATATATATATATATACACATGCTATGTGATGATGATTAGGTGATGACGATTATGTGTTGATGATTCTATAATGATGATTTTTGACGTGTGTTAGTGATGTTGTATATGATGCTACGATGAATTAAATTGATGATATGCATGTTGATGTTATACATGCTATGTGAAGTCTTATGATGAATTTTTATGAATGATGATGCAACTTTGACGAGTCGTGATGGTGATTATTATGACGTTTTGGATCATGCTTTCATAGCATTTTTAGGACTTCGGTCCAGTGACGATGTTAGGACTTAGGTTCAGTGATGATGTTAGGACTTTGGTCCAGTGATGATGTTAGGACTTCGGTCCAGTGATGACGTTAGGACTTCGGTCCAGTGTTGGCTTTAATCCCATTGTATGGATTGAGGTATTTATGATGTGTTCCATTTTGGAGGGTGATGGCCCGGTGTCCATCCATGACGATATTTTGGTACCACATGCATTGAGTCTATGTGTTGCATTCATATTAAGTGGCATTGCATTGTTGTGATCTCAATGATGCCTGATGACGTTGTGAATTAAATGAGATTTTTTGTATGATGATCGATGATGGTGTGATTCAATAATGATGATGTAACGATAATATTGATTGTTGTCCTATGCTATATCTTTGCCTCATATCTCGTATAATAAATTGTGATTACGCACCCTGCCTGTTTGAATGTTGCCTCCATGTGGGTAACGTGCAGATACTCCGGAGTAGCTTATAGGAGCTTTGTAGATCATTTTGGAGTATTCTTATAGTTTTCGTTTATTTAGAGGTGTCTTGCTCTGATATGTAACCTCGGGATGGGAATGCTTTTTGTTTGAAATATTGTCAAACATGACGCGGGAGTCAGAGAGAAGGATGCGAGAGTCGTATCCAGAGTTGTTTACATCAGGAAATTTTCGGGGACGAAAATTCTTTAAGTGGGGGAGAGTTGAACACCCCAAAATAATTAGAATATTTATTTAATCAATTTATTATAAATATTCATGATTTTCGATGATTTTTGGTGAAATATATGAGGCTTTGTGTGATTATGTGGTGGGATGTTGTGGGGTAGTGTGGATTAAGATGTTAATCACTATTATTTAGAATTAAATAATTATGGTTATATTATTTAAAGTTATAATAATTATTTAGTTGGAAATTATTATGAATTAATAATAATTATTTAGAGTTATTCTAATAATTAAATTAGAATAAAAATGTGTAGAGATTTTAAGGGCAAGGTAGTAATATTGAGAGGAGTAAGTGAGGACAAAGTAGGAATACCATAATAGGGCTCCTAAGGGCATGTTTGTCAAAAGGGAATTAAGAAGGGAGAAGTTGAGTTTTGATCAATCGTGTTTTTGGAGAAAAACTCTGAAGAAAGGAAGTGAAGAGGTGAGGGTTCAGAGCAATTTCGGTGAGAACTCAAGAGGAAGATCAGAAATTGAATCCCGAGGTATGGGGGGTAATCTGGTTTATTATATTTGATATGAGGTTTAAGGTAGATGTAGGTTTTCTGTGTTATATGTTTGAATGATGATTTCGTGAAAGTATGATGAAATACCATGATGTAATTGTTGATAATAATGTTGTGATTGATGATTAAAGGGTAAATTGTGTGAATTGTTGTTAAAATTATGTATTTGATGGATTTGTTGATGATGGATGTTGTATTGTTGTGTACGGTTGCATGTCAGAGTCGAAACTGAGTCAGGAGCGTTTTCGATGAAAAATATGTGGGGGTTTCGGAACCTTTGAAAGGTGGTTTTAAGTTATATCCTGTTCTAAACGATTTGTGGGAAAAACGGGGGTTTTCGGATGAGGAAAAAAATTACTTTTGTGTAAAAATATAGCAGAAAAGTGCTTCTGCAGCATGGTTAATCGATTAACAAAAATGGGTTAGTCGGTTAACACTGGAATAGTTTAAAACGTGAAAAATCTTATTTTTAGCGTGGTTAATCGATTAACGATATAGCGTTAATCGATTAACCCTAGACTGATTTGTCTAAAAACATCGAAAATTCATATCTTGAGCTTCAGGTGTCCGTTTGACGCGCCATTTGAACTTGTGGAAAGCTAATACAGTGTACCTTCTTGTAAAAATGGTTATAAGTCATGGAATTAAAATTAAATAGTGTGTAATGAGGCTTTATGGTGTCAGTGTCGGTGTTTGATGAAAAATTTTGGAAATTCATAACTTTAGTTCCGGTAGTCCGATTTGCACGCCGTTTGAATCTGCATGAAGCTGAGATAATGTAATTTCATTTAAAAATATGTCAGTGTCGGTGTTTGATGAAAAACTTTGGAAATTCATAACTTTAGTTCCGGTAGTCCGATTTGCACGCCGTTTGAATCTGCATGAAGCTGAGATAATGTAATTTCATTTAAAAATATGTCAGTGTCGGAGTTTGATGAAAAACTTTGGAAATTCATAACTTTAGTTCCGGTAGTACGATTTGCACGCCGTTTGAATCTGCATGAAGCTGAGATAATGTAATTTCATTTAAAAATAGTTTCATGTCTCCGGAAATAATTTAAATGATATGAATTGATGTTGGAAGGTGTGTAATTATATGTTGAGCTAATGATGTTTTGCGATAAATGACGAAACTTGCTTGTTGTTGCTACGATGTTATTGTGATGTTATCGATGATGATGTTGTAATGTTATTGATGACGCTGTGATGATGTTTTAATGATATGCATGTTCATATATATATATATATATATATATATATATATATATACACATGCTATGTGATGATGATTAGGTGATGACGATTATGTGTTGATGATTCTATAATGATGATTTTTGACGTGTGTTAGTGATGTTGTATATGATGCTACGATGAATTAAATTGATGATATGCATGTTGATGTTATACATGCTATGTGAAGTCTTATGATGAATTTTTATGAATGATGATGCAACTTTGACGAGTCGTGATGGTGATTATTATGACGTTTTGGATCATGCTTTCATAGCATTTTTAGGACTTCGGTCCAGTGACGATGTTAGGACTTAGGTTCAGTGATGATGTTAGGACTTTGGTCCAGTGATGATGTTAGGACTTCGGTCCAGTGATGACGTTAGGACTTCGGTCCAGTGTTGGCTTTAATCCCATTGTATGGATTGAGGTATTTATGATGTGTTCCATTTTGGAGGGTGATGGCCCGGTGTCCATCCATGACGATATTTTGGTACCACATGCATTGAGTCTATGTGTTGCATTCATATTAAGTGGCATTGCATTGTTGTGATCTCAATGATGCCTGATGACGTTGTGAATTAAATGAGATTTTTTGTATGATGATCGATGATGGTGTGATTCAATAATGATGATGTAACGATAATATTGATTGTTGTCCTATGCTATATCTTTGCCTCATATCTCGTATAATAAATTGTGATTACGCACCCTGCCTGTTTGAATGTTGCCTCCATGTGGGTAACGTGCAGATACTCCGGAGTAGCTTATAGGAGCTTTGTAGATCATTTTGGAGTATTCTTATAGTTTTCGTTTATTTAGAGGTGTCTTGCTCTGATATGTAACCTCGGGATGGGAATGCTTTTTGTTTGAAATATTGTCAAACATGACGCGGGAGTCTGAGAGAAGGATGCGAGAGTCGTATCCAGAGTTGTTTACATCAGGAAATTTTCGGGGACGAAAATTCTTTAAGTGGGGGAGAGTTGAACACCCCAAAATAATTAGAATATTTATTTAATCAATTTATTATAAATATTCATGATTTTCGATGATTTTTGGTGAAATATATGAGGCTTTGTGTGATTATGTGGTGGGATGTTGTGGGGTAGTGTGGATTAAGATGTTAATCACTATTATTTAGAATTAAATAATTATGGTTATATTATTTAAAGTTATAATAATTATTTAGTTGGAAATTATTATGAATTAATAATAATTATTTAGAGTTATTCTAATAATTAAATTAGAATAAAAATGTGTAGAGATTTTAAGGGCAAGGTAGTAATATTGAGAGGAGTAAGTGAGGACAAAGTAGGAATACCAAAATAGGGCTCCTAAGGGCATGTTTGTCAAAAGGGAATTAAGAAGGGAGAAGTTGAGTTTTGATCAATCGTGTTTTTGGAGAAAAACTCTGAAGAAAGGAAGTGAAGAGGTGAGGGTTCAGAGCAATTTCGGTGAGAACTCAAGAGGAAGATCAGAAATTGAATCCCGAGGTATGGGGGGTAATCTGGTTTATTATATTTGATATGAGGTTTAAGGTAGATGTAGGTTTTCTGTGTTATATGTTTGAATGATGATTTCGTGAAAGTATGATGAAATACCATGATGTAATTGTTGATAATAATGTTGTGATTGATGATTAAAGGGTAAATTGTGTGAATTGTTGTTAAAATTATGTATTTGATGGATTTGTTGATGATGGATGTTGTATTGTTGTGTACGGTTGCATGTCAGAGTCGAAACTGAGTCAGGAGCGTTTTCGATGAAAAATATGTGGGGGTTTCGGAACCTTTGAAAGGTGGTTTTAAGTTATATCCTGTTCTAAACGATTTGTGGGAAAAACGGGGGTTTTCGGATGAGGAAAAAAATTACTTTTGTGTAAAAATATAGCAGAAAAGTGCTTCTGCAGCATGGTTAATCGATTAACAAAAATGGGTTAGTCGGTTAACACTGGAATAGTTTAAAACGTGAAAAATCTTATTTTTAGCGTGGTTAATCGATTAACGATATAGCGTTAATCGATTAACCCTAGACTGATTTGTCTAAAAACATCGAAAATTCATATCTTGAGCTTCAGGTGTCCGTTTGACGCGCCGTTTGAACTTGTGGAAAGCTAATACAGTGTACCTTCTTGTAAAAATGGTTATAAGTCATGGAATTAAAATTAAATAGTGTGTAATGAGGCTTTATGGTGTCAGTGTCGGTGTTTGATGAAAAATTTTGGAAATTCATAACTTTAGTTCCGGTAGTCCGATTTGCACGCCGTTTGAATCTGCATGAAGCTGAGATAATGTAATTTCATTTAAAAATATGTCAGTGTCGGTGTTTGATGAAAAACTTTGGAAATTCATAACTTTAGTTCCGGTAGTCCGATTTGCACGCCGTTTGAATCTGCATGAAGCTGAGATAATGTAATTTCATTTAAAAATATGTCAGTGTCGGAGTTTGATGAAAAACTTTGGAAATTCATAACTTTAGTTCCGGTAGTCCGATTTGCACGCCGTTTGAATCTGCATGAAGCTGAGATAATGTAATTTCATTTAAAAATAGTTTCATGTCTCCGGAAATAATTTAAATGATATGAATTGATGTTGGAAGGTGTGTAATTATATGTTGAGCTAATGATGTTTTGCGATAAATGACGAAACTTGCTTGTTGTTGCTACGATGTTATTGTGATGTTATCGATGATGATTTTGTAATGTTATTGATGACGCTGTGATGATGTTTTAATGATATGCATGTTCATATATATATATATATATATATATATATATATATATATATATACACATGCTATGTGATGAAGATTAGGTGATGACGATTATGTGTTGATGATTCTATAATGATGATTTTTGACGTGTGTTAGTGATGTTGTATATGATGCTACGATGAATTAAATTGATGATATGCATGTTGATGTTATACATGCTATGTGAAGTCTTATGATGAATTTTTATGAATGATGATGCAACTTTGACGAGTCGTGATGGTGATTATTATGACGTTTTGGATCATGCTTTCATAGCATTTTTAGGACTTCGGTCCAGTGACGATGTTAGGACTTAGGTTCAGTGATGATGTTAGGACTTTGGTCCAGTGATGATGTTAGGACTTCGGTCCAGTGATGACGTTAGGACTTCGGTCCAGTGTTGGCTTTAATCCCATTGTATGGATTGAGGTATTTATGATGTGTTCCATTTTGGAGGGTGATGGCCCGGTGTCCATCCATGACGATATTTTGGTACCACATGCATTGAGTCTATGTGTTGCATTCATATTAAGTGGCATTGCATTGTTGTGATCTCAATGATGCCTGATGACGTTGTGAATTAAATGAGATTTTTTGTATGATGATCGATGATGGTGTGATTCAATAATGATGATGTAACGATAATATTGATTGTTGTCCTATGCTATATCTTTGCCTCATATCTCGTATAATAAATTGTGATTACGCACCCTGCCTGTTTGAATGTTGCCTCCATGTGGGTAACGTGCAGATACTCCGGAGTAGCTTATAGGAGCTTTGTAGATCATTTTGGAGTATTCTTATAGTTTTCGTTTATTTAGAGGTGTCTTGCTCTGATATGTAACCTCGGGATGGGAATGCTTTTTGTTTGAAATATTGTCAAACATGACGCGGGAGTCAGAGAGAAGGATGCGAGAGTCGTATCCAGAGTTGTTTACATCAGGAAATTTTCGGGGACGAAAATTCTTTAAGTGGGGGAGAGTTGAACACCCCAAAATAATTAGAATATTTATTTAATCAATTTATTATAAATATTCATGATTTTCGATGATTTTTGGTGAAATATATGAGGCTTTGTGTGATTATGTGGTGGGATGTTGTGGGGTAGTGTGGATTAAGATGTTAATCACTATTATTTAGAATTAAATAATTATGGTTATATTATTTAAAGTTATAATAATTATTTAGTTGGAAATTATTATGAATTAATAATAATTATTTAGAGTTATTCTAATAATTAAATTAGAATAAAAATGTGTAGAGATTTTAAGGGCAAGGTAGTAATATTGAGAGGAGTAAGTGAGGACAAAGTAGGAATACCATAATAGGGCTCCTAAGGGCATGTTTGTCAAAAGGGAATTAAGAAGGGAGAAGTTGAGTTTTGATCAATCGTGTTTTTGGAGAAAAACTCTGAAGAAAGGAAGTGAAGAGGTGAGGGTTCAGAGCAATTTCGGTGAGAACTCAAGAGGAAGATCAGAAATTGAATCCCGAGGTATGGGGGGTAATCTGGTTTATTATATTTGATATGAGGTTTAAGGTAGATGTAGGTTTTCTGTGTTATATGTTTGAATGATGATTTCGTGAAAGTATGATGAAATACCATGATGTAATTGTTGATAATAATGTTGTGATTGATGATTAAAGGGTAAATTGTGTGAATTGTTGTTAAAATTATGTATTTGATGGATTTGTTGATGATGGATGTTGTATTGTTGTGTACGGTTGCATGTCAGAGTCGAAACTGAGTCAGGAGCGTTTTCGATGAAAAATATGTGGGGGTTTCGGAACCTTTGAAAGGTGGTTTTAAGTTATATCCTGTTCTAAACGATTTGTGGGAAAAACGGGGGTTTTCGGATGAGGAAAAAAATTACTTTTGTGTAAAAATATAGCAGAAAAGTGCTTCTGCAGCATGGTTAATCGATTAACAAAAATGGGTTAGTCGGTTAACACTGGAATAGTTTAAAACGTGAAAAATCTTATTTTTAGCGTGGTTAATCGATTAACGATATAGCGTTAATCGATTAACCCTAGACTGATTTGTCTAAAAACATCGAAAATTCATATCTTGAGCTTCAGGTGTCCGTTTGACGCGCCATTTGAACTTGTGGAAAGCTAATACAGTGTACCTTCTTGTAAAAATGGTTATAAGTCATGGAATTAAAATTAAATAGTGTGTAATGAGGCTTTATGGTGTCAGTGTCGGTGTTTGATGAAAAATTTTGGAAATTCATAACTTTAGTTCCGGTAGTCCGATTTGCACGCCGTTTGAATCTGCATGAAGCTGAGATAATGTAATTTCATTTAAAAATATGTCAGTGTCGGTGTTTGATGAAAAACTTTGGAAATTCATAACTTTAGTTCCGGTAGTCCGATTTGCACGCCGTTTGAATCTGCATGAAGCTGAGATAATGTAATTTCATTTAAAAATATGTCAGTGTCGGAGTTTGATGAAAAACTTTGGAAATTCATAACTTTAGTTCCGGTAGTCCGATTTGCACGCCGTTTGAATCTGCATGAAGCTGAGATAATGTAATTTCATTTAAAAATAGTTTCATGTCTCCGGAAATAATTTAAATGATATGAATTGATGTTGGAAGGTGTGTAATTATATGTTGAGCTAATGATGTTTTGCGATAAATGACGAAACTTGCTTGTTGTTGCTACGATGTTATTGTGATGTTATCGATGATGATGTTGTAATGTTATTGATGACGCTGTGATGATGTTTTAATGATATGCATGTTCATATATATATATATATATATATATATATATATATATATATATATATATATATATATATATATATATATATATACACATGCTATGTGATGATGATTAGGTGATGACGATTATGTGTTGATGATTCTATAATGATGATTTTTGACGTGTGTTAGTGATGTTGTATATGATGCTACGATGAATTAAATTGATGATATGCATGTTGATGTTATACATGCTATGTGAAGTCTTATGATGAATTTTTATGAATGATGATGCAACTTTGACGAGTCGTGATGGTGATTATTATGACGTTTTGGATCATGCTTTCATAGCATTTTTAGGACTTCGGTCCAGTGACGATGTTAGGACTTAGGTTCAGTGATGATGTTAGGACTTTGGTCCAGTGATGATGTTAGGACTTCGGTCCAGTGATGACGTTAGGACTTCGGTCCAGTGTTGGCTTTAATCCCATTGTATGGATTGAGGTATTTATGATGTGTTCCATTTTGGAGGGTGATGGCCCGGTGTCCATCCATGACGATATTTTGGTACCACATGCATTGAGTCTATGTGTTGCATTCATATTAAGTGGCATTGCATTGTTGTGATCTCAATGATGCCTGATGACGTTGTGAATTAAATGGGATTTTTTGTATGATGATCGATGATGGTGTGATTCAATAATGATGATGTAACGATAATATTGATTGTTGTCCTATGCTATATCTTTGCCTCATATCTCGTATAATAAATTGTGATTACGCACCCTGCCTGTTTGAATGTTGCCTCCATGTGGGTAACGTGCAGATACTCCGGAGTAGCTTATAGGAGCTTTGTAGATCATTTTGGAGTATTCTTATAGTTTTCGTTTATTTAGAGGTGTCTTGCTCTGATATGTAACCTCGGGATGGGAATGCTTTTTGTTTGAAATATTGTCAAACATGACGCGGGAGTCAGAGAGAAGGATGCGAGAGTCGTATCCAGAGTTGTTTACATCAGGAAATTTTCGGGGACGAAAATTCTTTAAGTGGGGGAGAGTTGAACACCCCAAAATAATTAGAATATTTATTTAATCAATTTATTATAAATATTCATGATTTTCGATGATTTTTGGTGAAATATATGAGGCTTTGTGTGATTATGTGGTGGGATGTTGTGGGGTAGTGTGGATTAAGATGTTAATCACTATTATTTAGAATTAAATAATTATGGTTATATTATTTAAAGTTATAATAATTATTTAGTTGGAAATTATTATGAATTAATAATAATTATTTAGAGTTATTCTAATAATTAAATTAGAATAAAAATGTGTAGAGATTTTAAGGGCAAGGTAGTAATATTGAGAGGAGTAAGTGAGGACAAAGTAGGAATACCATAATAGGGCTCCTAAGGGCATGTTTGTCAAAAGGGAATTAAGAAGGGAGAAGTTGAGTTTTGATCAATCGTGTTTTTGGAGAAAAACTCTGAAGAAAGGAAGTGAAGAGGTGAGGGTTCAGAGCAATTTCGGTGAGAACTCAAGAGGAAGATCAGAAATTGAATCCCGAGGTATGGGGGGTAATCTGGTTTATTATATTTGATATGAGGTTTAAGGTAGATGTAGGTTTTCTGTGTTATATGTTTGAATGATGATTTCGTGAAAGTATGATGAAATACCATGATGTAATTGTTGATAATAATGTTGTGATTGATGATTAAAGGGTAAATTGTGTGAATTGTTGTTAAAATTATGTATTTGATGGATTTGTTGATGATGGATGTTGTATTGTTGTGTACGGTTGCATGTCAGAGTCGAAACTGAGTCAGGAGCGTTTTCGATGAAAAATATGTGGGGGTTTCGGAACCTTTGAAAGGTGGTTTTAAGTTATATCCTGTTCTAAACGATTTGTGGGAAAAACGGGGGTTTTCGGATGAGGAAAAAAATTACTTTTGTGTAAAAATATAGCAGAAAAGTGCTTCTGCAGCATGGTTAATCGATTAACAAAAATGGGTTAGTCGGTTAACACTGGAATAGTTTAAAACGTGAAAAATCTTATTTTTAGCGTGGTTAATCGATTAACGATATAGCGTTAATCGATTAACCCTAGACTGATTTGTCTAAAAACATCGAAAATTCATATCTTGAGCTTCAGGTGTCCGTTTGACGCGCCATTTGAACTTGTGGAAAGCTAATACAGTGTACCTTCTTGTAAAAATGGTTATAAGTCATGGAATTAAAATTAAATAGTGTGTAATGAGGCTTTATGGTGTCAGTGTCGGTGTTTGATGAAAATTTTTGGAAATTCATAACTTTAGTTCCGGTAGTCCGATTTGCACGCCGTTTGAATCTGCATGAAGCTGAGATAATGTAATTTCATTTAAAAATATGTCAGTGTCGGTGTTTGATGAAAAACTTTGGAAATTCATAACTTTAGTTCCGGTAGTCCGATTTGCACGCCGTTTGAATCTGCATGAAGCTGAGATAATGTAATTTCATTTAAAAATATGTCAGTGTCGGAGTTTGATGAAAAACTTTGGAAATTCATAACTTTAGTTCCGGTAGTCCGATTTGCACGCCGTTTGAATCTGCATGAAGCTGAGATAATGTAATTTCATTTAAAAATAGTTTCATGTCTCCGGAAATAATTTAAATGATATGAATTGATGTTGGAAGGTGTGTAATTATATGTTGAGCTAATGATGTTTTGCGATAAATGACGAAACTTGCTTGTTGTTGCTACGATGTTATTGTGATGTTATCGATGATGATGTTGTAATGTTATTGATGACGCTGTGATGATGTTTTAATGATATGCATGTTCATATATATATATATATATATATATATATATATATATACACATGCTATGTGATGATGATTAGGTGATGACGATTATGTGTTGATGATTCTATAATGATGATTTTTGACGTGTGTTAGTGATGTTGTATATGATGCTACGATGAATTAAATTGATGATATGCATGTTGATGTTATACATGCTATGTGAAGTCTTATGATGAATTTTTATGAATGATGATGCAACTTTGACGAGTCGTGATGGTGATTATTATGACGTTTTGGATCATGCTTTCATAGCATTTTTAGGACTTCGGTCCAGTGACGATGTTAGGACTTAGGTTCAGTGATGATGTTAGGACTTTGGTCCAGTGATGATGTTAGGACTTCGGTCCAGTGATGACGTTAGGACTTCGGTCCAGTGTTGGCTTTAATCCCATTGTATGGATTGAGGTATTTATGATGTGTTCCATTTTGGAGGGTGATGGCCCGGTGTCCATCCATGACGATATTTTGGTACCACATGCATTGAGTCTATGTGTTGCATTCATATTAAGTGGCATTGCATTGTTGTGATCTCAATGATGCCTGATGACGTTGTGAATTAAATGAGATTTTTTGTATGATGATCGATGATGGTGTGATTCAATAATGATGATGTAACGATAATATTGATTGTTGTCCTATGCTATATCTTTGCCTCATATCTCGTATAATAAATTGTGATTACGCACCCTGCCTGTTTGAATGTTGCCTCCATGTGGGTAACGTGCAGATACTCCGGAGTAGCTTATAGGAGCTTTGTAGATCATTTTGGAGTATTCTTATAGTTTTCGTTTATTTAGAGGTGTCTTGCTCTGATATGTAACCTCGGGATGGGAATGCTTTTTGTTTGAAATATTGTCAAACATGACGCGGGAGTCAGAGAGAAGGATGCGAGAGTCGTATCCAGAGTTGTTTACATCAGGAAATTTTCGGGGACGAAAATTCTTTAAGTGGGGGAGAGTTGAACACCCCAAAATAATTAGAATATTTATTTAATCAATTTATTATAAATATTCATGATTTTCGATGATTTTTGGTGAAATATATGAGGCTTTGTGTGATTATGTGGTGGGATGTTGTGGGGTAGTGTGGATTAAGATGTTAATCACTATTATTTAGAATTAAATAATTATGGTTATATTATTTAAAGTTATAATAATTATTTAGTTGGAAATTATTATGAATTAATAATAATTATTTAGAGTTATTCTAATAATTAAATTAGAATAAAAATGTGTAGAGATTTTAAGGGCAAGGTAGTAATATTGAGAGGAGTAAGTGAGGACAAAGTAGGAATACCATAATAGGGCTCCTAAGGGCATGTTTGTCAAAAGGGAATTAAGAAGGGAGAAGTTGAGTTTTGATCAATCGTGTTTTTGGAGAAAAACTCTGAAGAAAGGAAGTGAAGAGGTGAGGGTTCAGAGCAATTTCGGTGAGAACTCAAGAGGAAGATCAGAAATTGAATCCCGAGGTATGGGGGGTAATCTGGTTTATTATATTTGATATGAGGTTTAAGGTAGATGTAGGTTTTCTGTGTTATATGTTTGAATGATGATTTCGTGAAAGTATGATGAAATACCATGATGTAATTGTTGATAATAATGTTGTGATTGATGATTAAAGGGTAAATTGTGTGAATTGTTGTTAAAATTATGTATTTGATGGATTTGTTGATGATGGATGTTGTATTGTTGTGTACGGTTGCATGTCAGAGTCGAAACTGAGTCAGGAGCGTTTTCGATGAAAAATATGTGGGGGTTTCGGAACCTTTGAAAGGTGGTTTTAAGTTATATCCTGTTCTAAACGATTTGTGGGAAAAACGGGGGTTTTCGGATGAGGAAAAAAATTACTTTTGTGTAAAAATATAGCAGAAAAGTGCTTCTGCAGCATGGTTAATCGATTAACAAAAATGGGTTAGTCGGTTAACACTGGAATAGTTTAAAACGTGAAAAATCTTATTTTTAGCGTGGTTAATCGATTAACGATATAGCGTTAATCGATTAACCCTAGACTGATTTGTCTAAAAACATCGAAAATTCATATCTTGAGCTTCAGGTGTCCGTTTGACGCGCCATTTGAACTTGTGGAAAGCTAATACAGTGTACCTTCTTGTAAAAATGGTTATAAGTCATGGAATTAAAATTAAATAGTGTGTAATGAGGCTTTATGGTGCCAGTGTCGGTGTTTGATGAAAATTTTTGGAAATTCATAACTTTAGTTCCGGTAGTCCGATTTGCACGCCGTTTGAATCTGCATGAAGCTGAGATAATGTAATTTCATTTAAAAATATGTCAGTGTCGGTGTTTGATGAAAAACTTTGGAAATTCATAACTTTAGTTCCGGTAGTCCGATTTGCACGCCGTTTGAATCTGCATGAAGCTGAGATAATGTAATTTCATTTAAAAATATGTCAGTGTCGGAGTTTGATGAAAAACTTTGGAAATTCATAACTTTAGTTCCGGTAGTCCGATTTGCACGCCGTTTGAATCTGCATGAAGCTGAGATAATGTAATTTCATTTAAAAATAGTTTCATGTCTCCGGAAATAATTTAAATGATATGAATTGATGTTGGAAGGTGTGTAATTATATGTTGAGCTAATGATGTTTTGCGATAAATGACGAAACTTGCTTGTTGTTGCTACGATGTTATTGTGATGTTATCGATGATGATGTTGTAATGTTATTGATGACGCTGTGATGATGTTTTAATGATATGCATGTTCATATATATATATATATATATATATATATATATATATATATATATATATATATATATATATATATACACATGCTATGTGATGATGATTAGGTGATGACGATTATGTGTTGATGATTCTATAATGATGATTTTTGACGTGTGTTAGTGATGTTGTATATGATGCTACGATGAATTAAATTGATGATATGCATGTTGATGTTATACATGCTATGTGAAGTCTTATGATGAATTTTTATGAATGATGATGCAACTTTGACGAGTCGTGATGGTGATTATTATGACGTTTTGGATCATGCTTTCATAGCATTTTTAGGACTTCGGTCCAGTGACGATGTTAGGACTTAGGTTCAGTGATGATGTTAGGACTTTGGTCCAGTGATGATGTTAGGACTTCGGTCCAGTGATGACGTTAGGACTTCGGTCCAGTGTTGGCTTTAATCCCATTGTATGGATTGAGGTATTTATGATGTGTTCCATTTTGGAGGGTGATGGCCCGGTGTCCATCCATGACGATATTTTGGTACCACATGCATTGAGTCTATGTGTTGCATTCATATTAAGTGGCATTGCATTGTTGTGATCTCAATGATGCCTGATGACGTTGTGAATTAAATGGGATTTTTTGTATGATGATCGATGATGGTGTGATTCAATAATGATGATGTAACGATAATATTGATTGTTGTCCTATGCTATATCTTTGCCTCATATCTCGTATAATAAATTGTGATTACGCACCCTGCCTGTTTGAATGTTGCCTCCATGTGGGTAACGTGCAGATACTCCGGAGTAGCTTATAGGAGCTTTGTAGATCATTTTGGAGTATTCTTATAGTTTTCGTTTATTTAGAGGTGTCTTGCTCTGATATGTAACCTCGGGATGGGAATGCTTTTTGTTTGAAATATTGTCAAACATGACGCGGGAGTCAGAGAGAAGGATGCGAGAGTCGTATCCAGAGTTGTTTACATCAGGAAATTTTCGGGGACGAAAATTCTTTAAGTGGGGGAGAGTTGAACACCCCAAAATAATTAGAATATTTATTTAATCAATTTATTATAAATATTCATGATTTTCGATGATTTTTGGTGAAATATATGAGGCTTTGTGTGATTATGTGGTGGGATGTTGTGGGGTAGTGTGGATTAAGATGTTAATCACTATTATTTAGAATTAAATAATTATGGTTATATTATTTAAAGTTATAATAATTATTTAGTTGGAAATTATTATGAATTAATAATAATTATTTAGAGTTATTCTAATAATTAAATTAGAATAAAAATGTGTAGAGATTTTAAGGGCAAGGTAGTAATATTGAGAGGAGTAAGTGAGGACAAAGTAGGAATACCATAATAGGGCTCCTAAGGGCATGTTTGTCAAAAGGGAATTAAGAAGGGAGAAGTTGAGTTTTGATCAATCGTGTTTTTGGAGAAAAACTCTGAAGAAAGGAAGTGAAGAGGTGAGGGTTCAGAGCAATTTCGGTGAGAACTCAAGAGGAAGATCAGAAATTGAATCCCGAGGTATGGGGGGTAATCTGGTTTATTATATTTGATATGAGGTTTAAGGTAGATGTAGGTTTTCTGTGTTATATGTTTGAATGATGATTTCGTGAAAGTATGATGAAATACCATGATGTAATTGTTGATAATAATGTTGTGATTGATGATTAAAGGGTAAATTGTGTGAATTGTTGTTAAAATTATGTATTTGATGGATTTGTTGATGATGGATGTTGTATTGTTGTGTACGGTTGCATGTCAGAGTCGAAACTGAGTCAGGAGCGTTTTCGATGAAAAATATGTGGGGGTTTCGGAACCTTTGAAAGGTGGTTTTAAGTTATATCCTGTTCTAAACGATTTGTGGGAAAAACGGGGGTTTTCGGATGAGGAAAAAAATTACTTTTGTGTAAAAATATAGCAGAAAAGTGCTTCTGCAGCATGGTTAATCGATTAACAAAAATGGGTTAGTCGGTTAACACTGGAATAGTTTAAAACGTGAAAAATCTTATTTTTAGCGTGGTTAATCGATTAACGATATAGCGTTAATCGATTAACCCTAGACTGATTTGTCTAAAAACATCGAAAATTCATATCTTGAGCTTCAGGTGTCCGTTTGACGCGCCATTTGAACTTGTGGAAAGCTAATACAGTGTACCTTCTTGTAAAAATGGTTATAAGTCATGGAATTAAAATTAAATAGTGTGTAATGAGGCTTTATGGTGTCAGTGTCGGTGTTTGATGAAAATTTTTGGAAATTCATAACTTTAGTTCCGGTAGTCCGATTTGCACGCCGTTTGAATCTGCATGAAGCTGAGATAATGTAATTTCATTTAAAAATATGTCAGTGTCGGTGTTTGATGAAAAACTTTGGAAATTCATAACTTTAGTTCCGGTAGTCCGATTTGCACGCCGTTTGAATCTGCATGAAGCTGAGATAATGTAATTTCATTTAAAAATATGTCAGTGTCGGAGTTTGATGAAAAACTTTGGAAATTCATAACTTTAGTTCCGGTAGTCCGATTTGCACGCCGTTTGAATCTGCATGAAGCTGAGATAATGTAATTTCATTTAAAAATAGTTTCATGTCTCCGGAAATAATTTAAATGATATGAATTGATGTTGGAAGGTGTGTAATTATATGTTGAGCTAATGATGTTTTGCGATAAATGACGAAACTTGCTTGTTGTTGCTACGATGTTATTGTGATGTTATCGATGATGATGTTGTAATGTTATTGATGACGCTGTGATGATGTTTTAATGATATGCATGTTCATATATATATATATATATATATATATATATATATACACATGCTATGTGATGATGATTAGGTGATGACGATTATGTGTTGATGATTCTATAATGATGATTTTTGACGTGTGTTAGTGATGTTGTATATGATGCTACGATGAATTAAATTGATGATATGCATGTTGATGTTATACATGCTATGTGAAGTCTTATGATGAATTTTTATGAATGATGATGCAACTTTGACGAGTCGTGATGGTGATTATTATGACGTTTTGGATCATGCTTTCATAGCATTTTTAGGACTTCGGTCCAGTGACGATGTTAGGACTTAGGTTCAGTGATGATGTTAGGACTTTGGTCCAGTGATGATGTTAGGACTTCGGTCCAGTGATGACGTTAGGACTTCGGTCCAGTGTTGGCTTTAATCCCATTGTATGGATTGAGGTATTTATGATGTGTTCCATTTTGGAGGGTGATGGCCCGGTGTCCATCCATGACGATATTTTGGTACCACATGCATTGAGTCTATGTGTTGCATTCATATTAAGTGGCATTGCATTGTTGTGATCTCAATGATGCCTGATGACGTTGTGAATTAAATGGGATTTTTTGTATGATGATCGATGATGGTGTGATTCAATAATGATGATGTAACGATAATATTGATTGTTGTCCTATGCTATATCTTTGCCTCATATCTCGTATAATAAATTGTGATTACGCACCCTGCCTGTTTGAATGTTGCCTCCATGTGGGTAACGTGCAGATACTCCGGAGTAGCTTATAGGAGCTTTGTAGATCATTTTGGAGTATTCTTATAGTTTTCGTTTATTTAGAGGTGTCTTGCTCTGATATGTAACCTCGGGATGGGAATGCTTTTTGTTTGAAATATTGTCAAACATGACGCGGGAGTCAGAGAGAAGGATGCGAGAGTCGTATCCAGAGTTGTTTACATCAGGAAATTTTCGGGGACGAAAATTCTTTAAGTGGGGGAGAGTTGAACACCCCAAAATAATTAGAATATTTATTTAATCAATTTATTATAAATATTCATGATTTTCGATGATTTTTGGTGAAATATATGAGGCTTTGTGTGATTATGTGGTGGGATGTTGTGGGGTAGTGTGGATTAAGATGTTAATCACTATTATTTAGAATTAAATAATTATGGTTATATTATTTAAAGTTATAATAATTATTTAGTTGGAAATTATTATGAATTAATAATAATTATTTAGAGTTATTCTAATAATTAAATTAGAATAAAAATGTGTAGAGATTTTAAGGGCAAGGTAGTAATATTGAGAGGAGTAAGTGAGGACAAAGTAGGAATACCATAATAGGGCTCCTAAGGGCATGTTTGTCAAAAGGGAATTAAGAAGGGAGAAGTTGAGTTTTGATCAATCGTGTTTTTGGAGAAAAACTCTGAAGAAAGGAAGTGAAGAGGTGAGGGTTCAGAGCAATTTCGGTGAGAACTCAAGAGGAAGATCAGAAATTGAATCCCGAGGTATGGGGGGTAATCTGGTTTATTATATTTGATATGAGGTTTAAGGTAGATGTAGGTTTTCTGTGTTATATGTTTGAATGATGATTTCGTGAAAGTATGATGAAATACCATGATGTAATTGTTGATAATAATGTTGTGATTGATGATTAAAGGGTAAATTGTGTGAATTGTTGTTAAAATTATGTATTTGATGGATTTGTTGATGATGGATGTTGTATTGTTGTGTACGGTTGCATGTCAGAGTCGAAACTGAGTCAGGAGCGTTTTCGATGAAAAATATGTGGGGGTTTCGGAACCTTTGAAAGGTGGTTTTAAGTTATATCCTGTTCTAAACGATTTGTGGGAAAAACGGGGGTTTTCGGATGAGGAAAAAAATTACTTTTGTGTAAAAATATAGCAGAAAAGTGCTTCTGCAGCATGGTTAATCGATTAACAAAAATGGGTTAGTCGGTTAACACTGGAATAGTTTAAAACGTGAAAAATCTTATTTTTAGCGTGGTTAATCGATTAACGATATAGCGTTAATCGATTAACCCTAGACTGATTTGTCTAAAAACATCGAAAATTCATATCTTGAGCTTCAGGTGTCCGTTTGACGCGCCATTTGAACTTGTGGAAAGCTAATACAGTGTACCTTCTTGTAAAAATGGTTATAAGTCATGGAATTAAAATTAAATAGTGTGTAATGAGGCTTTATGGTGCCAGTGTCGGTGTTTGATGAAAATTTTTGGAAATTCATAACTTTAGTTCCGGTAGTCCGATTTGCACGCCGTTTGAATCTGCATGAAGCTGAGATAATGTAATTTCATTTAAAAATATGTCAGTGTCGGTGTTTGATGAAAAACTTTGGAAATTCATAACTTTAGTTCCGGTAGTCCGATTTGCACGCCGTTTGAATCTGCATGAAGCTGAGATAATGTAATTTCATTTAAAAATATGTCAGTGTCGGAGTTTGATGAAAAACTTTGGAAATTCATAACTTTAGTTCCGGTAGTCCGATTTGCACGCCGTTTGAATCTGCATGAAGCTGAGATAATGTAATTTCATTTAAAAATAGTTTCATGTCTCCGGAAATAATTTAAATGATATGAATTGATGTTGGAAGGTGTGTAATTATATGTTGAGCTAATGATGTTTTGCGATAAATGACGAAACTTGCTTGTTGTTGCTACGATGTTATTGTGATGTTATCGATGATGATGTTGTAATGTTATTGATGACGCTGTGATGATGTTTTAATGATATGCATGTTCATATATATATATACACATGCTATGTGATGATGATTAGGTGATGACGATTATGTGTTGATGATTCTATAATGATGATTTTTGACGTGTGTTAGTGATGTTGTATATGATGCTACGATGAATTAAATTGATGATATGCATGTTGATGTTATACATGCTATGTGAAGTCTTATGATGAATTTTTATGAATGATGATGCAACTTTGACGAGTCGTGATGGTGATTATTATGACGTTTTGGATCATGCTTTCATAGCATTTTTAGGACTTCGGTCCAGTGACGATGTTAGGACTTAGGTTCAGTGATGATGTTAGGACTTTGGTCCAGTGATGATGTTAGGACTTCGGTCCAGTGATGACGTTAGGACTTCGGTCCAGTGTTGGCTTTAATCCCATTGTATGGATTGAGGTATTTATGATGTGTTCCATTTTGGAGGGTGATGGCCCGGTGTCCATCCATGACGATATTTTGGTACCACATGCATTGAGTCTATGTGTTGCATTCATATTAAGTGGCATTGCATTGTTGTGATCTCAATGATGCCTGATGACGTTGTGAATTAAATGAGATTTTTTGTATGATGATCGATGATGGTGTGATTCAATAATGATGATGTAACGATAATATTGATTGTTGTCCTATGCTATATCTTTGCCTCATATCTCGTATAATAAATTGTGATTACGCACCCTGCCTGTTTGAATGTTGCCTCCATGTGGGTAACGTGCAGATACTCCGGAGTAGCTTATAGGAGCTTTGTAGATCATTTTGGAGTATTCTTATAGTTTTCGTTTATTTAGAGGTGTCTTGCTCTGATATGTAACCTCGGGATGGGAATGCTTTTTGTTTGAAATATTGTCAAACATGACGCGGGAGTCAGAGAGAAGGATGCGAGAGTCGTATCCAGAGTTGTTTACATCAGGAAATTTTTTGGGACGAAAATTCTTTAAGTGGGGGAGAGTTGAACACCCCAAAATAATTAGAATATTTATTTAATCAATTTATTATAAATATTCATGATTTTCGATGATTTTTGGTGAAATATATGAGGCTTTGTGTGATTATGTGGTGGGATGTTGTGGGGTAGTGTGGATTAAGATGTTAATCACTATTATTTAGAATTAAATAATTATGGTTATATTATTTAAAGTTATAATAATTATTTAGTTGGAAATTATTATGAATTAATAATAATTATTTAGAGTTATTCTAATAATTAAATTAGAATAAAAATGTGTAGAGATTTTAAGGGCAAGGTAGTAATATTGAGAGGAGTAAGTGAGGACAAAGTAGGAATACCATAATAGGGCTCCTAAGGGCATGTTTGTCAAAAGGGAATTAAGAAGGGAGAAGTTGAGTTTTGATCAATCGTGTTTTTGGAGAAAAACTCTGAAGAAAGGAAGTGAAGAGGTGAGGGTTCAGAGCAATTTCGGTGAGAACTCAAGAGGAAGATCAGAAATTGAATCCCGAGGTATGGGGGGTAATCTGGTTTATTATATTTGATATGAGGTTTAAGGTAGATGTAGGTTTTCTGTGTTATATGTTTGAATGATGATTTCGTGAAAGTATGATGAAATACCATGATGTAATTGTTGATAATAATGTTGTGATTGATGATTAAAGGGTAAATTGTGTGAATTGTTGTTAAAATTATGTATTTGATGGATTTGTTGATGATGGATGTTGTATTGTTGTGTACGGTTGCATGTCAGAGTCGAAACTGAGTCAGGAGCGTTTTCGATGAAAAATATGTGGGGGTTTCGGAACCTTTGAAAGGTGGTTTTAAGTTATATCCTGTTCTAAACGATTTGTGGGAAAAACGGGGGTTTTCGGATGAGGAAAAAAATTACTTTTGTGTAAAAATATAGCAGAAAAGTGCTTCTGCAGCATGGTTAATCGATTAACAAAAATGGGTTAGTCGGTTAACACTGGAATAGTTTAAAACGTGAAAAATCTTATTTTTAGCGTGGTTAATCGATTAACGATATAGCGTTAATCGATTAACCCTAGACTGATTTGTCTAAAAACATCGAAAATTCATATCTTGAGCTTCAGGTGTCCGTTTGACGCGCCATTTGAACTTGTGGAAAGCTAATACAGTGTACCTTCTTGTAAAAATGGTTATAAGTCATGGAATTAAAATTAAATAGTGTGTAATGAGGCTTTATGGTGTCAGTGTCGGTGTTTGATGAAAAACTTTGGAAATTCATAACTTTAGTTCCGGTAGTCCGATTTGCACGCCGTTTGAATCTGCATGAAGCTGAGATAATGTAATTTCATTTAAAAATATGTCAGTGTCGGTGTTTGATGAAAAACTTTGGAAATTCATAACTTTAGTTCCGGTAGTCCGATTTGCACGCCGTTTGAATCTGCATGAAGCTGAGATAATGTAATTTCATTTAAAAATATGTCAGTGTCGGAGTTTGATGAAAAACTTTGGAAATTCATAACTTTAGTTCCGGTAGTCCGATTTGCACGCCGTTTGAATCTGCATGAAGCTGAGATAATGTAATTTCATTTAAAAATAGTTTCATGTCTCCGGAAATAATTTAAATGATATGAATTGATGTTGGAAGGTGTGTAATTATATGTTGAGCTAATGATGTTTTGCGATAAATGACGAAACTTGCTTGTTGTTGCTACGATGTTATTGTGATGTTATCGATGATGATGTTGTAATGTTATTGATGACGCTGTGATGATGTTTTAATGATATGCATGTTCATATATATATATATATATATATATATATATATATATATATATATATATATACACATGCTATGTGATGATGATTAGGTGATGACGATTATGTGTTGATGATTCTATAATGATGATTTTTGACGTGTGTTAGTGATGTTGTATATGATGCTACGATGAATTAAATTGATGATATGCATGTTGATGTTATACATGCTATGTGAAGTCTTATGATGAATTTTTATGAATGATGATGCAACTTTGACGAGTCGTGATGGTGATTATTATGACGTTTTGGATCATGCTTTCATAGCATTTTTAGGACTTCGGTCCAGTGACGATGTTAGGACTTAGGTTCAGTGATGATGTTAGGACTTTGGTCCAGTGATGATGTTAGGACTTCGGTCCAGTGATGACGTTAGGACTTCGGTCCAGTGTTGGCTTTAATCCCATTGTATGGATTGAGGTATTTATGATGTGTTCCATTTTGGAGGGTGATGGCCCGGTGTCCATCCATGACGATATTTTGGTACCACATGCATTGAGTCTATGTGTTGCATTCATATTAAGTGGCATTGCATTGTTGTGATCTCAATGATGCCTGATGACGTTGTGAATTAAATGAGATTTTTTGTATGATGATCGATGATGGTGTGATTCAATAATGATGATGTAACGATAATATTGATTGTTGTCCTATGCTATATCTTTGCCTCATATCTCGTATAATAAATTGTGATTACGCACCCTGCCTGTTTGAATGTTGCCTCCATGTGGGTAACGTGCAGATACTCCGGAGTAGCTTATAGGAGCTTTGTAGATCATTTTGGAGTATTCTTATAGTTTTCGTTTATTTAGAGGTGTCTTGCTCTGATATGTAACCTCGGGATGGGAATGCTTTTTGTTTGAAATATTGTCAAACATGACGCGGGAGTCAGAGAGAAGGATGCGAGAGTCGTATCCAGAGTTGTTTACATCAGGAAATTTTCGGGGACGAAAATTCTTTAAGTGGGGGAGAGTTGAACACCCCAAAATAATTAGAATATTTATTTAATCAATTTATTATAAATATTCATGATTTTCGATGATTTTTGGTGAAATATATGAGGCTTTGTGTGATTATGTGGTGGGATGTTGTGGGGTAGTGTGGATTAAGATGTTAATCACTATTATTTAGAATTAAATAATTATGGTTATATTATTTAAAGTTATAATAATTATTTAGTTGGAAATTATTATGAATTAATAATAATTATTTAGAGTTATTCTAATAATTAAATTAGAATAAAAATGTGTAGAGATTTTAAGGGCAAGGTAGTAATATTGAGAGGAGTAAGTGAGGACAAAGTAGGAATACCATAATAGGGCTCCTAAGGGCATGTTTGTCAAAAGGGAATTAAGAAGGGAGAAGTTGAGTTTTGATCAATCGTGTTTTTGGAGAAAAACTCTGAAGAAAGGAAGTGAAGAGGTGAGGGTTCAGAGCAATTTCGGTGAGAACTCAAGAGGAAGATCAGAAATTGAATCCCGAGGTATGGGGGGTAATCTGGTTTATTATATTTGATATGAGGTTTAAGGTAGATGTAGGTTTTCTGTGTTATATGTTTGAATGATGATTTCGTGAAAGTATGATGAAATACCATGATGTAATTGTTGATAATAATGTTGTGATTGATGATTAAAGGGTAAATTGTGTGAATTGTTGTTAAAATTATGTATTTGATGGATTTGTTGATGATGGATGTTGTATTGTTGTGTACGGTTGCATGTCAGAGTCGAAACTGAGTCAGGAGCGTTTTCGATGAAAAATATGTGGGGGTTTCGGAACCTTTGAAAGGTGGTTTTAAGTTATATCCTGTTCTAAACGATTTGTGGGAAAAACGGGGGTTTTCGGATGAGGAAAAAAATTACTTTTGTGTAAAAATATAGCAGAAAAGTGCTTCTGCAGCATGGTTAATCGATTAACAAAAATGGGTTAGTCGGTTAACACTGGAATAGTTTAAAACGTGAAAAATCTTATTTTTAGCGTGGTTAATCGATTAACGATATAGCGTTAATCGATTAACCCTAGACTGATTTGTCTAAAAACATCGAAAATTCATATCTTGAGCTTCAGGTGTCCGTTTGACGCGCCATTTGAACTTGTGGAAAGCTAATACAGTGTACCTTCTTGTAAAAATGGTTATAAGTCATGGAATTAAAATTAAATAGTGTGTAATGAGGCTTTATGGTGTCAGTGTCGGTGTTTGATGAAAAACTTTGGAAATTCATAACTTTAGTTCCGGTAGTCCGATTTGCACGCCGTTTGAATCTGCATGAAGCTGAGATAATGTAATTTCATTTAAAAATATGTCAGTGTCAGTGTTTGATGAAAAACTTTGGAAATTCATAACTTTAGTTCCGGTAGTCCGATTTGCACGCCGTTTGAATCTGCATGAAGCTGAGATAATGTAATTTCATTTAAAAATATGTCAGTGTCGGAGTTTGATGAAAAACTTTGGAAATTCATAACTTTAGTTCCGGTAGTCCGATTTGCACGCCGTTTGAATCTGCATGAAGCTGAGATAATGTAATTTCATTTAAAAATAGTTTCATGTCTCCGGAAATAATTTAAATGATATGAATTGATGTTGGAAGGTGTGTAATTATATGTTGAGCTAATGATGTTTTGCGATAAATGACGAAACTTGCTTGTTGTTGCTACGATGTTATTGTGATGTTATCGATGATGATGTTGTAATGTTATTGATGACGCTGTGATGATGTTTTAATGATATGCATGTTCATATATATATATATATATATATATATATATATATATATATATATATATATACACATGCTATGTGATGATGATTAGGTGATGACGATTATGTGTTGATGATTCTATAATGATGATTTTTGACGTGTGTTAGTGATGTTGTATATGATGCTACGATGAATTAAATTGATGATATGCATGTTGATGTTATACATGCTATGTGAAGTCTTATGATGAATTTTTATGAATGATGATGCAACTTTGACGAGTCGTGATGGTGATTATTATGACGTTTTGGATCATGCTTTCATAGCATTTTTAGGACTTCGGTCCAGTGACGATGTTAGGACTTAGGTTCAGTGATGATGTTAGGACTTTGGTCCAGTGATGATGTTAGGACTTCGGTCCAGTGATGACGTTAGGACTTCGGTCCAGTGTTGGCTTTAATCCCATTGTATGGATTGAGGTATTTATGATGTGTTCCATTTTGGAGGGTGATGGCCCGGTGTCCATCCATGACGATATTTTGGTACCACATGCATTGAGTCTATGTGTTGCATTCATATTAAGTGGCATTGCATTGTTGTGATCTCAATGATGCCTGATGACGTTGTGAATTAAATGAGATTTTTTGTATGATGATCGATGATGGTGTGATTCAATAATGATGATGTAACGATAATATTGATTGTTGTCCTATGCTATATCTTTGCCTCATATCTCGTATAATAAATTGTGATTACGCACCCTGCCTGTTTGAATGTTGCCTCCATGTGGGTAACGTGCAGATACTCCGGAGTAGCTTATAGGAGCTTTGTAGATCATTTTGGAGTATTCTTATAGTTTTCGTTTATTTAGAGGTGTCTTGCTCTGATATGTAACCTCGGGATGGGAATGCTTTTTGTTTGAAATATTGTCAAACATGACGCGGGAGTCAGAGAGAAGGATGCGAGAGTCGTATCCAGAGTTGTTTACATCAGGAAATTTTCGGGGACGAAAATTCTTTAAGTGGGGGAGAGTTGAACACCCCAAAATAATTAGAATATTTATTTAATCAATTTATTATAAATATTCATGATTTTCGATGATTTTTGGTGAAATATATGAGGCTTTGTGTGATTATGTGGTGGGATGTTGTGGGGTAGTGTGGATTAAGATGTTAATCACTATTATTTAGAATTAAATAATTATGGTTATATTATTTAAAGTTATAATAATTATTTAGTTGGAAATTATTATGAATTAATAATAATTATTTAGAGTTATTCTAATAATTAAATTAGAATAAAAATGTGTAGAGATTTTAAGGGCAAGGTAGTAATATTGAGAGGAGTAAGTGAGGACAAAGTAGGAATACCATAATAGGGCTCCTAAGGGCATGTTTGTCAAAAGGGAATTAAGAAGGGAGAAGTTGAGTTTTGATCAATCGTGTTTTTGGAGAAAAACTCTGAAGAAAGGAAGTGAAGAGGTGAGGGTTCAGAGCAATTTCGGTGAGAACTCAAGAGGAAGATCAGAAATTGAATCCCGAGGTATGGGGGGTAATCTGGTTTATTATATTTGATATGAGGTTTAAGGTAGATGTAGGTTTTCTGTGTTATATGTTTGAATGATGATTTCGTGAAAGTATGATGAAATACCATGATGTAATTGTTGATAATAATGTTGTGATTGATGATTAAAGGGTAAATTGTGTGAATTGTTGTTAAAATTATGTATTTGATGGATTTGTTGATGATGGATGTTGTATTGTTGTGTACGGTTGCATGTCAGAGTCGAAACTGAGTCAGGAGCGTTTTCGATGAAAAATATGTGGGGGTTTCGGAACCTTTGAAAGGTGGTTTTAAGTTATATCCTGTTCTAAACGATTTGTGGGAAAAACGGGGGTTTTCGGATGAGGAAAAAAATTACTTGTGTGTAAAAATATAGCAGAAAAGTGCTTCTGCAGCATGGTTAATCGATTAACAAAAATGGGTTAGTCGGTTAACACTGGAATAGTTTAAAACGTGAAAAATCTTATTTTTAGCGTGGTTAATCGATTAACGATATAGCGTTAATTGATTAACCCTAGACTGATTTGTCTAAAAACATCGAAAATTCATATCTTGAGCTTCAGGTGTCCGTTTGACGCGCCATTTGAACTTGTGGAAAGCTAATACAGTGTACCTTCTTGTAAAAATGGTTATAAGTCATGGAATTAAAATTAAATAGTGTGTAATGAGGCTTTATGGTGTCAGTGTCGGTGTTTGATGAAAAACTTTGGAAATTCATAACTTTAGTTCCGGTAGTCCGATTTGCACGCCGTTTGAATCTGCATGAAGCTGAGATAATGTAATTTCATTTAAAAATATGTCAGTGTCGGTGTTTGATGAAAAACTTTGGAAATTCATAACTTTAGTTCCGGTAGTCCGATTTGCACGCCGTTTGAATCTGCATGAAGCTGAGATAATGTAATTTCATTTAAAAATATGTCAGTGTCGGAGTTTGATGAAAAACTTTGGAAATTCATAACTTTAGTTCCGGTAGTCCGATTTGCACGCCGTTTGAATCTGCATGAAGCTGAGATAATGTAATTTCATTTAAAAATAGTTTCATGTCTCCGGAAATAATTTAAATGACGAAACTTGCTTGTTGTTGCTACGATGTTATTGTGATGTTATCGATGATGATGTTGTAATGTTATTGATGACGTTGTGATGATGTTTTAATGATATGCATGTTCATATATATATATATATATATATATATATATATATATATATACACATGCTATGTGATGATGATTAGGTGATGACGATTATGTGTTGATGATTCTATAATGATGATTTTTGACGTGTGTTAGTGATGTTGTATATGATGCTACGATGAATTAAATTGATGATATGCATGTTGATGTTATACATGCTATGTGAAGTCTTATGATGAATTTTTATGAATGATGATGCAACTTTGACGAGTCGTGATGGTGATTATTATGACGTTTTGGATCATGCTTTCATAGCATTTTTAGGACTTCGGTCCAGTGACGATGTTAGGACTTAGGTTCAGTGATGATGTTAGGACTTTGGTCCAGTGATGATGTTAGGACTTCGGTCCAGTGATGACGTTAGGACTTCGGTCCAGTGTTGGCTTTAATCCCATTGTATGGATTGAGGTATTTATGATGTGTTCCATTTTGGAGGGTGATGGCCCGGTGTCCATCCATGACGATATTTTGGTACCACATGCATTGAGTCTATGTGTTGCATTCATATTAAGTGGCATTGCATTGTTGTGATCTCAATGATGCCTGATGACGTTGTGAATTAAATGAGATTTTTTGTATGATGATCGATGATGGTGTGATTCAATAATGATGATGTAACGATAATATTGATTGTTGTCCTATGTTATATCTTTGCCTCATATCTCGTATAATAAATTGTGATTACGCACCCTGCCTGTTTGAATGTTGCCTCCATGTGGGTAACGTGCAGATACTCCGGAGTAGCTTATAGGAGCTTTGTAGATCATTTTGGAGTATTCTTATAGTTTTCGTTTATTTAGAGGTGTCTTGCTCTGATATGTAACCTCGGGATGGGAATGCTTTTTGTTTGAAATATTGTATTACTTTGATTAACATGTTTCATGAGGATTTTGAAGATGTTGTGTTATTTTAAATTCCAATTTTGGTGAGATTAAATTATTATGAGTTGTTTTATAAAGGAGATTTTTATGACGATAATTCTGCTGCGATGTTTTTGTTTTAAAAGATGTTTTGATCCAAAATAAGTTGTTATTTCTATATGTTGTAACCCGTGTTACGGAGCAGGAAAATAATTATGATGTTTTTATGAAGTGTGACACCCTCGAGCGGTGATTTTATTTGATTTAATTTCCATATGTTATTTGAAATTCTTGTTGGGTTAGAAGGGTGTTACACACGAAAGGACGAATACCTGGAAGCCGGCATCGCCGAAATTGTCTCGTCAAACTCCTTGAAGGTATGCAATCCTTACATTTAAACTTGTGAGACTCAATTATGTATTTCTGAAAATTCAATTCAATGCCTCTGATTCAAACTGTTGCAATTCCATTTGTGAATTGAGGAGAATAAAGTTGTAAAACCTCCTCTGCAGCCGCCGGCTTAAAGCCATGGCGCGGCGGGATTTTCTCAATCACTGACGATACGCGCATGAAAGAGAGTGGGATTGGCTGAGACGAAAATGTACAATTAAGGGAGAGAGAGTTGTCACGAGGTTGGCCGAGGCGGAAAACCGCGCATGAGTGAGAAAGAAAATGATGCGGAAGAGGAGAAATAAAGGAGTGGATCGGGAAAGAGAAAAATGGTTAAGGATGCAATCTGATCCCTCCTTTCTTTATTAACTCATGTTGTTGTTGTTACTGGATCAATATAGTATATTAGAGACCCTCAAACCCTCTCTTGAGGTCTTGGCTCATGATTTTCCCTAAAATTCAACTTAGGGGTGCATTAGGTCAAGAAACCCTAATTCCTGATTTTTGATGAATGCATCCCCTGAGGCAAAATTGAGTTGATGATTGGGTTTATGATGTCCCTTGGAGCATCATAGGTTATGCCTTGAAGCATTGGCTCATGCCCAGAGGAGAATTTCCATCTGGAGGCCCTGGTCGACCAAAACCCTAATTTGGTGACACTGACGATCTTGGGGCTTGATCCACTTAAAAGGAAGCAGCCTTGTGCTTAATCCTTGAAGTGGGAGTCCTCTTGATCCATTGTAGATGTTGGAGATATTAGACAAGTTGAAGATCATGTCATTCCTTGATTGATCATTTGTCTAAGCACTCAGAGAGGGCTTGAAACCCTAATTTTGATTGTAGTGGATGCTCACCCATCTTTGGGGAGACTGATGAAATATAATGGTTCCTCCATATTGTGATGATGATTTGCACAATGATGGGAAATCTTAGTGGTCAAAATTTGGGGTATGACAGATGGTACTTTGACAGTGGTTGTTTAAAGCACATGACTGGATTCAAAAACCAATTGGTGGATGTCAATTCTTGCTCATCAATTGATGTTACTTTTGGAAATAGAGAGAAAGGGGTGGTAAAAGGTGTTGGAAAAGTGAAGTGTCATGATAGACCTGATCTTGACAATGTGCTACTTGTCAAAGGTTTGAGTGCTAACCTGATTAGCATAAGTCAGCTCTGTGATGATAGATATAAGGTCAGCTACACTAAAGATGAGTGTTTGATAACTAATGAGGAAAATGAGGTAGTTATGAAAGGAGTCAGATCCAGAGATAATTGTTATCAATGGATACCTCATGAGGTCTGCTCATCTAATGATGTTAAGGTTGATGTTGTGACATCAGACTGTAACATTAAGGGTAATAGTCTGAGCATGCTGAAAGGTCAAGTAGGGTCAATAACTTGTGGTGTGAATCCTTTTAAAAATTTAAAAGGAAAGTTATTTTGGAGGGAGAAAATCCTTGATTGGCGTTTAAGTGACCCACAAAATTAGGCTCCATACTTTAGGCAGTCATTTCCTATTATAGCCATCTCACGCTTCATCAAACTTCATATCCCTAATCTGTTCATCTCCTTCTCCTTCAACAGAAATCGCCATTCATCTCTGAATCTAAAGTGCTTCACAGGAACAATGTCAAAACATATATCATCTCCATCTAAGAAATCTGCCTCACAAAGTTCATCATGAGATAAAGCTAGGGTTTCTACAGAAGAGGGCTCTGCAGAAGAAGCTTTGAATGTAGAGCCCATCTCCATGATGGTTCCTGAATCTGGTAGGTCAAGACCTTCCAAACTACAACCAAAAAGGGATGGAACTAAATTTAATGATAATGAAACTAAGAGGCTAGTCACTAGTGTACTTTTTAGTGATAAATCTGCATCTAGGTCTTCCACCTCTCAAGCTGTTTAGGAGAGGTTTGATGTTGATCGCAGTCTTAATCAGATTGCCACAAAGATTTTGGATAAGGGTTTATCTGTAAAAGGAATTTCTATTCCCCTTAGACAAATGCCTGCTGAAAAGGAAGACATGCAAAGTGCTGCTAAAAATCATCACAGACTGGCTATGTCGGTTATTAAAGATGCTGAAGTGGGTGGTGAAGAAGAAGGTGTTCATAAGGAAGCTGATGTTGAAACAAATGTCAGAACATCGCCTGATAGGGATGTTGAAACTAGCCCTAGTAAAAAGAAGAATACTGATAAGGTGGATGTAATTGATCTGTCTGATAATGAAGTGATTGGAAGAGTTGTCCCTGGGATTGCCAATAGATTGAAAACAAGGAAAGGAAAGAATGTGGAAGCTTATCCTAAGAAGTCAGCTGAAGGGAAGAAGAAAAAGGCTTATGTGGTTGGTCCAACCAAGTCATGGAGCAAAGTGGCTGTGAAATCCAAAAAGAGAAAGGTGAGGGAGGATTCAGAGTTTGAATTTGATGTTGAGGATGATGTTCAAGACATCACACCTGTGAGAAGGTCTATATTAAAAAGAATTGCTGACAAGATCCCTGATATCCCTGTTGACATTATTTCATTCCACTATGCTAGCAGTGCATCCATGTGGAAATTTGTCTGTCAGAGGAGACTAGCACTGGAGAGAGAACTTGGTGGAGATGCCTTGGATCTTAAGGAAGTCATTGAATTGATTAGATTTGCTAGGTTAATGAAGATTGTGTATGGACTGTCCAAGTGCTATGATGGATTAGTCAAGGAATTTATTGTCAACATTCCTATGGCTATTAATGACAGCAGAAATATGGATTTTAGGAAGGTTTATGTGAGAGGCCAATGTGTAAACTTTTCTCCTGAGGTAATTAACACGTATCTAGGAAGAGATGAGCAGGAGTATAGAGAGTTAGAAGAAACAGACAATGCTGTGTGCAAGGAAATCACAGCAGGGAAAGTGAAAGTCTGGCCTCTGAAAGGAAAATTGTCTGCCAGTTTGTTGAGTGTCAAATATGTTATTCCACACAGAATAGGAGCAGCTAATTGGGTCCCTACCAATCACAAGACAACTATCTCTACTGTATTGGGAAAATTCATTTATGCTGTTGGGACAAAGAGGTTGTTTGATTATGGGGCTTATATATATGATCAGACTATCAAGCATGCTGCTACAAATGCAGTAAAGATGCCTATTGCCTTTCCCTCTCTCATTTCTGGGATCATCTTGTCACAACATCCTGAGATTCTTCATCAATCTGATGTGGTGTGTAAGAGAGAACCTGCCTTGTCAATCCACTATAAGTTATTTGAAGGGAAACATGTCCTTGACATTGTCAAGACATCAGATTTAACATCACAACAGCCACCTGCCAAAACTGGGTTGATTTCAGAATTGGAGGAGGCTTGCAAGGAGTTGGATGAAGTCATCAGAGTGAATACGTAATTCAACATATTACACTTTACACCCATTCACGGTTCCTTCCGATTTATTTAATCGGGTAATAATCAGATATTTCTCACTACCATTAGCTAGAGGATACTCATAGCTTCACAACGATACCAAGAATACTCACATAGGATAAACGAGTCAAAAGTTATGGACATAACACGAAATGGTATCGCGAAAAGACACAATTCTGCACTCTCCTGGCCGTACGCGTACTGCCCCAAGCCATACGCGTATTGTCGAGCTGGCTCACCCAGCCATACGCGTATTGCCCAAGGTCATACGCGTATGGGCAGAGACTATTTTCCTTCAAAATTCCTTTGAAAATTCCAATACGCGTACTACCAGGACTCATACGCGTAATGCCCAAAGCAGTACGCGTATCAATACGCAAATGGGCAGATGGCCAAGAAAATGGAACCCCAATACGCGTATTTCCCACATTTCTGTGCAGCCGTACGCGTATTGCCTTGACCAATACGCGGATTGCCTTGGGTGATACGCGTATGGGCAGCGTGAAAACCAGAAAATTTCCTGCATAATGGGTTTTCAAAAATTGATCCATTTCTCTTCCAATTCACTTCTAAACACCAGAAAAATTACCAATTTGATACACAACAGCACATATGTAACAAGTAGTAAGCATAAGGATCATTAAAACATTATTTTTGTGTAAAAATTCTCATTTTCTAACAATGTCCAAACTAACTCTAAACTCAATAAAACTCTACTCTAAAGCATCTAACTAGAACCCACCTGGATTCCAAGATGAGGAGGTTGAAGCTGAGATGAAAAAATGAAAATTGGTTGATGATTGATGACCTAGAGCTCTTGGGAGAATTTCTCTTCTTCCTCTTCTTTTTCCTTCCTTTTCTTTTTCCTTCTTTTTGTTTTCTATCTTCTTTTCCAAATAAGGCAAAGAAAAGAAAATGTATACATAGAAACCATTAATTGGCAACACTACTAATTATCCAAATTATCTCTAATGCACCAATTAATAAAATCCCAAATTAAATAATATTAATTTAATCAAATTCCGAGTTCGTCAGTTTACTCCAATTACTTTATCCAATAATTGCTTAGAGTACCCCGGAACCCAATTGATCATAATAATATTATCCAAAATGCTCACAAAATTATGGGGTATTACAGATAATTTTCTTCATCCTTATCCTCTTTGTTCCTTCTCCATCAACGTGTCATTTTTGTATTCGTTGTATGTGTTCTTCCTCCTCACTCCTATCTTCACCAGGGTTCATTGGATGTTTCAACATTCTTCACCAAATTAATTCTTTTTCTCCTCCATTGGAACAAATCGACTCCCTCCTATCCACTAGAGAATGTACCATCACAAGATTGTGTTCTCAAATTTTTTAAAGGTATTAATGAGACATTCTCGACAGACAAATTCCCTTCCTACTCTCCGCATTTGTATCCACTCGGTAACATTCCTACTCGCTGCATTTGTATCCACTCGGTAACAATCACACCATGGATACCTGTTACATCAAACATATCTACCCTCCAGATTACAACTACAAGAGTAATAAGCCTTCTATCAACAGATCTGATATATATATATATATATATATATATATATATATATGGAGAATAACCCATTCTAATTTTCTGTTTTTGAATGAATGTTCCTTGCAAATATGGAAATAAATTGTATGTGTAAGACCAAAAACATATTTAATCCTAAAATTTTAAATAATATTTAATATTTATTGAATTTTAAAATTAAAAAAAATATCTTTATAAAATTAAGAAACTGAAAGGAAATTTATATGTGTTAACGTAAATATTTTATATATGTATTCAATCAAATTATGTAAAATAAATATTTAAAAAGATATTATAAAAACTAAATTGAAAAATGGATACACTTATTAAATTAATTGTGTGTGTAAATTTTTTTTAATGTTGGTACCTATAAATTCATTTCTTAAAAAGAACTTAGGAACAAAAGCATATAGTTTCAATATTTTGTTTTTAAATTTACTTTTATTTTAATATATATATCCTATAAGTTATCTTAATGGATATACCATAAAAAGAGAGGTATACTATGGAGACGAAATTCGTCAAGTGTAATACCCCGTATTAATTAAGTGCTCAATTGGATATAAGAAGAGATCAATTATTTTATTAAAAGCCAGAGTGATATTTATTAGTTTAAGGGAGTATTTTAAGGTAACTCTAATAATTGATCAATTGGGTTGAGATGACAAAATATCAATTGGAGATATTTTACCCTATTGGATTTATAATATATAATAATGGTATTATATATATATATATATATATTTGTAAAGAGAAAGAGAAAAGTAGTAAAGGAGAAGAAAGAAAAGGAAAGAAGAGGAAGAAGGGAAAGAGAGGAAAAGCTCAAGGAAGAAGAAAAACCCATGGATCATCATCACCATCTTCTTCAAACTCCTCTTCGATTATCAGGTGGGTTCTAGTTAGAAACTCTAAGTTCTAGAAATCTATGATTTGAACTTAGGTTATTTTTGAGAAAAATGATTAAACGAATAAATCAACGAAATCTAACGGATGAAATTTGATATAAATTGCGTAGGATAATTGGAATACGCATATGAACATCCATTGATAGTTGTTATGATGTTTGGTATTGATTTGGAATGAGTTGAAATGTTAGGGTTTTGTGGGAAATTATGTATTGATGGTGGAAATCATGTTTTAGGAAGTTTGATGGATAAACCATGATAGAAACATGAAAATATACCTCTATTGGTTGTTTGGGGATGAATTGAGGGTGAATTGGGGGTTGGAAATTCTGCTGTCAAAAGTTGTAATTTTCTGAAAATCGCAGTGCGCGCTTAGCGCACAGACGACCGCTTAGCGCGGTCTGGAGAATTTGCAACCTTTTTAACCCGAGAGCAGCGCGTTTAGCGCGGAGGGGTGCGCGCTTAGCGTGACCTGGAACCAAAAATAAAATATTTTCAAAAATCCATATCTTTTGACCCGTTTATCCGATTTAAGCGTTCTTGGTACCGTTAGAAAGCCACGACGACCCTCTACCCATTTAAGATATTGAGTATGATGTGGGATTAATTATTTTAGTGGAAAATGAATGAGACTAATGTTATGTGACATGTTTAGAAATTGATATCTTTTAGATCGTAAACCCGATCGAGGCATAATTATAGCTGATGTAAAGCTGTGAAAATATCCTACGGGATAAAAGTGAAAGTATTGATTTCGATACCCGATTAAATGAATCGGAGGGAACCCAAAAGTGATGTTTTATGTGATGTGTGATTATATGTATTTATTTGTAAAATTTGTTTTATGCCATATATATCTAATATTGTTGTTAAAATGAATGAGAGAATATGCATGTTAAAATGAGTTAGGAAGAGTGAGGGAACTTTATCTCAAAACAAAATGGTTTAATTCTAGGTTGTGAATAGAATTGTGTTAGAAGCTCTGGATGGCGACGCTCGTGCATTCATTGACGAGTTCTGGCCTAGAGTAGATAACTTGACGACAACGCTCGTGCAGAAGAGGCCGAGGCGTGTGTCCATTACCGAATGGTATAGAAATGAGTGAAACACTAGTATGGAACACGTGTAATTATTATGTTTAAATTGATAAAGGCAAAAGAGGCCTAAAGGCTAATGTGGCCTAGAAACGTTGAATACAATTATGGTTGTATGTGAAATCACGAAATCGTAACCATTATTCTATTATGTGCCATTTCATGAGTAACGAGCTCCTCTGTAATGAATGCACGATTTCTTGGTAGGTTTGATTCCCAATGTTATAATACGAATGGAGCCTACGGGTAAAGAGACTTGTGACGGTGTACGGGCCGTGTGAAGTGACGATTTAAGGTGATAATGTGTCCCTTATTTCCGAATCCATTTCGTATGCTAAGAAATCTATGAGGGTCCATGACTCGTTCCTACTTCTAGACGTAGAAGAGGTCGGGAGAAAGGGGTTGCCTTGACAGGTTATCGATTAGTGATACTTTTGAGTAGTGGGCTTAATAGCGTGTTTCCATATAGTGTGAGATTGTGAGTTGTGCACTCAAGGTCATTTCCCTTCCTCTTGACTTGAGTTAGGATTGATAGAACCTTGTAGAGCAGAGAGAATCTATAAGATAGGGAACTCACTGAGATTTGATGTATTTCACCCCACTATAGTTGCTTTATTTCAGGTGTGATTTGCAGGTTTGGTTTACAAGTGGAGCGATGCTTGGATGTTTCAAGAGAAGCTTGGCTTTAGTATTTCCACTATGTATTATTTTGTTGTATACAATTGAGGATATTGTATTTTGATCTTAGATTTTATAATTTTGGCTAGTTTCCATGACTTGTGCCATTTAATGTATTTATGTTTTAGAAATGGACAAGTATGTGCACTATGCCATTAGGCACTTTTGATGTGTCAGTACCAAATAAAATGCTTGTATGTGTCATACCCCAAATTTTGACCACTAAGATTTCCCATCATTGTGAAAATCATCATCACAATGTGGATGAACCATCATGCCTCATCAAATGCCTTAAGGGTTGTTGAGCATTTACTACAATCAAAATTAGGGTTTCGAGCCCTCTCAGAGCCTTAGACAAAGGATCAATCAAGGAATGACATGATCTTCAACTTGTCTAAACCTCTCAAACATACACAAAGGATCAAAAAGGACTCCCACTCCAAGGATTAAGCACAAAGCTGCTCCCTTCTAGGTGGATCAAGCTTCAAGATCGCCAGTATCACCAAATTAGGGTTTTGGTCGATCAGTGCCTCCAAAGGGAAATTTTCCTCTGGGCATGAGCCAGTGATCCAAAACACAACCTAATGTACTCCATGGAACCTCATGGACCCATTCATCAAGTCAATTTTGCCTCAGGGGATGCATACATCAAAAATCAGGAATTAGGGTTTCTTGACCTAATTCACCCCTAAGTTGACTTTTAGGGCAAATCAAGAGCCAAGACCTCAAGAGAGGGTTTGAGGGTCTCTAATGAGCTATATTGATCCATTTTTAACAATGGATTAACCCAAGAAGCTTGAGCAACAAGTCTCAATTTCATCTGCACCACAATTAGGGTTTTAAGTAAAAAGTCAACTGTAACTTTGACTTTTGACCAGGACATGCTCCCAAGCCCTAGGACATGCCCCAATATACCCTATGACACCCATGGAACATGTCCATCAAGTTTGATTTAGGTCAAGGACATGATTTCCTGAAGAATTGCACAGTTTGGAATTCATCTGATAAAAAGTCAACTGTGCACAAAAGTCAACTTTGACTTTTTGAGATTTTTCACCAAAATGGATTTTTAACCCTAAAATGATGTTAATGTATGATTTAAATCATCATTCATCAAGAAAAATCAAGAAAAGTTGGATAACTTGTAAAAGGGGTAACCATAAAAACTTAGAAAATTTTCTAAGTTAAAAATAAAGTGACAAGGGTACCAACTTTTTAGGATCATAACTCCTAAACCACAAAGCCATTTTTTCTCATCCAAAGATGGATTTGTAGCCCTCATTACCCTCTACAAAAACTTCAACTAGGCCTAAGTCCAATTCATTAAGGATTTTGAGTTATGGAGTGATCAAAATGGCTGAAAAGTGAAAATGTCACTTTTTCCAACACTTAGTGAAATTTTCACTAAGTCCAAATATGTCTTCACTTTTTGCCAAATGTAGGGGGATTTTTCACTTGGATTCAAAAGAGATCAAAACCAAATATGTTCAAACAGTTGTTATATCATGTAATGGCTTTCCAAAATGGCCAAGAACATTGCCAAATTCCATTTGAGTCATGAGATATGACATTGGAAAGTTGCCTTGCTGAAATCTGTCAAAGGCAAGGCAGAATTTGCAACTTTGCTCGATTTACCAAAATCAGCCAAATTCAAATGCTCCTATCCACTTGGACACATCTGAGGATTGAATCTAAAGGGGACAATCACTGAGCCAAGCCTCCAAAGTCCATGGAACAAGAAATAGCATGTTAAACCTAGAATGGCCAAAATAGGGACAAGACTCCAAATTTGGATTAAAGCATTTAATGGAAGCAGCAAGGTGGCATGGACTGAGCCATTCTCATCTGAAATCAGTAAAGACTTATCCAAGACCAAGGGAACCACAACTCTGTGCCCTAACCTCTAGTCAATGGCTAGAGGAGACTTGGATTTCCATTGGACAACATTGGCCAAACCTATTTACCAGTTGCCATTCACTATTCCTTACAAAACAAACTTGCTCTACTATAAATAGAGCTCAATTGTGATCAGTTTGAGTACACCAAAGCCATCTAACAGATGCTTTCCTCAAAATCTCTTTCTTTTGGCAAAAATGCCTTTCTTAGCAAGGTAGCAATCGGGTTTTGAGTTTGAGAGCTTTTCCAATCAAAACAATCACTCACACACCTCACATACATCATATAGAAGTGATCCAAACACTCACATAACATCTGGAACACTGATTTCACAAAATCACCAGCCAATTGCTCAAGTTCTTGACAGTTTTGCAGTTAAGGTGCCATCTTCAACTCCAAACCATTTCAATCCATTCCAAGCACTCATACACATCACTTGGTACCTAGGGAAGCTATCCACATCATTGGAACCTAGCTGTAACACCTCCAACACAAATCACGATCACCAGCTGCAAGTGGTAAGCATGAGCTCTTCTAACTCTATGATCCATGCAATTTTTGCTGCACAATAATTTGGCCATATGTTCATAATCATGCATGGAATGTTTTCCCTCAATTAATTACATTGTTTGAATCGTGTATCAAAAATCCTAGCCTTCATGCAGAAATTAGGGTTCTTGAGGATTTTTCATGATTTCTTGTTATATGTTTAATTTAAATGAAATTAATGGACATAGACATGATCGTGAGGTTGAGACGAGCATAATGATATGTGGATTGCATGTTATAATCAAGTATTCAGGGAGATTGGATAGAAAATGCAAATCAACCCAACCCAGAACACGCGCGTGTTCTTCAGCTTGTTCTTGGCGCCATTTTTAGAAATTCAAATATTTGAATTTTGTGGTTTTTATTTAATTGATTCAAAAATTAATTTCTCTATGAGTTTTAATGATTTTGAGTTGATTCTTTTTTTAATAATTCACAAAAATTTTAAAATATTTTATTTTATCAAAAAATCCCAAAAATATTATTTATTTCATATAATTGATATTTTTACAAAGAATTAATATTTTAATTGTTCTTGACATTTTAAATATTTTTTCTACATTGATTTTGCAACTTTTAATGCTTTCTAATTATTTTGTAGGTCAATACTTAATTTTTGAAGCATTAATCCAAAATCACAATTTGTTTTTCATATGTTAAACAATTTTGATCATTTTTAATTGAATTTTTATTCAATTAAATACATTTTTGAAAACAAATTAGGGTTTTTGGATTAATTCAACCCTCATAAATCATTTTCAAATCACTTTGGGCCTCTTGAGAGAGCGTAAGACCCAACCCACTTGTACAAAAATATTTTTGGGTCTCACTTATTGTATAAGTCCCTCTGTACATTTTTAAATTCGGCACGATCGTCGCCAGTTTAAAAATAAACCATCTGGGCCTCTCCTTGAGCTATAAGACCCATTCACAACTTTTGGGCCTCTATTAGAGTGTAAGACCCAATCCTCTTTTAACCAAATACTTTGGGCCTCAGATATTGTATAAGCCCCTTCGCGTTAAAAGAAAATCTCGGCGCGATCGCCATTTTAAACGAAAAATTATCTGGGCCTATCCTCGTGTTATAAGCCCCACTCTTTTTCTTTAAACCCTTTGGGCCTCTTGAGAGAGTGTAAGACCCATCCCTTTGTACAGAAAACCTTTTTTGGCCTCAGTCACTTGTATAAGTCCCTCTGTATAAATTCAAATAGTGCGCTCACAGATAAAACCCTGGGCCTCTCCTTGAGCTGTAAGCCCCAAATCTTTTTATTTCAAAGCACTTTCTCCTTTGATTTTGAATATACTGTTGTTTTCAATCTTTCTTTGTTGAACAACTAACCAAACAGCATGGAAGCTCTACAACCGAGTAAGTGGTTATCGCTTTCATTTACCGTTTTCATATACATATAATTGTATTATGGGGCTGTTTCACTGTAAGTCTTCTTTCATAAACACATATCAACTGTGTAATAATAGTATAGATATTTCGAGTTTCCCCGGCAACTACGTCTAGAACTAGGTGACGCCGTTTCGTTTATTCGTAGAAATATACAATTAGATCCCCAATAGGATCACCAGATACAGTCTTCTCTTCGGCTGTCCTCATTAGGAATCGTCAAGAAACTCTACTCCCCAAGATGAATGTATTCTCCGTGAATGGCATCTTTGAGTTTCTTCCAAATTCTCGAACTTTTCTGGCTTGATCTATTCCTTGTGAATAGCCTGTCTTGAATTTCTCAGGGTTTGGGGACCCACGGGCTTCTTAAAAGCATCGGCCTCCTCTTGGGCATCGTACAAGGACCCACTGGCTTCCTAAAAGCAACCCCTCCTCCTCTTGGGCTTAGTACAAGGACCCTACGGCTTCTTAGAAATATTCACAGCCTCCTCTTAGGCTTCGTATAATGATCTCTTCCTCCGGGAATGATAGCCTCCTCTTAGGCTTAGTACAAGGACCCGTCGGCTTCTTAAAAGTTTCCAGCCTCCTCTTGGGCTTCGTACAAATTGTCCCGATGACCTCCTAGAGGTATAGGAACAGAACTTAGTCATCTGCATAGAACAATCCTTTCAAAGAGTCTACTACTGTTTCTCAAAGCATATTACAAAAGATGAAACTCTAGACTTGGACAGTCTAACTTCCTTGAGTCTCAAAGACATTCTCAAGTGATCCCTTCGTTAAATAGGAAGGAAACCCGCAGACTCGGACAGTCTCAATACCCTTCGGATTTCCCGCTTCCTTAAAGAACAGGAATAACCCGGATCCTTGAATCAAATCCATGAGTACAGTATTGCTCATATAAGAACTAATTTTCTCTTTAAAATCAGTATACTGGACCTATCGCTTGACTAAAATAGTTACCATAGCCTCCTCTTAGGCTTTGTATAATGATCCTTCTCCAGTGAAATTAGCCTCCTCTTGGGCTTTGTACAATGATCCTCCCCAGTGGAGTCAAACAATGTTTAGCCTCTCTCTCGGGCTTTGTACGAGACACATAAGAGACTCCCTCGTTGAGTCAATTCCCCTTCCGCCTCCATCTCGGGATTTATACGAGATACAAAAAGGTTCTTATTGAGCCAAACAAACTTTAGCCTCCATCTCGGGCTTTGTACGAGATACAAAAACTCTCTTGTTGAGTCAGATAGCCTCCATCTTGGGCTTTATACGAGATACCAAAAGATTCCATCGTTGAGTCAAAACCTTTTAGCCTCTCTCTCGGGCTTTGTACGGGACACATATTAGCCTCCTCTTAGGCTTTGTATAAGAAAACCACTGGTTAATCCAATTAACCTTTTAGCATCAAAGCTGTGCCTCGTTCACAGTACACAAACATCAACAACTCCTTCCTCTTCATCTAATCGCTGTAAGCGGCAAGCCTCTGGATCATCTACATCCATGCTACTGTCCCTCTTTTAGCATGAGAAATTCCTAAGGAAAGATAGCATTGTTCTACACTGAGTTAAAGTCTTCTCCTTAAGGTCAAAATCCTCTTTAAAGGAAATTATGGCATTGCTAGGATCCGCGTATCCTGGTTAAAGTAATTCTCCGTTATAACCAGTCACCCAACAGTTATGACAGACAAACCCTTCTTTAGAGATGACAAATTCTCTCTAAAGTTGGGACCTTCAGCTTCACATCTTGGGCTTTGAACAAGATACAAATAGACCTTTCATCTTCACATCTTAGGCTTTAAACAAGATACAAACCACCTTTTCGCTTAACGTCTTAGGTTTTGAACAAGACACCAAAACAACCATTTCCTCCCATAGAATAGGAGGAACTACGAACGCTCTGATTTCCCTGTTTCGGTAAATGGGAATATGTAGGCATAAGATCGAAAGAAAAGATCTTAGCGAGCACAATCAACAAAAAAACCCAAATCCCATATCTCCATCAATCAAAAGCAGTAATTCAAAAAGCATCAGTCCTAACATCCTAATCCTTGTTCCCCGCCAGAAACCTTCCGTCTAGATAAAAAGAAAGAAAACCATATTAGCGAAAATACAAATAACCAGTACAAAGGCCCCCCACATTGATAGCATTCGTAACCTAACAGACCGCTGTTTAAACTCAGTATGCAAAGCAGGGTTAATTGGAGACATCTATTTCCCTTCCTTCATCAGCTTTAATAGGATAAAAAATGAATCGACCTGTAGTTTTAAGCTCAACCGCAGAGAGTGACCAGCGCTTAAGAACCGCGTCCAAAATCGCTCGCTACAGAAAAATGGCGCCCACCGTGGGGCACTTCAAAGTTAGATCTAGGCACGGTCTTCCTTCTCTTCTCTTGTGTGATACCACAGATTGGGGCTTCCGCCGGGGAACCCATTTTCTGTCAGGAACTTAAGATTCATAGCTTTAAAGGTCTAGGCTGTTTAGGACAAATATATATATACCGCTTTTCCTAATTGCTATACGTGTTTATTTTTCTGCTAATGGGAATGCGGGTGATGCCGTATGTGGAAAGATTGAGTATACACTTAAGATAAGTGATGGCGACGAGGTCGACCATCAACCTCAGTGGAGGCTGACCAACGCAACCCATTCTCTCACCTAGACAATGGGCCGGTTGTTAAGTCTGAGAAGCTGAGGAGCCAAACCCTTTCGTAGTGCGGAAACTATCGGAAATAGTTGTTACGCGATACTACCCTCATTTGAGGCTGGTGATCTATTCTCGGTGAATGGCACTTACTCTAAGATTGCTCTACAACTCGCTGGCGATTCGCTTGTTGTTTTGCTTTCCTGGGAGGAGCTAATGATAATGAGTACAGGTACAAAAATCACCCTAGTATAAAGCTTTGGGGATGGGTAGAGCCTTGACTTCATGACAACGACCCTTTGACCCCATGTTTTTTCTATGTTTTTGTGTGCTGCATTCATGCATTCATTTAATAAAACATTAAAACATTCAAAAAAATCTTCTCTTCTAGTCTCTCTATTTTTTCAAATTAAACTGAGATTGTGATTGCAAATATCAAAGAAGAGGATTACGCTAATGGATTTCGGTAGAAGGAGAACTCATACGTACACCTTCAAGGTTCCAAAGCTAGAGGATTTGAGAAGGTTAGCAGGGATGATCACTAACCGAGAGGCTTTCATAGCCAAGTACGGAGGTTTGCTACCACTGTTAAGAGTCCATGTGATTGAAGGAATCATGGATGCGCTCATTCAATTCTACGATCCGGTTTATCACTGTTTCACATTCCCGGATTACCAGCTATCACCAACGCTGGAGGAGTATTCTCACCTGATTGATCTACATATCACCGATCGAGCTCCATTTTCTGGACTGGAAGAAATTCCAAAGAATCAGATCATTGCAAGAGCAATTTATTTGGACGAGTCTGAGGTCAGGACTCACATGACCGCTAAGGGTGGCATCCAAGGTTTGCCAGCCCAGTTCTTGACAAAGAAAGCCCTGTACTTCGCCAGTATCGGGAACGTGACTGCTTTTGAAAGCATCTTTGTCTTGCTCACCTACGGGTTATTTTTGTTTCCCAACATCAATAACTTCGTCGATATTAACTCCATTAAGGTTTTTCTCATTGGAAACCCTGTGCCGACTTTGCTCGCAGATGCGTATCATTCTGTACACTAGGGAAATTTGTACAGCGGAGGGGAGATCACATGTTGTGTACCTTTTCTTTACAAATGGTTTATCTCTCACTTGCCCAAGTCTGCTGCTTTTTGGGATTGTAAGAGTGCCCTACGCTGGTCGCAGAAGATCATGTCTCTTACCAACTCTGATATAGATTGGTGTAATAGGATTTATGATGGAATCAGGATCATTGATCATTGTGGAAACTTCCCCAACGTACCCCTTATAGGAACTAAGGGAGGAATCAACTACCATCCGATATTGGTTCTTCGTCAATTTGGATACCCGATGAGACACATCCCACTAGGTGTTCATCTGGAAGGTCTTTTCTTCAAGGAAGGAGAAAGTGACAGAGCACTAAAGATGGAAATAGTGCACGCTTGGAAGCATGTTCATAAGAAAGGACGAGAGTCTCTAGGAAAACCGGACTGTGTCTCGGTGGAGCCTTATCTCCATTGGGTACAAACTAGAGCTCTCAAGTTAAAAATGCCCTATCCTCGTTACGGAATTCTTCCGCCCAGGGAATCTGTCATGTACTTCATGACGGAAACTGAAAAGCTTCAGGTTACTCTCAACAAAGTTCAACGGGAGAGAAGGTCTTGGAAGAACAAGTACCGCACCCTCGACGTAGAGTGCATCAAAATACAGCAATTACTAAAAGAAAAAGATGCTCTAATTGAAATTTTGGAGCAACATGCTGTAGATAATCAGGATGACCAAAGGAATTTGCTCGCTCCTTTCACCTGGCAAAGGAATGACAACCCGACAACGGCCCAAGAGCCCCGGTCAAAGAAAAGGAAGATACCAGAATCAGCGCCCGATTTCTCTTCATAGAGGACTCGGGGCCCATTAGTTTAGGTTTCTGTTTCTGCACTTTGTAATCTACTGTATTTCCATTTCTGTAATCATTTGAATTTCAATAAAAAGGGGTTTCCCCACCGTTTGATATTTGCAATCTAATTGTCAAAGTTTATTTTGATTAAACCAAAAAAACAATTAATATAATCATTGCATTCATCATTCTCACATCGCGTATTCTTCTTACCTACGAATCTCACATTTGTGTCTCGATTCTAGAGTCAAACTATCTCATTCGTACAATACTCGGGCCAATCGTCAGAAAAATATGGATGATCTTGAGGAAGAAAACAGAGAGTTGAAAGAAGAGATCGATGCTCTAAGAGAGGATATGAGAAAGCTTCGTAACGACATGCAAGCCATGGCAGAAGCTCAGCTACAATGAACTGTGATCTCGGAGATCACCTCAATGCCCATAGTGGAGAAGTATGATCCTAGGTATCAGATGCCAAAAGATCGTCCTTGGGGCAGGCCTGTTAACTATATCCCAGAAGGATATGTTCCGCCGATCACTGAAGATCAGGGAATCACAACAGAAGCCGCTGGGCCTGAAGGTTACAAACTTCGGGAAAGCGAAGATGCCAGGGGCATACTGAAGACTCCTGAAGGTTACAAACTTCGGGAAACACCAAGATTCGCTACCGTAGTCACGGTACCACCCCTTGTGGTGCACACTGTCCCAGAAGGACAGATTCCGCCAATACCTGCTGATAAAAAGGAAACTATGTTTGATAGAATGGATGAATTCCAGGAACAGTTCTTGGAAATGCATAAGGAACTGCAAGTCATTCGCGGTCAGGATCTATTTGGAAAGGACGCCGCAGATCTCTGCTTGGTCCCAAATGTGAAAGTCCCGCACAAATTTCAAGTGCCCGACTTTGAAAAGTACAAGGGTAACTCTTGCCCTCAAAGCCATCTGGTGATGTACGCTCGGCGGATGTCAGCCCAGACGGAGAATCAGGACCTACTGATTCACTACTTTCAGGATAGATTAACCGGTGCCGCATTAAAATGGTACATGGGTTTAAACCGTACTACGATCAGTACATTCAGAGATCTTGGTACTGCCTTTGTCCAACAATACAAATACAATTTGGACATGGCACCGGACAGAGATCAACTCAGATCAATGTCATAAAAGGACAAGGAAACCTTTAAGGAGTATGCTCAAAGGTGGCGTGAAATTGCCGCTCAAATTTGTCCACCTCTTGAGGAAAAAGAGATGACAAATATTTTCTTAAAGACCTTAAGCTCATTTTACTATGACCGAATGGTTGCCAGTGCGCCCAGTGACTTCACCGAAATGGTCGGCATGGGCGTACATCTTGAGGAAGCCGTCTGAGAAGGACGTTTGGTAAAAGACCCTGGATCGACGAGCGGTACTAAAAATTATGGTAGTGCTCTCCCTAAGAAAAAAGAGCAAGATATTGGGAATATCTCTCTCGGAAAGCAAAGGCGACGTTATCAACCGGTAGCAGCTGTGATTCCTGCTATCAACCATGCGTCTATTCCTACGTATCAACCTCAGGTTGCGCAGAGCCAACCTGATCAGCAAATGACACAACAACCTCTTCACTAGGCTCGTCCTCCATATAACAACAACCGTACAACACGGCCACCAGGATTTGATCCTATACCCGTGACGTATGCAGAATTATTTCCGTTACTACTGGCTAAGGGGCACATCCAGACTAAATCTCCTCTTACAGTACCGAAAAATCCGCCTTTTTGGTTTAAGGTGGATCAAACATGCCCTTATCATCAAGGAGGTTCAGGGCATAACATTGAGACTTGTCTCAATTTCAAGTCCAACGTGCAAAAACTTGTTAGGAGCGGGGTCTTATCCTTCAAGGATACAAATCCTAATGTTCTTACGAACCCGCTGCCTCAACACGAGAAAGCTGCCGTCAATCTGATTGAGAAAGAGACTAATGATGTCTATCAAATTCACGATGTACTCTTGTTGAAGACCAATCTGGTCAAGATGCATTGTAGACAGAGCGGATATGGCCATGCGCCACCTCATAACTATCACCAGTGTGATATCTGCTCTAAAGACAACCAAGGATGTTCTGTAGTGCAAGCAGCTCTACAGGAACAGATGGATCTCGAATGGATCCAGGAGCATCGAGTTCTTGGAGTTAACATGGTTTACACGAATTCTAACGTCATTCAAAACCACGACATCTGTGCGATGAATGCCAACTTGGTGGCGATGCACTCAAGGCAAAGCCAGTATCATAATCTACCGTGGCACGATTACAGTTTCTGTCTGACTTGCTCGGTAAACAAACAGGGATGCTCTTTCATACAAGAGGCCCTCCAGCGTCAGATGGATCTTGGATGGATCCAAGACTACCATGATAGGAACCCTTATCAGATCAACATGGTTCAGATCTTCGATATTCGTGTGATGAATACCAACCTGGTAGAGTTACATGCTGAGCAGGTCCGACTCGGATTCTTAATATCACATGACTATCAAAGCTGTAAAGCGGGTTGCAAAAATGATCGAGGTTGTACCCTTGTCCAGGAGGCACTTCAGCACTTGTTAAATCACTGGTGGATGCCAACCTATATGGATGAAGATACTCAGCAGATTAGTATCAGTAATAGAAACCCCAATCGGCGTCAAAGTCAGGACGTCCGATCAGTGGAAGCTAACCTAGTAAGGTTACATTGTATTCAAAGTGGGCGTGGCCAGGTGCCACCACACAACTATGACAGTTGTAGCGTCTGTTCGGAAAGTAACCAGGGGTGTTACCTTGTGAGAGCAGCTCTTCAGGGTCAGGTCGATCGTGGAGAAATTCGTCCATATCCGGGTTCTGGACCTATCAACTGGACGCCGAACTACCTTGCCGAGCAAGTTGAGGATGTTGTCACGATCTTTGGTCATTACAGGACCAGGGATGTTTTTGCCATCATCCCTCTACTTGACGAATCTAAAGTTCCCAACCGGGAACGGATCGAGATTACTTATGATGGTCAGAAAAATCAGAAGGCTCCTGTAGTCATCTATCTACCAGGATCGCTACCGTATGAATCAGCTAAGGCGATCCCTTACAAATATGGTGCAACGACAGTTGAAAATGGAAAGGAAATTCCATTACCCTCCGTCGTGAATATTGCAGACATCAGTCATGTAACACGGAGCGGTCGAATCTTCAACCGAGGAGTTGGAGAACTTAACAAAGAAAAGGAACTTCAGACAGAAGCTCCCGATCCACCAGTCGGTCAATCCAGTGATCCCGACCTTTCGAAAAACAATGATGAGATGCTGAAGCTCATCCAAAGGAGTGAATATAACATTGTCGATCAACTGTTACAGACTCCTTCAAAGATCTCGGTGTTATCACTGTTACTCAGTTCAGAAGCGCATATGGAGGCTCTACAGAAAGTCTTGGAGCAGGCCTTTGTGGAACAGGATGTAACAATCAGACAGTTTGATAGCATTGTCTCTAACATCACTTCCTACAACAATTTGGGATTTAGTGATGAGGAATTACCCGAAGAGGGTCGCCGTCATAACATGGCGCTCAACATTACAGTTAACTTCCAGGACGATGCTTTAGCCAGCGTACTGGTAGACACAGGGTCAGCCCTGAATGTTATACCGAAGTCCACTTTGATGTAATTATCATTCAAAGGACCTCCGATGAGAGTTAGCGAGGTTGTCGTCAAAGCATTCGACGGATCCAGAAAAACAGTTATCGGCGAAGTTGATCTTCCCATAACTATTGGTCCTCACACTTTCCAAGTCACTTTCCAGGTCATGGACATTCGAGTAACATACAGTTGTTTATTAGGAAGACCTTGGATACATCAGGCTAGAGCGGTCACTTCGACCCTCCACCAAAAGCTAAAGTTCGTTCAGAACGATCAACTTATCACAGTCTGTGGAGAACATGCCTTGCTCGTGAATAACTTATCATCATCTACTGGTATAGAACCCAGGGAGGTTATTGGAACTCAGTTCCAAGCACTGTCGGTGAGAAAGGACAATCATTTCAAAGGAGGAACCTCGATTTCCTCATACAAAGATGCTATCAAAGCGGTCGAGAGTACCGACACAACAGGATGGGGACAGCTTGTCATTCCTACTGACAATAAAACAAAGAAGGGTCTTGGTTTTTCTGCAACCTGTACCCAGATAGCTGCTAGCGATGAAAGTCTTCATCCCCTTCAAAATTTCTTCCACAGTGGAGGTTTTCTTCACCCAGTGTCTCAAGCAGTACATGATATCAATGAGGAAGATCCCTCTGACACGGATGAAGAATGGAAGTCCTATTTGAATGAGGACGGTTATATGTCTCAGGAAGGGGAGCCTACGCCATTTTTCTATCCCGCACAGAGTCCGATATTTATACCAAGGTCAGACGTCGAAATGATATATGGAGATTGTGATCCGGAAGGATGTCGTGCTCCACCAAATTCATTAGAGGAAGACACTCCGATGAAAGACAACTTTGACTGCAATTACTATGGCCCAATGGATGGTCTGCCAATGTGGCAGCCTTACCCAGGAAACTTGGGGCAAGAGAGTCAGCCGAGCAATGAAAATCAGCTGACCGTCATTGAACGGAATACCTGTGTCCCCACCATGTCATGGGAGCAACACTCAGGTCATTCAGAAACTAATCAACATGAAGATGAATTTGCAACGTTTGCAGGACTTGAATTCATCAACTATACTTTTCCCGAGGTCAACGTCATCGAGAGAAATGACTCCTCGAGTTCGAAAGAAGTGTGGGACACCTTGGGACAACCGAGTGGAAAATACGACTATATGGTCAAGTACACCGCTCCCGGAAGCTCTCGTATCAGGCTCGAAGACATCCAGCCAACTGGATGGGGAGATACAGCTGAGAGCACAAATGTTATGCAAAATGCAACAGAGGAATTCTCCTATGACAACTCTGCCTGGGAAACAGATTCCAATGATCCTGCTCCACCAGAAATCAGCATCATTTCTGAAGACAAATCAAGGAAGGTGCCAGACTTTGTGATTCACCGAGGAGTTCGCCGCCAATGGATTGTCGTCGAGGTTCCGAAGGTCGTTCATCAGTCAAAGTAATTGCCATCTTTAACCTTTCACCCTGCCCAGGTGAAACGGATGTTTTGATAGGGCTCGCTTTCTGTAAATTTCCCTCTTCGCTTTGCTCGAAGCGACAGAGTTTTGTTTTATAGGGCTGTAGTTTCAAGGATCGACTTGTTATTAATAAAATAACGTCGTTCTATAATTTCCGCATTAATTGCTGTTTTCTCTTTTTGTTTTTTCAGAAAATGGTAATCCTAAAAAACAATTCAAATAAAAACATGCAGTAAAATAAATACACTGCACACACTTGCATTTTCTCTATCTCTTCTAAACACGAATCATCACGTCATGCAGATTTCTTGTTTTAAACCCCGTTGAAACATACGATCCGATGCCTTCTCCAAACTTTGGGTTCCCGATATTCGAGGCTGAAGAAGAAAATGACAATGAAATTCCAGAAGAGATCTCCCGATTACTCAGACAAGAGGAAAGGTCCATTGAACCTCACAAAGAGCCGTTGGAAACGGTAAACTTGGGTTCAGAGCAAGAGAGAAAAGAAATCAGGATTGGGGCACTGCTCAGTCCAACTGCCAGAGAGGGTTTGATAAAGCTTCTCAAAGAATTTCCCGATGTATTCGCTTGGTCCTATCAGGATATGCCAGGGTTGGATACCAGCATCGTGGAACATCACTTACCGTTAAGATCGGAATGTCCGCCAGTAAAGCAAAGGTTGAGCGCACTCACCCGGACATGACCATCAAAATCAAAGAGGAGGTACATAAACAGATTGACGCAGGTTTCCATGCTACATCTGAATATCCTCAATGGTTAGCCAACATCGTACCCGTTCCCAAAAAGGACAGAAAGGTCAGAATGTGTGTCGACTACCGAGATCTGAACAAGGCAAGTCCAAAGGACGACTTTCCTTTACCACACATTGACATGCTGGTAGACAGTACAGTAAAGTTCAAAGTCTTCTCCTTCATGGATGGATTCTCGGGCTATAACCAGATCAAAATGGCGCCGAAAGACATGGAGAAAACTTCGTTCATTACCCCATGGGGCACCTTTTGTTACAAGGTAATGCCGTTCGGTTTGATGAAAGCCGGGGCAACCTATCAAAGGGCCATGACTACTCTGTTTCATGACATGATACATAAGGAAATCGAGGTATATGTCGATGATATGATTGCAAAATCGAAAACAGAGAGTGAGCACGTTGAACATCTGTCAAAATTGTTCGAACGTCTAAGAAAATTCAAGCTCCGCTTAAATCCCAACAAGTGCACCTTGGTGTCCATTCAGGGAAATTACTAGGGTTCATCGTCAACTAGAAAGGAATTGAGGTTGATCCTGACAAGGTCAAGGCCATTCAAGAAATGCCTTCGCCAAAAACTGAAAAACAATTCACAGGATTCCTGGGACGTTTGAACTACATCTCCAGATTCATATTCCTTATGACCGCCACATGTGCGCCGATTTTCAAGTTACTCAAAAAGAACCAGGATTGCATTTGGAGAGAAGATTGTCAAACTGCCTTCGACAGTATTAAGGAATATCTGTTGAATCCTCCGATTCTATCACCTCCAGTGGAAGGAAGACCACTGATCATTTACCTCACAGTCCTAGAGGACTCAATGGGGTGTGTACTTGGCCAACAAGACGAAACCAAAAGGAAAGAGTCTGCCATTTACTATTTGAGCAAGAAATTCACCGACTGCGAAACTCGGTACACGATGCTTGAGAAAACTTGCTGTGCTTTGGCTTGGGCAGCCAAACGTCTTCGCCAATACATGATTCGTCACACTACTTGGTTGGTTTCCGAGATGGATCCAATCAAGTATGTCTTCGAAAAGCCTGCTCTCACAGGAAGGATTGCTCATTGGCAATGTTGTTATCAGAATATGACATAGAGTACCACGCTCAAAAAGCCGTTAAGGGAAGTGTTTTAGCCGATCATTTGGCTCATCAACCGATTGACGATCAAGAATCAATCGGGTTTGACTTCCCAGACGAAGATGTCATGTATCTAAAAATGAAAGATTGCAATGAACCGTTACCCAGTGAAGGGCCAGAACCAGGTTCCCAATGGGGACTTATCTTTGATGGAGCAGTTAATTATTATGGAAACGGAATTGGGGCAATCATTGTTACCCCTCAGGGTACCCACATTCCTTTCACCGCTCGACTTAAGTTCAAGTGTACGAACAACGAGGCCGAATACGAAGCTTGTATTATGGGTCTCGAGGAAGCGATTGATTTAAGGATCAAAAACTTGGACGTATATGGCGACTCAGCCCTGGTTATCAATCAGATAAAAGGAGATTGGAACACATACCAATCAGGATTGATTCCTTACAAAGACTACGCAAGAAGGTTGCTACCTTTGTTCAACAGAATCGAGTTTCATCACATCCCTCGTGATGAGAATCACATGGCTGATGCATTAGCCACTCTCTCTTCTATGATTAGTGTAGGTCAATGGAATGACATACCTAAGATCGACATAATGCGCCTTGAACGGCCCGCTTACGTCTTCACGATTGAAGCAGTCATAGATGAAAGACCTTGGTATCACGATATCAAATGCTTCCTTCAGAAACGAAGAGTACCCATCTGGGGCACTCAGAAAAGACAGGAAAACCCTCAGAAGATTGGCTGGAAACTTCTTTCTGAGCGGTGATACACTCTATAAGCGAAATTTTGACATGGTTTTGCTCTGATGCATCGACAGACCAGAAGCAGACATGCTTATGAAAGAAATTCATGAAGAATCCTTTGGCACTCATGCCAATGGACATACAATGGCGAGAAAAGTTCTAAGAGCAGGGTACTATTGGTTGACCATGGAATCCGACTGCTACAAGTACATGAGGAGGTGTCACAAGTGTCAGATATACTCTGACAAAATTCATGTACCGCCATCACATCTCAAAGTTCTCTCTTCCCCGTGGCCTTTTTCCATATGGGGAATCGACATGATTGGCTTGATCGAACCTAAGGCTTCAAACGGACATCTGTTCATCCTGGTAGCCATTGACTATTTCACCAAGTGGGTCGAAGCAACATCATACGCTAATGTAACCCGACAAGTGGTGGTCCAATTTATCAAAAACAATATCATCTGTCGTTATGGTGTTCCAAGCGAGATCATTACTGATAATGGATCTAACTTGAACAACAAGATGATGAAGGAGTTGTGTGCAGAGTTCAAGATCGAACACCATAACTCATCTCCCTACCGACCAAAGATGAACGGAGCGGTAGAAGCGGCTAACAAGAACATCAAGAAGATCGTTCAAAAGATGGTTGTAACCTACAAATACTGGCACGAGATGCTACCCTTTGCTCTTTACGGTTATCGTACATCTGTTCGCACTTCAACAGGGGCTACTCCTTTCTCTCTAGTGTATGGCATGGAGGTAGTTCTCCCCATAGAAGTAGAGATCCCATCAATCCGAGTACTGGTGGAAGCTAAGCTCACCGAAGCTGAATGGTGTCAAAGTCGACACGACGAACTGAATATGATCGAAGAAAAGAGAATAACGACACTATGCCATGGTCAGTTATATCAACAGAGAATGAAGAGGGCGTTCGACAAAAAGGTCCGACCTCATGTCTTCAGAAAAGGGGACCTCGTGCTCAAGAAGATACAATCTTTTCTCACTGATTCCCGGGGCAAGTGGACTCCGAATTATGATGGCCCCTATGTGGTCACAAAAGCTTTCTCAGGCGGCGCCTTGAGACTTGCAACCATGGACGGAGAGGAATTTTCCTACCCCATGAATGTTGATGTAGTCAAGAAATACTTCGCCTAAAAAAAACGTCTCGGTGGATTGAAAACCCAAAAGGGCGGTCCAGGCAAAAATTAGGGATAATGGCAAGTAACTATGTTCAACAGAGGCAAGTCCCTCAGCAGCGGCAGTTACATCATCCATCAGAGGAAAACTCCGGTCAAGGTCATCTTTGACAGAAGCTCGGGATGCCCCCGAATTCAAAGTGGGTAGAAGGATAGTGGTCGTTATGTTTCAACGTAGTCCTTTTCCCTGTAAATTACCATTTTCAAACTTTGTATATACTCTTTGGAATCACGCGTTTGGCTGATCTCCATCCTATCAATAAAATTTGAGCCCTTGTGTTTTTGTTTGCAGTTCTTATTTATTTTAGCTTTACAGAACGACGTTGTTAACATGACTAACGACTCTTGAAATAAAACAAAAATAAATTTACTTGGTAAAACTTTTTCTGCTTTTAAAATAAAGACGACAATTTCTTTTGACTGTTGAACATCAAAGGAACATCAATCGCTTCTCCAGAAGTAAGCAAACTTCAAAGTACAGGATCAAAGTGCTCCTTCTAACCCAGTACGCCTAAATGAAGGGATCAACTATGTCAGAGACCTTGTTTCGTCTGACACCCCTCGGCCGAGTTCTTATCTCCTAAGCCCGATCAACGGTATTCCTCACAGGGACTATCTCTCCTAAGCAAGGTGGAATTACTATTCTGAACCAGCGGTACTTCTTCGCCCCGCGATGGCCGAGTATCTAGTCGTGTTCACCTGTCAGTTTGTATGTCGCATCAGTTTTGTCAGCATAAACATACATACATCGTGCATTATTGATTTGCATTCACATTTTATATTGCATCACCATCACTCTAGTCGGTCTTGTCCCCTAGTGATAAAAGTTTTCTCAATCGAGTTGTCAACCCTTTCCTCGTCAGGAAATGTTGCGTCTGAACATCCTCTCTCCTCCAGTTTTATTTCTCGAATGAAGTTGGCTCCTCGACCACTTTGATAACTTGAACCTCTGAAAGACCAGAGGAACCTTCAGTCAGCATCACTCTTCGCCATTGAAGATGATATCCTTGCTTTCCCGGATTAAAGAAAAATCCCCCAGAGAAAGCCTCCTAAGCAGAGATTTGGCAGTACAGCTGCCATTCTCCGAAAAGATCGCTGATGAAAAGGTCATCGGCACCTCAAAATTGGACCCCATCACATGGCGTTTCTCCGGGAAGATCCCGAGAAAAGTATGATGTAAGATCCCCAAGTGGAAATAGTCTCTCAAGAGACTCGCTTTCCCCCAGTAGAATCGACAAATGGCGTTTCCAAACAGAGAAGTTTGTGTACCTCTACAATTCAGACGATTGGGTTCCCCAGCAAGTCTGACATCAAAACTTTTTCCGTCAGATGGCATCTCCCCAAGAAAATTCGGCAAGAAGTTTGAGGAAAATCGCTACGAATAGTGTCCCTTGTCAATAAAGTTTATTGACAAATGAAACTAAGACCAGTTCCTTGGTAGGAAACCAGGATCGAGGGGAAGTTTAAATCAGAAACTAAGACCAGTTCCTTGGTAGGAAACCAGGATCGAGGGGAAGTTTACATAAGCAACTAAGACCAGTTCCTTGGTAGGAAACCAGGATCGAGGGGAAGTTTATTTCAGCAACTGAGACCAGTTCCTTGGTAGGAAACTAGGATCGAGGGGAAGTTTGTTTCTGCAACTAAGACCAGTTCCTTGGCTGAAGACCAGGATCGAGGGGAAGTTTAACTTTTCTAAGCATCATTTCTTAGCAAAAGAAGATGAATGCGCAAGCTACCATTCATAACCACCATCAAAATTTTGGGTATTCCGATATTTAATCCTCTTGCACCCCGAATGCCCGAATACCTTCGTCATTCACACCTTCGGGTCCAAGAAGATTAAATAGGGGAATCTGTCATACCCCAAATTTTGACCACTAAGATTTCCCATCATTGTGCAAATCATCATCACAATGTGGATGAACCATCATGCCTCATCAAATGCCTCAAGGGTTGTTGAGCATTTACTACAATCAAAATTAGGGTTTCGAGCCCTCTCAGAGCCTTAGACAAAGGATCAATCAAGGAATGACATGATCTTCAACTTGTCTAAACCTCTCAAACATACACAAAGGATCAAAAATGACTCCCACTCCAAGGATTAAGCACAAAGCTGCTCCCTTCTAGGTGGATCAAGCTTCAAGATCGCCAGTATCACCAAATTAGGGTTTTGGTCGATCAGGGCCTCCAAAGGGAAATTTTCCTCTGGGCATGAGCCAGTGATCCAAAACACAACCTAATGTACTCCATGGAACCTCATGGACCCATTCATCAAGTCAATTTTGCCTCAGGGGATGCATACATCAAAAATCAGGAATTAGGGTTTCTTGACCTAATTCACCCCTAAGTTGACTTTTAGGGCAAATCAAGAGCCAAGACCTCAAGAGAGGGTTTGAGGGTCTCTAATGAGCTATATTGATCCATTTTTAACAATGGATTAACCCAAGAAGCTTGAGCAACAAGTCTCAATTTCATCTGCACCACAATTAGGGTTTTAAGTAAAAAGTCAACTGTAACTTTGACTTTTGACCAGGACATGCTCCCAAGCCCTAGGACATGCCCCAATATACCCTATGACACCCATGGAACATGTCCATCAAGTTTGATTTAGGTCAAGGAAATGATTTCCTGAAGAATTGCACAGTTTGGAATTCATCTGATAAAAAGTCAACTGTGCACAAAAGTCAACTTTGACTTTTTGAGATTTTTCACCAAAATAGATTTTTAACCCTAAAATGATGTTAATGTATGATTTGAATCATCATTCATCAAAAAAAATCAAGAAAAGTTGGATAACTTGTAAAAGGGGTAACCATAAAAACTTAGAAAATTTTCTAAGTTAAAAATAAAGTGACAAGGGTACCAACTTTGAAGGATCATAACTCCTAAACCACAAAGCCATTTTTTCTCATCCAACGATGGATTTTTATCCCTCATTACCCTCTACAAAAACTTCAACTAGACCTAAGTCCAATTCATTAAGGATTTTGAGTTATGGAGTGATCAAAATGGCTGAAAAGTGAAAATGTCACTTTTTCCAACACTTAGTGAAATTTTCACTAAGTCCAAATCTGTCTTCACTTTTTGCCAAATGTAGGGGGATTTTTCACTTGGATTCAAAAGAGATCAAAGCCAAATATGTTCAAACAGTTGTTATATCATGTAAGGGCTTTCCAAAATGGCCAATAACATTGCCAAATTCCATTTGAGTCATGAGATATGACATTGGAAAGTTGCCTTGCTGAAATCTGTCAAAGGCAAGGCAGAATTTGCAACTTTGCTCGATTTGCCAAAATCAGCCAAATTCAAATGCTCCTATCCACTTGGACACATCTGAGGATTGAATCTAAAGGGGACAATCACTGAGCCAAGCCTCCAAAGTCCATGGAACAAGAAATAGCATGTTAAACCTAGAATGGCCAAAATAGGGACAAGACTCCAATTTGGATTAAAGCATTCAATGGAAGCATTAAGGTGGCATGGACTGAGCCATTCTCATCTGAAATCAGTCAAGACTTATCCAAGACCAAGGGAACCACAGCTATGTGCCCTAACCTCTAATCAATGGCTAGAGGAGACTTGGATTTCCATTGGACAACATTGGCCAAACCTATTTACCAGTTGCCATTCACTATTCCTTGCAAAACAAACTTGCTCTACTATAAACAGAGCTCAATTGTGATCAGTTTGAGTACACCAAAGCCATCTAACAGATGCTTTCCTCAAAATCTCTTTCTCTTGGCAAAAATGCCTTTCTTAGCAAGGTAGTTATCGGGTTTTGAGTTTGAGAGCTTTTCCAATCAAACCAATCACTCACACACCTCACATACATCATATAGAAGTGATCCAAACACTTACATAACATCTGGAACACTGATTTCACAAAATCACCAGCCAATTGCTCAAGTTCTTGACAGTTTTGCAGTTGAGGTGCCATCTTCAACTCCAAACCATTTCAATCCATTCCAAGCACTCAGACACATCACTTGGTACCTAGGGAAGCTATCCACATCATTGGAACCTAGCTGTAACACCTCCAACACAAATCACGATCACCAGCTGCAAGTGGTAAGCATGAGTTCTTCTAACTCTATGATCCATGCAATTTTTGCTGCACAATAATTTGGCCATATGTTCATAATCATGCATGGAATGTTTTCCCTCAATTAATTGCATTGTTTGAATCGTGTATCAAAAATCCTAGCCTTCATGCAGAAATTAGGGTTCTTGAGGATTTTTCATGATTTCTTGTTATATGTTTAATTTAAATGAAATTAATGGACATAGACATGATCGTGAGGTTGAGACGAGCATAATGATATGTGGATTGCATGTTATAATCAAGTATTCAGGGAGATTGGATAGGAAATGCAAATCAACCAAACCCAGAACACGCGCGTGTTCTTCAGCTTGTTCTTGGCGCCATTTTTAGAAATTCAAATATTTGAATTTTGTGGTTTTTATTTAATTGATTCAAAAATTAATTTCTCTCTGAGTTTTAATGATTTTGAGTTGATTCTTTTTTTAATAATTCACAAAAATGTTAAAATATTTTATTTTATCAAAAAATCCCAAAAATATTATTTATTTCATATAATTGATATTTTTGCAAAGAATTAATATTTTAATTGTTCTTGACATTTTAAATATTTTTTCTACATTGATTTTGCAACTTTTAATGCTTTCTAATTATTTTGTAGGTCAATACTTAATTTTTGAAGCATTAATCCAAAATCACAATTTGTTTTTCATATGTTAAACAATTTTGATCATTTTTAATTGAATTTTTATTCAATTAAATACATTTTTGAAAACAAATTAGGGTTTTTGGATTAATTCAACCCTCATAAATCATTTTCAAATCACTTTGGGCCTCTTGAGAGAGCGTAAGACCCAACCCACTTGTACAGAAATATTTTTGGGCCTCACTTATTGTATAAGTCCCTCTGTACATTTTTAAATTCGGCACGATTGTCGCCAGTTTAAAAATAAACCATCTGGGCCTCTCCTTGAGCTATAAGACCCATTCACAACTTTTGGGCCTCTATTAGAGTGTAAGACCCAATCCTCTTTTAACCAAATACTTTGGGCCTCAGATATTGTATAAGCCCCTTCGCGTTAAAAGAAAATCTCGGCGCGATCGCTATTTTAAACGAAAAATCATTTGGGCCTACCCTCGTGTTATAAGCCCCACTCTTTTTCTTTAAACCCTTTGGGCCTCTTGAGAGAGTGTAAGACCCATCCCTTTGTACAAAAAACCTTTTTTGGCCTCAGTCACTTGTATAAGTCCCTCTGTACAAATTCAAACAGTGCGCTCACAGATAAAACCCTAGGCCTCTCCTTGAGCTATAAGCCCCAAATCTTTTTATTTCATAGCACTTTCTCCTTTGATTTTGAATATACTGTTGTTTTCAATCTTTCTTTGTTGAACAACTAACCAAACAGCATGGAAGCTCTACAACCGAGTAAGTGGTTATCGCTTTCATTTACCGTTTTCATATACATATAATTGTATTGTGGGGCTATTTCACTGTAAGTCTTCTTTCATAAACTCATATCAATTGTGTAATAATAGTATAGATATTTCGAGTTTCCCCAGCAACTACGTCTAGAACTAGGTGACGTCGTTTCGTTTATTCGTAGAAATAGACAACTAGATCCCCAATAGGATCACCAGATACAGTCTTCTCTTCGGCTGTCCTCATTAGGAAACGTCAAGAAACTCTACTCCCCAAGATGAATGTATTCTCCGTGAATGGCATCTTTGAGTTTCTTCCAAATTCTCGAACTTTCCTGGCTTGATCTATTCCTTGTGAATAGCCTGTCTTGAATTTCTCGGGGTTTGGGGACCCACGGGCTTCTTAAAAGCATTGGCCTCCTCTTGGGCATCGTACAAGGACCCACATGCTTCCTAAAAGCAACTCCGCCTCCTCTTGGGCTTAGTACAAGGACCCTACGGCTTCTTAGAAGTATTCACAGCCTCCTCTTAGGCTTCGTATAATGATCTCTTCCTCCGGGAATGATAGCCTCCTCTTGGGCTTAGTACAAGGATCCGTCGGCTTCTTAAAAGTTTCCAGCCTCCTCTTGGGCTTCGTACAAATTGTCCCAACGACCTCCTAGAGGTATAGGAACATAACTTAGTCATCTGCATAGAACAGTCCTTTCAAAGAGTCTACTACTGTTTCTCAAAGCATAGTACAAAAGATGAAACTCTAGACTTGGACAGTCTAACTTCCTTGAGTCTCAAAGATATTCTAAAGTGACCCCTTCGTTAAATAGGAAGGAAACCCGCAGACTCGGACAGTCTCAATACCTTTCGGATTTCCCGCTTCCTTAAAGAATAGGAATAACCTGGATCCTTGAATCAAATCCATGAGTACAGTATTGCTCATATAAGAACTGATTTTCTCTTTAAAATCAGTATACTGGACCTATCGCTTGACTGAAACAGTTACCATAGCCTCCTCTTAGGCTTTGTATAATGATCCTTCTCCAGTGAAGTTAGCCTCCTCTTGGGCTTTGTACAATGATCCTCCCTAGCGGAGTCAAACAAAGTTTAGCCTCTCTCTCGGGCTTTGTACGAGACACATAAGAGACTCCCTCGTTGAGTTAATTCCCATTCCGCCTCTATCTCGGGCTTTATACGAGATACAAAAAGGTTCTTATTGAGCCAAACAAACTTTAGCCTCCATCTCGGGCTTTGTAAGAGATACAAAAACTCTCTTGTTGAGTCAGATAGCCTCCATCTCGGGCTTTATACGAGATACCAAAAGATTCCATCGTTGAGTCAAAACCTTTTAGCCTCTCTCTCGGGCTTTGTACGAGACACATATTAGCCTCCTCTTAGCGTTTGTATAAGACAACCACTGGTTAATCCAATTAACCTTTTAGCATCAAAGTTGTGCCTCGTTCACAGTACACAAACATCAATAACTCCTTCCTCTTCATCTAATCGCTGTAAGCGGCAAGCCTCTGGATCATCTACATCCATGCCACTGTCCCTCTTTTAGCATGAGAAATTCCTAAGGAAAGATAGCATTGCTCTACACTGAGTTAAAGTCTTCTCCTTCAGGTCAAAATCCTCTTTAAAGAAAATTATGGCATTGCTAGGATCCGCGTATCCCGGTTAAAGTAATTCTCCGTTATAACCAGTCACCCAACAGTTGTGACAGACAAACCCTTCTTTAGAGATGACAAATTCTCTCTAAAGTTGGGACCTTCAGCTTCACATCTTGGGCTTTGAACAAGATACAAATAGACCTTTCAGCTTCACATCTTGGGCTTTGAACAAGATACAAACCACCTTTTCGCTTCACGTCTTGGGCTTTGAATAAGACACCAAAACAACCATTTCCTCCCATAGAATAGGAGGAACTACGAACGCTCTGATTTCCCTGTTTCGGTAAATGGGAATACGTAGGCATAAGATCGAAAGAAAAGATCTTAGCGAGCACAATCAACAAAAAAACCCAAATCCCATATCTCCATCAATCAAAAGCAGTAATTCAAAAAGCATCAGTCCTAACATCCTAATCCTTGTTCCCCGCCAGAAACCTTCCGTCTAGATAAAAAGAAAGAAAACCGTATTGGCGAAAATACAAATAACCAGTACAAAGGCCCCCCACATTGATAGCATTCGTAACCTAACAGACCGCTGTTTAAACTCAGTATGCAAAGCAGGGTTAATTGGAGACATCTATTTCCCTTCCTTCATCAGCTTTAATAGGATAAAAAATGAATCGACCTATAGTTTTAAGCTCAACCGCAGAGAGCGACCAGCGCTTAAGAACCGCGTCCAAAATCGCTCGCTACAGTATGGTATTATTCTAGATATATATTATTACATCAAGTGAAATCCAAAGAACTTTTAGATGAACCCAATGGTCTGTTACCATTGAAAGACATCATCGACGAAGAAATCAGTTTCGTTTGGTTGAAACAGAAGTAGGGCCGGCCCTAAGGGTAGGCCACCAAGGCTACTGCCTAGGGCCTCAATTTTTATATCTATATAACTTGTTCTAATTAGTTGGTTATATAACAAAATAACAATATTTCTCTAGATTTTTTTTTTTTGACAATCAAATAATAATATCTATTTAAAATGTGTATTATAGTATCATTTAGCACGTGTCTAATAGAATTGATCAAATTAAAAATCATGCTTGTAGATAACAAATTTTTAAGTTCTCATATATAATAGAAGACTTAATATCTATTTATTTAAAAATAATTTTGACAATGTTTTATTTACTATGAGTTTTTCGAAATGATGAGAATATATATATATATATATATATATATATATATATATATATATATAGGGTTCATATCCTATGAGAATGTTATTTTTATGTAAGAGCATGAAAATGAATCTGAATCATTAGATTTTAAAATAAATGATGGAGATTATGGGTGGTTTTTGTTTTTCTCTCTCCTCCATTATTAAAATAAATAATGGAGGAGAGAAAAAAAACTGACACATAATCTTCACCATTTATTTTAAAATCTAATGGTTCAGATTCATTCTTATGTTCTTACATAAAAATGACATTCTCATATGATACGTTTCCTATATATATATATATATATATATTATAATCAATTGAAGACAAAATATTAAACATAACTAATTACAATGATTTAATAAATAATTTCATACTTTCAAAAACTTAAAATTAAAATATACTAGTTTTACTACAATATAATAATAATAATTATTATTATTATTATTATTATTATTATGTTAAAAGAAACTTAATTTTAAATTTTGCCTCGGCCTGGAGATCTGTTGGACCGGTCCTGAACAGAAGAATAGCATAACACACATCTTTGAAACTTGTTTCTTATGCTACAACTAGCTCTAGTTTCCGTGGCAATGGCTTCTTGGGTATGCAATTCATGTGGAAAAATTAATGCCTGACAGTGGTCAATGTGTATTCTCCATGTGGTTCTGCTGATAAATAGATTTGTGGAGGGTTTTGGTTGAAGTTAAGGGAAGATTCCCTGGAGGTGGATGGATCGTGGACGGAGACTTCAATGCTGTGAAAAACGGGGAGGAAAGGAAAGGTAAAAGTGACAACCTTAGTAGAGAAATGAAGGATTTCAGCTTATTCATCGAGGCTCTGAATTTGATTGATCTTCCGGTTATTGGTAATCGGTTCACGTGGTTCAATTCTAATGGCAACAGTAGAAGTAGATTTGGCAGAATTCTGGCTGATGACCTTGCCATTTCATTCTTATCCTTTTAGGACCTTCAATTGTTGGTTTTCCCATAAGGTTTTCCTTCCGTTTGTCAAGAAGTCGTGGAACTCATATCATTTCTCTGGCTCTTATTGTAACATTCTGATCAGGAAATTACAAGCCCTTAAAGCTGACTTGCAAATTTGGAATTATAAGGTCTTTGGATGGCTTGAGCTAAAGATAGAGGATAATATCCAAAAGTTTAATCAACTTGAGTTGTATTCTGAGTCGGTTATAGGTTACCAAGTTGAAGAGACTGTTAGGGATAGTCTGAGATTCCAGGAGGAGATGTGAAAGAATCTGAGGTTAAAAGAAAGTATGTTGGCTCAGAAATCCCGGGTGAGATGGCTCCAAGATGGGGATCTCAACACAAAATTCTTCCATAATTCCCTAAATTCGAGGTATCGTTCGAACTGTCTTTCTGCTGTTATTGTGGGAGGTAATCTTGTGGAAGACCCTGAGGAAATTAAATCTGAAGCCTTGAAGTTCTTTGAGGAAAGATATCAGAATCAAAACTTGCTCAATTTTAGGAGTGACTCTGCCTTGGTAGCTTGCCTCGAAGATGCTGATAAAACCTTCCTTGAGCTGAGTTTAGTGTTGCAGACATGAAAGAGGCAGTGTTTAGTTGCGACGGCAACAAGTGCCCAGGAGTTGATGGATTCAATTTCAAGTTTATCAAATCTTGCTGGGATATCGTTGGTGAGGATTTTTCGAACTGCATTCTGGAATTCTTCAAAACCGGTTACCTTCCAAAGATGTTCGCGTCATCCTTCATTTCGTTGGTTCCAAAGGTTAACAATCCTCAACATTTTGAAGAATTCAGGCCTATAAGCTTAGTCAGTTGTGTCCTCGAGACTATTTCTAAGTTGCTTGCTTGCAGACTGGGTAAGATTATTCACAAACTTATCTCCCCTTCTCAAACTGCATTCATTCTGGGGCAGAAGATTTTCGATGGAGTTCATTTGGCTAGTGAAATAGCAGATTATGCTAAAAGGTATAAGAAGGATTTCCTGTTCTTTAAAGTCGATTTTGCTAAGGCGTATGACTGCGATGGTTGGTCATATCTTGAAGATTTGCTTGTCAAGATGGGCTTTGGTAGCAATTGGTTAAAATGGATTCGTGGTTCCGTGTTCAATAGCTACGTGTCGATCTTAATCAACGGAAGCCCTTCGAAAGATTTCAAGGCTGGAAAGGGATTAAATCAGGGCGATCCTTTAGCTCCGTTTTTGTTTTCCATAGTCGCAGAGGGTTTGGCTAGTTTGGTGAGAACTGCTTCAACTACTAATATGCTGTCGGAATTCAAAATTCATGATCATCCTACTGTTAGTATGCTCCAGTTCGCTGATGATACGCTGCTTATAGGAGATGGTTCGGTTACAAATATTTGGGCCTTCAAGGCTATTTTGCGAGCGTTCGAATTGACCTCTGGCCTTAAAATTAACTTCTCTAAAAGTTGTCTATATAAGATTGCAGTTGAGTCTGATTTCCTATCAGCTGCAGAACTATTCTTACATTGTAAATTCGGAAGTCTCCCGTTCAGATTTCTAGGCCTAACTGTCGGTGGTAATCATCGTCGTCGTTCTTTCTGGAATCCGGTGTTATCTTGTCTGAGGAACAAACTTTCTAAATGGACCGGGCGGAATTTGTCTATGGGGGGAAGAGTGTCTCTCATTAATTCGGTTCTTGTTAACCTCCCAATTCATCATCTGGCCTTCTACAAGGCCCCCAAGAAAGTTGTGAAGGATTTCATTGCAATCCAACGTAGGTTCTTGCGGGATGGGAAGTCTAACAATAGATTCGTTTCTTGGATATCTTGGAAATCAGTCTGTAAATCGAAGGAATTCAGAGGTCTTAGAATAAAACACGTCGGTCGATTTAATCGTGCTCTACTCGCCAAGTGGTTATGGAAGTTCCATAGTGGTGGGAATGAAATTTGGAGGAAGACTCTCACTAACAGATATGGTACTCTGAGTATCAAGGTCTATACTTATCCAAATGTTGGTAGTTTGAAGACTGACTCTCTCTGGCTGAAGGATATTTTGTCGATCTCAGTTTCCGAGCCTCACGACAACATTTGCAACTTTATGGACTGTTATGTTGGAGACGGCTCAGGTGTGGCTTTTTGGAAGTCGAATTGGATTGGTGATACGCCGCTGAAAGTCAGATTCCCTCGTCTGTTCCAGGCCTGCAGATGCAAGGCGTCGTCCTTAAGTGAGATGGGAGAGTGGGATGGTGAGTTGCGGTGCTGAAACCTGCTTGAATCGATGGATACTGTAGTTACTCCTCCTGACCCTGACTGGAGCGACTGCCGCATGTTGCTGGAAACTTCCTCTGTTAAAAAAGAAGTGTTTGATGAGTGGCATTGGTCGCTTCACGACTCTATGTCGTTTACGGTTAATTCATTTTACTCTTCCTTGATTTTTTCTTCCTTTGTCAACGATATTGAGGCTGATAGTGCAGGTCTTTTGGAGTTATTATGGAAGACGGTCATTCCGGCGAAAGTTCAAATTTTCAGTTGGAGGATGGCACTCGATAGATTGCCCACAAGATCGAATTTGTTGGCTAGAAGGTTAATTGACAATGAGCACGATAAGTTTTGTGTGTTTTGTTTCCGTCACTTAGAGGACGCTTCTCATTTATTCTTCTCGTGCCTCAAATCTACCTTGGTTTGGAACAAGATTTGTGCGTGAGCGGATATAGGAAGTATATCATAATCCTGTTGTAGCCTTCATGCAAAGGTTTGGTACACGAGTCTTAGAGGTCGTTGTATAGCGGAAAAGATTAATTCTATTTAGTTCATAACTTGCTGGAATATTTGGAGGGCTAGAAATAATATATTGTTCAATGACACCTTGTTTTATGTTGATGACATTGTCAACGATATCAAAATCACTTCGTGGAATTGGTTGATACTAGGAAAAGAGGATAGTAAGAAGTGTAGGTTGTATGATTGGTTTAAGTTCCCGTTTGATTTTCTATAATTGTTTTGTTTCTATTGGTGGTTGTAGTTCTTTGGTCTGAGATTTCCTTAATCTCCTATTAATTAAATTGCTTATAAAAAAAAATTAAAAGTCACAGCTCATGTTGAAAAAGTTAAGATTGAGAAATTGAGTGGTGTGAAAACCAAAAACTCCTGCTAGACTTTCTAGAAGTTTTATTGTTTCTGCTTTTGAAGTTGAAGAGAATTCAAGTTGAGTTTTAGGTTTAGATCTCTATGTTTTATTTTGAGGATTAGAAATGCTGTTGAAGTGGTGTATTAATTTTTTTTTGTTATTTTTCAATTAAAAATGAAATGAATATCTATATTTATGTTTTTGAAATATTCAACTATTGGAGAAAAAAATTAATTTTTTTCTATTTGATGGATCTTATTAAACAATAATTAGTCCTTTATTTTAGTTTAATCTACCACTCACTATTTAAATACCTTTTAATTTATTTAAAAGGAAAAACTTTGATGCATATACACAATTTAATGATGAAAGTAATTATTGATACTTTTCTATAATACACTAACAATTTAATTATTATATGATTTCACTTTGTTTTGAAACAATATGATTTTACTTATTAAAATCTTTAATAAATATTTTAAAATAATATTTAATATTTTGTTGTATTTTAAAATGACAAATAAACAAATATTTTTATAAAAGTAAGAACTTAAAAGTAGAAATTTATTTATATGTGTTGACCTAAATATTTTATTTATGTATTCAATCAAATTATGTCAAATAAATATTTAAAAAGATATTATAAAAACTAAACTGAAAAATAGAACTATACGGTTATTAAAAATTATAATGTTGGTACCTATAAATTAATTTCTAAAAATGAATATAGTTTCAATTTATTTATAGAAATTTACTTTCATTTTAATTTTTTTTGAAGAAATGTATTTATAATAAATGTGTAATTTTTTCCAATTCATATATAATAAATGTGTAACTTTTGTTTTTACAATTCTTTAAAATATCTCTTGTAACGGATACTATGAAATATATATATATATATATATATATATATATATATATATATATATATATATATATATATATATATATATGTGTGTGTGTGTGTGTGTGTGTATATATATAGTGTTTTAAAAACCGGACCGGTCATCAAACCGGTGAGGGTACTGGGTCACTGGTTTATCGGTCAAACCATTGGGTCATTGGTCGAACTGCATGACTAAACCGGATTAAATCGGATAACTCAGTTGAATAAACCTGTCATTATAATAGGTATAAAACCGGTAAAATCGGTCGAACCGGATGATTCAGTCTCTAAAAAATATAACTAACACTTAAATTTTTTGAAAATATCATATCATAAATTCAGAGATTCATAGTTTAAATTCAAATTTTAAATAGAGTCTAATTGTAAATTTTAAACAGAGTCTAAATTAAACAGAGTTTAATTTAAATTCATAGTTTTAATGTTAATAGAAAATCAGTTTTAATGTTAATAATTAAAACAATACAAATATTAACATTATTCTAAATAATAAATTTTCCAAGTCTATATATATATATATATAATGGAAATCAGTTAAGTCTAAAATTATATTATATTTAGTTTTTTAATCTGTGTTCTTAAATTTCTATACAAATATTTGTATGATAGTTTTTCAATTAATATAAATACAAAATAGTAAAAATAGTTTTGTGAATATTACGAAACTTAATTTGTGTATCACTTGAATCAAATGAGTGATCACTATTATTCTTGGAGAAAAGTTCTTATGTATTTGAGTAAAAAAAATTTAAAAAAAAATTAATTTTTTTTTTAAAATAAGCAGTTGAACCACCGGTTTGCGAAAACCGCCGGTTTTCTCGGTTCACACCGGTTTCCACCGGTTCGAAGACATGGTCGATCGAGCAAGTGAACCCGGCCGATTACCTGGCCAGTTCCAGGTTCAACCGGTCTGACCGGCCGGTCCGGTCCGGTTTTTAAAACACTGTATATAGGGAAATGCTAACACACACCCAAAAGTGGTGGATCCCACACAAAAATACACTACATCTATTTTTTTTCTTTATTTTTCTAATGTGGATCTCACCTAAAATTGGTGGGCTCCACACAAAAATACACTAAGGTGTATGTTGCTAATACATACCTACATGAGTGTGTATTACCATGACCCATATATATATATATATATTAAATTTTGTATCATTTTTTATAATTACATAAAGAACATGTTTTTTTTTTTATTTTAACTTTTTATTTAAGGGTTGGGATAAGGAAGAAGAAAAAAATTAAATATAGCAAATTTGCGAAGTATATAGCATCCAACCTCAACCTAAAAAAAATCGAAAACAAAAACTGTAATACCCTGTAAATTATTTTACTCCGGATAATATTAGTTGTGATCAACTGAGTCCCAATGTACTCTGATAAATTATCTGCAGAGATAATTAGGGTAACTGTTGAACTTAGAGTAAATCCAATTAACATTACCTAACTCTGAGATATTTAAGTATTTGAACTTTAGAGACTTTTTGGACAATTAGTGGTGTTACTAATTAATGATATTTTACTATATCATTTCCTTTTCCCACTCATTTTCCCCTTAGAAGAAAAGCAAGGAAAAGATAGAAAGAATTGGGAAAGAAAGGAAAGGAAAGAAGAGGAAAAGCTCAAGAACACTAGATCTTCAACCATCATCCAATCTTCATCGAATCATCTCATCTTTTTCATCATCATCCTCTGTATAAGGTGGGTTCTAGATAGATGTTCTAGATGTAGAAATCCATGTGATTTAGAGTTAGGATGAAATTGTGAGAAAATGAATAATTATGCTAAAATCATGAATTTAACGGATGAAATGCAATATAATTGTTGTTAAATGCTTATTGTTATGATCATACTATGTTTTGATGGTTATAATAAGGTTTGGAGGTGTTTTGATGGGAAAATTATTGATTTTAGGTTGAAGAACAGCGCTGTTGAGAAGTGGGATTTTCCAGGCTTCGCCTAGCGAACCTGGGGCGAGTTACAGCGAACAGATTTTTGAGGGTTCGCCTAGCGAACCCGTTAGCGAAGGTCAGCGAATGTTCGCCAACGACGTTCGCCTAGCGAACTTGGTGCCTTTTCAGGGCTGTTTGGTTCTGCCTTGCATCGCTAAGTTGCTCGCGAAGCGAAGGGCGGGGCAAAGGTTCGCCAGGGAGTTCGCGAACCAACTTTATGTCTGTTTTTGTTCTGTTTGTACATTCGCCAGGAGCTTCGCCTAGCGAAGGCTGGAGCGAAGGCTCGCTGGGACATTCGCCTAGCGAACATGACAGGTTATGTAGTTTTGTTTCTCTCATAACTTTTGACTCGTTTATCCGTTTTGCGTATTCTTGATATCGATGTGAAACTCTGAATATCCTCTATATAATGGAAGGAAGAAATACTAGTTTTGATGCGAAATTGTGTGTTTCTATTATGTGATTGATGATTAATTACCTATGTTCTTATTGTTAAGCATGTTTGAGTATGTATGCGTGTTAAAATATGAAATAGGTAGAGTGAGGAATATCACCGTAAATAATTGTCGGATAGTGCGGAATAACATATTAACAACGCTCGTGCAGAAGAGGTCGAGGCGTGTGCCTAGTAATCATAACCGGTTTATCTTGCGGTGTAGTTTCATGAGACTCGAGCACCTCCTCTGAAACGTATGCATAATTACTTGGCAGGTTTGATTCCCACGTATAGTACGAATGGAGCCTACGGGTAAAGAGACTTGTGATGGTTAACAGGCCATGAGAAGTGACGGTTCACGGCTAACAGGCCGATGATCCCGAATCTATTTCGTATGCCAAGTAAATACAAGGATCCATGACTCGAATCGTCTTCTAGACGTAGAAGCGGACGGGAAAAGGGGATGCTTTGGTATGGTTATTGATTAGCGAGATTCTTGAGTTAACAGGCTCAGGACTTACCTTGGTACTAGTGTGAGTTAACAGGCTCACGAGTGTGAATGCGTATATGGTGTGTGGGTACTCAAAGTCACTTCCCTTCCCTTTTGACTTGAGTTAGGTTGTTAGAACCTTTTAAAGCCGAGAGGACTATAAGATAGCGAACTCACTGAGATTTGATGTATCTCACCCCACTGTTGTTGTTTACATCATAGGTTCTGCAGGTTCGACGAAGGGTAAGGACAAGGTTATTTGACTTTCCTTACGGATCGTAGCTTTTGTGTGGCAAGGCTTCCGTTGTGAAGATTTTTGAGATCATTATTTGATCTAGTTCTTAGTATTTGTCTTTGGAACATCTTGTAGATATACTATGTCGTAGTTATTTGTATTTAGGATTTTTGGGCATGTATATGTATAATGTGTTTACTAGGAACTTATTGTATATTTCAGTACCAAACGTGGAATTCGTGTATAATATATGCTTTGATGTATGTATGTATATGTGGGCGTTACAGTTGGTATCAGAGCAGGTCGTATCCTCGACCTAGCCATGAAATAGTATAAGTGTTTCTTTCCGTTTCATATGTGTTGTGTCGCCATTGGTCTTATGTGTTATATTTATGGTATTGAGCCTGATCAACTTAATCCTATCTGTATGACATTTAGGATCATGGCTGACCGGCGCAGAAACAACCGTGGTAGACCGAGAACTACTCCAGCAGGGACAAATCCGCCAGGGGACGACGGGAATGCCCCTTTGTATCAATTCATGCAACAGATGCAGCAACAGCAGAATCAGTTTGTGCAACAAATGGTACAGCAAATGGCTGGTGGCGAGCATCCTCCAGTGGTTGTTCCCGAAGCTGCAGGGGGAACCTTTAGGGATTTCATTCGCATGAATCCTCTGGAGTTTCAGGGAGGATTAGATCCAGTAAAGGCGCATGAATGGATATCCGGTATGGAGCGGATTTTCTTGATTGTTCAGTGTAGTGAAGAAAATAAGGTTGTTTTCGCTTCTCATTTGTTGAAGAGTCCTGCCATGAGGTGGTGGGAGAGTGCTTCGACCTTAATGACAATTCAAGAGGTACCGAAAGTATAGGAACAGTTTAAGATAACTTTTATGGAGAAGTATTTCCCAAGTTCCTTAAGGTCTCAGAAGGAATTTGAATTTCAACAATTGAGACAAGGTAACTTGACTGTGGCTTCTTATGCGGAAAAGTTCGAGGTTATGGCTGCTTATTCTAGACAAGCCATGTATGCTCCTGATGAGAGGTGGAAGATGGATCAGTTTCTTTTTGGTTTAAGGGCGGAAATTTCACATAGTGTGTCTCAGAGGGAATTTACTAGCTATGCTGAATTGTTACGACAGTGTTATGTGGCGGAGCATAGCTTAAAGAAGGTGCAAGCAGAAGGAGAGTTAAGTAGGGTGAATCAAAGTGATCGTGGGCGATCAAATCAACAGTTTAGACCGAGACAACAATCTTTTAAAGGGAAGCAAGTTCAGAGTTCTAGGACTAGTGTGCCTCCGGTATGCCGTACTTGTGGAAAGAATCATTATGGTAGGTGCAGTTTGGAAGGAATAAGGTGTTATCAGTGTAATAAGGTGGGCCATGTATCGAGGGATTGTCCTCAGAAGAGGAATCAGATGCAAGAAAAGAATATCGGCCGAGTGTATACCTTGGATGCAAGGAAGACAAAGGGTGATAACTCCTTGATTACGGGTACGTGTTTTGTGAATGGAAATCCTTGTTTTGTTTTATTTGATCGTGGAGCTACACACTCTTTTGTATCGATGCAATGTGTAAAGCGGCTTGGGTTGCAAGCGGTTCCGTTGTCTCCACCATGGTGGTTACTACTGCAATGGATGAGATGGTTGAAACACCTTTAATGTGTGAGAATTGTGTTTTATCTGTGGATGGAAGAGTTTTCCAGATTGATTTGATTTGCTTACCGCTTAAGAAAGTGGATGTTGTTCTGGGAATGGATTGGCTTTCTGCTAATTCGGTGTTTATTGGGTGTGAGGAAAAGCTGATCATTATTCCATCTACTGAAGCTACTCCGAAGGATGTGTTAACTACTATTTTAGAAGGTACGGTTGGAATGATTAATTTCTTGTTTGAGGAGGAAAGATCCGTTCTTTTGATTCTTACTAAGGAGGAGGGTAGTAACCGTCAAGTTTTGAGTATTCCGGTAGTTTGTGACTTTCCTGAAGTTTTCCCCGAGGATATCACTTCTCTTCCTCTGGAGCGGGAAGTGGAATTCTCTATTGACCTGATACCGGGAACGGCTCCAATATCCGTTTCTCCGTATCGGATGGCACCACTTGAATTAAGAGAATTAAAGGACCAATTGGAAGAGTTGTTAACTAAGCATTTTGTTCGACCAAGTGTTTCGCCCTGGGCAGCTCCAGTGTTATTGGTAAAGAAGAAGTATGGGGGAATGCGGTTGTGTATTGATTACCGTCAATTGAATAAGGTCACCATCAAGAACAAATACCCATTGCCAAGGATAAACGATTTGTTAGATCAATTGAAAGGAGCTTGTGTGTTCTCGAAGATTGATTTATGGTCGGGTTATCATCATATTCGGGTGAAGAGTTCAGACGTACCAAAGACTGCATTTAGAACCCGTTATGGTCATTATGAATTTTTGGTGATGCCTTTCGGTGTGACGAATGCTCTGGCAGTTTTCATGGATTATATGAATCGGATATTTCAACCTTATTTGGACCAATTTGTGGTGATTTTCATTGATGACATTCTTATCTATTCTCGTGATCCTCAAGAGTACGGAGAACACCTAAGAATCATTTTATCCATCTTACAAGAGAAACAACTTTTTGCTAAGTTAAGTAAGTGTGAGTTTTGGATGTCGGAGGTTAATTTTCTGGGACATGTCATATCTCAAGGAGGTGTAGCGGTTGATCAATCAAAAGTTGAAGCAGTGATAAATTGGGAGAGACCAAAGAATGTGTCTGAAGTTAGAAGCTTTTTGGGACTAGCAGGTTATTATAGAAGGTTTATTAAAGGCTTTCCCCAACTGGCTTTACCGATGACAAGACTTACTCGGAAGGATTATTCGTATGAGTGGGATTCGGCTTGTGAGCAGAGTTTTATGAGTTTAAAAGAGAGATTGACGACCGCTCCTGTTTTGGTTATTCCTGATCCTAGTAAGTCGTATGAGGTATATTGTGATGCGTCGAAGATGGGATTAGGAGGGGTGTTAATGTAAGATGGACATGTAGTGGCTTATGCTTCACGACAGTTGAAATTCCATGAAGAGAATTATCCAACGCATGATTTGGAATTGGCGGCAGTTGTATTTACCTTGAAAGTGTGGCGTCACTATTTGTATGGTGTACATTTTGAGATGTTTAGCGACCACAAGAGCTTAAAGTACCTATTTGATCAGAAGGAGTTGAACACGCGTCAAAGAAGGTGGATGGAATATTTGAAAGATTATGACTTGGAGCTAAGATACCACCCGGGTAAAGCGAATAAAGTGGCGGATGCATTGAGTATGAAGGTGTTGCATAATGCCGAGTTGATGATGCTAGAGTATACTTTATTGGAAAAATTTCGAGATATAAATATTCAATTTAGTTGGACTCCTAATTGTGTGATTATGGGGAATTTGAATATCAATTCTACTCTTAGGGAAGAAATCCAACAAGAGCAAGGGTTAGATGAGAAGTTACAAGAAGTGTTATTGCAACCGGGTTTTGTGCGATCTACCGACGGAGTTATTGTATTTAACCAAAGGATTTGTGTTTCGGATAACACGAATTTAAAAAGGAGGATTTTGGAAGGAGCGTATAAGGGTGCTTTCACTATACATCCGGGATCTTCAAAGATGTATCAAGACCTAAAGAGGGATTATTGGTGGTCCGGGATGAAAAGGGATATTGTGGTGTATGTGTCGGAATGTGCGGTGTGTCAACAAGAAAAGATCGAGCACCAAAGACCGGGTGGCTTGTTGCAACCTTTAGAAATTCCGGTGTGGAAGTGGGATAGTATTTCGATGGATTTCGCGGTGGGGTTACCCCGTGCGCAAGGCGGTTATGATTCGATTTGGGTAATTGTGGATCGGTTAACGAAGTCTGCTCATTTCTTGGCTGTAAAGACTACGTATAAGGCGAGTCATCTCGCAAGGTTGTTCATTTCGAAGATAGTGAGATTGCATGGTATTCCTACTAGTATCATTTCGGATAGAGTTCCAAAGTTCACTTCGAGATTTTGGAGAGCTTTTCAACAAGCTATGGGAACGAAGTTGTGTTTGAGTACATCGAGTCATCCGCAAACAGATGGTCAGACGAAACGGACAATACAAACCATGGAAGACATGTTGAGAGCTTGTGTACTTGAAAGTGGAGGAAATTGGGTAGAACTTTTACAGTTGATTGAATTCTCTTATAATAATAGTTATCATGCAAGTATTGGTATGACACCTTATGAGGCATTATATGGAAGGAAGTGTAGGACACCTTTGTGTTGGGCAGAAGTTGGTGAAGATAGAATGTTGGGACCCGAGATCATTCACGAAACTACGGAGAAAATTAAGATGATCCGTGATAAGATCAAATAAGCCCAAGATCGTCAGAAGAGTTATGCGGATAACCGAAGGAGACCTTTAGAATTCGAAGAGGGAGATCACGTGTTTTTGAAAGTTACCTCGAGATTGCGGTTGAAATGACCGTTTTAGTCGCGGAAATTAAGTCCGAGATACATGGGACCGTATCAGATTTTGGAAAGAATTGGGGAAGTAGCCTACAGATTAGCCTTACCGCCTTCTCTGTCGGAGATGCACGACGTTTTTCATGTGTTTCAGCTTCGAAAGTTTGTCCCAGATCCTCTTCAGCCAATTTTACCAGATATAATTGAGATAGAAGAAGATTTGACATTTGAGCCTCAACCGAGTCGTATCACCGGAAGAGAAACTAAAGTGTTAAGGAATAAAGAGATTCCTCTTGTTAAGGTCCAGTGGGATGAGAAGCATTCGGGTGATGCAACTTGGGAGTTGGAATCGGAGATGCGGGAGGTCTATCCTCATCTTTTCAGGCAATTATTTAAAATTCATGGGCGAATTTCTATTTAAGGGGGGGGGAGGATGTAATACCCCATAAATTATTTTACTCCGGATAATATTAGTTGTGATCAACTGAGTCCCAGTGTACTCTGATAAATTATCTGCAGAGATAATTAGGGTAACTGTTGAACTTAGAGTAAATCCAATTAACATTACCTAACTCTGAGATATTTAAGTATTTGAACTTTAGAGACTTTTTGGACAATTAGTGGTGTTACTAATTAATGATATTTTACTATATCATTTCTTTTTTCCACTCATTTTCCCCTTAGAAGCAAAGAAAGGAAAAGATAGAAAGAATTGGGAAAGAAAGGAAAGGAAAGAAGAGGAAAAGCTCAAGAACACTAGATCTTCAACCATCATCCAATCTTCATCAAATCATCTCATCTTCTTCATCATCATCCTCTGTATAAGGTGGGTTCTAGATAGATGCTCTAGATGTAGAAATCCATGTGATTTAGAGTTAGGTTGAAATTGTGAGAAAATGAATAATTATGCTAAAATCATGAATTTAACGGATGAAATGCAATATAATTGTTGTTAAATGCTTGTTGTTATGATCATACTATGTTTTGATGGTTATAATAAGGTTTGGAGGTGCTTTGATGGGAAAATTATTGATTTTGGGTTGAAGAACAACGCTGTTGAGAAGTGGGATTTTCCAGGCTTCGCCTAGCGAACCTGGGGCGAGTTGCAGCGAACAGATTTTCGAGGGTTCGCCTAGCGAACCCGTTAGCGAAGGTCAGCGAATGTTCACCAACGACGTTTGCCTAGCGAACTTGGTGCCTTTTCAGGGCTGTTTGGTTCTGCCTTGCTTCGCTAAGTTGTTCGCGAAGCGAAGGGCGAGGCGAAGGTTCGCCAGGGAGTTTGTAATGCCCTGTATAATATATATCTAGAATAATACAATACAAGCACTTTATTTGATACTGACACATCAGAAGCGCCTAATGGCATAGTTCACATACTTGTCCATTTCTAAAACATAAAAATACTACATGGCACAAGTCATGGAAACTAGCCAAAATAATAAAACTAAGAATAATATACAATATCCTCAATTGTATACAACAAAAGAATACACAGCGGAATAAGCTTAACTAAGCTCCTCTTGAAACATCTGAGCATCGCTCCACTTGTAACCAAACCTGCACCTGAAATAAAGCAACTATAGTGGGGTGAGATACATCAAATCTCAGTGAGTTCCCTATTCTATAGGTTCTCTCGGCTTTACAGGGTTCTATCAATCCTAACTCAAGTCAAGGGGAAGGGAAATGACCTTGAGTACACGATCTCACAATCTCACACTATATGGAAACATGTCATGAGTCTGTGAACTCATCAAAACACACGAAAGGAATTATGTCCTGAGCCTGTTAACTCAAGATTCCTTACGAATCGAAATATGTCTTGAGCCTGTTAACTCAAGAATTTCGCTAATCAATAACCATACCAAGGCATCCCCTTTTCCCGCCCGCTTCTACGTCTAGAAGGTAACCCGAGTCATGGATCCTTGAAGTTACTTGGCATACGAAATGGATTCGGGATCATCGGCCTGTTAGCCGTGAACCGTCACTTCTCATGGCCTGTTAACCATCACAAGTCTCTTTACTCGTAGCCTCCATTCGTACTATACGCGGGAATCAAAACTGCCAAGTAATTATGCATACGTTTTAGAGGAGGTGCTCGAGTCTCATGAAACTACACCGCAAGATAAACCGGTTATGATTATTAAACACACGACGTGATTGTATTCGACAATCAGAAGGCCACAATGCCTTACCACAAACCACAAAGGTTACACACATGTTCCATACTAGTGTTTCACAATTCTATTCACAACCTAGAATTATAACAATCTTACTCTACCATTTGTTTTGGGGTAAAGTTTCCTTACTCTTCCTAATTCATATTTTTAACATGCATATATACAAACATGTTTAACAATAAGAGCATAGGCAAAATAATCATCAATCGCATAATGGAAACATATAATTCAACAATAATTACCCACCATTAAACGATAAATATCGACAACACGACACTATTCTAGAATCCTGACATAATTAAATCGGCCAACGATCTTAAAACCATTTTAATAAGAAAGTACATTTTATTAGCTTTTCAATGATATCAAGAATGTTAAAAACGGATAACCGAGTCAAAAGTTATGGACATAACGAGAAATGGTATCGCGAAAACCACAATTCTGCACCCTCCTGGCCGTACGCATATTGCCCTAAGCCATACGCGTATTGCCTTGCTCACTCGCCCATCCATACGCGTATTGCCCAAATTGATACGCGTATGGGCAGAGACCAAAACTCCCTAAAAATTCCACTAACAGACCAATACGCGTATTGCCTCACTCCATACGCGTATTGCCCACTCCCATACGTGTATTGCCTGTAATCCTTCCTTGCCATGCGCGTATTGCCCAACCCAATACGCGTATTGCCCTGTCCCATACGCGTATGGGCAGCGAAACCCAGAATTTTTCCTGCATTGTTCCCGTTACGAATTTCTCCCCAAAACTTCTCCAATTCTCATCTAACCACTTCCAAATCACAATATATCAATCCAAATATGTTCCAACACAATTAACAAGTATTCTATGCAATTTATATCGAATTTCATCCGTTAGAATTCATTTTCTCTCAATCTAACTTAAGTTCAATTCTTATATTTCTAGACTTAGAGTGTGTAACTAGAACCCACCTGGTAACTGAAGAGGAGTTTGAAGAAGATGATGAACAATGACCCACGTTTCCTTCCCTCTTTTCCCTTTTCTCTTCTTCTCTTCTTTCTCCTTTTCTTCTTCTTCTTCTTAGTATGTTTTCTTTTCTAACAATATATATATATACATAATCATTAATATATAATATAAATCCAACGGGGTAAAATATCTCCAATTGATATTTTGTCGTCTCAACCCAATTGATCAATTATTAGAATTTCCATAAAATCACTTTCTCGGGTTAATAAATATTAATCCGTCTCTTTAATAAAATAATTGATCTCTTCGGAGTTCACAAGTTACTCTATTGGTCCCAATTGATAATACTTAAAATACTTAGAATATTCCATTAATCCAATTTACCAAAAATAGAGCACATAGATACTTACCTGATCTCATCTGATATCCAATTGAGCATTTAGATAATACGGGGTATTACACTCTCCCCCCCTTAAATTGAAATTCTCCCCCGAATTTCCTCTACTTGGCAATAACCACAACTTGTATCCTGGTCTTAGATTCACACTTAACTTTACTTCCGTTCAACTTCCTGACGTATTCCAATTCCAACTTAACTTTACGGACCAAAATCCTTATTTTCACGAATTATCAAACTCCGGTTCCTTAGTCATACTCTTATTCCAATATTGGGCTAACTTTGAACTTAGCTTTTTCCCCCTAGTTCATCTGTTGTTCTATACAAAACACTTGGTCGCATACTACTTCCGGCCAGAAGGTACCCTTCCATATTCCTCAACTGAGTCACATAACAAAACCTCAACACCTTATCTTGGTCTAGGATAACAAACACTCATCACCTCCTCGTGAGGTAATTCAATGATTTCTCAACTTTATGCAATCCACGAAGATTTATATTTCCATAACTTCAACGTCCCAAAACCACTTCATTATTATTTAAACAACTTCTTTACCAGTTCCATCTGGTCTGACGCTGTACGTTGTACTCACTAAATCCAATATTTCCTTCCTTTCGTATCACACCAAAAGGTAACCCACTTAGAACAAAATCTTCTTATTTCCAATCTTACAATCAATTTCTCCTCTGATTCTTATAAATCCTACTGAGCCCCTTTCATTTGTCACCTTCCACTGCGCAACTCCAATTCTAGCAGTGGAACACCACGAATTCTTAAGCACTACCAAGTAGCCAACGGTCCATGGATAACACACTCATCCATTGGGGTCCTTACTAACCAATGATACAAGAAACTTACTGGCATCCTATGGTAGAACAATTTCTTTGCCAACACACAACATTATAACATCTGTCCAACACTCTCCAGACGATAAAGACACAGGAGTTACACTGCTACCACCATAACGTACACAACTCCCAATCCATTCCAAACTTGCAATAATTCATCCAAAGTAGATTAACAACTTTCATTTCTAGTTACCACATTCCCCATTAAGTCTTCTTACAGGTCTCCGACTTGCTCAAGGTTTGTTGTTGGTACGAGTTCTCGACTAATATTAGATAGCACCATCACGAATCTTCAAACATATGCAAGTTACCAGTTATCAAAACTTAACTCATCCAAAGCACGATTGTGAGTTTCCATATTACTCACCCACTCACATGCCACAATCCACATACATACCCACTTTCGAAGTCCATACCACACCTCTCAGTTGAATCCGCTTTTCTCAATCGTTACGTTTCCTAAACGATTCCAAGGTACATGCTTAACTTCGGAACATCAAATTCTCACTCGTACTTGGAAAGATAACTTCCAAATTCCACTCTCTTGGTAAAACACAACTGCACACAACTAGTACCACTCTCACGGAGTCTAAATCCAATACCGTGAACCCACGGCTGATAGCACTTACTAATTTTGACTAGTCGTTCATACCTTACTAATACCATGATTACACACCGAAATATTCCTTGCAAGATCAATAATTCGTGGGTATTCTTTAACTTCGTCCTTAAGGCTCACAACGGCAAAACACCCAAGACCTTCTCATACTCAACACCGTTTTCAAGATTACTTCCTCGAAGGAAATTCCCTTGTCATCTAAACGGACAGTCAACTAGGTACACCTTTCCCAAAAGTTATGATTCCAAAACGCAATCCATCTTTCATTTACTCACCATCCCGTTTTCAATTCACACAATACTCTCCCCTCGGAGCCACCTAAGGTAACTAAACACAGATGATGGTTTTCAAGAGATTCCACAGCTTACCCATGCGTTCATCGATTGACCATCTAGACTAATCGGTTAACTTCTCCCTATCCCACGTAACACCTTCCTTGCACGTGTTAATTGGTTAACCACCTTGCATTAGTCGGGTAACACTGCTGCAGAACAAAACCAGTTTCTTCTTAATTCAAAGCCATTCTTACTCAAACCATTAATCCAATTCATCCTACTTGAAATATCGTTCACAACTCGTGGCTTCTTAACTTGTATAACATTCACTAACCATGACCCCCCCCCCCCCCAGGCAAAACCGACAAAGTCAAAGCATGCAGACAACACACTCCAACCAAGTGACATGCAAAATTCCAACACACAATCATCATACGGTACCACAAAATTGATGGACATGTCATATCAAGCATACCACCTTATTCTCTCACTCCGTACACATTAACCGGGATTTCTTGCCCTTCACCATCCATTACACATCCCACTTACACCAAATTACTTAATGGAAAAATTCGCAACCGACAACTCTCAACAACTACTTACCCAACCCTTCTGGTATAAATCGTTCCGTGATTTACACTTAGTCCGTAATAAGTCCTGATTTACTTTCCCTTGTTTTACCACAATCTTGTTTCTTAAAATACAATACTCATTGTTCCATAAAGTACGTCTCTTCACACTTGTCTCAAGAATAAGAATCCATCACGTACACTTGTGACCACGGTGTGCTACTACGCTTGTTGTTAATACCAAAGTGTAACTTCTTTAGTTCAACTCATAATACTAGGGTTCGCGTGGGTGAATCATCTTTGATTACACTTCCTTAACTACAGGTTCATCAACACCTTAAAACTCCATTGCACACTCGTCCAAAAATACATTCCATTGCCACTTCCTCTTAACATACCGTTAATACCATTTTCTACATCGTACTTACTTTCGCCCTCCATTGTAATCCTCTTAGGTCCAAATATAAAACCACCATACTTACATTTCCTTAAGTCCAAGATTCTTACTCTGTTTCTTAATATAACTTGTTTTGGTTCGTACCACTACACTTTCTATTACTCAGTGAAGCTCATTCTTTCTTCAACACAATACCTTATACTGTTCCTTGGGTAATTTAACAATTCCAATTTGGTCTCTTACTGAATACAGAAATCTTGATTTAATACCTCGAACTTAATCTCTCTTCATATCTGAAGTCACACAATTTATCTCTTACCCTTCGTCCGGCACATACTTATTACACTTGAATCATGTAAACACATCCTAGTGTCCCTTCTCACACTTCTCTACTACTTTAGATTCCCATGAAAGCCGAACTTCCTTAACTCTCAACTTTTAACCAGTCGGAAGAGATTACTCCGAACACACTCTTCGAGGTACTCCCATCCACCCAAGATGCCATAACGATCTTAGAAACTGAAACACCAATACTTATCTCACTCCCGGACCTTACGTCAACCATTCCACAACACAACTCTCTTTTACCACGGAATGAGATTACTTGAAATCCTTATCCAATTGTCCAATAGAGATCCTTAACTTTCGGACTTCATCAATTCCAAAGGATTGCTTAACAACTCACCGCTCTTTCTTTTCCACGCTTCACAAGCACAACGTCTCTTAAAAACTCATTGAGCTAACCAAAACTCTTCACTACTCATTCTTGGCTTGAGCCTTCCCTCACAACACAAGTTCCGAAAACACTTCGGAGTCCTCGTGGTCGCTCAACCATGATTCTACCTATCACATACATAGCATTAGGTTGATCAAGCCCAACACTACATAGTATGATATTAAGTTTCATGATGGCAAGACACACTTAAGAGGCAGGAATAGATTTACTTATGATGTTTCAATGCTAGGTCGAGGACACGACCTGTTTTGATACCAACTGTAATGCCCTGTATAATATATATCTACAATAATACAATACAATCACTTTATTTAGTACTGACACATCAAAAGCGCCTAATGGCATAGTTCACATACTTGTCCATTTCTAAAACATAAAAACACTACATGGCACAAGTCATGGAAACTAGCCAAAATAATAAAACTAAGAATAATATACAATATCCTCAATTGTATACAACAAAAGAATACACAGCGGAATAAGCTTAACAAAGCTCCTCTTGAAACATCCGAGCATCGCTCCACTTGTAACCAAACCTGCACCTGAAATAAAGCAACTATAGTGGGGTGAGATACATCAAATCTCAGTGAGTTCCCTATCCTATAGGTTCTCTCGGCTTTACAGGGTTCTATCAATCCTAACTCAAGTCAAGGGGAAGGGAAATGACCTTGAGTACACGATCTCACAATCTCACACTATATGGAAACATGTCATGAGTCTGTGAACTCATCAAAACAGATGAAAGGAATTGCGTCCTGAGCCTGTTAACTCAAGATTCCTTACGAATCGAAATATTTCTTGAGCCTGTTAACTCAAGAATTTCGCTAATCAATAACCATACCAAGGCATCCCCTTTTCCCGTCCGCTTCTACGTCTAGAAGATGACCCGAGTCATGGATCCTTGAAGTTACTTGGCATACGAAATGGATTCGGGATCATCAGCCTATTAGCCGTAAACCGTCACTTCTCATGGCCTGTTAACCATCACAAGTCTCTTTACCCGTAGGCTCCATTCGTACTATACGCGGGAATCAAACCTGCCAAGTAATTGTGCATACGTTTCAGAGGAGGTGCTCGAGTCTCATGAAACTACACCGCAAGATAAACCGGTTATGATTATTAAACACACAACATGATTGTATTCGACAATCAGAAGGCCACAATGCCTTACCACAAACCACAAAGGTTACACACATGTTCCATACTAGTGTTTCACAATTCTATTCACAACCTAGAATTATAACAATCTTACTCTACCATTTGTTTTGGGGTAAAGTTTCCTCACTCTTCCTAATTCATATTTTTAACATGCATATATACAAACATGTTTAACAATAAGAGCATAGGCAAAATAATCATCAATCGCATAATGGAAACACATAATTCAACAACAATTACCCACCATTAAACGATAAATGTCGACAACACGACACTATTCCAGAATCCCGACATAATTAAATCAGCCAACGATCTTAAAACCATTTTAATAAGAAATTACATTTTATTAGCTTTCCAATGATATCAAGAATGTTAAAAACGGATAACCGAGTCAAAAGTTATGGACATAACGAGAAATGGTATCGCGAAAACCACAATTCTGCACCCTCCTGGCCGTACGTGTATTGCCCTAAGCCATACGCGTATTGCCTTGCTCACTCGCCCAACCATACGCGTATTGCCCAAAGTGATACGCGTATGAGCAGAGACTAAAACTCCCTAAAAATTCCACTAACAGACCAATACGCGTATTGCCTCACTCCATACGCGTATTGCCCACTCCCATACACGTATTGCCTGTAATCCTTCCTTGCCATACGCGTATTGCCCAACCTAATATGCGTATTGCCCTGTCCCATACGCGTATGGGCAGCGAAACCCAGAATTTTTCCTGCATTGTTTCCGTTACGAATTTCTCCCCAAAACCTCTCCAATTCTCATCTAACCACTTCCAAATCACAATATATCAATCCAAATATGTTCCAACACAACTAACAAGTATTCTATGCAATTTATATCGAATTTCATCCGTTAGAATTCATTTTATCTCAATCTAACTTAAGTTCAATTCTTATATTTCTAGACTTAGAGTGTGTAACTAGAACCCACCTGGTAACTGAAGAGGAGTTTGAAGAAGATGATGAACAATGATCCACGTTTCCTTCCCTCTTTTCCCTTTTCTCTTCTTCTCTTCTTTCTCCTTTTATTCTTCTTCTTCTTAGTATGTTTTCTTTTCTAACAATATATATATATATATATATATATATATATATATATATATATATATATATATATACATACATAATCATTAATATATAATATAAATCCAACAGGGTAAAATATCTCCAATTGATATTTTGTCGTCTCAACCCAATTGATCAATTATTAGAATTTCCATAAAATTACTTTCTCGGATTAATAAATATTAATCCGTCTCTTTAATAAAATAATTGATCTCTTCGGAGTTCACAAGTTGCTCTATTGGTCCCAATTGATAATACTTAAAATACTTAGAATATTCCATTAATCCAATTTACCAAAAATAGAGCACATAGATACTCACCTGATCTCATCTGATATCCAATTGAGCATTTAGATAATACGGGGTATTACAGAGTTCGCGAAGCGAACTTTATGTCTGTTTTTGTTCTGTTTGTACATTCGCCGGGAGCTTCGCCTAGCGAAGGCTGGAGCGAAGGCTCGCTGGGACATTCGCCTAGCGAACATGGCAGGTTATGTAGTTTTGTTTCTCTCATAACTTTTGACTCGTTTATCCGTTTTGCGTATTCTTAATATCGATGTGAAACTCTGAATATCCTCTATATAATGGAAGGAAGAAATACTGGTTTTGATTCCTGATTAAATAAATCGGAGGGAACCGTAAATTCGTAAAATTGGGGATATGTGGAATTGTGTGTTTCCATTATGTGATTGATGACTAATTTCCTATGTTCTTATTGTTAAGCATGTTTGAGTATGTATGCGTGTTAAAATATGAAATAGGTAGAGTGAGGAATATCACCGTAAATAATTGTCGGATAGTGCGGAATAACATAGTGACAACGCTCGTGCAGAAGAGGCCGAGGCGTGTGTCTAGTAATCATAACCGGTGTAATACCCCGTATTATTTAAATGCTCAATTGGATATCAGATGAGTATCTATGTGCTCTATCTTTGATTAATTGGATTTATGGAATCCTCTAAGTACTTTAAGTATTGACATTAAGGATCAATAGAGCAACTAGTGAACTCTGAAGAGATCAATTATTTTATTAAAGAAACGGATTAATATTTATTAATTCAAGAAAGTAAATTTGGTAACTCTAATAATTGATCAATTGGATTGAGATGACGAAATGTCAATTGGAGATATCTTACTCTATTGAAATATATTATATAATAATAGTATTATATATATATATATATATTTGTTAAGAGAATGAAAAAGGAAAAGAAGTTAGAAGAAAAGAAGAAGAAAAGCAGAGAAGAGGAAACGTGGGAGAGAAGAAGAGAGGAAAAAGGGAAAGAGGGAGAAAAAAGCTCACAGATCATCATCTTCTTCAAACTCCTCTTCGGTTATCAGGTAGGTTCTAGATAGAGGCTTTAAGTGTAGAACTCTTGAGGTTTTAGAGTTAGGTTGGATTTTGACAAAGTGTGGAATTTTGTGAATCGATGAAATCCAACGGATGAAATATGATATAAATTGCGTAGAATAGTCGGGTTATGAGCTTAATGAACTTATAATGCTTGCTAGTACTCCCTATGATGTTTTGATGATGTTCCAATGGGTTAAATATGAGAAAAACAGAGTTTTTCAGCTTCTGTGACAGTGGTAATCGATTACCCTATATTAGTAATCGATTACCCATGAGAAAATGGACGTTTCTGGGCTATTTTTGAGCAAGTAATCGATTACCCAAAAGTGAGTAATCGATTACCACTGCTATTGACAGAAAAATGAAAATTGAAACGGGCGTATCTTTTGAACCGTAAGTCCGTTTTAGTCCTCGTTCGAAGCGTTGGAAAGCTAATTTTATGCCCTATGTGTTAGTAAGGTAGAAACATAGTTATATGCTATGAATTGATAAGAAAAATATAGAAATGTAATGTATGTGATTTTGATTCCACCAAAACTCAAGGATCGGGAATCCGATTGATACGAGTCCAAAGCCTTTGGAAAGATAATCCAATAAGGTAGTGAATGGTGATGTGAGACCATGATTTAACCAAGGATGCTTGGTAGAGGATAGTAGTGGCTTGTGTGCCTTAAAACGTGTATGAACTATAATGTGATTATGTTTGACATGTTATGCTATTATATGTGTTACTTGTAATATTTGTGTTATACCATGTCTATTTAATTGTGAACTGTGAATGAGAGAATATGCATGAAAATATGAAAACGATATAGGAAGAGTGAGGAAACCTCAAACTTGAACTATAGGAGAATCGAGTAAAGAACTAGAAAGTGTAGACAACTTTAGACGGCGATCCTCGGGCACGTGTTGTTGGAAGATACATCTTTGTCAAGTATTGGCCTAGTTGGGAGTGAAACACTAGTATGGAACATGTGGTTAACTTTGTGGGTTTAGAAAGGCATGAGAGGCCTTAAGGCATTATTAGCCTTGAGATTGTCGAATACAATCATTTTGTCATATGTGATCATGTAATCGTAACCGGTTTATCTTGAGTGTAGTTTCATGAGTCTCGGACTCCTCTGAAATGGATGCACAACTACTTGGCAGGTTTGATTCCCCGTGCTGTACGAATGGTTCCCATGGAGCGTATGCTTGTGATGGTAAAAGGCCCGTGTGAAGTGACAGTTCATAACGGTAAAAGGCCCGTAGAACCCGAATCCATTCGTATTTCAAGTAGATTACAAGGATCTATGACTCGGATCGCCTTTTAGACGTAGAAGCGGACGGAAACAGGAGGTACCTTGGTATGGTTATCGATTAATGATGTTGTGAGTTGATGAACTCATGTCATGTTTCCATATAGTGTGAGGTTATATTGTGTGAACTCGAGAGTCATTCCCCTTCCCTTGGACTTGAGTTAGGATTATCAGAACCGTAAATAATCCGAGAGAATCCATAAGATAGGGAACTCACTGAGATTTGATGTATCTCACCCCACTATAGTTGCTATATTTCAGGTACGGTTTGTAGGTTTGATTTACAAGTGGAGCGATGCTGGGATGTTTCAAGAGAAGCTTAGTTAAGCTTATTCCGCTATGTATTTTATTGTTCTTGTACAATGAGGAATATTGTATATTGATCTTAGTTTTATTTCATTTTATGGCTAATTTCCATAGCTTGTACCATAGTTGTATTATGTTTTAGAATGGTCAAGTATGTGAATTACGCCATTAGGCCCTTATGATGGTGTCAGTACCAAATAAAATGCTTGTATTGTATTATTCTAGGTATATATATTATACAGGGCGTTACAGTTGGTATCAGAGCAGGTCGTATCCTCGACCTAGCCTTGAAACATCATAAGTAAATCTATTCCTGCCTCTTAAGTGTGTCTTGCCATCATGAAACTTAATATCATACTATGTAGTATTGGGCCTGATTAACCTAATACTATGTATGTGATAGGTAGAATCATGGTTGAGCGACCGCGAGGACTCCGAAGTGCTGTTGGAACTTGTGCTGTGAGGGAAGGCTCAAGCCACGAGTTAGTAGTGTGGAGTTTTGGTCAACTCTGTTGAGGTTTTGGTAGAAGTTGTGCCCGGGTAGCATGGAATCGAAGAGTGAAATTTTGTTCAAGCAATCCTTTGGAAAGGATGGAGTCTGAAAGTTAAGGATCTCTAGCGCATGATTGGTCAAGGTATCAAGGAATATGTAAAATCACAAGTAGAGATGGATTGACTTCTAGTATGGATAAGGATTTCCAGTAATCTCTTTCCGTGGAAAAGAAAAGTGGTTTTGTGGAACGCGTGACGTAAGGTCCGGAAGTGAGGTAGTTCTTGGTGCTTCAGTTTCTAAGGTCACTATGGTCTCTTGAATGGACTGGAGTACGTTAAGGAATGTGTTCGGAACAATATCTTTCGACTGGTTAAAAGTTGAGAGTTAAGGGCGTTCGGCTTTTATGGGAACTTAAAGTAGTAGAGAAGCGTGTGAAGGAACACCAGGATGTGGCTACATGCTTCAAGTGAAACAAGTGTGAGCCAAAAGAAGAGTAAGACATGAGTTGTGTATCTTCAGTTATGCGTGGAAATTAAGTTCGGGATAATACTTCAGATTTTTCGTTTTCAGTAAGAGGCCAATTTGGAATTTGGGGATTTGGTAACTTACCCAAGGAAGGGTATGAGGTATTGTGTTGGAGAAAGTTTGGACATCCTTTAGTAATAGAAAGTGTAGTGATATGGACCGAAAGTAGGTTGTATTAAGAGACAGAGTAAGTACCTTGGATCTAAGGAAATCTTAGTAAGATGGTTTTATATTTGGACCTAAGAGGATTACCGTTAGGGCAAAGTAAACGCGATATGGAAAACGGTATCGAGGGTAGGTCATGAGAAGGTTACAACTTGGTATTAAGAACAATCGTAGTGGTAGCACCGTGGTAACAAGTGTACGTGATGGGTTTTCTTGAGATAAGTGTGAAGAGACGTACCTTGTGGAACAGTGAGTATTGTATTTTAAGAAACAAGATTGTGGTAAAACAATGAGAAGCAAAATCAGGATTTATCACGGACTAAGTGTAAATCATGAAATGATTTATACCAGAAGGGTTTTGTAACCAGTTGATGAGAATTGTCGGTTGCGAATCTTCCATTAAGTAAACTGGTGTAAGTGGGGTGTGTAATGGGTAGTGAAAGGTAAGAAATCCCGGTTAATGTGTATGAAGTGATAGAAAGGTTCTTCAAGAGGATGCATTACCCCGATCTATTTTCAAGTATAGAGAAACTTCTGTATTTGTGAATGATTGGATTATTCGGAATCTACCTTTTGTTGAACCAAGAATGTTGTTGTTTTATGTCCCACCAAGAGGTTCAAGTGAGAGAACAAGGTTGTATGTTGAGTCTTGGTTGTGGACGAATCAGGTATAAATTGTGATTAAAAACCCCAGAATGTCGTCATTATTGGCTTCCCGCTAGTGTCGTGGTATGAACAGAGAGTGAGCTGTCCCACTGAAGTTTTGTAGAGTGACCGCGTCAGAATTTGGAATTTTGCCTTGTTACTTGGTTGGAGTATGTCATCTGCATGTTTTGATTTTGTCGGTTTTACCTTGAGTAGATCATGGCTAGTGAAGGTTATACAAGTTAAAAAGCCGCGAGTTGAGAATAATATTGTGGGTTAGAGCAAGCCGGATTGATGGTTTTGAATAGGGATGTTTTTTTTGAATTATGAGAAATTGTGTATTTTCAGTTCCTGCAGCGGTGTTAACCGATTAACACAATGGGGTTAACCGATTAACACGTGTATGGAAGGTGTTTTATGTTGAATTTTGAGAAGTTCACCGATTAGCTCCGATGGGTAATCGATTAACATGTGTGTAAATTGTGAAATCCCTTAGGAACCATCATCTAGCGTTTTGTTACCTTATGTTGCTCCGAGTGGAGAGTTTTGTGTGAATGTAAAACGGAATTCCAAGTAAATGAAAGACGTATTCGTGGTTGAAAATTGGAACTTGTCGAAGGGTGTTACTTAGTTGATCATCTGTTTAGATGACAAAGGAATTTGACTACAAAGAAGTAATCTTATGAACCGGATTGAGTATGAGAAAGTCTTAGGCGCATTGTTATTATTACTGTTGAGAACTTTAAGGACGAAGTCAGAGATTACTCACGAAGTATTGAATTGTAAAGATCGTTTTGGTATTTTAATTGTTGGTGTTAGTAAGGTATGAGCGGTTGGTCAGAGTTTAGTAAGTGTTATCTTCCGTGAGTTCATGGTATGGGATTTAGACCGTGAGAGTGGTACCAGATGTGTGCAGTTGTGTGTTACCTAGGGGAGGAAATTTGATAGTTATCTTTCTAAGTACGAGTAAGAATTTGACGTTCCGAAGTTAAGTATGTGACTTGGAATCGCTTATGAAATGGAACGAATTAGAAAAGTGGATTCAATTGAGAAACGTGTTATGGACTTCGAAGGTGTGTGTGTAAGTGGAGTGTTGTACGTGAATGGGCGAGTAGTATGGAAACTCACAGTTACGTTTTGGATGGTTTAAGTTGGATAAGTGGTGACTCGCATGTGACTGAAGCTTCGTGATGGTGTTATGTAATATTAGTTGAGAACTCGTACCAACAACAAACCTTGAGGGAGTCGGAAACCCTAAGAAGAATCAATTTGGAATGTGGTAACCAGAGCCGGAGGTTGTTAAACTGTTTTGGATATGTTATTTCGAGTTTAGAATGGATTTGGAGTTGTGAATGTCATGGTTGTAGCAGTGTAACTCTTGCGTCTTTATCGTCTAGAGAGTGTTGGGCAGAGGTTAGGATATTGTGTGTTGGCGAGGAAATTGTTCTACTATAAGACGCCAGTAAGTTCTTGTACCATGGGTTAGTAAGGATTCCAGTGGATAGGTGTATTTCTCCGTGGACGGTTAGCTAATTGACAGTGCTCGAGAATTCGTAGTGTTCCACTGTTAAAAGTTGAGTTGCACAGTGGAAGGTGACAGATGAAGAGTTTAGTCAGACTAATAAGGATTAGAATGATTGTTACTTGTAAGTGTGGAAGTAAGGAGATCTTGTTCTAAGTGTGTTACCTTTTGGTGTGACACAAAAGAAAGGAAATGTCAGATTTAATGAGTACCGTGTATAGTATCAGACCAGAGGGAACTGGTAAAGAAGACGTTTGACTAATTGTGGAGTGATTTAGAACGTTGAAGGATTTAAGGAGGAATAGTTGTCGGTAATTGTATGAAGTTAAGGAATCACCGAATTACCTCATGAGAATTTGATGCGTGTTTGTTATCCTGAATTTGTGATGAGGTGTTACGGTTTGGTTTGTGACTCGGTAGAGGAATGTAGAATGGTACATTCTTTCCGACGTAAGTTGCGACCAAGTCTTTTGTATGAAACAACAGATGAATTGAGGAAACGCAAGTTGAAAGTTAATCCAATATTGGAATAAGAGTATGAATAAGGACGTGAAGTTTGATAATTCGTGAAATTAAGAATTTGGTCTGCGAAATCAAGTTGGATTATGGATACGTCAGAAATTGTAACGGAAGTAAAGTTAAGAATGGATCTAAGACAATGATACAAGTTGCGGTTATTGTGGAATAGAGGAAATTCGGGGGCGAATTTCAATTTAAGGGGGGGAGAGTGTAATACCCCGTATTATTTAAATGCTCAATTGGATATCAGATGAGTATCTATGTGCTCTATCTTTGATTAATGGGATTTATGGAATCCTCTAAGTACTTTAAGTATTGACATTAAGGATCAATAGAGCAACTAGTGAACTCTGAAGAGATCAATTATTTTATTAAAGAAACGGATTAATATTTATTAATTCAAGAAAGTAAATTTGGTAACTCTAATAATTGATCAATTGGATTGAGATGACGAAATGTCAATTGGAGATATCTTACTCTATTGAAATATATTGTATAATAATAGTATTATATATATATATATATATATATATATATATATATATATATATTTGTTAAGAGAATGAAAAAGGAAAAGAAGTTAGAAGAAAAGAAGAAGAAAAGCAGAGAAGAGGAAACGTGGGAGAGAAGAAGAGAGGAAAAAGGGAAAGAGGGAGAAGAAAGCTCACAGATCATCATCTTCTTCAAACTCCTCTTCGGTTATCAGGTGGGTTCTAGATAGAGGCTTTAAGTGTAGAACTCTTGAGGTTTTAGAGTTAGGTTGGATTTTGAGAAAGTGTGGAATTTTGTGAATCGATGAAATCCAACGGATGAAATATGATATAAATTGCGTAGAATAGTCGGGTTATGAGCTTAATGAACTTATAATGCTTGCTAGTACTCCCTATGATGTTTTGATGATGTTTCAATGGGTTAAATATGAGAAAAATAGAGTTTTTCAGCTTCTGTGATAGTGGTAATCGATTACCCTATATTAGTAATCGATTACCCATGAGAAAATGGACGTTTCTGGGCTATTTTTGAGCAAGTAATCGATTGCCCAAAAGTGAGTAATCGATTACCACTGCTATTGACAGAAAAATGAAAATTGAAACGGGCGTATCTTTTGAACCGTAAGTCCGTTTTAGTCCTCGTTCGAAGCGTTGGAAAGCTAACTTTATGCCCTATGTGTTAGTAAGGTAGAAACATAGTTATATGCTATGAATTGATAAGAAAAATATAGAAATGTAATGTATGTGATTTTGATTCCACCAAAACTCAAGGATCGGGAATCCGATTGATACGAGTCCAAAGCCTTTGGAAAGATAATCCAATAACGTAGTGAATGGTGATGTGAGACCATGATTTAACCAAGGATGCTTGGTAGAGGATAGTAGTGGCTTGTGTGCCTTAAAACGTGTATGAACTATAATGTGATTATGTTTGACATGTTATGCTATTATATGTGTTACTTGTAATATTTGTGTTATACCATGTCTATTTAATTGTGAACTGTGAATGAGAGAATATGCATGCAAATATGAAAACGATATAGGAAGAGTGAGGAAACCTCAAACTTGAACTATAGGAGACTCGAGTAAAGAACTAGAAAGTGTAGACAACTTTAGACGGCGATGCTCGGGCACGTGTTGTTGGAAGATACATCCTTGTCGAGTATTGGCCTAGTTGGGAGTGAAACACTAGTATGGAACATGTGGTTAACTTTGTGGGTTTAGAAAGGCATGAGAGGCCTTAAGGCATTATTAGCCTTGAGATTGTCGAATACAATCATTTTGTCGTATGTGATCATGTAATCGTAACCGGTTTATCTTGAGTGTAGTTTCATGAGTCTCGGACTCCTCTGAAATGGATGCACAACTACTTGGCAGGTTTGATTCCCCGTGCTGTACGAATGGCGCCCATGGAGCGTATGCTTGTGACGGTAAAAGGCCCGTGTGAAGTGACAGTTCATAACGGTAAAAGGCCCGTAGAACCCGAATCCATTCGTATGTCAAGTAGATTACAAGGATCTATGACTCGGATCGCCTTCTAGACGTAGAAGCAGACAGGAACAGGAGGTACCTTGGTATGGTTATCGATTAATGATGTTGTGAGTTGATGAACTCATGTCATGTTTTCATATAGTGTGAGGTTATATTGTGTGAACTCGAGAGTCCTTCCCCTTCCCTTGGACTTGAGTTAGGATTGTCATAAGCGTAAATAATCCGAGAGAATCCATAAGATAGGGAACTCACTGAGATTTGATGTATCTCACCCCACTATAGTTGCTATATTTCAGGTACGGTTTGCAGGTTTGATTTACATGTGGAGCGATGCTGGGATGTTTCAAGAGAAGCTTAGTTAAGCTTATTCCGCTGTGTATTTTATTGTTCTTGTACAATGAGGAATATTGTATATTGATCTTAGTTTTATTTCATTTTATGGCTAATTTCCATAGCTTGTACCATAGTTGTATTATGTTTTAGAATGGTCAAGTATGTGAATTACGCCATTAGGCCCTTATGATGGTGTCAGTACCAAATAAAATGCTTGTATTGTATTATTCTAGGTATATATTATACAGGGCGTTACAACCGGTTTATCTTGCGGTGTAGTTTCATGAGACTCGAGCACCTCCTCTGAAACGTATGCACAATTACTTGGCAGGTTTGATTCCCGTATATAGTACGAATGGAGCCTACGGGTAAAGAGACTTGTGATGGTTAACAGGCCATGAGAAGTGACGGTTCACGGCTAACAGGCCGATGATCCCGAATCCATTTCGTATGCCAAGTAAATACAAGAATCCATGACTTGAATCGTCTTCTAAACGTAGAAGCGGATGGGAAAAGGGGATGTTTTGGTATGGTTATTGATTAGCGAGATTCTTGAGTTAACAGGCTCAGGACTTACCTTGGTACTAGTGTGAGTTAACAAGCTCATGAGTGTGAATGCGTATATGGTGTGTGGGTACTCAAAGTCACTTCCCTTCCCTTTTGACTTGAGTTAGGATGTTAGAACCTTCTAAAGCCGAGAGGACTATAAGATAGCGAACTCACTGAGATTTGATGTATCTCACCCCACTGTTGTTGTTTACATCACAGGTTCTGTAGGTTCGGCGAAGGGTAAGGACAAGGTTATTTGACTTTCCTTATAGATCGTAGCTTTTGTGTGGCAAGGCTTCCGTTGTGAAGATTTTTGAGATCATTATTTGATCTAGTTCTTAGTATTTGTCTTTGGAACATCTTGTAGATATACTATGTCGTAGTTATTTGTATTTAGGCTTTTTGGGCATGTATATGTATAATGTGTTTACTCGGAACATATTGTATATTTCAGTACCAAACGTGGAATTCATGTATAATATATGCTTTGATGTATGTATGTATATGTGGGCGTTACAAAAACAATGTCGTTGGTAACCGAAGAAATCAAATCAGAATCAGAGGTATACTATGGAGACCAAATCTGTCAAATAAAATCCAAAGAGCTTCTTGAAGAAATGTGTCTCCCCAAAGGTTTGTTACCATTGAAAGACATCATTGAAGTTGGTCACCACAGAGAAACAGGTTTCGTTTGGTTAAAACAAAAGAATATCATTACACACAAGTTTGAAAAGATTGGGAAACTTGTTTCTTATGCTACTGAAGTCAGTTCTTATGTTGAGAAAGGTAAGATTAAGAAACTGAATGGTGTTAAATCAAAAGAGCTTTTTATTTGGGTTACACTAAGTGATATTTATGTTAATGATCCAACTACTGGGAAAATCACTTTTCAAACCTCTTCTGGACTGTCTAGAAGTTTTCCAGTTTCTGCTTTTGAACTTGAATAGAATTCAAGTGGTGTGAAAGAGATTTAGGTTTAGATCTCTATGTGGTTAGCTTGTGTTGAAATTTCAGTTAATAAGTTTGCGCTGCTTTATGTAGAAATTGTGGAAATGTTGTTGATGTGGTGTATTAAGTGTTTTTTGTTGTTGTTATTTTTCAATTAAAAAAGAAATGAGTTTCTATATTTATGTTTTTGAAATATTGATCTATTTGAAACGATTGAAATATTCATCTAACAACAATGCAAGTAGATCAAATTCTATTTCTTATGTATTGGAGATATAGACTATTTATATTTAATCCACTTATTTAAGTAAATTCTGGTTAATATGGTATAGACTATTTATATTTCTGATTTTGAATTTCTGTAAAGTTAATATGTTATAGACTATTTATATTTAATGAAATTATTTATATTTAATCCAGTAAATTCTGATTCTGAATTTTTGTAAGATTAATATGGTATCAATCTGACACGTTCCTTCTTCTTTTCTACGTGTAACTTCTCAAATCCATCCTCCAGATTTCAAAGGGATCATTTTCTTCATCCTTATCCTCTTTGTTCCTTCTCCATCAACGTGCCATTTTTGTATTCGTTGCATGTGTTCTTCCTCCTCACTCCTAGAACCTTGAAAACTACTCATCTACAAAACACATCCAAAATCCAATTTCTTTTCTTCCAAATCCGCAAACTCCTCTATTATCTTCACCAGGGTTCATTGGATGTTTCAACATTCTCCTACCCACTAGAGAATGTACCATCACAAGAATTTTGACAGAATGTACCATCACAAGAATGAAGATTGTGTTCTCAAATTTCTTAAAGGTATTAATGAGACATTCTCCTCACCGCATTTGTATCCACTCGGTAATAATCAATTGAAGGCCAAATATTAAACATAACTAATTACAATGATTTAATAAATAATTTCATATTTTCAAAAACTTAAAATTAAAATATATTAGTTTTACTACAATATAATAATAATAATTATTATTATTATTATTATTTTTATTATATTAAAAGACACTTAATTTTAAATTTTGTCTTAGACCTGGAGATCTGTTGGACCGGTACTGAACAGAAGAATAGCATAACACACATCTTTGAAACTTGTTTCTTATGCTACTCAAGTCACAGCTCATGTTGAAAAAAGGTAAGACTGAGAAATTGAGCGGTGTGAAAACCAAAGACTCCTGCTGGACTTTCTAGAAGTTTGTTGTTTCTGCTTTTGAAGTTGAAGAGAGTTCAAGTTGAGTTTTAGGTTTAGATCTATATGTTTTATTTTGAGGATTAGAAATGTTGTTGAAGTGGTGTATTAATTTTTTTTTTTTGTTATTTTTCAATTAAAAATGAAATGAATTTCTATATTTATGTTTTTGAAATATTCAACTATTTGAGAAAAAAATTAAGTCTTTTCTATTTGATGGATCTTATTAAACAATAATTAGTCCTTTATTTTAGTTTAATCTACCACTCACTATTTAAATACCTTTTAATTTATTTAAAAGGGCAACTTTGATGCATATACACAATTTAATGATGAAAGTAATTATTGATACTTTTCTATAATACATTAACAATTTAATTATTATATGATTTCACTTTGTTTTGAAACAATATGATTTTACTTATTAAAATTTTTAATAAATATTTTAAAATAATATTTAATAATATATTGAATTTTAAAATGACAAATAAACAAATATTTTTATAAAAGTATGAACTTAAAAGTAGAAATTAATTTATATGTGTTGACCTAAATATTTTATTTATGTATTCAATCAAATTATGTCAAATAAATATTTAAAAAGATATTATAAAAACTAAACTGAAAAATAGAACTATACAGTTATTTAAAATTATAATGTGGGTAACTATAAATTAATTTCTAAAAATGAATATAGTTTCAATTTATTTATAGAAATTTATTTTCATTTTAATTTTTTTTGAACAAATGTATTTATAATAAATGTGTTATTTTTTCCAATTCATATATAATAAATGTGTAACTTTTGTTTTTAGTAGGTAATTAAAACCGGACCGAATATTGAACCGGTATAGACTAGGGTTTAAGGTTAGAAGGTTTGACCGGGTCGGACCGAATGTCGGACCGTTATTGTATATCTTATATGATTTAGTACTAGTTCTTTATCATATAGACGGGTGACTTTTATTTCCTATAATTTCATAACTAGAATCAGTTTGAGAAAGAGTTAAAAATGCTAGAATTTTGTATCTTATGTAAAATATATTAGATGGTGCTTGATTTAGGCAAAAGAATATTGGAATTTAAGAAGAAAAGTTTCTTTTTTTAGTGTTGTCAACTTTGTGAAAGGATAATCATAACATTATTAATGAATTATATTTGACATTCAAAACTTTAGAAAATAAATTGGAGAGTATTATTTATAAAAAGAATTCTAGGCCTTATTATCAAGAAAATCCAAATTCTGAATAGATTAGATGTGGTCTTCAATTATAAGACCCATTTAGTTCAATAGTATTAAATTGGATTTTTTTTCCATCTTTTATTATATTTTTAATTTAAATAAATAAAAAAACAGAAAAAGTTAAAATTCGTTTCAACCCATGTAATTGGACGAACCTCCGGTTTTCCCGGTTTCCACCCGGTTTTTTGGTTTTTGCCCCGGTTCCTTGACAGACTGGTTTTAAGGGTTTAATTGACCAGACATAAGGTCGGTTCCCGGTCTAACCGGTTGAACCAGCCGGTCCGGTCCGGTTTTCATAACCTTAGTTTTTACAATTCTTTACAATATCTCTTGTAATGGATACTATGATATATATATATATATATATATATATATATATATATATATATATATATATATATCATAGTATCCATTACAAGAGATATTGTAAAGAATTGTAAAAACTAAGGTTATGAAAACCGGACCGGACCGGCTGGTTCAACCGGTTAGACCGGGAACCGGCCTTATGTCTGGTCAATTAAACCCTTAAAACCAGTCTGTCAAGGAACCGGGGCAAAAACCAAAAAATCGGGTGGAAACCGGGAAAACCGGAGGTTCGTCCAATTACATGGGTTATATCCTATGAGAATGTAATTTTTATGTGAGAACATGAGAATGAATCTGAATCATTTGATTTTAAAATAAATGGTGGAGATTATGTGTGGTTTTTATTTTTCTCTCTCCTCCATTATTAAAATAAATGATGGAAGAGAGAGAAAAAAAACTAACATATAATCTCCGCCATTTATTTTAAAATCTAATGGTTCAGATTCATTCTTATGTTCTCACATAAAAATGTCATTCTCATATGATACGTTCCCTATATATATATATATATATATATATATATATATATATATATATATTAAATTTTGTATCATTTTTTATAATTATATAAGTTCTCTTGTAACAGACATACCATAAAAAGTCATTAATGTTTTGATATATTTTCTTATATTATCAGATTTTTATTTTTATACCAAAAAAACGTTTGAAATTATCTGACATAAAGAACATGTTTTTTTTTTATTTTAACTTTTTATTTAAGGGTTTGGATAAGGAAGAAGAAAAAAATTAAATATAGCACATTTGCAAAGTATATAACATCCAACCTCAACCTAAAACAAATCGAAAACAAAAACAATGTCGTTGGTAACCGAAGAAATCAAATCAGAATCAGAGGTTACCATTGAAAGACATCATTGAAGTTGGTCACCACAGAGAAACAGGTTTCGTTTGGTTAAAACAGAAGAATATCATTACACACAAGTTTGAAAAGATTGGGAAACTTGTTTCTTATGCTACTGAAGTCAGTTTTTATGTTGAGAAATGTAAGATTAAGAAACTGAATGGTGTTAAATCCAAAGAGCTTTTTATTTGGGTTACACTAAGTGATATTTATGTTAATGATCCACCTACTGGGAAAATCACTTTTCAAACCTCTTCTGGACTGTCTAGAAGTTTTCCAGTTTTTGCTTTTGAACTTGAATAGAATTCAAGTGATGTGAAAGAGATTTAGGTTTAGATCTCTATGTGGTTGGCTTGTGTTGAAATTTCAGTTAAAAAATTTGCGCTGCTTTATCTAGAAATTGTGGAAATGTTGTTGATGTGGTGTATTAAGCATTTTTTTTGTTGTTATTTTTCATTTAAAAATGAAATGCGTTTCTATATTTATGTTTTTGAAATATTGATCTATTTGAAAGGATTGAAATATTCATCTAACAACAATGAAAGTAGATCAAATTTCATTTCTTATGTATTGGAGATATATAATTTCTGTAAGATTAATATGGTATCAATCTGACACGTTGCTTCTTCTTTTCTACGTGTAACTTCTCAAATCCATCCTCCAGATTTTAAAGGGATAATTTTATTCATCCTTATCCTTTTTGTTCCTTCTCCATCAACGTGTCATTTTTGTATTTGTTGCATGTGTTCTTCCTCCTCACTCCTAGAACCTTGAAAACTACTCATCTACAAAACACATCCAAAATCCAATTTCTTTTCTTCCAAATCCGCAAACTCCTCTATTATCTTCACCAGGGTTCATTGGATGTTTCAACATTCTCCTACCCACTAGAGAATGTACCATCACAAGAATTTTGACAGAATGTACCATCACAAGAATGAAGATTGTGTTCTCAAATTTCTTAAAGGTATTAATGAGACATTCTCCTCACCGCATTTGTATCCACTCGATAATAATCAATTGAAGGCAAAATATTAAACATAACTAATTACAATGATTTAATAAATAGTTTCATATTTTCAAAAACTTAAAATTAAAATAATAATAATTATTATTATAATTATTATTATTATTATTATTATTATTATTATATTAAAAGAAACTTAATTTTAAATTTTGTCTCAGACCTGGAGATCTGTTGGACCGATCCTGAACAGAAGAATAGCATAACACACATCTTTGAAACTTGTTTCTTATGCTACTCAAGTCACAACTCATGTTGAAAAATGTAATACCCCATATTATTTAAATGCTCAATTGGATATCAAATGAGATCAGATGAGTATCTATGTACTCTATCATTGGTAAATTGGATTAATGGAATCCTCTAAGTGCTTTAAATATTGACATTTGGGATCAAGAGAGCAACTAATGAACTCTGAAGAGATCAATTATTTTATTTAAGAGGCGGATTAATATTTATTAATTCAAGGAAGTATTTGAAGGTAACTTTAATAATTGATCAATTGGATTGAGATGACGAAATATCAATTGGAGATATCTTATCCTATTGGAATATATTATATATATATATATATATATATATATATATATATATATATATATATATATATGTTTGTTAAGAGAATGAAAAAGAAAGAAGTTAGAAAAGAAGAAGAAAAGCATAGAAGAGGAAACATGGGAGAGAAGAAGAGAGGAAAAAGAGAAAGAGGGAGAAGAAAGCTCACAGATCATCATCTTCTTCAAACTCCTCTTCGATTATCAGGTGGGTTCTAGTTAGAAACTCTAAGTTCTAGAAATTCATGATTTTTAACTTAGATTAGATTTTGAGAGAAAATGATAAAATTGACAAATTTGTTAAATCAATGTTTCTAACGGATAAAACGTGAAATAAATCGCGTAATATAATCGAGTTATGCATGAATTTAATCGAGGAAACTTGTTGTGTTCCAATATGTTTTGGTTAAGATTGGTTGGGTTTTGTATCCATAAAAACAGAGTTTTTGGCTTCTGCAACAGGGTTAACCGGTTAACGGCATGGGTTAACCGATTAACCCATGGAAAAATGGTGTTTTACGTGAAAATTGAACCAGTTAACCGGTTAACCATATGCCTTAACCGATTAAAACTGTAACCTTTGGAAAAATATTTTCTTAAATTCATAACTTTTTACTCGGGTGTCCGATTTAAGCGTTCTTTATATCGTTGTGAAGCTAGGAACATTTTCTAGCTGATGCCAGTGAGAAATACCCAATTATTTCCCGATTAAATAAATTGGAGGGAACCGTAAATTGGTATGAATTGTGGTATGTTGACTTTTGGTGTTCCATTATGTGATTGATGATTACATGCCTATGTTATTACTGTGAAACAGGTTGGAATATGTATGCATGTTAAAATATGAATAGGTAGAGTGAGGAACATTACCGGAAATGATATCGAAAGTGTGTAAATAACATGGTGACAACGCTCGAGCAAAAGAGACCGAGGCGTGTGTCTAGTAATAATAACCGGTTTACCTTGCGGTGTAGTTTCATGAGACTCGAGCACCTCCTCTGAAACGTATGCACAACTACTTGGCAGGTTTGATTCCCGCGTATAGTACGATTGGAGCCTACAGGTAAAGAGACTTGTGACGGTGTACGGGCCGTGAGAAGTGACAGATCATGGTGTACGGGCCGATGATCCCGAATCCAATTCGTATGCCAAGTAGATACAAGGATCAATGACTCGAATCGTCTTCTAGACGTAGAAGCGGACGGGAATAGGGGATACCTTGGTACGGTTATTGATTTGTGAGATTCTGGAGTACCAGGCTCAGAACTTACTTTGGTACTATTGTGAGTTAACAGGCTCACGAGTGTGAATGTATTTATATCGTGTGTGTACTCAAAGTCACTTCCCTTCCCTTTGACTTGAGTTAGGCTTAGTAGAACCTTGTAAAGCCGAGAGGACTATAAGATAGCGAACTCACTGAGATTTGATGTATCTCACCCCACTATAGTTGCTTAATTTCAGGTGTGGTTTGCATGTTTGATTTACAAGTGGAGCGATGCGTGGATGTTTCAAGAGAAGCTTAGTTAAGCTTATTTTCCGCTGTGTAATCTTTTGTTGTATACAATTGAGGATATTGTATATTATTCTTAGATTTTTATTTTTGGCTAGTTTCCATGCCTTGTGCCATATGTTGTATTTTTGTTTTACAAATGGACAAGTATGTGAACTATGTCAGTAGGCACTTTTGATGTGTCAGTACCAAATAAAACACTTGTATGGTATTATTCTAGATGAATATTATACAGGGCGTTACAGTTGGTATCAGAGCAGATCGTGTCCTCGACCTAGCCTTGAAACATCATAAGTAAATCTATTCCTGCCTCTTAAGTGTGTCTTGCCATCATGAAACTTAATATCATACTATGTAGTGTTGGGCCTGATCAACCTAATACTATGTATGTGATAGGTAGAATCATGGTTGAGCGACCGCGAGGACTCCGAAGTGCTGTTGGAACTTGTGCTGTGAGGGAAGGCTCAAGCCACGAGTTAGTAGTATGGAGTTTTGGTCAACTCTGTTGAGGTTTTGGTAGAAGTTGTGCTTGGGTAGCATGGAATCGAAGAGTGAAATGTTGTTCAAGCAATCCTTTGGAAAGGATGGAGTCTGAAAGTTAAGGATCTCTAGCGCATGATTGGTCAATGTATCAAGGAATATGTAAAATCGCAAGTAGAGATGGATTGACTACTAGTATGGATAAGGATTTCTAGTAATCTCTTTCCATGGAAAAGAAAAGTGGTTTTGTGGAACGCGTGACGTAAGGTCTGGAAGTGAGGTAGTTCTTGGTGCTTCAGTTTCTAAGGTCGCTATGGTCCCTTGAATGGACTGGAGTGCGTTAAGGAATGTGTTTGGAACAATATCTTTCGATTGGTTAAAAGTTGAGAGTTAAGGGCGTTTCGCTTTTATGGGAACTTAAAGTAGTAGAGAAGCGTGTGAAGGAACACCGGGATGTGGCTACATGCTTCAAGTGAAACAAGTGTGGGCCGAAAGAAGAGTAAGACATGAGTTGTGTATCTTCAGTTACGCGTGGAGATTAAGTTCGGGATAATACTTCAGGTTTTCCGTTTTCAGTAAGAGGCCAATTTGGAATTTGGGATTTGGTAACTTACCCAAGGAAGGGTATGAGGTATTGTGTTGGAGAAAGTTTGGACTTCCTTTAGTAATAGAAAGTGTAGTGATATGGACCGGAAGTAGTTTGTATTAAGAGACAGAGTAAGTACCTTGGATCTAAGAAAATCTTAGTAAGATGGTTTTATATTTGGACCTAAGAGGATTACCGTGAGAGCAAAGTAAACGCGATATGGAAAACGGTATCGATGGTAGGTCATGAGAAGGTTACAACTTGGTATTAAGAACAATCGTGGTGGTAGCACCGTGGTAACAAGTGTACGTGATGGTTTTTTTTCTTGAGATAAGTGTGAAGAGACGTACTTTGTGGAACAGTGAGTATTGTATTTTAAGAAACAAGATTGTGGTAAAACAACAAGAAGCAAAATCAGGATTTATTACGGACTAAGTGTAAATCATGAAATGATTTATACCGGAAGGGTTTTGTAACTAGTTGATGAGAATTGTCGGTTGCGAATCTTCCATTAAGTAAATTGGTGTAAGTGGGATGTGTAATGGGTAGTGAAAGGTAAGAAATCCCGGTTAGTGTGTACGAAGTGATAGAAAGGTTCTTCAAGAGGATGCATTACCCCGATCTATTTTCAAGTATAGAGAAACTTCTGTATTTGTGAATGATTGGATTATTCGGAATCTACCTTTTGGTTGAACCAAGGACGTTGTTGTTTTAGTTCTCTCCAAGGAAATTCAAGTGAGAGAACAAAGTTGTATGCTTGATATGAGATGTCCATCGTTTTGTGGTACCGTATAATGGTTGTGTGTTCGATTTTGCTTATGGACGAATCAAGTATGAGTTGTGGTTAAGACCCTAGAATGTCGTCATTATTGGCTTCCCGCTAGTGTCGTTGTATGAACAGAGAGTGAGCTGTCCCACTGAAGTTTTGTAGAGTGACCGCGTCAGAATTTGGAATTTTGCCTTGTTACTTGGTTGGAGTTTGTCATCTGCAAGTTTTGATTTTGTCGGTTTTACCTTGAGTTGATCATGGCTAGTGAATGTTATACAAGTTAAAAAGCCACGAGTTGAGAATAATATTATGGGTTAGAGTAAGCCGGATTGATGGTTTTGAATAGGGATGTTTTTTTTGAATTATGAGAAATTGTGTATTTTCAGTGCCTCAGCGGTGTTAACCGATTAACACAGTGGGGTTAACCGATTAACACATGTATGGAAGGTGTTTTACGTTGAATTTTGAGAAGTTAACCGATTAGCTCATATGGGTAATCGATTAACATATGTGTAAATTGTGAAATCCCTTAGGAACCATCATCTGCGTTTTGTTACCTTATGTTGCTCCGAGTGGAGAGTTTTGTGTGAATGTAAAACGGAATTCCAAGTAAATGAAAGACGTATTCGTGGTTGAAAATCAGAACTTCTTGAAGGTGTTACTTAGTCGATCATCTGTTTAGATAACAAGGGAATTTGACTTTGAGGGAATAATCTTGTGATTTGGGTTGAGCATGAGAAAGTCTTAAGTGTATTACTGTTGAAAGCCTTGAGGGCGAAGTTGGAGAATACTCACGAAGTATTGTTCTTGTAAGGAATATTTCGTTGTGTATTAATGGTATTAGTAAGGAATGAAAGGTTGGTTATAGTTGCAATTGTTATCTTCCGTGGGTTCATGGTTTTGGATTTAGACTCCGTGAGAGTGGTACCAGTTGTGTGCAGTTGTGTTTTACCCAGAGAAGGAAATTTGAAAGTTAGCTTTCCAAGTGCGAGTAAGGATTGAACGTTCCGAAGTTAAGCGTATAACTTGGATTGTTTATGGAACAGGACAATTAAGAGAAGTGGATTAAATTGAGAAACGTGGCATGTCCTTTGAGGGTGTGCGTACGTGTAGAGTGTTGTATGTGAATTGGTGAGTTATATGGAAACTCACAATCGTGCTTTGGATGAGTTAAGTTTTGATAAGTGGTGACTTGCATATGTTTGAAGCTTCGTGATGGTGCTATGTAATATTAGTCGAGAACTCGTACCAACAACAAACCTTGAGCAAGTCGGAGACCTGTAAGAAGACTTAATGGGGAATGTGGTAACCAGAACCGGAGGTTGTAAAACTATTTTGGATGAGTTATTTCGAGTTTAAAATGGATTTGGAAGTGTATATGTTATGGTTGTAGCAATGTAACTATGATACCTCTATCGTCTGGAAAGTGTGGGACCGATGTTATAATATTGTGTGTTGGCAAGGAAATTGTTCTACTATAGGACGTCGGTAAGTTTTTTGTGTCGTTGGTTAGTAAGAACCCAAATAGATAAGTGTGTTCTCCGATGAATGTTAGCTACTTGGTAGTGCTTGAGAATTCGTGGTATTCCACTGTTAGATTTTGGATTTGCGCAGTGGAAGGTGACAGATGAAAGAGTTCAGTCAGACTAATAAGGATTAGAATGATTGTTACTTGTAAGTATGGAAATAAAGAGTCTTTTCTAAGCGTGTTACCTTTTGGTGTGACATGAAAGAAAGGAAATATCGGAATAAATGAGTATAGTGGATAGTATCAGACCAGATGGAATTGGTAAAGAAGTCGTTGACTAGTTATGAAGTGGTTCGAATGTTAAAGGATTTATGAAAGGATAGTTGTCGGTAATTGTATGAAGTTAAGGAATCACCGAATTACCTCACGAGAATTTGATGGGTGTTTGTTATCCTGAATTTGTGATGAGGTGTTACGGTTTGGTTTGTGACTCAGTAGAGGAATGTAGAATGGTACATTCTTTCCGAAGTAAGTTGCGACCAAGTCTTTTGTATGAAACAACAGATGAATTGAGGAAACGCAAGTTGAAAGTTAACCCAATATTGGAATAAGAGTATGAATCAGGACGTGAAGTTTGATAATTCATGAAATTAAGAATTTGGTCTGCGAAGTCAAGTTGGATTATGGATACGTCAGAAATTGTAACGGAAGTAAAGTTAAGAATGAATCTAAGACAATGATACAAGTTGCGGTTATTGTCAAATAGAGGAAATTCGGGGGCGAATTTCAATTTAAGGGGGGAGAGTGTAATACCCCATATTATTTAAATGCTCAATTGGATATCAGATGAGATCAGATGAGTATCTATGTACTCTATCATTGGTAAATTGGATTAATGGAATCCTCTAAGTGCTTTAAGTATTGACATTTGGGATCAATAGAGCAACTAATGAACTCTGAAGAGATCAATTATTTTATTTAAGAGGCGGATTAATATTTATTAATTCAAGGAAGTATTTGAAGGTAACTTTAATAATTGATCAATTGGATTAAGATGACGAAATATCAATTGGAGATATCTTACCCTATTGGAATATGTTATATAATATATATATATATATATATATATATATATATATATATATATATATATATATATATATATATATATATATTTGTTAAGAGAATGAAAAAGAAAGAAATTAGAAAAGAAGAAGAAAAGTAGAGAAGAGGAAACGTGGGAGAGAAGAAAAGAGGAAAAAGAGAAAGAGGGAGAAGAAAGCTCACGGATCATCATCTTCTTCAAACTCCTCTTCGATTATCAGGTGGGTTCTAGTTAGAAACTCTAAGTTCTAGAAATTCATGATTTTTAACTTAGGTTAGAGTTTGAGAGAAAATGATAAAATTGACAAATTTGTTAAATCAATGTTTCTAACGGATAAAACGTGAAATAAATCGTGTAATATAATCGGGTTATGCATGAATTTAATCGAGGATACTTGTTGTGTTCCAATATGTTTTGGTTAAGATTGGTTGGGTTTTGTATCCATAAAAACAGAGTTTTTGGCTTCTGCAACAGGGTTAACCGGTTAACGGCATGGGTTAACCGATTAACCCATGGAAAAATGGTGTTTTACGTGAAAATTGAACCGGTTAACCATATGCGTTAACCGATTAACACTGTAACCTTTGGAAAAATATTTTCTAAAATTCATAACTTTTTACTCGGGTGTCCGATTTAAGCGTTCTTTATATCGTTGTGAAGCTAGGAACATTTTCTAGCTGATGGCAATGAGAAATACCCGATTATTGCCCGATTAAATAAATTGGAGGGAACTGTAAATTGGTATGAATTGTGGTATGTTGACTTTTGGTGTTCCATTATGTGATTGATGATTACATGCCTATGTTATTTCTATGAAACAGGTTGGAATATGTATGCATGTTAAAATATGAATAGGTAGAGTGAGGAACATTACCGAAAATGATATCGGAAGTGTGTAAATAACATGGTGACAAAGCTCGTGCAAAAGAGGCTGAGGCGTGTGTCTAGTAATAATAACCGGTTTACCTTGCGGTGTAGTTTCATGAGACTCGAGCACCTCCTCTGAAACGTATGCACAACTACTTAGCAGGTTTGATTCCCGCGTATAGTACGATTGGAGCCTACGGGTAAAGAGACTTGTGACGGTGTACGGGCCGTGAGAAGTGACGGATCACGGTGTACGAGCCGATGATCCCGAATCTAATTTGTATGCCAAGTAGATACAAGGATCAATGACTCGAATCGTCTTCTAGACGTAGAAGCGGACGGGAATAGGGGATACCTTGGTACGGTTATTGATTTGTGAGATTCTGGAGTAACAGGCTCAGAACTTACTTTGGTACTATTCTGAGTTAACAGGCTCACGAGTGTGAATGTATTTATATCGTGTGTGTACTCAAAGTCACTTCCCTTCCCTTTGACTTGAGTTAGGCTTAGTAGAACCTTGTAAAGCCGAGAGGACTATAAGATAGCGAACTCACTGAGATTTGATGTATCTCACCCCACTATAGTTCCTTTATTTCAGGTGTGGTTTGCAGGTTTGATTTACAAGTGGAGCGATGCGTGGATGTTTCAAGAGAAGCTTAGTTAAGCTTATTTTCCGCTGTGTAATCTTTTGTTGTATACAATTGAGGATATTGTATATTATTCTTAGATTTTTATTTTTGGCTAGTTTCCATGCCTTGTGCCATATGTTGTATTTTCGTTTTACAAATGGACAAGTATGTGAACTATGTCAGTAGGGACTTTTGATGCGTCAGTACCAAATAAAACACTTGTATGGTATTATTCAAGATGAATATTATACAGGGCGTTACAAAAAAGGTAAGATTGAGAAATTGAGTGGTGTAAAAACCAAAGACTTCTGCTAGACTTTCTAGAAGTTTGTTGTTTCTGCTTTTGTAGTTGAAGAGAGTTCAAGTTGAGTTTTAGGTTTAGATCTATATGTTTTATTTTGAGGATTAGAAATACTGTTGAAGTGGTGTATTAATTTTTTTTTTGTTATTTTTCAAATAAAAATGAAATGAATTTCTATATTTATGTTTTTGAAATATTCAACTATTTGAGAAAAAAATAATTTTTTTCTATTTGATGGATCTTATTAAACAATAATTAGTCCTTTATTTTAGTTTAATCTACCACTCACTATTTAAATACCTTTTAATTTATTTAAAAGGGACAACTTTGATGCATATACACAATGATGAAAGTAATTATTGATTCTTTTCTATAATACATTAACAATTTAATTATTATATGATTTCACTTTGTTTTGAAACAATATGATTTTAGTTATTAAAAATTTTTAATAAATATTTTAAAATAATATTTAATATTATATTGTATTTTAAAATGACAAATAAACAAATATTTTTATAAAAGTAAGAACTTAAAAGTGTAAATTAATTTATATGTGTTGACCTAAATATTTTCTTTATGTATTCAATCAAATTATGTCAAATAAATATTTAAAAAGATATTATTAAAACTAAACTGAAAAATAGAACTATACAGTTATTAAAAATTATAATGTTGGTACCTATAAATAAATTTCGAAAAATGAATATAGTTTCAATTTATTTATAGAAATTTATTTTCATTTTAATTTTTTTTTAACAAATGTATTTATAATAAATGTGTAATTTTTTCCAATTCATATATAATAAATGTGTAACTTTTGTTTTTAGTAGGTAATTAAAACCGGACCGGATATTGAACCGGTATAGACTGGGGTTTAAGGTTTAAAGGTTTGACCGGGTCGGACCGTTATTGTATATCTTATATGATTTAGTACTAGTTCTTTATCATATAGACGAGTGACTTTTATTTCCTATAATTTCATAACTAGAATCATTTTGAGAAAGAGTTAAAAATGCTATAATTTTGTATCTTATGTAAAATATATTAGACGGTGCTTGATTTAGGCAAAAGAATATTAGAATTTAAGAAGAAAAGTTTCTTTTGTTAGTGTTGTTGTAATACCCCGTATTTTATGTCACCGAATAATATTGCATTGTGATTAATTGAGTCCGGTTGCTCTGAGAAATTATTTGATAAAATAATTAGAGTAACTTCGGTACTTAGAATTGATCCAATAAATATTAATTGTTTCGGAGACATTTATTTAGTTTGGACTTGAGAGTCTTTTTGGACATTTAGTAGTATTATTTCTAATACTAAGTTACTATATTTCTTTTCCTTCCATTTGCCAAAGATAGAAAGACATAGAGAAAGTTAGAGGAAAGAAAGAAGGAAGAAAGGAAAGGAAGGAGAGGAAAAGAGAAGAAGAGGAAATTTGAAGAAAAGCTCAAGAACATCATCCAATCTGCATCCAAACTTCTCAATCATCTTCATCTTGCTCTATTTGAAGGTGGGTTCTAGTTAGTACCATTGTTAGAGAGCTCTAGAGAGTTTTTGGAATTAGGTTAGATTATGGAAATATGGAATTTTATGGTTGAATCTTGTTATAAATGTTGTCGAATGCTTGTTACCATGTCTATACTGAGTTTAGATCATGTGGGTACTATTGGGTTATGTTTTGATGAAGAAAATGGGGATTTGATGGTGTTACAGCAGCTGGGAGAAGTTCTGGTTCGCAGGGTTCGCCTAGCGAACCTGGGGCGAAGCCCAGCGAACAGCAATCGAGGGTTCGCCTAGCGAACCCGAACGTTCGCCTAGCGAAGGTTCGCTGGCATGTTCGCCTAGCGAACTTTGTGTGTTTTGGATATAGGAACTTACTGCCTTGGTGCTCGCTGGCACATTCGCCTAGCGAAGGTGAAGGCGAAGGTTCGCCAGACGTTCGCCTAGCGAACTTATGGTGTTTTGGGTCTGGGAGTTTTCTGTTTAATTACTCGCCAGCTTGCTCGCCTAGCGAAGGCGAAGGCGAAGGCTCGCCAGCTCGTTCGCCTAGCGAACCTGGGGCGAGCTGTGTTGTTTTCTTAACTTGTTTTCGCCATATCTTTTGATCCGGTAGTCCGTTTTGGATGTTCAGGATATCGATAGAAAGCTGGAGAAATGATCTTTATGATGATAAGGATTGTCGATTTTATTGCCCGATTAAATAATCGGAGGAAACTCGAAGTGGAAATCATTTGATAATCTATGTAAATTATGTTTTAAATTGTGTTTAACTATTCTTTTTATGTTGGGAATATGTTGTAATTGGAAATGCATGAAAGATAAAAAGGAAATAGTAAGAGTGAGGAAAACCCTTATGAACTATAAGAGAATTTAGAAGTTGGAAACACTAGTATGGAACATGTGGTTAACCTTTGTGGTTTTGAACCGGCATGTGAGGCCGAGAGGCATTATGGCCTTGTGATTGTCGAATACAATCGTGGTGTTGTGTATGATCACGTAATCGTAACCGGATTATTTATATGAGTGTAGTTTCATGAGTCTCGGACTCCTCTGAAATGGATGCACAACTACTTGGCAGGTTTGATTCCCCGTGCTGTACGAATGACGCCCATGGAGCGTAGGCTTGTGACGGTATAAGGCCCGTGTGAAGCGACGGTTCATAACGGTTTATGGCCCGTAGAACCCGAATCCATTCGTATGTCAAGTAGATTACAAGGACTTATGACTCGAATCGCCTTCTAGACGTAGAAGCGGACGGTAATAGGAAGTACCTTGGTATGGTTATCGATTAGTGATATTGTGGGTTGATGAACTCATAGCATGTTTCCATATAGTGTGTATGTGCTCAAAGTCACTTCCCTTCCCCAGACTTGAGCTAGGATTGTTAGAACCATAAATAATCCGAGAGAATCCATAAGATAGGGAACTCACTGAGATTTGATGTATCTCACCCCACTGTTGTTGTTTACATCACAGGTTCTGCAGGTTCGGCGATGGGTAAGGATAAAGTGGGATGACTTTTCCTTCCGGTTCGTAGATTTTGAGATGGCATGGCTTCCGCTATGACGTTCTATTACGAGATCATTGCATTGATCTAGTTCTTAGTTTTTATCTTGTTGGAACATCTTGTATATGTAATGCCTTAGCTTTCGTGTTGTATTAGAGGCATTTATGTGTATAATGTGTTAGCTAGGAACTTATTGTATTTCAATACCAAATACTTGGATTCATATATATAATTTATGCTTTGAAGTATGGATTTTATATGTGGGTGTTACAGTTGGTATCAGAGCAGGTCGTGTCCTCGACCTAGCCATGAAATAGTATAAGTGTTTCTTTCTGTATCATATACGTTGTGTCACCGTGGGTCTTAAGCGTTATATTTATGGCATTGAGCCTGATCAACTTAATTCTATTTGTATGACCTTTAGGAACATGGCTGATGGACGTAGAAACCCTCGTGGTAGGCCCCGCACCACTCCTCAAGGGACGACTCCGCCGGTTGGTGATGGTAATGCTCCGTTGTATCAGTTCATGCAGCAGATGCAACAACAACAGAATCTATTCATGCAGCAGATGGTGCAGCAAATAAATGGAGGTACGCATCCTCAAGTAGTGGTTCCCGAAGCTGTAGGTGGGAATTTCCGGGACTTTATCCGCATGAATCCTCCAGAATTTCAGGGTGGATTAGATCCCGTGAAGGCTCACGAATGGATTTCAGGTATGGAAAGGATTTTCTTGATAGTCCAGTGTAGTGAGGAGAACAAGGTGTTGTTTGCTTCTCATTCTCTAAAGGGTCCCGCTATGAGATGGTGGGGGAGCGCTTCGGCTTTGATGACTGTTCAGGAAGTGCCTAAGGTTTGGGAACAGTTCAAAGTTATCTTCATGGAGAAATATTTTCCAAGCTCATTAAGGACTCAGAAGGAATTTGAATTTCAGCAGTTAAGACAAGGTGGCATAACTGTGGCCAGTTATGCTGAGAAGTTTGAAGACATGGCTGCTTATTCTAGGCAGGCTATGTATGCTCCTAATGAAAAATGGAAAATATACCAACTTATTTTTGGACTTCGGGCTGAAATATCCCATAGTGTCTCTCAGAGGGAGTTCACTACTTATGCTGAAGTGTTAAGACAATGCTATGTGGCAGAACATAGTTTGAAAAAGGTTCGAGATGAAAGTGTAGCAAGTTGGGCAACTCAAGGTGATCGTGGAAGGTCTAATCAATCATTTAGACCTAGGCCACAATCCTTCAAGGGGAAGCAGGTGCATGATACAAGGGCGAGTACACCTCCGGTGTGTCGTACTTGTGGACGGAATCATTTCGGACGGTGTGGTATCGAAGGTGTGAAGTGTTACCAATGTCAGAAGATGGGTCATCTGAAGAAAGATTGTCCTCAGAATAAAATTCAACCACAAGGAAGGGTTTACACCTTAGATGCAAGGAAGAAGAAGAGCGACAATTCATTAATTGCTGGTACGTGCCTAGTTAACGGATTTCCTTGCTTTGTTTTATTTGATTGCGGAGCTACACATTCTTTTGTATCGGTGCAATGTATGAAGCCACTTGGGTTGCGGTCCGTTCCTTTGTCTCCTCCTATGGTGGTCACTACCGCCATGGATGAAATGGTTGAGATGCCTTTGATGTGTGAAAATTGTGTGCTATCTGTGAATGATAGAGTTTTTCAGATTGACCTTATTTGTCTACCGCTTAAGAAAGTGGATGTCGTGTTGGGAATGGATTGGCTTTCTGCTAATTCGGTATTTATTGGGTGTGAGGAGAAGCTTATCATCATTCCGTCTATTGAGGCTACACCAAAGGATGTTTTAACAACTATTCTAGAAGGTACGGTTGGTATGATATATCTCTTGTTTGAAGAAGAGAATTCGGTTATGTTGGTTCTCACTAAGGAAGGGAGTAGCGACCTTCAGGTTATGGACATTCCCGTAGTTTGCGAATTTTCTGAAGTTTTCCCCGAAGATGTCACTTCTCTTCCTCCGGAGAGGGAAGTGGAATTTTCTATTGACCTGGTACCGGAAACGGCTCCTATATTCGTTTCTCCGTATCGGATGGCACCGAAGGAGTTAAGGGAATTAAAAGATCAGTTAGAAGAACTCATGGCGAAACATTTTGTGCGGCCTAGTGTTTCTCCGTGGGGAGCCCCTGTTTTGCTGGTGAAGAAGAAAGACGGTGGGATGCGGATGTGCATCGATTATCGTCAGTTGAATAAAGTCACCATTAAGAACAAGTATCCCTTGCCCAGGATAGACGACCTTTTGGATCAATTGAAAGGAGCCTGCGTGTTCTCGAAGATTGATTTGAGGTCAGGTTATCACCAAATCCGAGTGAAGAGTTCCGATGTACCTAAGACTGCATTTAGGACCCATTATGGCCATTACGAATTCTTAGTGATGCCTTTCGGTGTGACAAATGCTCTAGCCGTTTTTATGGATTACATGAACCGAATATTTCAAGCTTACTTGGACCAGTTCATGGTAATCTTCATTGACGATATTCTTATTTATTCTCGTACTTCACAAGAGCACGAGGAGCATCTGAGAATTGTGTTATCTGTGTTGCAAGAGAAGCAACTTTTTGCTAAATTAAGTAAGTGTGAATTTTGGATGGCAGAAGTTAAGTTTCTTGGTCACGTTATATCCCAGGGTGGTGTAGCGGTGGATCCGTCGAAGGTAGAAGCAGTGATAAATTGGGAAAGGCCGAGAAATGCCTCAGAAGTCAGAAGTTTCTTAGGGCTGGCAGGTTACTATAGGAGGTTCATTGAAGGTTTCTCTAAGTTAGCTTTACCGATGACGAAACTTACTCGTAAGGATTTTGCTTTTGAGTGGGATTCAGGTTGTGAGCAAAGTTTCATGAAGTTGAAGGAGAGATTGACAACGGCTCCGGTGTTAATCATTCCTGATCCTAACAACTCTTATGAAGTGTTTTGTGATGCTTCTAAAATGGGATTGGGAGGTGTCCTGATGCAAGGCGGTCAAGTAGTAGCTTATGTCTCCCGACAATTGAAAATTCATGAACAGAATTATCCAACTCACGATTTGGAATTGGCGGCGGTTGTTTTTACACTAAAGGTGTGGCAGCATTATTTGTATGGGGTACGTTTTGAAATGTTCAGCGACCATAAGAGTTTGAAATATTTATTTGACCAAAAGGAGTTAAATATACGACAACGAAGATGGATGGAGTACTTAAAAGATTATGATTTAGAATTGAAGTATCATCCAGGAAAAGCGAATAAGGTAGCAGATGCGTTAAGTCGGAAATTAGTGCATGGCGCGAAATTGATGGTTTTGGAGTATGCATTGTTAGAGAATTTTAGAGATCTCAATCTTCAGTTTGTATGGACCCAAGATGGTGTGATTATGGGAAATTTGAATGTCAATTCTACCTTGAAAGTTGAGATTCACCAAGGTCAAATGGCAGACGAGAAGTTGCAAGAAGTGTTACTTCTACCGGGTTTTATTCAGGCTACCGACGGAATTATTATGTTCGACCAAAGAATTTGTGTTCCGAATGATACAATGTTAAGAAGAAAGATTTTGGATGAAGCTCATAAAGGTACTTTTACGATACATCCTGGTTCTTCGAAGATGTATCAAGATTTGAAGAAGGACTATTGGTGGGCCGGAATGAAAAAGGATGTTGCAATGTATGTGTCAGGATGTGCAGTATGTCAACAGGTTAAGATTGAACACCAAAGACCGGGCGGTATGTTGCAACCTTTAGAAATCCCAGTTTGGAAATGGGATAGCATTTCTATGGAATTTGCAGTAGGTTTGCCCCGTACGCAAGGTGGTTATGATTCAATTTGGGTGATTGTGGATCGACTAACGAAATCTGCGCACTTCTTGGCCGTGAAGACTACTTTCAAGGCAAGTCATCTTGCGAGGTTGTTTATTGCGGAAATTGTAAGATTGCACGGTATTCCTTCTAATATTGTGTCGGACAGAGATCCGAAGTTTACCTCAAGGTTTTGGAAAGTCTTTCAACAAGCTATGGGGACGGAGTTGCGTTTAAGCACGTCTAATCATCCGCAGACGGATGGACAGACTGAGCGAACGATACAAACGATGAAAGATATGTTGAGAGCTTGTGTGTTAGAAAGTAAAGGGAATTGGAAAGAACTTCTACCATTGATTGAGTTTTCCTATAACAATAGTTATCATGCTAGTATCGGTATGGCTCCGTATGAAGCGTTGTATGGGCGAAAATGTAGAACACCCTTGTGTTGGGCAGAAGTTGGGGAAGATAGAATCTTAGGACCCGAAATCATCCAAGAGACTACAGAAAAGATTCGAATGATTCGCGAGAAAATTAAGCAAGCCCAAGATCGACAAAAGAGTTATGCAGACAATCGAAGGAGACCTTTAGAATTTGAAGAAGGTGACCATGTGTTTTTGAAAGTTACTCCTAGATTGAGATTGAAAGGACCATTTAAGTCACGCAAGTTAAGCCCGAGATACGTAGGACCGTATCAGATCTTAGAAAGGATTGGTGAAGTAGCGTACAGGTTGGCCTTACCGCCTTCTCTGTCGGAAATGCATGATGTTTTTCATGTATCTCAGCTTCGAAGATTTGTTCCAGATCCTCTTCAGCCGATTATACCGGATACTCTTGAATTAGAAGCGGATTTGATGTTTGAACCTCAACCAAGCCGCATTGTGGGAAGAGAAACGAAGGTATTAAGGAACAAGGATTTTCCTCTTGTTAAGGTGCATTGGGATGTAACGTATCCAGGAGATGCAACTTGGGAACTTGAATTGGAAATGCGAGATGCTTACCCTCATCTGTTCAGGTAAATTTTAAATTCGAGGGCGAATTTCTATTTAAGGGGGGGAGGATGTAATACCCCGTATTTTATGTCACCGAATAATATTGCATTGTGATTAATTGAGTCCGGTTGCTCTGAGAAATTATTTGATAAAATAATTAGAGTAACTTCGGTACTTAGAATTGATCCAATAAATATTAATTGTTTCGGAGACATTTATTTAGTTTGGACTTGAGAGACTTTTTGGACATTTAGTAGTATTATTTCTAATACTAAGTTACTATATTTCTTTTCCTTCCATTTGCCAAAGATAGAAAGACATAGAGAAAGTTAGAGGAAAGAAAGAAGGAAGAAAGGAAAGGAAGGAGAGGAAAAGAGAAGAAGAGGAATTTTGAAGAAAAGCTCAAGAACATCATCCAATCTGCATCCAAACTTCTCAATCATCTTCATCTTGCTCTATTTGAAGGTGGGTTCTAGTTAGTACCATTGTTAGAGAGCTCTAGAGAGTTTTTGGAATTAGGTTAGATTATGGAAATATGGAATTTTATGGTTGAATCTTGTTATAAATGTTGTCGAATGCTTGTTACCATGTCTATACTGAGTTTAGATCATGTGGGTACTATTGGGTTATGTTTTGATGAAGAAAGTGGGGATTTGATGGTGTTACAGCAGCTGGGAGAAGTTCTGGTTCACAGGGTTCGCCTAGCGAACCTGGGGCGAAGCCCAGCGAACAACAATCGAGGGTTCGCCTAGCGAACCTGAACGTTCGCCTAGCGAAGGTTCGCTGGCATGTTCGCCTAGCGAACTTTGTGTGTTTTGGATATGGGAACTTACTGCATTGGTGCTCGCTGGCACATTCGCCTAGCGAAGGTGAAGGCGAAGGTTCGCCAAACGTTCGCCTAGAGAACTTATGGTGTTTTGGGTCTGGGAGTTTTCTGTTTAATTACTCGCCAGCTTGCTCACCTAGCGAAGGCGAAGGCGAAGGCTCGCCAGCTCGTTCGCCTAGCGAACCTGGGGCGAGCTGTGTTGTTTTCTTAACTTGTTTTCGCCATATCTTTTGATCCAGTAGTCCGTTTTGGATGTTCAGCATATCGATAGAAAGCTGGAGAAATGATCTTTATGATGATAAGGATTGTCGATTTTATTGCCCGATTAAATAATCGGAGGAAACTCGAAGTGGAAATCATTTGATAATCTATGTAAATTGTGTTTTAAATTGTGTTTAACTATTCTTTTTATGTTGGGAATATGTTGTAATTGGAAATGCATGAAAGATAAAAAGGAAATAGTAAGAGTGAGGAAAACCCTTATGAACTATAAGAGAATTTAGAAGTTGGAAACACTAGTATGGAACATGTGGTTAACCTTTGTGGTTTTGAACCGGCATGTGAGGCCGAGAGGCATTATGGCCTTGTGATTGTCGAATACAATCGTGGTGTTGTGTATGATCACGTAATCGTAACCGGATTATTTATATGAGTGTAGTTTCATGAGTCTCGGACTCCTCTGAAATGGATGCACAACTACTTGGCAGGTTTGATTCCCCGTGCTGTACGAATGGCGCCCATGGAGCGTAGGCTTGTGACGGTATAAGGCCCGTGTGAAGCGACAGTTCATAACGATTTATGGCCCGTAGAACCCGAATCCATTCGTATGTCAAGTAGATTACAAGGACTTATGATTCGAATCGCCTTCTAGACATAGAAGCGGACGGGAATAGGAAGTACCTTGGTATGGTTATCGATTAGTGATATTGTGGGTTGATGAACTCATAGCATGTTTCCATATAGTGTGTGTGTGCTCAAAGTCACTTCCTTTCCCCGGACTTGAGCTAGGATTGTTAGAACCATAAATAATCCGAGAGAATCCATAAGATAGGGAACTCACTGAGATTTGATGTATCTCACCCCACTGTTGTTGTTTACATCACAGGTTCTGCAGGTTCGGCGACGGGTAAGGATAAAGTGGGTTGACTTTTCCTTCCGGTTCGTAGATTTTGAGATGGCATGGCTTCCGCTATGACGTTCAATTACGAGATCATTGCATTGATCTAGTTCTTAGTTTTTATCTTGTTGGAACATCTTGTATATGTAATGCCTTAGCTTTCGTGTTGTATTAGAGGCATTTATGTGTATAATGTGTTAGCTAGGAACTTATTGTATTTCAATACCAAATACTTGGATTCATATATATAATTTATGCTTTGAAGTATGGATTTTATATGTGGGTGTTACAGTTGTCAACTTTGTGAAAGGATAATCATAACATTATTAATGAATTATGTTTGACATTCAAAACTTTAGAAAATAAATTGGAGAGTATTATTTATAAAAAGAATTCTAGGCCTTATTATCAAGAAAATCCAAATTCTGAATGGATTAGAGTGAGGTCTTTAATTATAAGACCCATTTAGTTCAATAGTATTAAATTGGATTTTTTTCCATCTTTTATTATATTCTTAATTTAAATAAATAAATAAAACTGAAAAAGTTAAAATCTGGTTCAACCCATTTAATTGGACGAACCCCCGATTTTGACTGGTTTTCTCGGTTTCCACCCGGTTTTCTGGTTTTTGCCCCGGTTCCTTGACATACCGGTTTTAAGGGTTTAATTGACCGGACATAAGGCCGGTTCCAGGTCTAACCGGTTGAACCAGCCGGTCCGGTCCAGTTTTCATAACCTTAGTTTTCACAATTCTTTAAAATATCTCTTGTAACGGATACTATGAAATATATATATATATATATATATATATATATATATATATATATATATATATATATATATATATATATATATATATATATATATATATATATATATATATATATATATATATATATATATATATATTAAATTTTGTACCATTTTTTATAATTATATAAGTTCTCTTGTAACGGACATACCATAAAAAGTCATTAATGTTTTGATATATTTTCTTATATTATCAGATTTTTAGTTTTATACCAAAAACACGTTTGAAATTATCTGACATAAAGAACATGTTTTTTTTTATTTTAACTTTTTATTTAAGGGTTTGGATAAGGAAGAAGAAAAAAATTAAATATAGTACATTTGCGAAGTATGTAACATCCAACCTCAACCTAAAACAAATCGAAAACAAAAACAATGTCGTTGGTAACCGAAGAAATCAAATCAGAATCAGAGGTATACTATAGAGACCAAATCTGTCAAATAAAATCCAAAGAGACCAAATCTGTAAGATTAATATGGTATCAATCTGACACGTTCCTTCTTCTTTTCTACATGTAACTTCTCAAATCCATCCTCCAGATTTCAAAGGGATAATTTTCTTCATCCTTATCCTCTTTGTTCCTTCTCCATCAACGTGTCATTTTTGTATTCGTTGCATGCGTTCTTCCTCCTCACTCCTAGAACTTTGAAAACTACTCACCTACAAAACACATCCAAAATCCAATTTCTTTTCTTCCAAATCCGCAAACTCCTCTATTATCTTCACCAGGGTTCATTGGATGTTTCAACATTCTCCTACCCACTAGAGAATGTACCATCACAAGAATTTTGACAGAATGTACCATCACAAGAATGAAGATTGTGTAATTTCTTAAAGGTATTAATGAGACATTCTCCTCACCGCATTTGTATCCACTCGGTAATAATCAAAGGCAAAATATTAAACATAAATAATTACAATGATTTAATAAATAATTTCATATTTTCAAAAACTTAAAATTAAAATATATTAGTTTTACTACAATATAATAATAATAATAATAATAATAATTATTATTATTATTATTATTATTATTATTATTATATTAAAAGAAACTTAATTTTAAATTTTGTCTCAGACCTGGAGATCTGTTGGACCGGTCCTGAACAGAAGAATAGCATAACACACATCTTTGTAACGTGTTTCTTATGCTACTCAAGTCACAGCTCATGTTGAAAAAGGTAAGATTGAGAAATGGAGTGGTGTGAAAACCAAAGACTTCTGCTGGACTTTCTAGAAGTTTGTTGTTTCTGCTTTTGAAGTTGAAGAGAGGTCAAGTTGAGTTTTAGGTTTAGATCTATATGTTTTATTTTGAGGATTAGAAATGCTGTTGAAGTGGTGTATTAATTTTTTTTTTTGTTATTTTTCAAATAAAAATGAAATGAATTTCTATATTTATGTTTTTGAAATATTCAACTATTTGAGAAAAAAATTAATTTTTTTCTATTTGATGGATCTTATTAAACAATAATTAGTCCTTTATTTTAGTTTAATCTACTACTCACTATTTAAATACCTTTTAATTTATTTAAAAGGGACAATTTGATGCAAATACACAATGATGAATGTAATTATTGATACTTTTCTATAATACATTAACAATTTAATTATTATATGATTTCACTTTGTTTTGAAACAATATGATTTTACTTATTAAAATTTTTAATAAATATTTTAAAATAATATTAAATATTATATTGTATTTTAAAACGACAAATAAACAAATATTTTTATAAAAGTAAAAACTTAAAAGTAGAAATTAATTTATATGTGTTGACCTAAATATTTTATTTATGTATTCAATCAAATTATGTCAAATAAATATTTAAAAAGATATTATAAAAACTAAACTGAAAAATAGAACTATACAGTTAATAAAAGTTATAATGTTGGTACGTATAAATAAATTTCTAAAAATGAATATAGTTTCAATTTATTTATAGAAATTTATTTTCATTTTAATTTTTTTTGAAGAAATGTATTTATAATAAATGTGTAATTTTTTCCAATTCATATATAATAAATGTGTAACTTTTGTTTTTAGTAGGTAATTAAAACCGGACCGGCCGGTATAGACTGGGGTTTAAGGTTTAAAGGTTTGATCGGGTCGGACCGTTATTGTATATCTTATATGATTTAGTACTAGTTATTTATCATACAGACGGGTGACTTTTATTTCCTATAATTTCATAACTAGAATCAGTTTGAGAAAGAGTTAAAAATGCTAGAATTTTGTATCTTATGTAAAATATATTAGATGGTGCTTGATTTAGGCAAAAGAATATTAGAATTTAAGAAGAAAAGTTTCTTTTTTTAGTGTTGTCAACTTTGTGAAAGGATAATCATAACATTATTAATGAATTATGTTTGACATTCAAAACTTTAGAAAATAAATTGGAGAGTATTATTTATAAAAAGAATTCTAGGCCTTATTATCAAGAAAATCCAAATTCTGAATGGATTAGAGTGAGGTCTTCAATTATAAGACCCATTTAGTTCAATAGTATTAAATTGGATTTTTTTTCCATCTTTTATTATATTTTTAATTTAAATAAATAAATAAAACGGAAAAAGTTAAAATCCGGTTCAACCCATGTAATTGGACGAACCCCCGGTTTTGACCGGTTTTCCCGGTTTCCACCCAGTTTTTCGGTTTTTGCCCCGTTTCCTTGACAGACCGATTTTAAGGGTTTAATTGACCGGACATAAGACCGGTTCCCGGTCTAACCAGTTGAACCAGTCGTTCCGGTCCGGTTTTCATAACCTTAGTTTTTACAATTCTTTAAAATATCTCTTGTTAAAATATCTCTTGTAACGGATACTATGAAATATATATATATATATATATATATATATATATATATATATATATTAATTTTTTTTTCATTTTTTATAATTATATAAGTTCTCTTGTAATGGACATACCATAAAAAGGCATTAATGTTTTGATATATTTTCTTATATTATCAGATTTTTATTTTTATACCAAAAAAACCTTTGAAATTATCTGACATAAAGAACATATTTTTTTTTTATTTTAACTTTTTATTTAAGGGTTTGGATAAGGAAGAAGAAAAAAATTAAATATAGCACATTTGCGAAGTATATAACATCCAACCTCAACCTAAAACAAATCGAAAACAAAAACAATGTCGTTGGTAACCGAAAAAATCAAATCAGAATCAGAGGTATACTATAGAGACCAAATTCGTTGCATGTGTTCTTCCTTCTCACTCCTAGAACTTTGAAAACTACTCACCTACAAAACACATCCAAAATCCAATTTCTTTTCTTCCAAATCCGCAAACTCCTCTATTATCTTCACCAGGGTTCATTGGATGTTTCAACATTCTCCTACCCACTATGAGACATTCTCCTCACCGCATTTGTATCCACTCGGTAATAATCAAAGGCAAAATATTAAACATAAATAATTACAATGATTTAATAAATAATTTCAAATTTTCAAAAACTTAAAATTAAAATATATTAGTTTTACTACAATATAATAATAATAATAATAATAATTATTATTATTATTATTATTATTATTATTATTATATTAAAAGAAACTTAATTTTAAATTTTTTCTCAAACCTGGAGATCTGTTGGACCGGTCCTGAACAGAAGAATAGCATAACACACATCTTTGAAACGTGTTTCTTATGCTACTCAAGTCACAGCTCATGTTGAAAAAGGTAAGATTGAGAAATGGAGTGGTGTGAAAACCAAAGACTTCTGCTGGACTTTCTAGAAGTTTGTTGTTTCTGCTTTTGAAGTTGAAGAGAGTTCAAGTTGACTTTTAGGTTTAGATCTATATGTTTTATTTTGAGGATTAGAAATGCTGTTGAAGTGGTGTATTAATTTTTTTTTTTGTTATTTTTCAAATAAAAATGAAATGAATTTCTATATTTATGTTTTTGAAATATTCAACTATTTGAGAAAAAAAATAATTTTTTTCTATTTGATGGATCTTATTAAACAATAATTAGTCCTTTATTTTAGTTTAATCTACTACTCACTATTTAAATACCTTTTAATTTATTTAAAAGGGACAACTTTGATGCATATAGACAATGATGAAAGTAATTATTGATACTTTTCTATAATACATTAACAATTTAATTATTATATGATTTCACTTTGTTTTGAAACAATATGATTTTACTTAGTAAAATTTTTAATAAATATTTTAAAATAATATTTAATATTATATTGTATTTTAAAACGACAAATAAACAAATATTTTTATAAAAGTAAGAACTTTAAAGTAGAAATTAATTTATATGTGTTGACCTAAATATTTTATTTATGTATTCAATCAAATTATGTCAAATAAATATTTAAAAAGATATTATAAAAATTAAACTGAAAAATAGAACTATACAGTTATTAAAAGTTATAATGTTGGTACGGGTAAATAAATTTCTAAAAATGAATATAGTTTCAATTTATTTATAGGAATTTATTTTCATTTTAATTTTATTTGAAGAAATGTATTTATAATAAATGTGTAATTTTTTCCAATTTATATATAATAAATGTGTAGCTTTTGTTTTTAGTAGGTAATTAAAACCGGACCGGCCGGTATAGACTGGGGTTTAAGGTTTAAAGGTTTGACCGGGTCGGACCGTTATTGTATATCTTATATGATTTAGTACTAGTTCTTTATCATATAGACGAGTGACTTTTATTTCTTATAATTTCATAACTAGAATCAGTTTGAGAAAGAGTTAAAAATGCTAGAATTTTTTATCTTATGTAAAATATATTAGATGGTGCTTGATTTTGGCAAAAGAATATTAGAATTTAAGAAGAAAAGTTTTTTTTTTTTAGTGTTGTCAACTTTGTGAAAGGATGATCATACCATTATTAATGAATTATGTTTGACATTCAAAACTTTGGAAAATAAATTGGAGAGTATTATTTATAAAAAGAATTCTAGGCCTTATTATCAAGAAAATCCAAATTCTGAATGGATTAGAGTGAGGTCTTCAATTATAAGACCCATTTAGTTCAATAGTATTAAATTGGATTTTTTTTCCATCTTTTATTATATTTTTAATTTAAATAAATAAATAAATAACTAAAAAAATTAAAATCCAGTTCAACCCATGTAATTGGACGAACCCCCGGTTTTGACCGGTTTTCTTGGTTTCCACCCGGTTTTTTGGTTTTTCCCCCGGTTCCTTGACAGACCGATTTTAAGAGTTTAATTGACCGGACATAAGGCCGATTCCAGATCTAACCGGTTGAACCAGCCGGTCCGGTCCGGTTTTCATAACCTTAGTTTTTACAATTCTTTAAAATATCTCTTGTAACGGATACTATATATATATATATATATATATATATATATATATATATATATATATATCTTAAATTTTGTATCATTTTTTATAATTATATAAGTTCTCTTGTAACGGACATACCATAAAAAGTCATTAATATTTTGATATATTTTCTTATATTATCAGATTTTTATTTTTATACCAAAAAAACGTTTGAAATTATCTGACATAAAGAACATGTTTTTTTTTAATTTAACTTTTTATTTAAGGGTTTGGATAAGGAAGAAGAAAAAAATTAAATATAGCACATTTGAGAAGTATATAACATCCAACCTCAACTTAAAACAAATCGAATACAATAACAATGTCGTTGGTAACCAAAGAAATCAAATCAGAATCAGAAGTATATGATGGAGACCTAATCGGTCAAGTGAAATCCAAAGAGCTTCTTGAAGAAATGTGTCTCCCCAAAAGTTTGTTACCATTGAAAGACATCATTGAAGTTGGTAGAGAAACAGGTTTCGTTTGGTTAAAACAGAAGAATATCATTACAAACAAGTTTGAAAAAATTGAGCAACTTGTTTCTTATGCTACTGAAGTCAGTTCTTATAATGACACAAGTTTTTATATGTGGTTGGCTTGTGTTGAAATTTCAGTTAATAATTTTGCGCTGCTTTATCTAGAAATTGTACACAATTTCGAAGATTAGAAATGTTGTTGATGTGGTGTATTAAGCGTTTTTTGTTGTTATTTTTCAATTAAAAATGAAATGAGTTTCTATATTTATGTAACAATGAAAGTAGATCAAATTCCATTTCTTATGTATTGGAGATATAGACTATTTATATTAAACCACTTATTTTAGTAAATTCTAATTTTGCATTTCTGTAAAGTTAATATGGTATAGACTATTTATATTTAATGCAATAATTTATATTTAATCCACTTATTTAAGTAAATTCTGATTCTGAATTTCTGTAAGATTAATATGGTATCAATCTGACACGTTCCTTCTTCTTCTAAACGTGTAACTTCTCAAATCCATCCTCCAGATTTCAAAGGGATAATTTTCTTCATCCTTATCCTCTTTGTTCCTTCTCCATCAATGTGTCATTTTTGTATTCATTGCATGTGTTCTTCCTCCTCACTCCTAGAACCTTGAAAACTACTAAACTACAAAACACATCCAAAATCCAATTTCTTTTCTTCTAAATCCACAAACTCCTCTATTATCTTCACTAGGGTTCTTTGGATGTTTCACCATTCTTCACCAAATTAATTCTTTTTCTCCTCCATTGGAACAAATAGACTCCCTCCGACCCACTAGAGAATGTACCATCACAAGAATTTTGACAGAATGTACCATCACAAGAATGAAGATTGTGTTCTCAAATTTCTTAAAGGTATTACTGAGTCATTCTCCATAGACAAATTCCCTTCCTACTCACCGCATTTGTATCCACTCGGTAACAATCACACCGTGGATACCTGTTACACTCGGTAACAATCACAGGAAAATTCCCTTCCTACTCACTGCATTTGTATCCACTCGGTAACAATCACACCGTGGATACCTGCTACATCAAACATGTCTACCCTCCAGATTACAACAACAAGAGTAATAAGCCCTCTATCAACATATCTGATATATATATATATATATATGGAGAATAACACATTCTAATTTTTTGTTTTTGAATGAATGTTCTTTAAAAAAATATATATTTATAAAAGTAAGAAACTGAAAGGAAATTTATATGTGTTGACGTAAATATTTTATATATGTATTCAATCAAATTATGTAAAATAAATATTTAAAAAGATTTTATAAAAACTAAATTGAAAAATAGATACACTTATTAAATTAATTGTGTGTGTAAAAAAATTTTAATGTTGGTACCTGTAAATTCATTTCTTAAAAAGAACTTAGGAACAAAAGCATATAGTTTCAATATTTTTTAAAAATTTACTTTTATTTTAATATATATATATATATATATATCCTATAAGTTATCTTGTAATGGATATACCATAAAAAGAGAGGTATACTATGGAGATGAAATTCGTCAAGTGAAAGCCAAAGAGCTTCTAGAAAAACACAATGGTCTGTTATCATGGAAAGACATCATCGAAGAAGAAATCGGTTTTGTTTGGCTGAAACAGAAGTAGGGTAGGCCAACGCGGCTACCGCCTAGGGCCTTAATTTTTATATCTATATAACTTTTTCTAATTAGTTGGTTATTTAACAAAATAACAATAATTCTCTAGATATTATTTTTTTACAATCAAATAATAATATCTATTTAAAATGTGTATTATAGTATCATTTAACACGTGTCTTATAGAATTGATCAATTTAAAAATTATTGTAACACCCATATATAAAACTCATACATCAAAGCATAAATATTATATATAGATCTAAGTGTTTGGTACTGAAACACATAAGCTCCTAGTTAACACATTGTATACAAATAAATGCCTTAAAGTACAAGTACTAAAACCTAAGGCATATTATACACAAGATGTTCAAAAGATAAAAACTAAGAACTAGATCAATAATGATCTCAAAATAAACTCCGCTACGGAAGCTTGCCATCAACAAGCAAGGAAAGATCACACGACCCTACCCTTACCCTTCTCGAAACCTGAAGCACCTGAAATACATCAACAACGTGGGGTGAGATACATAAAATCTCAGTGAGTTCCCTATCTTATGGATTCTCTCGGATTAAAAGGTTCTAACCATCCTAACTCGAGTCCGGGGAAAAGGGAAAGGACTCTTGAGTTCACACTTTATAATTCTCACACTATATGGAAACATGCCATGAGTTCATCAACTCAAAGTATCACTAATCGATAACCATACCAAGGTACCTCCTGTTCCCGTCCGCTTCTACGTTTAGAAGGCGATCCGAGTCATAGATCCTTGTAATCTACTTGACATACGAATGGATTCAGGTTCTACTAGCCTTTTACCGTTATGAACCTTCACTTCACACGGGCCTTTTACCGTCACAAGCATACGGTCCATGGGCGCCATTCGTATAGCACGGGGAATCAAACCTGCCAAGTAGTTGTGCATCCATTTCAGAGGAGTCTGAGACTCATGAAACTACACTCAAGATAAACCGGTTACGATTACATGATCACATACAACAGTACGATTGTATTCGACAATCACAAGGCTATAATGCCTTAAGGCTTCTCATGCCTTACTAAACCACAAGGTTAACCACATGTTCCATACTAGTGTTTCACTCTCAACTAGGCCAATACTCGGCAAGGATGTATCTTCCAACAACACGTGCCCGAGCATCGCCATCTAGAGTTGTCTATAATTTCTAGTTCCCTACTAGATTCTCCTATAGTTCAAGTTGAGGTTTCCTCACTCTTCCTATATCATTTTCACATTGGAATGCATTTTCACTTACAATCATGTTAAGCAATAATAGGATAGGCAAGATATATCACAATTGCACCATAGAATAATATATGACAAGTAAAACATAAATATACCACTTTGGAAATTCTTCGATTATTTAATCGGGCAATAAAATTAACATTTCCACCTCCAATGCATAGAATATTTTCTTAGCTTCGCATCGATATAAAGAACTCTTAAATCAGATAAATGAGTCAAAAGTTACGGATTTTTGAAGAAAAGAAAATATGTGGTCCCAGGCAGATTCACCTGGCGAATCTGGATTTCGCCTGGCGAATACCCCTTCGCCAGTACTTCGCCAGTACTTCGCCAGCACTTCGCCTGGCGAATCTCCATTCGCCAGCACTTCGCGTGGCGAATCCAGTGGCGAATCCCCAATTTTAGAAAAACAAAAGTTCCAGTAGCTAAAGCATTTCTGTCTCTTCAAATTCTCCTGGCGAATCTGGTTTTCGCCTAGCGAATCCCTTTCACCAGCACTTCGCCTGGCGAAACTGTGGCAAGACCTAATTCGCCTGGCGAATTCCCAATTCGCCTGGCGAATCACACCAGAACCAGAATTCTCCCCTTACGGGTTCCATGGTTCCAAAAGCTAGAAAAACCACTTTTATCAACCCAAAACAATTCTAAACAACACAAACAAGCATAATTAATGTTCATAAGCATGGAGTGATCATACAACACAATTTATACCGATTTTTAACCGTTAGAATATCGATTTCCAATAATTCTAACCTAACTCAACATTTCCAAAACTCTAAAACTAATGTCCTAACTAGAACCCACCTTGGATAGATGATGAAAATGAGGAAGATGAGATGATTGGATAAAGATTTGATGAATGAATGATGATTCCTTAAACTTTTCTTCACAAACCTTCTTTCTCTTCTTTTCTCCTTTCTCTCTCTTTCCTCTTCCTTTCTTTCTTCTTCTTTTCCTTCTTTTCTCTTTCTCTCACTTCTTACTAACTTCTTCTTCTTATATGTTTGGAAAAGGAAGGAAAATAATAACAAAATCTAGTATTCGAATTAATACTACTAAATGTCCAAAAAGTCTCTAAAGTCCAAATTAATGAAAATACGGGGTATTACATCCTCCCCCCCTTAAATAGAAATTCGCCCTCAAATTTAAAGATTACCTGAATAGATGAGGGTAAGCACTTCGCATTTCCGATTCAAGTTCCCAAGTTGCATCACCCGGATGAGTTATATCCCACTGCACCTTAACGAGAGGAATATCCTTGTTCCTTAATACTTTCGTTTCTCTTCCCACAATGCGGCTCGGTTGAGGTTTAAACGTTAAATTTGCTTCTATTTCCACTGATTCTGGTAGAACTGGCTGAAGAGGATCGGGAATGAACTTCCGAAGCTGAGATACATGAAAGACATCGTGCATTTCTGACAGAGAAGGCGGTAAGGCTAATCTATAAGCTACTTCACCAATCCTTTCTAAGATCTGATACGGTCCCACGTATCTCGGACTTAACTTGCGTGACTTAAACGGTCCTTTTAATCTCAATCTCGGAGTAACTTTGAAAAACACATGGTCACCTTCTTCAAATTCTAAAGGCCTCCTTCGACTGTCCGCATAACTCTTCTGTCGATCTTGTGCTTGTTTAATTTTCTCGCGGATCATCCGAATCTTTTCCGTAGTCTCTTGGATGATTTTTGGTCTTAAGATTCTATCTTTACCAACCTCCGCCCAACCCAAAGGTGTTCTACATTTTCTCCCATACAAAGCTTCATAAGGAGTCATTCCGATGCTCGCAGGGTAACTATTGTTATAAGAAAACTCAATCAATGGTAGTAGTTCTTTCCAATTACCCTTACTTTCTAGTACACAAGCTCTCAACATATCCTCCATCATTTGTATCATTTGCTCAGCCTAACCGTCCGTCTGTGGATGATTAGACGTGCTCAAACGCAACTCCGTCCCCATAGCTTGTTGAAAAACTTTCCTAAACCTTGAAGTAACTTCGGATCTCTATCCGACACAATATTAGAGGGAATACCGTGCAATCTTACAATTTCCGCAATAAACAACCTCGTAAGATGACTTGCCTTGAAGGTAGTCTTCACGGCCAAGAAATGCACCGACTTTGTCAACCGATCTACTATTACCCAAATCAAATCATAACCACCCTGCGTACGGGATAAACCTACTGCAAAGTCCATAGAAATACTATCCCATTTCCAAATTGGGATTTCTAATGGTTGCAATAATCCACCCGGTCTTTGATGTTCAATCTTAACTTGTTGGCATACCGCACATTCCGACACGAAGACCGCAACATCTCTTTTCATACCAGACCACCAATAGTCCTTCTTTACATCTTGATACATCTTTGAAGAACCCGGATGTATAGTAAAAGTACCTTTAGGAGCTTCATCCAAAATCTTTCTTCTCAACATTGCATCATTTGGAACACGAATGCTTTGGTCGAACATAATAATACCGTCATTAGCGTGCACAAAACCCGGTTGCATTAACATCTCTTGCAACTTCTCATCCAACGTTTGACCTTGTTGAATCTCAACTCTTAGAGTAGAATTTACATTCAAATTTCCCATAATTACACCATCTTGTGTCCACACAAACTGAAGATTAAGATCTCTAAAATTCTCCAACAAAGCATACTCCAAAATCATCAATTTCGCACTATGAACTACTTTCCGACTTAATGCATCTGCTACCTTATTCGCTTTTCCTGGATGATACTTTAATTCTAAATCATAATCCTTTAAGTACTCCATCCCCCTTCGTTGTCGCATGTTTAACTCCCTTTGGTCAAATAAATACTTCAAACTCTTATGGTCACTGAACATTTCAAAGCGTACTCCATACCGATAATGATGCCACACTTTCAGAGCAAGCACCACTGCCGCTAACTCCAAATCATGCGTTGGATAATTCTTCTCGTGAACTTTCAACTGTCGAGAAGCATAAGCCACCACGTGACTATCTTGCATTAAAACACCTCTTAAACCCATCTTAGATGCATCACAAAATACCTCATACAACTTGCTAGGATCAGGAATAATCAGAACGAGAGTCGTAGTCAATCTTTCTTTCAAACTCATAAAACTTTGTTCACACGCCGAATCCCACTCAAAGGGGCAATCCTTCCGAGTAAGTTTAGTCATGGGTAATGCTAATTGCGAAAAGCCTATGATAAACCTTCTGTAGTAACCCGCTAGACCTAAGAAACTTCTAATTTCCGATACATTCTTTGGTCTCTCCCAATTAATCACAGCTTCAACCTTTGATGGATCCACCGCTACATCACCCTGTGATATAACGTGACCAAGAAAACTAACTTCAGACATCCAGAACTCGCACTTGCTTAACTTGGCAAAAAGTTGCTTCTTTTGTAAGATCGATAAGATGATTCTCAAATGTTCTTCGTGCTCTTGCGGAGTATGGGAATAGATAAAAATGTCATCAATGAAGATCACAACAAATTGATCCAAGTAAGTTTGAAATAACCGATTCATATAATCCATAAAAACAGCTAGAGCATTAGTCACACCGAAAGGCATCACTAAGAATTCGTAATGACCATAACGGGTCCTAAATGCAATCTTAGGTACATCGGAACTCTTCACTCAGATTTGGTGATAACCCGACCTCAAATCAATCTTCGAGAACACACAGGCTCCTTTCAATTGATCTAATAGGTCGTCTATCCTGGGCAAGGGATACTTGTTCTTAATGGTGACTTTATTCAGCTGACGATAGTCAATACACAACCGCATCCCGCCGTCTTTTTTCTTTACTAATAATACTGGAGCTCCCCACGGTGAGACACTAGGTCTAACAAAATGCTTAGCCAAAAGCTCTTCCAATTGTTCCTTCAGTTCTCTCAATTCAAGCGGTGTCATCCGATACAGAGAAACGGATATAGGAGCCGTTCCCAGTACCAGGTCAATAGAAAATTCCACTTCTCTCACCGGAGGAAGAGAAGTGACATCTTCGGGGAAAACTTCTGAAATCTCACAGGCTACCGGAAATACACAAGACTTGAAGGTCGCTACTTCCTTAACTACAGACAAAACACAATTTCACACATTACATTGACACAAAGGAGTGTGTTGCTCCACAATCAAATAAAACAAAACAAGGATGTCCGTTTACGAAACACGTACCCGCTATTAAAGAGTTGTCACTCTTCTTCCTCCTTGTATCCAAAGTGTAAACTCTTCTGGCATTCTTCCCTCGTGTCTGATTCCCATCACAATGATAACACCTAGAGGCTCCATCTCTACACTTCCCAAAATGATACTTGTTGCACAACTGGCACAAAGAAGGAGTATTAGGTCTACTACTTTGCACTTGTTTCCCTTTGAAGGTTTGTTGCCTTGGCCTAAACGGTTGGCTTGACCTCTCATAGTCATTCCGGTTCGACCTACGTGAATTCCCTTCTGTCTGAACACTCCTCAAATCATTCTCTATCACATAACCTTGTCGTAACTCTTGGAATTCAACTTCTCTTTAGATCCTTCAAGAACTAGGAAAGCACTTCTCCATAAAAGTAGCCTTGAATTGTTCCCACACTTTAGGCACACCTTGAATAGTCATAAAAGCTGAAGCAATATCCCACCACCTCTTAGCAGGACCTCTCAATAAGTGAGAAGCAAACACTACCTTGTTCTCCTTACTACAGTAAATTATTAGAAAAATTCTCTCCATGCCAGCAATCCATTCATGAGCTTTCACAGGATCTAATCCGCCATGAAATTCTGGAGGATTCATGCGGATGAAATCCTGAAAACTCTCACCTACAGCTTCTGAAACAACCACTTGAGGATGCAGACCTCCATTCATTTATAGTACCATCTGCTGCATGAATAGATTCTATTGCTGCTGCATCTGTTACAAAAACTAATACAGAGGAGCATTGCCATCGCCGCCCAGCGGATTCGCCACGAGATTATTCGCTCCGGATCAACCACGGTTTCTGCGTCTGCCAGCCATGTTCCTAAACGTCATATAGATAGGATTAAGTTGATCAGGCTCAATACTATACATATAACACTTAAGACCAATGGCGACACAACGTATATGAAACAGAAAGAAATACTTATACTATTTCATGGCTAGGTCGAGGATACGACCTGCTCTGATACCAACTGTAACACCCATATATAAAACTCATACATCAAAGCATAAATATTATATATAGATCTAAGTGTTTGGTACTGAAACACATAAGCTCCTAGTTAACACATTGTATACAAATAAATGCCCTAAATTACAAGTACTAAAACCTAAGGCATATTATACACAAGATGTTCAAAAGATAAAAACTAAGAACTAGATCAATAATGATCTCAAAATAAACTCCACTACGAAAGCTTGCCATCAACAAGCAAGGAAAGATCACACGACCCTATCCTTACTGAAATTCTGGCACAGATATCAGATGTCCTATGCAGATGTTGAGACACTGATATCCAACACAATGAACAAGATAAAAATAGCAGTGCAGAAAGTAAATAACACAGCGATATGTTTACCCAGTTCGGTCTAACACACCTACTCTGGGGGCTACCAAGCCAGGGAGGAAATCAATATGCGATAGTATCAATTCACAGATCATACAAACACCAGATAATCTGCTCACTTAATCACTACCCTTCCTATGACTTCTACCTAAGACTCACCTAGGTATGAGGCCCTCCTCAAATCCCTCTACAACCACAACCCGTGATTGGTACCTTTCTACACAAGAAACAAAAACGAAAGACACACTTTCAAAACACACAATCCTCAATACTTCACAGCTTATGAGGATTGACACACAAGAAACTCAATGCTTAAAAGCTTATGAGTAACTTGACAGAACTTACAACACAAGAAATCAGTCCTTATACTGTTATCAGAATGATACCAGTTAGGCTCACAAAATACACTCGAAAACCCTAAAAAAACACAAGTAAGTTCCACACGTAAAACTAGGTTTACATCAGTCAATATATAGCAATTAATCTGGACTGAATTGGGCTTCAAAAACACAGCAAATAGACTGCTCACAAATCTGCAAAAATAACTCCAACAAAATAGGTCTTCAATCCAAAGTTTCCTATTATGTCTCCATAATTAGAAACAGCAGAAAATCCGAAAACCAACAAATAACCACAATCCAAAAAATGCTTTGGATGCCACATAGGATAACCAAATATTCACAGAATATTCAGTAACAAATCATAGTAACAGAATCTGCATTAAAACTGAATTCACAGCGCGATGTCCTATGAGCTGGCATGGAACATCTTCATTCGACATGTTGAAAGCAGCCACTTAGAACATTATGATTCAACATCTTACTGCTATAATAGTTTTAGCAAAATAAATGCCAACCTCAAAAGCACAGAAATAACAATCTCCCCCTTTGGCTTATTTTGGCTAAAACTACACACACACAAACAAACTTGAAAAGAAGCATAAATAGGAAAAATTATCCATATATTAGATAGCAGCGAAAACATCAATAGCACACAGCAAAAATTATTCATCATAGCAGCACTGCCCTTCAGCTGCATACAAACCCTCAGTACAGCAAACAACTCATCATGGAAAAACTCCCCCTCAACAACTGCAACATTCCACATTCTCCCCCTCAACTACTGCAGCAACACAGGCACACAAGCACTCTCCACACAAACATCCAAACATACTACTCCCCCTTGTTAGCCATAAATATGACAAAGGCAAGTATAACAAGTCAAAGTAAAAAGAAACCAGAGTAAACTGCATCAGAGAGTAGATGCACACCATATCACATGTCCAAATGTTATGCACAAATTTCAGCATTTTCCCTTCATTCACACACTGCACTACCAGAACCTCCTTTTGTCTTTTCAGTCTGGCAGCCAGAAGGAACATTGATTGCTATAGTTCTTCATGAATGCACACTCCAAGTCTGCTCCTCAGGTTTTCAAACTGAACTGCATTCAGAGCCTTGGTAAATATGTCAGCAAGTTGATTTTCTGTGCTCACATGCTCAAGAGTTATGACTTTGTCCTCCACAAGTTCTCTGATGAAGTGATGCCTGATATCAATGTGCTTAGTCTTGCTATGTTGAATGGGATTTTTGGAAATATTGATAGCACTCAGGTTGTCACAAAATAGTGTTATGACATCTTGTGTGACATTATACTCAGATAACCTTTGCTTCATCCATACCAGTTGAGCACAACTACTACCAGCTGCTATGTACTCAACTTCAGCAGTAGAAAGGGATACTAAATTTTGATTCTTGCTAAACCATGAAATAAGATTATTTCCCAAAAAGAAACATCCTCTAGAGGTACTCTTCCTATCGTCAGCACTTCCAGCCCAATCAGCATCACAATAACCTAATAAAATGGGACTTGAGTCATGGGAGTAAAGCAACCCATAATCACATGTACCACTCACATACTTTAGAATTCTCTTCACTTGATTGATGTGACTGACCTTGGGTTCTGCTTGATATCTTGCACACACACCAACAGCAAAAGTTATGTTTGGCCTACTTGCTGTAAGATACAGCAGACTGCCAATCATACTTCTATACAGGCTTTGTTCAACATTCACTCCCTTTTCATCTTTGGATAACTTCAAGTGAGTAGGAGCAGGAGTCCTCTTATGCTTGGCATTATCCAGTCCAAACTTCTTCACAATGTTCCTTGCATATTTGCTCTGACAAATAAAAATGGAGTCTTCCATCTGCTTGACTTGTAATCCAAGAAAGTAGGTCAATTCACCCACCAAGCTCATCTCAAATTCAGACTGCATTTGAGTGACAAAATGTTGGACCATTTCATCCGACATCCCGCCAAACACAATATCATCTACATAAATCTGAGCAATCATTAGTTTCCCATCCTTCTCCTTGACAAAAAGAGTTTTATCAATACCACCCTTCCTGTACCCATTGTTAACTAAGAACTCAGTCAGTCTTTCATACCAAGCTCGGGAGCTTGTTTCAGCCCATACAAAGCCTTCTTCAGCTTGTAAACATGATCAGGAAAGTTTGGATCCACAAACCCTTTAGGCTGCTCAACATAGACCTCCTCATTAAGATAGCCATTTAGAAAGGCACTCTTGACATCCATTTGAAACAATCTGAATTTCAACAAACATGCCACTCCTAGCAACAATCTGATGGATTCCAATCGAGCCACAGGCGCAAATGTTTCATCGAAGTCTACTCCTTCAATCTGTGTGTATCCTTGAGCAACTAATCTAGCTTTGTTCCTGGTAACAACTCCTTGCTCATCAGACTTATTCTTATAAACCCATTTTGTTCCAATCACATTTGTTCCTGCTGGTCGTGGTACCAGTTCCCAGACTTTATTTCTCTTGAACTAACAGAGTTTATCTTGCATAGCACTTATCCAGAACTCATCTGTCAAAGCTTCTTTGACATTCTTTGGTTCAATCTTTGAAACAAAGCATGCATTTGACACAGTCTCCCTCATTCTGGTTCTTACACCTTCATTCAGATCACCAATAATCAATTCCTTAGGGTGATCCTTCTGAATCCTTATAGAGGGTCCCCGGTTAGCATCCTCTACCTCTTCATTCTCAGGTCTAGTGTTGGTTTCTTGAGCACTATCTTCTACAGACTCAATGTCTTGAGAGATTTCATTGTTCATAGGCAGACATGCTCCAACAACATCTGGGACATCTTCATCTTTGCCAGAGTCATCAACCACCACATTTATGGATTCCATCATCACCTGAGTTCTGGAATTAAATACCCTATATGCTTTACTGTTTGTAGAGTATCCCAAAAACATTCCTTCCTCAATCTTAGGATCCATCTTTCGCCTTTGCTCACGATCCGCTAAGATATAACACTTACTACCAAACACATGGAAATACTTCACATTTGGATTTCTACCTTTCCATAGCTCATAAAGAGTGACAGAAGTACCTGATCTGATAGTCACCCTGTTGTGTATATAGCAAGCAGTATTCATGGCTTCAGCCCAAAAATGATATGGAAGTTTTTTGGCATGAATCATGACTCTTGCACACTCTTGTATAGTCATGTTCTTGTGTTCCACCACACCATTCTGCTGAGGAGTGATTGGTGATGAGAATTCATGAGTGATTCCCTCAGATAAGCAGAACTCTTCAAACCTGCTATTTTCGAACTCTTTCCCATGGTCACTTCTGATTCGAACAACACCACAATCATTTTCCCGTTGAATCCTTTAACACAACTCTTTGAAGGTTGCAAATACTTCAGACTTTTCTCTGATGAAACTTATCCAAGTGAACCTGGAGTAATCATCTACTACAACATAGGCATACTTCTTCCCACCAAGACTTTTAACCTGCATAGGTCCCATTAAGTCCATGTGAAGAAGTTCCAGAACTCTAGAAGTTGTGGTAAGATGTTGAAGCCTCTTGTGTGACACCCTTGTTTGCTTCCCAACTTGACATTCACCACATATTTTATCCTCATCAATCTTCAGCTTGGGAATACCTCTAACAGCTTCACTTGCATAACTTTCTTCATCCCTTTCAGGTGTAAATGACCCAATTTCTGATGCCACAGTTTGGTTTCATCTTCCTTTGACATCAAGCAAGTAGACAAACTTTCAGGTTCTTGAGGATTCCACAGATAGCAGTTATCCTTAGACCTGGTTCCCTTCATAACAACTTCATCTTTCTCATTGGTTACTAGACATTCAGATTTGGTGAAATTTACTTTGAGGCCTACATCACACAGTTGGCTTATACTGATTAAATTTGTAGTCAGCCCTTTGACAAATAGAACACGATCCAGATTTGGTTGTCCTGTGTAGTCCAGCTTTCCAACCCCTTTTATTTCCCCCTTTGATCCATCCCCAAAGGTGACATAATTGGTGGAGTGGGGCCTGATATCTGACAAGAACTTCTTCACACCAGTCATGTGTCTTGAACAACCACTGTCAAAGTACCAATCTTCTCTTGCAGATGCTCTAAGAGAGGTATGTGCTATGAGACCAGCCATCATTTGTCTAGGAATCCATCTTCTCTTCACTTTACCCCAACTCTGTCCTTTATTTTGTTGCTGAGCAGTTTTGGGATATCTGTGCAGCTTGTAGCAAAAGGACTTTAAGTGACCAATCTTTCCACAGTGATGGCATCTCCATAGTTTATACTTTGGTCTACAAACTCTTTTCTGATGCTTCATCTGATGTTGAAACATGTGATTTGACATCCCCACTTCTTGCTTTATTTTCTGAGGAACAAACTTCAATACAGGCTTCTTGGAAGTCTCTGCTTGATTGTTAAAGCCAAGGCCTTGCACATTTCCAACTTCTTTCCCATTCTGAAGGATCTCATCCAGCTGCGTGGTACCATTGTTCAACATTCTTATAGATTTGGTCATATTGTCATGTTTTGACTTTTGCCATTCAACCTCCTCCTTCAGATCAGCAATGGTTGATAGATGTTCTTCCTTCTCAGCTTCTAGTTGAGCTATCAGAATCTTCTGTTCCAATATTATCTGGCACCTTTCTTCATTCTTGATACACAATTCTGAAAGCCCTGTGAATACTTCTTCCTTAGTGAGTTCTCCAACATAGGATTCTTTGTCAGAGTCAGATTCACAAGTAGTTTCTCCATCAGCCTTACAGATTCCAGTCAAAGTTGTCACCAATTTTGCTGATTCTTCTTCAACATCACTCTCAGACTCTCCTTCTGACCAAGACACTGATAGGCCCTTCTTCTGCCTTTTGAGATACGTGGGACACTCAGTCTTTATGTGCCCATATCCCTCACATTCAAAGCACTGAACTCTCTTCCCTTGATTGGAGTCTTCTTCAGTTCTGGATCTTCTGCCTCCATCCTGATTCTTACTGATGTCGAGTGACTTGTTCTGAGCATTTTCTCTCGACTTCCAGTCAATCCTTTTCAACACTTTGTTAAATTGTTTTCCAAGTAGTACCAGATCTTTAGACACCCCTTCATCTCTGACCAGGTCACCTTCATCTTCTGAGTCACCAGTATTTGACACAAAAGCTATGCTCTTCTTCTTTTCAGACTTTTCACTGATCCCTAATTCGAATGTTTGAAGAGATCCCACCAGTTCATCCACTTTCATCTTATCTATATCCTGAGCCTCCTCTATAGCAGTCACTTTCATGTCAAATCTCTTAGGTAGAGATCTGAGAATCTTTCTGACCAGTTTGATGTTAGACATCTTTTCACCTAGGGCACTAGAGGCATTAGCTATCTCAATAATGTTCATATGAAAATCATGAATGCTCCCATCCTCTTTCATCTTCAAACTCTCAAACTGGCTAGTGAGAAGTTGAAGTTTGGACATCTTCACCTTTGAAGTCCCTTCATGAGCAACCTTCAAGACTTCCCATGCCTCTTTAGCAATGGTGCAGTGTTCAATCAACCTGAAGATATTGTTGTTAACACCATTGAACAAAGCATTCATGGCTTTGGAATTCCCTACGGACCCTTTGTAATCTGCATCATCCCAGTCTTCCTCTTCCTTCACCACATCAGTAGGGGCACCTTTTTCATCTTTAACCTTAGGGGGCTCCCATCCTTTTATAACAGCTTTCCATGCTTGATCATCCATGGATTTGATGAAAGCTATCATCCTTGGTTTCCAATAGTCATAGTTAGAACCATCAAGCAGAGGTGGTTTATTTAGAAATCCTCCATCCTTGTCCATTGTACCAGAAAGTACCTTCCCTGAATCTCACCCAGAACCAAATAAGGGTGCAAGCTCTTGATGCCAATTGAAATTCTGGCACAGATATCAGATGTCCTATGCAGATGTTGAGACACTGATATCCAACACAATGAATAAGATAAAAATAGCAGTGCAGAAAGTAAATAACACAGCGATATGTTTACCCAGTTCGGTCTAACACACCTACTCTGGGGGCTACCAAGCCAGGGACGAAATCAATATGCGATAGTATCAATTCACAGATCATACAAACACCAGATAATCTGCTCACTTAATCACTACCCTTCCTATGACTTCTACCTAAGACTCACCTAGGTATGAGGCCCTCCTCAAATCCCTCTACAACCACAACCCGTGATTGGTACCTTTCTACACAAGAAACAAAAACGAAAGACACACTTTCAAAACACACAATCCTCAATACTTCACAGCTTATGAGGATTGACACACAAGAAACTCAATGCTTAAAAGCTTATGAGTAACTTGACAGAACTTACAACACAAGAAATCAGTCCTTATACTGTTATCAAAATGATACCAGTTAGGCTCACAAAATACACTCAAAAACCCTAAAAAAACACAAGTAAGTTCCACACGTAAAACTAGGTTTACATCAGTCAATATATAGCAATTAATCTGGACTGAATTGGGCTTCAAAAACACAGTAAATAGACTGCTCACAAATCTGCAAAAATAACTCCAACAAAATAGGTCTTCAATCCAAAGTTTCCTATTATGTCTCCATAATTAGAAACAGCAGCAAATCCGAAAACCAACAAATAACCACAATCCAAAAAATGCTTTGGATGCCACATAGGATAACCAAATATTCACAGAATATTCAGTAACAAATCATAGTAACAGAATCTGCATTAAAACTGAATTCACAGCGCGATGTCCTATGAGCTGGCATGGAACATCTTCATTCGACATGTTGAAAGCAGCCACTTAGAACATTATGATTCAACATCTTGCTGCTATAATAGTTTTAGCAAAATAAATGCCAACCTCAAAAGCACAGAAATAACACTTACCCTTCTCGAAACCTGAAGCACTTGAAATACATCAACAACGTGGGGTGAGATACAAAAAATCTCAGTGAGTTCCCTATCTTATGGATTCTCTCGGATTAAAAGGTTCTAACCATCCTAACTCGAGTCCGGGGAAAAGGGAAAGGACTCTTGAGTTCACCTTTACAATTCTCACACTATATGGAAACATGTCATGAGTTCATCAACTCCAAGTATCACTAATCGATAACCATACCAAGGTACCTCCTGTTCCCGTCCGCTTCTACGTCTAGAAGGCGATCCGAGTCATAGATCCTTGTAATCTACTTGACATACGAATGGATTCGGGTTCTACGGGCCTTTTACCGTTATGAACTGTCACTTCACACGGGCCTTTTACCATCACAAGCATACGCTCCATGGGCGTCATTCGTACAGCACGGGGAATCAAACCTGCCAAGTAGTTGTGCATCCATTTCAGAGGAGTCCGAGACTCATGAAACTACACTCAAGATAAGCCGGTTACGATTACATGATCACATACAACAGTACGATTGTATTCGACAATCACAAGGCTATAATGCCTTAAGGCTTCTCATGCCTTACTAAACCACAAGGTTAACCACATGTTCCATACTAGTGTTTTACTCTCAACTAGGCCAATACTCGGCAAGGATGTATCTTCCAACAACACGTGCCCGAGCATCGCCATCTAGAGTTGTCTACAATTTCTAGTTCCTTACTAGATTCTCCTATAGTTCAAGTTAAGGTTTCCTCACTCTTCCTATATCATTTTCATATTGGCATGCATTTTCACTTACAATCATGTTAAACAATAATAGGATAGGCAAGATATATCACAATTGCACCATAGAATAATATATGACAAGTAAAACATAAATATACCACTTTGGAAATTGTTCGATTATTTAATTGGGCAGTAAAATTAAAATTTTCCACCTCCAATGCATAGAATATTTTCTTAGCTTCGCAACGATATAAAGAACTCTTAAATCGGATAAACGAGTCAAAAGTTACGGATTTTCGAAGAAAAGAAAATATGTGGTCCCAGGCAGATTCGCTGGCGAATCTGGAATTCACCTGGCGAATACCCCTTCGCCAGTACTTTGCCAGCACTTCGCCTGGCGAATCTCCATTCGCCAGCACTTCGCGTGGCGAATCCAGTGGCGAATCCCCAATTTTTAGAAAAACAAAAGTTCCATTAGCTAAAGCATTTCTGTCTCTTCAAATTCGCCTGGCGAATCTGGTTTTCGCCTGGCGAATCCCTTTCGCCGGCACGTCGCCTGGCAAAACTGTGGCGAGACCTAATTCGCCTGGCGAATCACACCAGAACCAGAATTCTCCCCTTACGGGTTCCATGGTTCCAAAAGCTAGAAAAACCACTTTTATCAACCCAAAACAATTCCAAACAACACAAACAAGCATAATTAATGTTCATAAGCATGGAGTGATCATACAACACAATTTATACTGATTTTTAACCGTTAGATTATCGATTTCCAATAATTCTAACCTAACTCAACATTTCCAAAACTCTAAAACTAATGTCCTAACTAGAACCCACCTTGGATAGATGATGAAAATGAGGAAGATGAGATGATTGGATAAAGATTTGATGAATGGATGATGATTCCTTAAACTTTTCTTCACAAACCTTCTTTCTCTTCTTTTCTCCTTTCTCTCTATTTCGTCTTCCTTTCTTTCTTCTTCTTTTCCTTCTTTTCTCTTTCTCTCACTTCTTACTAACTTCTTCTTCTTATATGTTTGGAAAAGGAAGGAAAATAATAACAAAATCTAGTATTAGAATTAATACTACTAAATGTCTAAAAAGTCTCTAAAGTCCAAATTAATAAAAATACGGGGTATTACAATCATGCTGGTAGATAAAAAAATTTTAAGTTCTCTTATATAACAGAAGACTTAATATCTATTTTTTTAAAATTAATTTTGACAATGTTTTTTTTGCTATGAGTTTTTCGAAAAGATGAGAATATATATATATATAATCAATTGAAGACAAAATATTAAACCTAACTAATTACAATGATTTAATAAATAATTTCATACTTTCAAAAACTTAAAATTAAAATATATTAGTTTTACTACAATATTATAATAATAATAATAATAATAATAATAATAATTATTATTATTATTATTATTATTATGTTAATAGAAACTTAATTTTAAATTTTGCCTCAGGCTTGGAAATCTGTTGGGCCGGCCCTGAACAGAAGAATAGCATAACACACATCTATGAAACTTGTTTCTTATGCTACTCAAGTCACAGCTCATGTTGAAAAAGGTAAGATTGAGAAATTGAGTGGTGTGAAAATCAAAGACTCCTTCTGGACTTTCTAGAAGTTTTGTTGTTTCTGCTTTTGAAGTTGAAGAGAATTCAAGTTGAGTTTTAGGTTTAGATCTCTATGTTTTATTTTGAGGATTAGAAATGTTGTTGAAGTGGTGTATTAATTTTTTTTTTTGTTATTTTTCAATTAAAAATGAAATGAATTTTTATATTTATGTTTTTTAAATATTCAACTATTTGAGAAAAAAATTAATTTTTTTCTCTAGCGGAGTAATGTTTGATGGATCTTATTAAACAATAATTAGTCTTTTATTTTAGTTTAATCTACCACTCACTATTTAAATATCTTTTAATTTATTTAAAAGGGCCAACTTTGATGCATATACACAATTTAGTGATGAAAGTAATTATTGATACTTTTCTATAATACATTAACAATTTAATTATTATATGAATTCACTTTGTTTTGAAAAAATATGATTTTACTTATTAAAATCTTTAATAAATATTTTAAAATAATATTTAATATTTTATTGTATTTTAAAATGACAAATAAACAAATATTTTTATAAAAGTAAGAACTTGAAAGTAGAAATTAATTTATATGTGTTGACCTAAATATTTTATTTATGTATTCAATCAAATTATGTCAAATAAATATTTAAAAAGATATTTTAAAAACTAAACTGAAAAATAGAACTATACAGTTATTAAAAATTATAATGTTGGTACCTAAAAATTAATTTCTTAAAATGAATATAGTTTCAATTTATTTATAGAAATTTACTTTCATTTTAATTTTTCTGAAGAAATGTATTTATAATAAATGTGTAATTTTTTCCAATTCATATATAATAAATGTGTAACTTCTGTTTTTACAATTCTTTAAAATATCTTTTGTAACAGATACTATGAAATATATATATATATATATATATATATATATATATATATATATATATATATATATATATATATATATATATATATATATATATATATAAATTTGTATCATTTTTTAAAATTATATAAGTTCTCTTGTAACTGACATACCATAAAAAGTCAGTAATGTTTTGATATATTTTCTTATATTATTAGATTTTTAGTTTTATACCAAAAAAATGTTTGAAATTATCTGACATAAAGAACATGTTTTTTTTTCACTTTTTATTTAAGGGTTTGGATAAGGAAGAAGAAAAAAATTAACTATAGCGCATTTGTGAAGTATATAACATTCTACCTCAACCTAAAACAAATCGAAAACAAAAACAATGTTGTTGGTAACCGAAGAAACCAAATCAGAATCAGAGGCATACTATGGAGACCAAATCTGTCAAGTGAAATCCAAAGAGCTTCTTGAAGAAATATGTCTCCCCAAAGGTGTGTTACCATTGAAAGACACCATTGGTCACCATAGAGAAACAGGTTTCGTTTGGTTAAAACAGAAGAATATCATTACACACAAGTTTGGAAAGATTGGGAAACTTGTTTCTTATGCTACTGAAGTCTGTTCTTATGTTGAGAAAGGTAAGATTAAGAAACTGAAGACAGTTTTCCAGTTTCTGCTTTTGAACTTGAATAGAATTCAAGTGGTGTGAAAGAGATTTAGGTTTAGATCTATATGTAGCTGGCTTGTGTTGAAATTTCAGTTAATAAGTTTGCGCTGCTTTATCTAGAAATTGTCCACAATTTCGAAGATTAGAAATGATGTGGTGTATTAAGCGTTTTTTGTTATTATTTTTCAATTAAAAATGAAATGCGTTTCAACATTTATGTTTTTGAAATATTCATCTATTTGAAACGATTGAAATATTCATCTAACAACAATGAAAGTAGATCAAATTCCATTTCTTATGTATTGAAGATATAGACTATTTATATTTAATCCACCTATTTGAGTAAATTCTGATTTTGAATTTCTGTAAAGTTAATATGGTATACACTATTTATATTTAATGTAATTATCTGATTCTGAATTTCTGTAAGAATAATATGGTATCAATCTGACGCGTTCCTTCTTCTTATATACATGTAACTTCTCAAATCCATCCTTCAGATTTCAAAGAGATATTTTTCTTCATCCTTATCCTCTTTGTTCCTTCTCCATTTCTTCCAAATTCGCAAATTCCTTCAATCCCTATTATCTTCACCAGGGTTCTTTGGATGTTTCAACATTCTTCACCAAATTAATTCTTTTTCTCCTCCATTGGAACAAATCGACTCCCTCTGACCCACTATACAAGAATTCCGACCCACTTGAAAATGTACCATCACAAGAATGAAGATTGATGTTGGAAATTCACCACACCCTATGATGATTTCGCTTTAATCTTGATCTCAAGATTGATCACCAACCCACAAATAATACGTAATGACAATGAAGAACAAAGAAAGAAGAAGAAGAGCAAACTAACAGCAAGAAAGAAAAGAGAGAGAAGAGAAATATTTGGAGAAAAGTGTTTCTACCCACGAACTGTGGGATTTCTTCTATTGCTATTATTCACTTGCTAATCTGCAAACTGTGAATGCAATTGTGTTACAATGTAAAAGGGAAACTCCCTATTTATAGATTTAGATTTACAAAGGCCCAAAATTCTAAAAGCCCAAAATATCAAATCTAATCTAAATCATATAAAATCTAATCTAATCAAAAACAGAATCCAATCAAATCCAAAAATGAATCTGTCGAAACTATTCGACACATGAATGCTTCGACTTCGACTTCGACACTATGAATTACATTTAACACACCACCTAATTCATTGTGTCTAAACTATCTACATTCATCATCGATCTTAGCTTCTTGAATACTTCGACCTGCACTCCCTCTGTCATGATATCTGCAATCTGATTCTCAGTTCTGCAGTGTTCCAAATTCATCTTCCCTTCTGCTACCTGCTCTCGAAGATAATGGAACCTCATTTCGATGTGCTTGCTTCGACCGTGAGCTATTGGATTCTTCACCAAATTGATAGCTGACATGCTGTCGATCTTCATGGTAATTGCTCCATGATTCTTCCCTGTAATCTCTTTGACCAAGCTCACCATCCAGGTTGCTTGACATGTGATCGATAAAATAGCAAGTGCACTATTTTATCAATGTAGTAGTAAATGGGGAAAAACCCCAGTGTCGATCTCTTGAGGACTGCGCAGCGAATTTAAGTCTTTTTCAAACTAATTTTAATTAAACAAAAGCGTTGGTCGATAGTTTGTTTTGAGCCAAAAAGATAAAGGACATAAAAATATACACAAAATAACGAAAGTTTCACAATTATGAGGATAATGCCAGGGACGGTGTATAATTAGCAAAGCAATGACTTTTCGAATTCTAACTCTAAAGAGACATGTCTCAAACCTTATTTTTCCTATGTCCAAATTATTTTTCCAAAATTCCTTTAAAGAAAAACCTTTGGTATTCTTCCTTGACCCTAATTCCTCAATGGCCAAGGAAGAATATCAAGCAATAGTTCTGACATAAAAAGGTTTTCACAGGGTATTATAATTCCTTAGTAATATCTACTACGATAAAAATCATGCAACAAGATTAGGGTGGTTGGTCACACCAAACCCTAACTACGATCAATTACCAATTTTTCCAAATGGATAAAGCATTAAGAACGTTGCACAAAATAAAGATAATGATTTAAACACACAATCATAAATTAGAAATTCAAAGAGTCATTACAAATATGCAAATTAGGGACACCCCCTGGCATTGGGGGGTTTAGCCTCTCATGTTCATGACAGAAATAAAAATTACAGATAAATCAGAGGAAGACATTACAATAAGATTGGGATAGCTTGGATCGTCAATTGCTTCCGCTCTTGATCGATCCTTCTTCTCCGATAATCTCCACTCTCACCAAGCGTAAAATTTAAAATTCAAAACTGAGTCCTTTTTTTCAGCCACCCAGAGTCTAATGTATCAGATCCACATTTACACCGCGAAATGCCTAAACTGCCCTCCGAGATAGCAACAGTCAGCATAAAATAAAATAATATAATTTCACTTCCAGGAGCCCTGACACGGGCCGTGTCAGGTGACACGGGTGGCCGTGTCAGGCTGCTGACTCTTGGATCCACACGCTCCACCTTCAGGGGTCCTGACACGGGCCGTGTCCTGTGACACGGGCCCCCGTGTCAGGCTTCTGACTTGTCTCTTTTTTTGCTTCAAATGCCTTCCATCCATAAGCCTCCTGACACGGGCCGTGCCAGGTGACACGGGCACCCGTGTCAGGCTTCTGATGTCCATTTTCTCAGCATTTTTTTTTGTATCCGAAACGGCTTCGCACAGATGTCAGATCATCAGCTTATCGCGATCCTGAAAACACACTACAAACAACCAAATTAAAAGCACCAACGGCATAAAATGATAAAAACATTAAAACATGACTTGCCTAACGAAACATGAAAATAAAGATGAAAACACAATCAAAAGACTCGAAAGCAGAAGAAAGCATTAGAAACGAGCGACACAAACAGTTTGAAATACACGACTGAAACCCACTGATCAAATTCCCCCGAACTTGAACTTTTGCTTGACCTCAAGCAAAAAGCTTGCATAAATACATAATGTAACAATTAACTGTCTCAGAACTTGCGAGTTGAAGTGAGGGTACTCATACGTGAGTTTTTCGTTCCAAGTCACCCGACGAGTAATTTCGGTACTTCTCTCTCTATAAAGGTATCACACAAACACTAAACCGCGGTAACACCACGGACCTCAATCTCCTTTTCGGTAACCTCTCCGACTATGCTTTGGGCTTAAGTCTTATCTTTCGATTTTCCACCCTTTTCATTCGGACAATCACTTTAAGGCTTTTATGATTTTTCCTCGCATGCACAAGATTGATCAACATTTTTTTTTGTTGGCACCATTATTTTGTTTGTCCACTTAGGGACGGCTTTTAGGTTCAACCGCCGTTAGACTGAATAACCGGGTGAGGGTTACCCAACTTAGAAGGATCGATCGCCTAATTGCCTTTATTCACTTTTTTTACGGTGCCTTTTCTCAAAAAAAAAATTTTCGATCAACCTTGCACACACAATTCGTATAGATTAAGCCCGACTGTCAATAGAAACTACTTAGGGAGTACTTCTCAGATCAAAGTACCATGGCAGAAATCTACATGTCGGACTCGTTCCTTACTCAGAAAGCTCAGTGTGTTTGTGTTATACCTAAACGTCAAGATTTTTCCAATTTCCTCATCAGGCTTCTTTTCACTCAAACCCTATATACTTCCTCCTCACTCACTCGCGTAAACAGAACGCTCAACAATTTCAGCATTATTTTTCTCAGTTCAGTTCAGGGGTGTTTTCACAAAAGACTTCAACCACAATTTTAAACAAACAACCAAAAACAACTACGGACTCAAATAGAACTGACCAAAAAAAAAAAACAAAACAAAACGCATAAATAAATATCCCCCCACACCTGAACTTAACAGTGTCCTCACTGTTGAAGAACTAGTGCAGAAGGGGACTCATAGAGCTCACTGATGCGGAGGTTGGTCTTGCAGCCTCATCTGCCGCATCCATTCGTGCATCTCCCCAATCATTTCCCCTTGACGGGTTTGTTCAGCTCCTTGTCTTGCTTGCTCTTCCTTCTGACGGTTTTGCTCTCCCCTAATTTCGCCTATCTCAGTGCGTAACCAGTTCCAGTGGTCATGTGCCATAGAAAATGAGCTAGCACTCGAACCACTGGTGAACGGAGGAACCGTCTGATGGGGTTCCGGTTCAGTCCAGAAATCTTTCTGGTCTTGGTTACCTGCATCAAAAGCATCGCCATCCTGCTCGTCCACGATATCGAGGGCGGCATCACCATAACACCAATTATTCACATCATTAATCCCACAGCGGTGGGGGTTAGGCAAGGTTATAAGATATTTACCTGAACACATTAATGCATAAGAATCATCATAAAGAGCAATCATACCTTGCTGGACCAAGGAGTTCATGTCCAGACGGGATGTACCTATGACCGGTGTTTCCTCTAATCTTCTCTGGTCGTACCCCAGATGTTCAGCAATTTGGGTAATCATACCCCCAACCGAGATACCACCAGATGCTGCTCTACCAACTCGACCCAAGTAATCAGCTGCAAAAGCTGCCACACTTACTTGAGTTTGATTTGCCATTGCATGGAGGAAGAATAACTCCTTTTGAGTTGCCACCCCTGTACTATCACCCCTACCAAACAGAGTGTAGGCCAAGCACTTCTGCGCATATCTGAAACAAGGATTTTGAATTCCTGAGGCTTTAGCTCCCTTGGCTATATACTCCGTGTGACCAGTAATAGCCATCCAAAAGGCGCGTGCATCAAATTCCTCCGGTACAAAACCGGGGCCAATAATTGGGAGCTTCAGAATGCCTCCAATATCTTCTACAGTCAGCTCATGATCATTATCATACAACCTGAAACTCATGGTACCAAAAAAATAAGTAGTAGTACCTGTCCACTTCTTTCTTAACTTAAATTCAACGGTACTAAAAAATTCTAAAGTAATACGCTCATAAGTGGGCGCTTCACATTACAAAAATTCAAGCATACCTAGAGTGTGGAACATACGTCTTACCTCAACAAACAGTCCTAACTGCGATAAAGTGTCGGGACAGAGATACCTGGTCGGGGTAATTTTTTGCTTAACATGATATCCATACCGCTTTTCATGCTCCTCCGTATCGAAGAGAATGCCATGAGCATTTGGTCTCCGTATGGTGCGCTTCCGTGGGCGCTTTCGTCACTTGAAAATTTCACAAAACTAAAACAGAGATTATTACAAAAATAAAACCATAGAAGTGTAGAGGAAGGTGAGGTGAGCACTTTTCGTGAAGGGAGTTGGATGTTTTGATGAGTGGGTGTTGATGAAATTTAAGGTTTTGTGAGAGGAGGGTTATGGAGGTTTTGGGTTTTTAGAGATGAAGAGATGAGGAAGATAATGTGATAAGGTAAAAGAGAAGATAAAGTGTGGTAATTGAGATATAAAGGGTGGTTAATGGGGTTAAAATCGTGGCCCCCACCAGATTAAATTTTGGGCAAAATAAATGAAAAATATGAAACGTTAAAAAAATTCAAAAATCTCTAACCCGCACCCTGACACGGGCCGTGTCCTGTGACACGGGCGGCCGTGTCAAGGCTCTGACTCTTCCTCAAAAGGGGATTTAAAATGCTAAGATCCCAGGTTGCCTGACACGGGCCGTGTCCCGTGACACGGGCGGCCGTGTCAGGTCTCTGACTTCCCTTCAAATTCTTCCAAAACGCACACAGCCCCAGTTCTCCTGACACGGGCCGTGTCCCGTGACACGGGCGGCCGTGTCAGGGCACTGTAAACCTTCAAAATTCATATACTTTGGGGTTTTTGCCCCGTTTTTCGAACCTTCCTCGCCTCCGGCTAGCTCAGTGAATAAGATGAAATAAAATCCTACAAAATAAAATAAAAAAGAAAATGGTAAGCAATAAACACCGTGGGTTGCCTCCCACGCAGCGCTGCGTTTAACGTCGCCTGGCTCGACGGTCGTCCGTCTTATCCTGCAAGACGAACAAGATCCACTTGTCTAGATGGTTGACCTTGGAAATAGGGCTTTAACCTCTGCCCATTCACTTTAAAAATATCTCCATTAGCTTGATTCTTAATCTCACCCGCTCCGTGTGGGAATACCTTATGAACCACAAACGGTCCCGGCCATTTAGACCGCAACTTCCCAAGGAATAACTTCAAGCGGGAATTGTACAGAAGGACCAGTTGTCCTTCCCAAAACTCTTTTCTCTCGATCTTCCTATCGTGCCACTTCTTTGTTTGTTCCTTGTACACTTTGGCATTTTCGTATGCACTATTCCGAAACTCTTCCAATTTATGCAGCTGAAGAATTCTTGAATTTCCTGCTAGTGATAGATCCATATTTAATAATTTGGTTGCCCAAAATGCTTTGTGTTCCAGCTTTAACGGCAAGTGGCATGCTTTTCCATAGACAAGTTGATATGGCGACATACCGATTGGCGTTTTGAAAGCCGTTCGATAAGCCCATAATGCATCATCCAACTTAATCGCCCAATCCTTCCGTGATGAACTCACAGTTTTCTCTAAAATCTGTTTGAGCTGCCTATTAGATACCTCTACCTGACCACTTGTTTGAGGGTGGTAAGGAGTGGCTACCCGATGCTTCACGTCGTACTTCTGAAGAAGTCTCTCCATGAGGTGATTTAGGAAATGAGTTCCTTCATCACTTATCAGCGCTCTTGGTACTCCAAACCTTGCGAATATATTCTCTTTTAAAAACTTAACCACCACCTTCGCATCATTGGTAGGTAAAGCTATAGCTTCAACCCATTTTGAGACATAGTCCCCAGCAACCAAAATGTAGTTTTTTCCAAAGGATGGTGGGAACGGACCCATGAAGTCAATTCCCCAAACGTCAAACAGTTCGACCTCTAACATGAAATTCTGAGGCATCTGATTCCTCTTCGATATGTTCCCAGTTCTCTGACACTTATCACATTCTTTCACCATTTCCTAGGCGTCTTTGAATAATGAGGGCCAGTATAAACCTGATTGCAAGACTTTGGATGCGGTTCGATCACCACTGAACTGTCCTCCATATTCAGAATCATGACATGCTTTCAACACATCCTTTTGTTCCTCTTCAGGCACACATCGCCGTATCAATCCATCCACTCCTCTCTTGTAAAAGTAAGGATCATCCCATAAATAAAACCTGCAATCATGAATAAACTTTTTCTTACGGTTAGAATCAAAATCATCTGGTATGATACCACCCACCAGATAGTTTGCATAGTCAGCAAACCAAGGCACTCCAATAACAGCTAGGATGTGTTCATCAGCAAACTCATCCTTTATTGGACGCCGATCCTCAGTTTCCTCAATTGGTGACATCCGAGAAAGGTGATCAGCGACAGTATTCTCACATCCTCTTTTGTCACGAATTTCCACATCGAACTCTTGGAGGAGTAGAATCCACCTCAGGAGCCTGGGCTTAGAATCCTGCTTAGCAAAAAGATACTTCAAAGCAGCGTGGTCAGTATAAACAATCACTTTTGAACCCAACAGATATTGCTTGAATTTATCGAAAGCGTACACCACAGCTAACAACTCCTTCTCGGTAGTTGCATAATTCATCTGTGTAGGGTTCAAAACGTGACTGGCATAATAAATAACATGAAGAAGCTTATCTCTCCGCTGTCCAAGTACAGCCCCCACTGTAATGTCGCTCGCATCGCACATGATCTCAAACGGTAGAGACCAATCTGGGGCAATAACAATGAGTGCCGACACTAGTTTATTTTTCAGTGCCTCAAATGCATCGGCGCACTCTTTATCAAACACAAAAGCCTTGTCTTTAACCAAAAGAGTAGTTAAAGGCTTAGCTATCTTGGAGAAGTCTCTTATGAACCGCGGTAGAAACCCGCATATCCTAAGAAGCTTCTTATACCTTTTTCGTTCACCAGAGGTGGCAACTTAGAAATCACCTCCACTTTCGACTTGTCGACTTCGATCCCCTTGTGGGAGATCTTGTGGCCTAGAACAATGCCTTCTCTAACCATAAAATGGCATTTCTCCCAATTGAGAATTAAATTGCTTTCCTGGCATCTTTTCAAAACAAGAGAAAGGTTAGTCAAGCAAATATCAAAAGATGAGCCAAATACCGAAAAATCGTCCATGAAGACCTCCATATGCTTTTCAAGCATGTCAGCAAAAATGGAAGTCATGCACCTCTGGAAAGTGGCCGGCGCATTACATAACCCGAATGGCATTCTTCTATAGGCAAAGATTCCATAAGGGCATGTGAAGGCTGTCTTCTCTTGATCTTCAGGTGCAACCGTAATTTGGTTATACCCGGAGTACCCATCCAAGAAACAGTAAAACTCATGACCAGCTAGTCTCTCTAACATTTGATCAATAAAAGGCAATGGGAAGTGATCTTTTCTTGTGGCTAAGTTTAGCCTTTGATAGTCAATGCACACACGTCATCCCGTCACCGTTCTCGTAGGGATCAACTCATTTTTCTCATTAGTAATCACGGTGGTTCCCCCTTTCTTCGGTACCACATGCACCAGACTCACCCATGAGCTATCGGATATGGGGAAGATGAGCCCCGCATCAAGCAATTTAACAACCTCTTTTCTAACTACCTCTTTCATGGCCGGGTTGAGTCTTCTTTGAGGTTGGACCACCGGCTTATGATCATCTTCCATAAGGATTTTATGCATGCACACCGTTGGACTTATACCTTTCAAATCTTCAATCTTCCACCCAATAGCACCCTTGTACATTTTCAGAACTTCAATCAACTTTTCTTCTTGGATACTTTTTAAGGTCGAGCTTATAATGGCGGGACAATTTCCGTCGGTGTCGAGGAAGACATATTTGAGATTTTCCGGAAGTTGTTTCAATTTCGTGCCTTTTTTTTGTCTCTACACTTCCTTCCACCAATAGCGGTTGTCTTAAATCCTCCCACCGGTGTGGTCGGACTTCCTTCCAAGGAGGTTGGGATTCCATCATAGCTAACACTTCCGATTCACCCTCTTCAACTTCTTTATCATCTTCGAAGATGGACATTCGCAACACTTTCTCTAAAGATGATTGAGAAATAGTGTCAAAGTGATCAACTTCCACCATTTGATTTATAACTTGGATGTTGCTACTTGTACCAACATCTTCTTTGTGTCTCACGGTGTCTCTCACATCAATTTTTTAATTCTTCGTCATACACCTTCAATGTCAAAGTTCCCCCCTCCATTTCAATCAACACTCTTCCAGTTTCCAAAAACGGTCTTCCAAGAATAAGAGGGATCTCTTTATCTTCCGGCATCTCTAGAATGACAAAGTCCACAGGAAACACAAATTTGTCAACTTTCACAAGAACATCTTGGACTACCCCATAAGGTCGCTTCACCGAGTGATCCGCAAACTGAAGTGTCATCTGTGTGTCTTGAACTTTACGTATACCTAACTTTTTGTAGATGGATAGAGGCATCAGGCTTATGCTTGCCCCTAAGTCAATAAGAGCTCTCTTGAATGACCGGTCTCCAATTGTGCAAGGAATGGTGACCGTTCCTCGGTCTTTCTTCTTCACCGGAATCTTGAGTCCCTGCAAAATAGCACTACAAGTTTCTGTTAGAATAATCGGTTCCGTATCGGTGGTCCTCTTCTTTGATATGATATCCTTCATAAACTTAGCATAAGTAGGCATTTGCTCCATTGCCTCCAAGAATGGGATGTTCAACTCAAGCTTTTTGAACATCTCAAGGAACTTCTCAAAATTCTTCTCTTGCTGCCCCTTTTTCTTGTTTCTTTGGGGATAGGGGAGCTTGATAACCGGTTTTGAATCCGCCGCTGTTTCCTTGACAACCGGCTTTGGCACCACCAATTCTTCTTCAACCACCTCATTTTCTTTGATTTCCAACTCTACTTCAAGCATTTGGTCATCCAATTCAGAATTTTTTTCAACCTCTTCTTTGGATTTCCCTCTTCGCGTAGTGACTGCATTAACTTTATGGTTGTCTTTGGGGTTAGTCACGGTTGCGCTCGGAATGGCTCCCGAAGTTTGAGGAATTGCAAGATGTTGGGCAATTTGACTCATTTGCACTTCAAGATTCTTAATTGAGGCTCCGATATTCCTTAGGTTGCTTCTTATTTCTTCTTGGAATTGGGAACTTTTAGCGGCCATCTTTTCAATGGCAATTTCCCAATCCGCCTTCCTTGGACCCTGTGGTTGGTATTGTTGCTGAGGTTGTTGGTATGGTTGTTGTTGTGGATGATATTGTTATTGCGGTGGCTGGTACTATTGGATCTGAGGTTGGAAAGGTTGTTGTCCTTGAACCGATTTCTGAATGTTTCCTTGCTGATCTTTCCATGAGAAATTTGGGTGATTTTTCCAACCCGGATTATATGTGTTGGCATAAGGATTATTCTGCCTCAACATATTAATCTGTTCAACCTGTTCTTAAGTTGCTACACAATGCATCGCAAAGTGCGGTCCACCACATATTTCACAAATTACAGCTTGAACTGGTTCAACCTGTGCCACTGTCTGAGTTCCAATATTCACCTTCTTTAACCTTCTCTCTACCTCAGTAGCAATTTGATCCTCCATTTTAGCAACCTGATCCGTCAGCTTCAAATCAATCTTCCCCTCTAGTTGATTCACAGTTCGATCATACAACTCGATATGCTCATTAGCGGTAATTGCTTCTATGATCCTTTTGATACCAGTGGCTGTTGAGAAATTAGTTGAGCCACCAGCAGCAGTATCTATAAGTTGTTTTGTTTTGAGTTGTAAACCATTCATAAAGTTTTACATCTGCTCGGTAGCATCCATGTTATGAGTTGGACATGCTGTCAGACACCTTTTAAACCTCTTATATGCATCTCCAAGAGACTCCCCTTCTTTTTGTTTGAAATTGAGAATGTCGTATCTTTTTCGAATAAACACTGAAGCAGGAAAATACTCGTTGAGGAATGCGGTTTCCATTTCTTGCCAAGTTGTGATACTCCCAGCTGGAAGTGAGTAGAACCACTCTTCAGCATCATTAGTCAGTGTGAACGGAAACATTACAAGTCTCTTGGCCTCTTCTGAATGACCTTCTATCTTCAAAGATGTTGTGGTAGTAAGGAATCTCTGTAAATGCTTATTTGCATCTTCGTTGATTCTTCCAGAGAAAGGCTTGCTCTCCAACTGGCGAATAGTGGATGGATGCAACTGAAAGTGTGCCACATTCACCGGTTGATTTACAATGGTCATCTGATTTGGTTGAGCATTTTCCCCTCCATAGTCTCCCAACAATCTCTCTACAGGAGGTTGATTACCTGCCATGTTACCAAATTCCTGATTTGTCTCCCTGTCAGAGTCAGAGTCACTATGCTCAGAATGCACAGATACTTCGTCTTCCGTTTCCTGATTCAGAACACTAGGACTTGCACTTGAAGCTGCCAGTCTTTTAATTCTTGCCTTGCGGCGTCTCTCGTGCAATGCTCTTTCTGGTTCTGTGTCAAAGGAAAATTTAGCTGAGGTCTGACCTCGCATAAACAGTTAGACAAGAGTTAGAAAGGATAACAAAATTGCAATAATAAAAATTAAAATAACAGAAAAATAAAATTTTGGTTGCAGAGCAACAAAATTTCAATTAAAATAAGGAAAAGGACTTAAATCTTTGGCAATCCCCGACAACGGCGCTAAAAACTTGATCGGTAAAATAGCAAGTGCACTATTTTATCGATGTAGTGGTAAATGGGGAAAAACCCCAGTGTCGATCTCTTGAGGACTGCGCAGCGAATTTAAGTCTTTTTCAAACTAATTTTAATTAAACAAAATCATTGGTCGATAGTTTGTTTTGAGCCAAAAAGATAAATGACATAAAAATATACACAAAATAACGAAAGTTTCACAATTATGAGGATAATGCCAGGGACGGTGTATAATTAGCAAAGCAATGACTTTTCGAATTCTAACTCTAAAGAGACATGTCTCAAACCTTATCTTTCCTATGTCCAAATTATTTTTCCAAAATTCCTTTAAAGAAAAACCTTTGGTATTCTTCCTTGACCCTAATTCCTCAATGGCCAAGGAAGAATATCAAGCAATAGTTTTGACATAAAAAGGTTTTCACAGGGTATTATAATTCCTTATTAATATCTACTGCGATAAAAATCATGCAACAAGATTAGGGTGGTTGGTCAGACCAAACCCTAACTACGATCAATTACCAATTTTTCCAAATGGATAAAGCATTACGAACGTTGCACAAAATAAAGATAATGATTTAAACACACAATCATAGATTAGAAATTCAAAGAGTCATTACAAATATGCAAATTAGGGACACCCCCTGGCTTTGGGGGGTTTAGCCTCTCATGTTCATGACAGAAATAAAAATTACAGATAAATCAGAGGAAGACATTACAATAAGATTGGGATAGCTTGGATCGTCAATTGCTTCCGCTCTTGATCGATCCTTCTTCTTCGATAATCTCCACTCTCACCAAGCGTAAAATTTAAAATTCAAAACTGAGTCCTTTTTTTCAGCCACCCAGCGTCTAATGTATCAAATCCACATTTACACCGCGAAATGCCTAAACTGCCCTCCGAGATAGCAACAGTCAGCATAAAATAAAATAATATAATTTCACTTCCAGGAGCCCTGACAGGGGCCGTGTCAGGTGACACGGGTGGCCGTGTCAGGCTGCTGACTCTTGGATCCACACGCTCCACCTTCAGGGGTCCTGACACGGGCCGTGTCCTGTAACACGGGCCCCCGTGTCAGGCTTCTGACTTGTCTCATTTTTTTGCTTCAAATGCCTTCCATCCATAAGCCTCCTGACACAGGCCGTGCCAGGTGACACAGGCACCCGTGTCAGGCTTCTGATGTCCTTTTTCTCAGCAATTTTTTTGTATCTAGAACGGCTTCGCACGGATGTCAGATCACCAGCTTATCGCGATCCTGAAAACACACTACAAACAACCAAATTAAAAGCACCAATGACATAAAATGATAAAAACATTAAAACATGACTTGATTAACGAAACATGAAAATAAAGATGAAAACACAATCAAAAGACTAAAAAGCGGAAGAAAGCATTAGAAACGAACGACACAAACAGTTTGAAATACACGACTGAAACCCACTGATCAACATGCACAAAGGGAAGCAGCTATATATTCTGCTTCGCATGATGACAATGCCAATACTAGCTCCTTTCTTGAACTCCAAGCAACTGGTTCACCACCTAACATAAACACATATCCAGCTGTGGATTTTCTATCTTCTGCATCACTACACCAGCTAGAGTCTGTGTATCCCACTAACTTGCATTCTTTCCCTTCGTCAGCTACAGGAAATAAAATGCCATAGTCAAGAGTCCCTTTCAGATACCTCAGTATACTCTTCGTCGCTGTTAGGTGTGATACCTTTGGCTTCTGCATGAATCTACTTACCATACCAACACTATATGCTAAGTCAGGCCTTGTGTGACAAAGGTATCTAAGTGACCCAATAAGTCTTCTGTATTGGGTTGGGTCGACATCATCTTCGTCTGGATCCTTCGACAGTTGCAGTCTGGTCTCAGCTGGAGTCGAAGTTGAGTTGTAATCTTGCATCTCAAATCTCTTGAGTATTTCGCCTGCATATCTTCGTTGGTGCATCATCAAACCTCTACTAGTCTTGTAGAATTCGATGCCAAGGAAATATGACAGATCTCCCAAGTCTGACATTTCAAACTCCTTGCTTAGATCATGTTTGAAATCTTCGATCTCCTTCTTGCAACTTCCTGCTATCAACAAATCATCGACATAGAGACATAGTATAAGCAATTCGCCATTTCTTCTTCTTACATATACTCCATGCTCAGTTGTACACTTCACAAATTCCTTTTCCCTTAAGAATCTGTCGATTTTCTTATTCCAAGCTCTTGGAGCTTGCTTAAGTCCATACAGGGCTTTATGCAGCCTGTACACCTTTCCTTCTTCGCCTCGTTTCACATACCCAGCTGGTTGTACGACATAAACTTCTTCGTCTAAGGGGCCATTAAGGAATGCACACTTCACGTCCATCTGACATGTGTGCCAATTATTCATATTTGCTAGACCAACAACCAACCTGATTGTTTCGATTCTAGCAACAGGTGCGAACACTTCATCGAAGTCGATTCCTTCCTTCTGAAGAAATCCTTTCGCCACAAGTCTCGCCTTGTGTCGAGTTACTTCTCCTCTAGGATTCACCTTTACCTTGTAAACCCACTTCACATCAATTTCCTTCTTGCCTTGAGGCAATTCGACAAGTGACCATGTGTTGTTAACTTCGATGGATTCTAACTCTTCATTCATTGCTTTCACCCACTTCGAATCTTCCAATGCCTCAGCTGCATTGACTGGTTCGACATCTGCGTAGAAAGCATAATGTACCAGCTCACCTTCTTCATCAACCACATCATTTGATGTAATTACACATTCTTGCAACCTTGCAGGCATGTGTCTTATTCGTCGAGGTCTGCTTGAACCTGCTTCATCTGCAACTGGTTCCTGCCGAACTTCTCTTTCGACTTCAGTGACTGGTTCTTCACAACAGATTCTCACTGAATCCTTCTTGGCTTTCTCTTTCCAATCCCATTCTTTAAGCTCATCTATGATCACGCCCCTGCTGATCACTACCTGCTTATTCACTGGGTCGAACAACTTGTAACCTCCAGTCGAATGATATCCTATCAAGATCATCTGATTTGACTTGTCATCAAGCTTCCTTCTCAACTAATCTGGCACATGTCTATGTGCTATAGATCCAAACACTTTCAAGTGACTGAGACTAGGCTTATCACCAGACCAACATTCTTCTGGTGTGACTCCTTCAAGCTTCTTCGTCGGACATCTGTTTAAAAGATATGTTGCTGTCGAAACTGATTCTCCCCATAATTCTTTAGGTAGATGCTTTCCATTCAACATACTTCTTACCATGTTCATGATGGTACTGTTCTTGCGTTCTGCAATCCCATTCTGTTGTGGAGTGTAGGGTGGCACCACCTCATGCACAATCCCTTCTTTTCTACACAATGCATCGAACTCTTTCGACACATATTCTCCACCACCACCAGTTCTCAGAGTTTTCAACCTTCGACCACTCTGTCTTTCGACCATGAATTTGAATCTGACAAATACCTCAAACACATCACTTTTCTTCTTGATGAGGTAAGTCCATAACTTTCGACTGAAGTCATCTATAAACGTGACAAAATATCTGTTGCCACCAATCGAATCCACCTGGATTGGACCACATACATCAGAGTATATGACTTCAAGAATTGCCTTCGACTTCCTTCCTGCATCCTTGCTGAAGCTATTCTTATGTTGTTTCGACTGAACACACTCTTCACAGACTTCACTAGGAATGTCGATTTCTGGTAATCCTGACACCATATTTCTTCTCTTCAGCTCTCTGATATCATTGAAGTTGAGATGGCCTAGTCGAAAGTGCCATAACCACTCATCTCTACTGGCTGCTGTTGCTAGACACTTGTGCTCCATCACATTTAGTTCAATCTTGAAGGTCCTATTCTGAGACATTGGAGCCTTCAAGATTAACCTATCACCTGCGTCGAAAACTCTCATCATCTTGTCTTCGACAACTACCTTGTAGTTCTTTTCGACAAGCTGCCCTATACTGAGCAAATTACTCTCCATGCCTGGTATGTACAACACATTGGAAATTGTTGACCTTTTGTCATCTTTCCTCATAATCAGAACATCACCAACACCTTCAGCTGCTAGAGTGTTGTCATTTGCAAACTTCACTGTGTTCTTCGACGAGGGCTTCATGTTGACAAACCAATCTTTCCTTCCAGTCATGTGTGATGAGCATCCTGAGTCCAAGTACCACTGATCTTGGAATCTCTCTTCATCTTTCGTTGTGACCATCAGCAACGTCTCTTCTTCTTCATGCTTCGCCAGATTTGCATCAGTTTCTTGATTTTTCTTCTTTTCTGGACAATTACTAACATAATGGCCATACTTCTGACAACTGAAACATTGAATGTGACTTTTGTCTGGCTTTCGACCACCACCTCTTCCTCTACCTGCAGCACCACTTCTTTGGTTTCCTTGGTTCCAAGGTTTCTTCTGAGTCAAATTACTGCCTCCTCTATCTTTGTTGCCATTCACGTTTCCTTTGCATTTCCTTTCCTTTTCTGACTGCGCCTGCAAAGCCATATCACTCTTCGACTTTCCTGCAGCTCTCTCAGCCATTATTTGTTCATGAGACTCAAGCGTCCCTTGAAGCTCTTCCTTCGTCAATACTGACAAGTCTTTCGACTCTTCTATGGCTACTACCACGTGGTCGAACTTAGGAGCCAACGATCTCAAAATCTTTGAGACTACTGCTTTTGTCGTCAGCGTTTCTCCACATACTTTGATTTGATTCACCAGTTTTGTAACTCTAGTGAAGAAATCTGTAATACTTTCGTTGTCTTCCATCTGAAGTAACTCATAGGTTCTCTTGTGAGTTTGTAACCTCGCCTCTTTCACCTTCTCTGCACCTCCAAATGACTTTTCAAGAATCTCCCATGCTTCCTTTGCTGATTCTGCATCGCTAACTTTTTCAAAGTTATCTGGATCAATACATTGATGGATTATAAACAGCGCTTTATAATCTTTCTTCTTCAAATCTTTGAGTGCAGCCTTTTCTTGATCCGTCGCATTTTCCCCAAGCGGTGTTACTCCTTCCTTCACAAGATCCCACAGATCTTGATAACAGAAAACCACCTTGATCTGCTTGCACCAATTCTCATAATTATCTTTGTTGAGAATTGGTAGGGTCGCCGGAAAGTGTCCATTTGAATGATTCATAGCCATAACGATTTTCCTCCTTGAATCACAACCGGAGCTCTAGATACCAGATGTTGGAAATTCACCACACCCTATGATGATTTCGCTTTAATCTTGATCTCAAGATTGATCACCAACCCACAAATAATACGTAATGACAATGAAGAACAAAGAAAGAAGAAGAAGAACAAACTAACAGCAAGAAAGAAAAGAGAGAGAAGAGAAATATTTGGAGAAAAGTCTTTCTACCCACGAACTGTGGGATTTCTTCTATTGCTATTATTCACTTGCTAATCTGCAAACTGTGAATGCAATTGTGTTACAATGTACAAGGGAAACTCCCTATTTATAGATTTAGATTTACAAAGGCCCAAATCTCTAAAAGCCCAAAATATCAAATCTAATCTAAATCATATAAAATCTAATCTAATCAAAAACAGAATCCAATCAAATCCAAAAATGAATTTGTCGAAACTATTCGACACATGAATGCTTCGACTTCGACTTCGACACTATGAATTACATTTAACAGATTGTGTTCTCAAATTTTTAAAGGTATTAATGAGACATTCTCCACAGGTAAATTCCCTTCCTACTCACCGCATTTGTATTCACTTGGTAACAATTACACCGTGGATAACTGTTACACTCGGTAACAATCACAGGCAAATTCCCTTCCTACTCACTGCATTTGTATTCACTCGATAACAATCACACCGTGGATACCTGTTACATCAAACATGTCTACCCTCCAGATTACAACTACAAGAGTAACAAGCCCTCTATCCACAGATCTGATATATATATATATATAAGTAAGAAACTGAAAGGAAATTTATATGTGTTGACGTAAATATTTTATATATGTATTCAATCAAATTATGTAAAATAAATATTTGTGAAGATATTATAAAAACTAAACAGAAAAATAGATACACTTATTAAAATAATTGTGTGTGTAAAAGTTTAATGTTGGTACCTATAAATTCATTTCTTAAAAATAACTTATGAACAAAAGCATATAATTTCAATATTTTTTAGAAATTTACTTTTATTATATATATATATATATATATATATATATATATATATATATATATATATATATATATATATATATATATATATATATATATATATATATATATATATATATATATATATATATATATATATATATATAAGTTATCTTGTAATGGATATACCATAAAAAGAGAGGTATACTATGTAGACGAAATTCGTCAAGTGAAATCCAAAGAGCTTCTAGAAGTAATTGCTCTTCCCAATGGCCTGTTACCATTGAAAGACATCATCGATGAAGAAATCGATTTCGTTTGATTGAAACAGAACACACATCTTTAAAACTTGTTTCTTATGCTTCTTAAGTCACAGCTAATGTTGAAAAAGGTAAGATTTAGAAATTGAGTGGTGTGAAAACCAAAGACTCTTGCTAGACTTTCTGGAAGTTTTGATGTTTCTGCTTTTGAAGTTGAAGTGAATTCAAGTTGAGTTTTAGGTTTAGATCTCTATGTTTTATTTTGAGGATCATAAATGATGTTGAAGTGGTGTATTAAATTTTTTTGTTGTTGTTATTTTTCAATTAAAAATAAAATGAATTTCTATATTTATGTTTTAGAAATTTTCAACTATTTGAGAAAAAAATTAATGTTTATCTCTAGTGGAGTAATATTTGATGGATCTTATTAAACAATAATTAGTCCTTTATTTTAGTTTAATCTACCCTCCAATCCGTATTACATTTATCCTAACAAAAATCTATCTTAAAGATGAAAGTAATTATTGATACATTTCTATAATACATTAACAATTTAATTATTATACAATTTCACTTATTAAAAACATTAATAAATATTTTTTAAATAAAATTTTATATTTTATAGAATTTTAAAATGACAAATAAACAAATATTTTTATAAAAGTAAGAACTTAAAAGTAGAAATTAATTTATATTTGTTGACGTAAATAGTTTATATATGTATTCAATTAAATATGCATAAAAAATAACTGTTGCTTTGCTGTTGACTATTCACAACTTGCCACACGTCCACCCATGCACACCCACTTCTTGTGTAAATGCCCCACATTCTCATCAGTTGCAAAACTTGCCCGTTTTGGCTTACCTTCGACCTCAGTCAGAATGGTTTTCCGTCAAGCTTGCTTCGACTTCTTTCTGACGGGTTGTCCATTGAGCTTGCTTCGACTTCTTTGTTTGTGATGCCAAGCTTCTATTTGACACACTTCTCTTCCCTTAGTTAAAATTTGCTAGCTAACAGGCTAATTATGATATCCTCTCTTTGTCCTTTTTAAGGAAAATATGGGGAGAATAACACATTCTAATTTTTTATTTTTGAGTGCATGTTCCTTTTCTATACCGTTGTGATCGGATGTTGCAGTCTCAAATGCTTTGATTATTGCTTTTATGTGATCTTTGAAGTTGTTGTGAATTAGAGAATTGATTTGGAAGATTTGTGTAAGAATGTGCATAATATCTTGTTTGATGTTGATTTGCAAAAAAAAATAACTAAGGGGGGAGTTTGATATTATACTTGATTGAAAAAAATTTGTAGGTAGTATTTTATGCAACATGTTCTGACTTAATGCAAGATATTTTGTCTCAAACTGTTTACTTGGCACACGTTCCTTTTCTGATTGAATATTGCTCCAACAAAATTTGTTTTCTTTTTTGGGTCAATTAGAGATTTGATTTCTATCACGTTTCATTTTGAAAAATATTTTATTATGAACCCATTGGTAAAGATATTGAAGTTCTTATTTATGTCAAATTAAGATTTAATTAAATTTGATTTACATAACATTCAAAATTGAATTTACGGAGATTGATTCATTTTGTGATTTTTGAAAACCAATCATTTTTATATATGTCAAGTATGAGTTGAAGTCCCTCATTGATTATAAATGTGGAGAGTTGAGCATTTATAAGTGGGAGAACCCACTCACCTATCACCTTAAGGTTTTGGGTGAATATATGGTGTCTCTCTCACTTGTGTTGCTCTTGGCCCAATGTTGATGCTTCACCTTAAGATTTTAGGTGGACAAGTGGTGTGTCTCTCACAAAGGTGCGTAGTCCTACACTATGTATCAATGCTCCCTAGTAAACTCCCCCCAACATGTCCTTGCTATTTAAGAAGAGGTTATACCTCATGTGAAGTCTGAGACCGTATAGATTAAGTTTGACATTTTATAGTTTTCAATGAGTCTTTTGTTAGGATTTGTAATACTCTATTATAGGATATTTTTTATAATATAGAAGGATAAAGTATTTGATTGTAACTGTAACTAATTATATCTTATATTTTTGTAATTATCCAAATACTTGAGAAAGTGTTTGAGTCAAAAAGATAGGGATCTCATATTCATGAAAATCTAGATCATAATTCACAGATAATATTAATAAAAAAAACTTTGAACTATGAGAGTTCATATGAAATTGTCGTGTATTATTGTCTATTGATTAGTGAATTTATTTTTGGGAAATGTTAACGAGTGCCCCTGGGGCACTGTTTAAGAGATTTAAAAAGTAAGTTCAACATCTTTTAAGAGACTATAAATATATGTTTTTTCTCAAAATATGTGTATTCAATACACTGAAAACATAAATAATTAATTTTTTTAAAAGTCTTGTGTGTATTTAATAAACTAAACTTAAAATATTTTTCTAATTTAGATTTCTTAACCAGTGTTCTGGAAACACTCATTAGCATTGTAATACCCCGTATTATCTAAATGCTCAATTGGATATCAGATGAGATCAGGTGAGTATCTATGTGCTCTATTTTGGTAAATTGGATTCATGGAATATTCTAAGTATTTTAAGTATTATTATTTGGGATCAATAGAGCAACTGGTGAACTCTAAAGAGATCAATTATTTTATTAAAGAGACAGATTTATATTTATTAATCCGAGAAAGTAATTTTATAGTAATTCTAATAATTGATCAATTGGGTTGAGACGACAATATCAATTGGAGATATTTTACCCTGTTGGATTTATATTATATATTAATGATTATGTATATATATATATAAGAAAAGGAGAAAGAAAGAAATAGAAAGGAAGAAGGAACAAGAGAAAGAAGAAGAACTTGGGAAGAAGAAGTTCATGGGCCATCATTTCATCATCTTCTCCAAACTCCTCTTCGGTTACCAGGTGGGTTCTAGTTAGACACTCTAAGTCTAGAAATATAAGAATTAAACTTAAGTTAGATTGAGAGAAAAATGAATTCTAATGGATGAAATTCGATATAAATTGCATAGAATACTTGTTAATTGCGTTGGAACATATTTGGATTGATATATTGTGATTTGGAAGTGGTTAGATGAGAATTGGAGAGGTTTTGCATAGTAGATGGAATAATGATTAGTTTTTCTTCACACCCGATAAATACCGAATTAGCTGAAAGCCAATCCATTCCTAGAACAACATCCACTTTCTTAAGCGGCAAACAAATAAGATCAATCTGGAAGACTCTTTCATTCACCGATAATACACAATTTTCACACATCAACGGTGTTTCAACAATTTCATCCATGGCAGTAGTAACCACCATGGGTGGAGACAAAGGAACAACTTGCAACCCCAGTCGCTTCACGCATCGCGTGGACACAAAAGAATGCGTTGCCCCACAATCAAATAAAACAAAACAAGGATTTCCATTCACAAAACACATACCCACAATCAAGGAGTTATCACCCTTTGTCTTCCTTGCATCCAAGGTATACACTCGGCCGGTATTCTTTTCTTGCATCTGATTCCTCTTCTGAGGATAATCCCTCGATAAATGGCCCACCTTATTACACTGATAACATCTTATTCCTTCCCAATTGCACCTCCCAAAATGATTCCTACCACAAGTACGGCATACCGGAGGTGCACTAGACTTAGAACTCTGAACTTGCTTCCCCTTGAATGATTGTTGTCTCAATCTGAATTGTTGATTCGATCACCCACGATCACTTTGATTCACTCTACTTAATTCTCCTTCCGCTTGTACCTTCTTCAAACTATGCTCCGCCACATAACACTATCGTAACAATTCAGCATAGCTAGCAAATTCTCTCTGAGACACACTATGTGAAATTTCAGCCCTTAAACCAAACAGAAACTGATCAATCTTCCACCTCTCATCAGGGGCATACATGGCTTGTCTAGAATAAGCAACCATAACCTCGAACTTTTCCGCATACAAAGCCACTGTCAAGTTACCTTGTCTCAGCTGCTGAAACTCGAATTCTTTTTGAGACCTTAAGGAACTTGGAAAATACTTCTCCATAAAAGTTATCTTAAATTGCTCCCATACTTTCGGTACCTCTTGAATTGTCATTAATGCCGAAGCGCTCTCCCACCACCTCATGGCAGGACCCTTCAACAAATGAGAAGCAAAAACAACCTTATTTTCTTCACTACACTGAACGATCAAGAAAATCCGCTCCATACCAGATATCCACTCATGCGCCTTTACCAGATCTAATCCTCCCTAGAACTCCGGAAGATTCATATGAATGAAATCCCTAAAGGTTCCCCCTGCAGCTTCGGGAACAACCACTGGAGGATGCACGCCACCAGCCATTTGTTGCACAAACTGATTCTGCTGTTGCTGCATCTGTTGCATGAATTGATACAGAGGGGCATTCCCTTCGTCCCCTGGCAGATTTGTCCCTGCTGGAGTAGTTCTCGGTCTACCACGGTTGTTTCTGCGCCGGTCGGCCATGTTCCTAAATGTCATACAGATAGGATTAAGTTGATCAGGCTCAATACCATAAATATAACACATAAGACCAATGGCGACACAACACATATGAAACGGAAAGAAACACTTATACTATTTCATGGCTAGGTCGAGGATACGACCTGCTCTGATACCAACTGTAAAGCCCACATATACATACATACATCAAAGCATATATTATACATGAATTCCACGTTTGGTACTGAAATATACAATAACTTCCTAGTAAACACATTATACATATACATGCCCAAAATACTAAATACAAAATGACCACGGCATAGTGTATCTACAAGATGTTCCAAATACAAATACTAAGAACTAGATCAAATAATGATCTCAAAAATCTTCACAACGGAAGCAAAGCCAACAGATAAGTGAGGATAATCACACAGCCTTATCCTTACCCTTCGCAGAACCTGCAGTACCTGTGATGTAAACAACAACAGTGGGGTGAGATACATCAAATCTCAGTGAGTTCCCTATCTTAAAGTCCTCTCGTCTTTACAAGGTTCTAATAAACCTAACTCAAGTCAAAGGGAAGGGAAAAGACATTGAGTACACACGCAATATATATATATATCCACACTGGTGAACCTGTTAACTCACAATAGTACCAAAGTACGTCCTGAGCCGGTTAACTCAAGAATCTCGCTAATCAATAACCGTACCAAGGCATCCCCTTTTCCCGTCCGCTTCTACGTCTAGAAGACGATTCGAGTCATGGATCCTTGTATTTACTTGGCATACGAATTGGATTCGGGATCATCGGCCCGTACACCGTGATCCGTCGCTTCACACGGCCCGTACACCGTCACAAGTCTCTTTACCCGTAGGCTCCAATCGTACTATACGCGGGAATCAAACCTGCCAAGTAATAGTGCATACGTTTCAGAGGAGGTGCTCGAGTCTCATGAAACTACACCGCAAGATCAATCGGTTATGATTACTAGACACACGCCTCGGCCTCTTCTGCACGAGCGTTGTCACAATGTTACTCCACACTATCCGACAATTGTTTACGGTGATATTCCTCACTCTACCTATTTCATATTTTAACATGCATACATACTCAAACATGCTTAACAATAAGAACATAGGCAATTAGTCATCAATCACACAATGGAACCACATAATTCCACATATTCCCAATTTTACGAATTTACGGTTCCCTCCTATTTATTTAATCGGGCATCAAAACCAATATCTCTTCCTTCTATTATATAGAGGACATTTAGAGTTTCACAACGATATCAAGAATACGCAAAACGGATACACGAGTCCAAAGTTATGAGAGAAACAAAACTACCTACCCAGCCATGTTCGCTAGGCGAACGTCCCAGCGAGCCTTCGCTCCAGCCTTCGCTAGGCGAAGCTCCTGGCGAATGAACAAATAGAACAAAAACAGACATAAAGTTTGCTCCGCGAACTCCCTGGCGAACACTCGCCTCTCCCTTCGCTTCGCGAACGACTCAGCGAAGCAAGGCAGAACCAAACAGAACTGAAAAGGCACAAAGTTTGCTAGGCAAACGTCGTTGGCGAACATTCGCTGACCTTCGCTGGCGGGTTCGCTAGGCGAACCCTCGAAAATCCGTTCGCTGAGACTCGCCCCAGGTTCGCTAGGCGAAGCCTGGAAAACCCAACTTCTCTACAGCGCTGTTCTTCAACCCAAATCAATAATTTTTCCAATAAAACACATCCAAACCTCATTATAACCATTAAAACATAGCATGATCATAACAACAAGCATTTAACAACAATTATATCGCATTTCATCCGTTAAATCCATGATTTCGGCATAATTATTCATTTTCTCACAATTTCAACCGAACTCTAAATCACATGGAATTCTACATCTAGAGCATCTATCTAGAACCCACCTTATACAGAGGATGATGATGAAGAAGATGAGATGATTCGATGAAGGTTGGATGATAGTTGAAGATCTAGTGTTCTTGAGCTTTTCCTCTTTTCTCTCCCTTTTCCTTCCTTTCCTTTTCTTCACAAAATTGACTATGTTTGGAAATGAGAGGAAAGAAAATGATATAGAAAATATCATCAATTAGCAACACTACTAATTGTCCAAAAAGTCTCTAAAGTTCAAATACTTAAATATTCCAGAGTCAGATAATATTAATTGGATTTACTCTAAGTTCAACAGTTACCCTAATTATCTCTGCAGATAATTTATCAGAGTACACTGGGACTCAGTTGATCATAACTAATATTATCCGGAGTAAAAGAATTTACGGGGTATTACAGTTATGGCATCTTGGGTGGATGGGAGTACCTCGAAGAGTGTGTTCGGAGTAATCTCTTCCGACTGGTTAAAAGTTGAGAGTTAAGGGAGTTCAGTTTTCATGGGAATCTAAAGTGGTAGAGAAGTGTGAGAAGGGACACTAGGATGTGTTTACATGATTCAAGTGTAATAAGTACGTGCCGGACGAAGGGTAAGAGATAAATTGCGTGACTGCAGATATGAAGAGAGATTAAGTTCGAGGTATTAAATCAAGATTTCTGTATTCAGTAAGAGACCAATTTGGAAATGTTAAATTACCCAAGGAACAGTATAAGGTATTGTGTTGAAGAAAGAATGAGCTTCATTAAGTAACAGAAAGTGTAGTGGTACGAACCGGAACAAGTTGTATTAAGAAACAGAGTAAGAACCTTGGACTTAAGGAAATGTAAGTATGGTGGTTTTATATTTGGACCTAAGAGGATTACAATGGAAGGCGAAAGTAAGTACGATGTAGAAAATGGTATTAACAGTATGTTAAGAGGAAGTGGCAATGGAATGTATTTTTGGACGAGTGTGCAATGGAGTTTTAAGGTGTTGATGAACCTATAGTTAAGGAAGTGTAATCAAAGATGATTCACCCACGCGAACCCTAGCATTATGAGTTGAACTGAAGAAGTTACACTTTGGTAGTAACAGCAAGCGTAGTAGCAGCACCGTGGTCACAAGTGTACATGATGGATTATTATTCTTGAGACAAGTGTGAAGAGACATACTTTGTGGAACAGTGAATATTGTATTTTTTAAGAAACAAGATTGTGGTAAAACAAGGAGAAGCAAATCAGGACTTATTACAGACTAAGTGTAAATCATGGAACGATTTATACCGGAAGGGTTGGGTAAGTAGTTGTTGAGAGTTGTCGGTTGCGAATTTTCCATTAAGTAATTTGGTGTAAGTGGGATGTGTAATGGATAGTGAAGGGCAAGAAATCCCGGTTAATGTGTACGGAGTGAGAGAATAAGGTGGTATGCTTGATATGACATGTCCATCAATTTTGTGGTACCGTATGATGATTGTGTGTTGGATTTTGCTTATGGACGAATCAAGCATGAGTTGTGGCTAAAACCCTATAATGTCGTCATTTTGGCTTTCATCTAGTGTAGTTGTTGAGCAGAAAAAAATGAACTATTATGCTAAAGTTTGTAGTGTGGCCGCCTCAGAATTTGGAAGTTTGCTCACAGTTTGATTCGGTTTTGAATAATTGATTAAAAATAATCCAATCCGATCTAATTTAATGCGGTTAATTTGGATCGGTTTTTTAGATATCCAAATTACAAATTATAATTTTTTTATTAATATTCTAAAAATACTAATAAATAATAAGTTTGACATAATATATAATATATTATATCAAAAACTAATATTACAAGATAAAAATAATAAAAATAAATAGATTAAATCAAACTAATAAATACTATTTAAAAAATAAATATCATCTAATATTAAATTAACACAACATATATACTAATAAAAAATAAATAAATATAACAAATATATACATGAGATTTGGTTTGGTTTGAATCGGTTTTGAAAAATCAATCTGAAATCTGATTCGAACCGAATGGTTTTTACAAAATATTATTTAAATACATCCAAAAAATTTTGTTTTTTTTTTGCGATTTTCAATTTTCTAAAATAGGTTTGCAGTTTTTATTTCGATTGGTTTGAATTTAAACATCTCTGATTAAAAATATTGGTTCATCAATAATTGAAGATCATAAGAGAACCATATATAGTTAACCTTAATCCTTTATGAACAATTTGAGAGGATAAAATTTTTCTACCCTCAAATAATGGAATAATCTATTATTAAAACCGAACTATGAGACAATCATAGGAATGTTTTTTAAACCAATAAATAAATAAATTATGAGTCATAAAATCCAATATTATTTTTACTATATGTATTACCCTTTTTAGACAATAATTAATGTGAATTTGATTTATAATAAAAAATTATTATGCATCTATTAAAAAAGGGAGTTGTTAGTCTTTTATTCTCAAATCTTAATTAAAGATAATTTTTATTAAAGATTAATAAATACATTTAAAAAAATTATCTTGCAAAAATGAAAATAATTATATAGGTAAAAACATCAAAATTTATTAAATACCTTTTAATTTATTTAAAAGGGACAACTTTGATGCATATACACAATTTAATGATGAAAGTAATTATTGATACTTTTCTATAATACATTAACAATTTAATTATTATATGATTTCACTTTGTTTTGAAACAATATGATTTTACTTATTAAAATCTTTAATAAATATTTTAAAATAATATTTAATAGTTTATTGTATTTTAAAATGACAAATAAACAAATATTTTTATAAAAGTAAGAACTTAAAAGTAGAAATTAATTTATATGTGTTGACCTAAATATTTTATTTATGTATTCAATCAAATTATGCCAAATAAATATTTAAAAAGATATTATAAAAACTAAACTGAAGAATAGAACTATACAGTTATTAAAAATTATAATTAAAAATTATAATGTTGGTACCTATAAATTAATTTCTAAAAATGAATATAGTTTCAATTTATTTATAGAAATTTACTTTCATTTTAATTTTTTTGAAGAAATGTATTTATAATAAATGTGTAATTTTTTCCAATTCATATATAATAAATGTGTAACTTTTGTTTTTACAATTCTTTAAAATATCTCTTGTAACGGATACTATGAAATATATATATATATATATATATATATATATATATATATATATATATATATATATATATATATATATATATATATATATATATATATATATATATATATATATATATATATTAAATTTTGTATATTTTTTATAATTATATAAGTTCTCTTGTATCGGACATACCATAAAAAGTCATTAATATTTTGATATATTTTCTTATATTATCAGATTTTTATTTTTATACCAAAAAAACGTTTGAAATTATCTGACATAAAGAACATGTTTTTTTTTTATTTTAACCTTTTATTTAAGGGTTTTGATAAGGAAGAAGAAAAAAATTAAATATAGCACATTTGCGAAGTATATAACATCCAACTTCAACCTAAAACAAATCGAAAACAAAAATAATGTCGTTGGTAACCGAAGAAATCAAAATACTATGGAGACCAAATCTGTCAAGTGAAATCCAAAGAGCTTCCTGAAGAAATGTGTCTCCCAAAGGTTTGTTGCCATTGAAGAAATGTGCACATAAGTTTGAAAAGATTGGGAAACTTGTTTCTTATGTTACTGAAGTCAGTTCTTACCTTGAGAAAGGTAAGATTAAGAAACTGAATGGTGTTAAATCCAAAGAGTTTTTTATTTGGGTTACACTAAGTGATATTTATGTTAATGATCCACCTACTGGGAAAATCACTTTTCAATTGTCCACAATTTCGAAGATTAGAAATGTTGTTGATGTGGTGTATTAAGCGTTTTTTTGTTGTTATTTTTCAATTAAAAATGAAATGAGTTTCTATATTTATGTTTTTGAAATATTCATCTATTTGAAACGATTGAAATATTCATCTAAATGAAAGTAGATCAAATTCCATTTCTGATGTATTGGAGATATAGACTATTTATATTTAATCCACTTATTTAATTAAATTCTGGTTAATATGGTATAGACTATTTATATTTCTGATTTTGAATTTCTGTAAAGTTAATATGGTATTTGAATGTCTGTAAAGCTAAAATGGTATAGACTATTTATATTTAATGTAATTATTTATATTTAATCCACTTATTTAAGTAAATTCTGATTCTGAATTTCTGTAAGATTAATATGGTATCAATCTGACACGTTCCTTCTTCTTCTATACGTGTAACTTCTCGAATACATCCTCCAGATTTCAAAGGGATAATTTCCTTATCCTCTTTGTTGCTTCACCATCAACGTACCATTTTTGTATTCGATGCATGTGTTCTTCCTCCTCACTCCTAGAACCTTGAAAACTACTCATCTACAAAAACACATCCAAAATCCAATTTCTTTTCTTCCAAATCCGCAAACTCCTCTATTATCTTCACCAGGGCCCTCCTACCATCACAAGAATGAAGAATGAAGATTGTGTTCTCAAATTTCTTAAATTGAGTCGGTAACAATCACAGGCAACGTGGATACCTGTTACATCAAACATGTCTACCCTCCAGATTGCAAATACAAGAGTAACCAGCCCTCTATCAACAGATCTGATAAATATATATATATATATATATATATATATATATATATATATATATATATATATATATATATATATATATATATGGAGAATAACCCATTCTAATTTTCTGTTTTTGAATGAATGTTCCTTGCAAAAATGGAAATAAATTGTATGTGTAAGACCAAAAACATATATAATCCTAAAATCTTTAATAAATATTTTTAAATAATGTTTAATATTTTATTAAATTTTAAAATTAAAAAAAAAATATCTTTATAAAAGTAAGAAACTGAAAGGAAATTTATATGTGTTGACGTAAATATTTTATATATGTATTCAATCAAATTATGTAAAATAAATATTTAAAAACATATTATAAAAACTAAATTGAAAAGTAGATACACTTATTAAATTAAATGTGTGTGTAAAATTTTTTTAATGTTGGTACCTATAAATTCATTTCTTAAGGAACTCATTGTTTCACCACCTTGGGCATGACCTCCTTCTGTCTGGGTTGAGGAGCAGAATTTGGATAACCATGAAGCTTGAAGCAAGAGGACCGCATATGTCCAAACCTGCCACAATAGAAGCATCTGACTCTATCATCTCTGAAGTGGTTAAACTTTCTGCCACTTTGATGATGATATTGTTGGTGCTGCCACCCATAATGATGTCTCCTTCTACCATGGTTGGCCTGTCTTCTATGGTGCGATTGTCTTCTCCTGTACTGAGGATGCTGTCTCCTATGGTGATGAGGCTTCCTTCTTCCATAGTAATGAGGCATAGCATTGTTATATCCATATCCATACCAGTTTCCCTGATGTTGAGACATATGATGAGACATGTTCTGTTTGAACCTGGTAGCTTGCATGCTCTTGTGATATTGGGGAGGCATATACTGACCAGCTCCTTGGGGCTGCATCTTCCTCTGATAAGGACCATTCTTCTTCTCAACATTCTGAGGCTGTGAATGAGCACCCTTCTCAGGTGTAGGATCCTGTCTCTTTGTTTGATGTTGAGGCATTGGTTGGGACACCTCCTTCTTTGTTCTTGAAGTGCTTGCTTCAGCAGAAACCTTTTTCTCAGCCACAAATCCTATGCCTGACTTATCACCAGCAACCTTTTCTGTCTGAAGGATCTTATCAAGTGTGTCTGTACCACAGTTCAGCATCCTAACAAATTTGGTCATATGATCAAGATGAGCTTTGACTTATAAGACTTCATTTTCCAACTCAGCTTTAGCAGTCTCAAGCTGAACAATCTGTTTCTTCTGTTTTTCACTTTCTTGACAGATTTCAGCACTCTTTAGACAAAGCTCTTGATAAGTGGAAGCTAACTCCTCAAAAGTCAGTTCCTCATCACTAGAATCACCATCAGAAACAACTGTTCCAATTAAAGCTTTGACATGTTTGGCTGACTCTTCTTCACTTTCACTATCAGATTCAGACCAGGAAACTATCATGCCGTTCTTCTGCTTCTTCAAAAATGTGGGACATTCTTTCTTAACATGTCCATAACCTTCACATTCAAAGCACTGAACACCTTTCTCTTGAGCAGTCTTTTCTTCATCTTTCTTTTTTGACTTGCTGACGTCAGAAGAGATGTCTTTGACATTAGGCTTGTAGTTATTGTTCATCCTCTTGAACACTTTGTTGAACTGCCTTCCCAACATAGCAATGGCTTGAGATAGATCCTCCTGGGATTCAGCACTATTCCCTTCCTCTTGATCATTTGAAACCAAGGCTATACTCTTTGGCTTCTTTTCTGGTTCTTCCTCATTCAACCCAAGCTCAAAAGTTTAAAGAGATCTAATGAGCTCATCAACCCTCATCTTGCTGATGTCTTGAGCTTCTTCAATTGCAGTCACCTTCATCTTGTACCTCTTAGAAAGGGACCTAAGGATTTTCCTTACAAGCTTTTCTTCTGACATCTTTTCTCCAATAGCACTGGATGCATTGGACAGCTCAAGAATACTCATGTGGAAGTCATGGATAGTCTCATCTTCCTTTATCTTCAGACTTTCAAACTTCGATGTAAGAAGCTGAAGTCTTGACATCTTAACTCTAGATGTTCCTTCATGTGTAGCCTTCAAAATATCCCAAGCTTCCTTAGCAACTTCACATGTATTGATCAACCTGAATATGTTTTTATCCACTCCATTGAATATTGCATTCAGAGCTTTGGAATTACCAAGGGAAAGCTCATCTTCTTCCTTGGTCCATTCTTCTTCAGGTTTTAGCTTTGAGGTGCCCTCTTTATCTTTTCCAGCATCATCTTTTTCAACCACAACAGGTGCTTTCTATTCTTTAACAATAGCCTTCCAAGCCCTGTTGTCCAAGGATTTCAAAAAGGTGATCATCCTTGGCTTCCAATAATCATAATTCGAGCCATCCAAAATTGGGGGTCTGTTGACAAATCCTCCAACTTCTTTGTCCATCTTTACACCAGAAAGTAACTTCCCAAGATCTCACCCAGAGACAGACAGGATGCCTGCTCTGATACCAATTGAAATTCTGGTACCAGATGTGTGATGTTAAGTGCGATGTCACAACAACACACTCTGCAATAGACAATGCAATAACAAGCAATAACACAATGAATTGTTCACCCAGTTCGGTCTAACTACCTATGTCTGGGGGCTACCAAGCCATGATGAATTTCACTATCAGTAGTATTAATTTACAGACTCAACAACCCAGTTGACATCTCCTAAACTTAATCACTACCCAATGAAGCTTCTACTTAAGAGACCACTTAAGTATGAGAACACTACTCAATCCCTAAAACACTTTAAAGATCACACACTTTGAATAACACTACTTGATTCTGCTTCATAGCTTTGATCAAGAACAACTCAAAACAACAATACCAATTCACACTCGAATGGTTTACAAAACATACACGAAGACACAAACGACACTCAGTCTTTAGCTCTCTTTCTTCGTTGTTTTTCCTTCAGTACTGATGCGCTTTATATAGCTCTTTGAATTGGACTTGAACCTGCTACAATATCTGACCTGATTTGTTATTTAAAACTGAATCTTCAAAACAGATTTTCTCCTAAAATCTTTTCAGATCTTCAACCTTTTAAATCTCCTACAAATCTGCACCAGATCTCCTATGCAGCGAAGAATATCTAACCCAAGATATTCGCATCCAATGAGACAACTTGCTCTCCACAATTCCAGCTAAAACGCAAACCCTAACAACATCACAAACCTGATGTTATTAATTCTGCAGATCTAATGTCACAGCATCGCATGTGACATCAGACATCCAACTTAACTCTTAACACAGCCCAGTGTTAAGACTCAATGTTGTGACATCACCCATATGACATCAAACATTAAACAGCTTCACTACTTAACACAGCCCAGTGTTAAGACTCAATGTTGCAACATCACCACCTTGATATCAACATTGAACAACCTTTACCAAAATTCTAGCCAATCCAAGAACTAACAGAATGGATAAATTCAAGACGAACATACGCAATGCATTAATGTGAAAAAACCAAAGTTTGACATAATAGTAAGTGCTTAAGCCAACAAAAGAAATTACAAATGAAAATTCAAATGATTTCAAAGCTTCCCTTCATAAACTTGTCACTTCAGACGATGTGTCTTGCAGCTTCGATATTAGATGGGCAATAGAAGAACTCAATCTGACCATCTGGTGTGAACTCGAGGACTCCTTCGTCAATCAGGTCTTGGATCCTGTGTTTCAATGGACCACAATCTTCAGTATCATGACCAGGACTATTCGAATGATAAGCACATCTTACGTTAGGTTCGTAACCAGGAGCAGGGTTGGCTGGAGCTGAGTATGAAGGCAACAGAGTTATCAAGTTCTGATTAAGCAATTGTTGCAAAACCTGAGACAGCGGCATGTGCAACGGGGTAAATGGTCGTTTAGGTTTGGATTTCCAAGTACGTTGACCACCATGCTGCCTACGCTGATCTTTCTGTTGTTGAACTAGTGGTGCGACAACCCTATAAGGCCTTCTTCCTTCAATTAAAAGACTATCAGTAGTAACCTGTCTCTTTCCTTCTTTTATCCTCATCTTTTTCTCAACCAAGTCAGCTTGTTTCCTTGGAGGCCGACTGATGATGTGATCCCCGACTCTGTTGTCTTGAAGTTTATTGACGAGGACTCTCAGCTCTTCTTGCCCCCGAGCTAAGTTTTGGATAAGAGCCATCTGACCATACATCTGGATTCTGATCTCTGCCATCTCAGCTCGCAGTTGTTCTAATTGATCATCCATTTTGTCTTCAGGATTTTTCTTTTTCATGTCCTTAGTGAGGAGGGATTTCAACTCTTCTTGCCCCTTGAATAGGCTCAGGATCATCTCTTGGAATTGGGTGTTTTGAGTCTAGAGATCCTTGACAGCTTGTTCTAATGCCATTTTCTGCTGAAATAAACAGCGAGGAGATGAGAAACCCGTTGTGGAAACCTGTTATGATATGTATGTAAATGCATATGCAATGTTTTCAAGGATCTTTATGGAATCTGGTTTGCAACATTAGAAATTGAATTTGGTTGCAGCTTTATCTGAAGAACTTTGACTTTTCATCTTTGAACGTCCTTCTATAAGAATCAAGCTCGCCATATCAAGTGGGTCATAGCCTCTATTTCAGGATACTGTTCTTTTGAGTTTGAAGGCATCTGGCTAGAGGAAAATAAATCCTCTTGCCCCTTGATAGAAATCTGGATTTTTATAATCCTTCCATAATAGCACCTGCAAATTGTGCGCCATAAATCCCTAAGATCCTTAAAAAGGTTAGTTAACATGTTATGTTATGATGGTATGTGGATGCTATGCATTAGAGTACAAACAAATCCTGCAAGGAATTCAAGTTGTTAGATAGTGAATACAAATAAGTCACACAAGTAGCCTTAGGTTTAAAGGCTTGCATGAAGTCCAAAGGTAAGTACCCTTCCCATACCAAGGTTTAGTTGGTTCAACATGTCCTAAAATAGTAACTGGGTTCTAGGAATCTCATATCACAGATCTTTCTCGCATGCTTTATTTTGGTGCAACACTCGAGCGGCCGACCAAAACATCCCGAAAGTCCAATCTCAATGAGCGTAGTCTCGAGTAACGACCAACTTTGGAACATGCCAAACCGGCTATCTCACTACCTTCTAATGGCCAAGGCTAAGTTCAACTAGGGTTCTAAGGGCAAATTAGTGCTTAATGACACCACGCGGCAGCCTAATGTTATCCCTAATCCAAGCCTCGAGGAACATCAATACAAACCAAAGTGTTACACTAACGATGGCTACCATATCAACCGTAGCGGTACATGTCGTACAGTCTCCTGGGTCTCTTGCCACTTACCTAAGGTCCTAGATCCGGGTGTAGGATCATTTACCCAAGTAATACCCCCCAAGACAAAACCCTTAAAAGTAAAGCACACAAAACAGATAATTAAAGCAGTTAAAGTGATCTAAACCCTAAGGTAACCCCTCTTTTAAGTACATCCCCAGCAGAATCGCCAGTTCTGTAATACGGTAGAGAACTGACTTTTTAATTATTTTTGCAAAACATGTTGCGGTTAGCAAGAGTCGCCGCCGACTTTTCTTTTATCCAATTTATTTAGGAAAGGTGAAAAGAACAGGAAAGACCTTTTTGAAAAGATTTTGAGTTTGGGGGGTAAGTTATGAAAAGGGAAGGTGTTAGCACCCCTTTACATCCGTAGTTATCTACGGGCTCTTAATTGCTTGCTCACTTTAACTTGATTTTTTTGAAATGTGGTGTGTGTTCAGAAAATATTTTTGTAAAAGTTGACCTTGTAATAATTCGTGTAAGAATGTATACAAAGTGTTTGTTTTTGAAAATATTTTTGAAAGTGTGAGGTGTGAAAAGTATTTGTTTTTTTTTAGTTGTGAGCAAGCATTTAAAAGTTACTTACCCTTAATTTATAAGGTATTTCTTGTACTTATCATTTTCCTTGAGAGATAGTAATATCCATACCATTAGTGGGTAGGTAGTCCTATCTATTGGATGTGAAGGGACATCGAAGGGTCATCGAATGGTCATAGAAGGCAACATGTAAGGATACCTTAGCAATTCGAAGGGACTATCATCATTTTTCTGTAGGGTCATCGAGGGACAAGATCATTTTTTTTGTAGACAACTCGAAGGGTCATCGAGGGACAAGATCATCTTTTCGTAGGCAACTCAAAGGGTCATTGAGGGACTATGATCTTTATATCGAAGGGACTATGATGATATTATTCGTAAGCGTCTTTTGCTAAAGTATCCCTACGTTCGAGGGACATGACCATTATTTCGTAAGGCAAACGAAGAGAGGTTACCCTAGAGGTGCATGTGTGTGCATTAGGTCAATGGCGATGCTAAAAAGCAGTCGACTTACAGGGTTTTAAAAAAAGGGCTCGATTATTGAATCGAGAATTGTTTGATATTTTTGAAAAAAGAGGTTTTAATATTGTAGCAAGATATGAGCGAAATAAAGGAAAGCAACAAAATTATTTTACGCATCATGGGAATTGGGATACATTTTGCCAATGGGGATAAAATGAGCGATAAATATACAATTCAAACACGCGATAATTCAACAGTAATTAGCAAAAGTTTTAATCCAAACTTAATAACCAGATTAATAATAAAAAAAAAAGATAACAATATTTAAATCTAAATTCAAACAAGATTAAGATTAAAATTGAAACAAGATTCACATCAAGAATTAAGAAAAATGAAATCAAAATTATTCGAGAATTAATAAGAGAATATCGCTAACGCAAAAGATGTGATCATCACAATAGGGATTAAGAGTTCGCGGATCTAGAATTATAAAATAAAAATGCATAGAAAAATTAAAATTTTAAACGTCTTAAACAATAATGTTGCTAACGTAAGAAATGCGATCATCGCTACCGGATCAAATTACACATGAATGTCACGCATCACTTACATAAATATACATATAGCGTATCGACACAATTCGATCCGAAAAATCTAATAAAAAAAGAATTAACAAACAAAAAAGCAAATTGCTACCGCGTAAGCAGTCATCGCAAATTGGATCAATAAGCCACTACATAATAAAAAATTAAATTAAGGCACAAAGTTGCAAATCGAAACACGAATTGGTTGGTGAACAACAAACGGATTACCGCTAGACCAAACCACCGGACGTGTGTACAAAATCGAAACGCAATGATAATCAATTTAAAAGAGTAAAATTGCAAATAAACTGATAAAATTAATTAACAGCTTGCTACACTTAACGTGATCATCGCAATGGGATCGAATAAAAATATGTCACGCATTATACACGTCTATATGTAAACAGTGTATCGACGCGTTCGATCCGAAAAACAAAAAATAAATATAAATAAATAAATAAAACAATATATTAAAACTGAGATATATTAAACAATATGATTATCAAAAACTTGGTGTATATTACGAGTATAAAAAAACTATATATTATGATTATAAAAATAAACATGTTGTATCATGTAAATACAAAAACGTTATACACAATGATCAGTAAAATAAACATATCATATATATAGAAAAAATTGAATCAATTAGGATAAATATGTTATATTAGAAAAAACTATCCTATGATCAGTAAAATAAGTATCTTATATATTATAATATGTATATATGTGTAAACGTTCCAGAAAGTTTATAATATGCGTATTTAAACAATATAGAAAAAGCATGGCGGTTACTTTACCGATGTCATGTGTATATATTGAAATGAACCACACCGATCAACTGCCAACGTTACCAAACCGATCAAGCATGTACCTGTTAATTGTAACTAAAAACAAACACAAATGAAAATAGATTCGCCGTCGCTGTGTTTTTTTTTTTCGTCCCCCTGTTATGTGTAAAACAACCTGTATTTATAGATCTAGAAAATTAGGTTAAAAAGTTTTAAAAGAAAAATATAATCAGTCTTAATTCATATTGATCAAATAACATCTGAATAAAATCATATAGTATCTGATTTTTACTTGGTCACCAAGTAGACTAAGTATGACACAAAACTGACATAAACTGACCAATAGGAAATGAGTACACAAGAAAGGAAATATTTTTTTTGTATCTATTATGATTTTTGCACTCCTTTTTGGTAAAAAGTACATAAAATCAAATAAATAATTATTTTTCAAAAATGCCTTAAAATTAAAAACGAAAATTAAAAACGAATAATAAAAAAATATAATTTTTGTGATTTTTTAAAAATAATTTGAAATGGAAAGAAAGTTAGTAACAAATAACAGAAACAAATTCAAAATGTAACATGTGAGATTCGAACCCGCGACCTCATACTTGCAAGCCTTATCTCCTTTCCAATTGTGCCAATTCGTTTATTCAAAACAAAAATGCACTTGAAAGCATATGAAGGTCAAACAACTATTTGTTATTTAAACAATTTAAAGTAAACTGTTACCTATTTTTGAATAAAAATTACTGTTAAAATGTTAGTAAAATTGAACCAAAAAAAAAACTTATAAAATCAAAGTTAAAAATAAATTAAATGTCAGAAATAGGGCGGGCAAATTTTGGGGTACAACACACTTCTTGTTTCGAAGCAGGCATCTACCTCAAGTAGATCCTGAGTGCTTCTTTGGTGAATCTGTGGTACACCTATGATGCGCCCAGGTGTTGGATTGACGCCTAGTGTTAATTATGAACTTGTGGTATCCTTTTGATTTCTCCCCCTTAATCGCTCCGGTGGCGGCGATGAGTGTGGGTGTAGCCAAGTCAGACAGTGGATTGCGAGACTTTGGCCCGACCTTTATTGAAATTGCCTTCGGACCCCGGTGCAACCTTAGATCTGGCTCTAAAATTCCTCCTTGCGCTTCTCGAGGAAATCAGAAATCTTGGTGACGAGGAATTGAGGTGGAAATGGTATTTGACCAAATCGAATGCGATAGATCTTTGTGTTTGCTTGTGAGTGCTCTCGATTATGAGATCTTAGGGGATTGTGGCCGATGGAACTGAGACATGAAAGCAGATTCAGCAAAAACGAGGAAATTGAAAGTTGATTCGCTTCCTGATTTTGTGACCTTGGAAGGTTGCAAACTAGTTAATCGGAGAAAAATTATAAAATCATGAAAATTGTAGGAATCAAAAGTCGGTTCCGACAAACGACGCCATTGTTCCATTCATGATCCAAAAATAGATGTTCCAGCTCTCAAAGGAAGCAGAAATGATGAAAATTGAATGACAGTTGGTCTTTAACGGTGGCTCCGATCTCTTTTACGGCAGCGCGGGATGAACCCACATGGTTAACACTTCAACGCCCAAGTCAGTTCAAGATTCAAGATGAGTAAAGTGAAATTGGAGATTAGAGATTGTGTACATTCTCATAACACGTGAACTTTTTTAATATTTTTGGTCGAGTAGAGTGGGCTTGAGACGGATTGAGCCATGTGTAACACCCCAAAAATAATATAAAATATTATTGATATTGTTATTTCAATATTATTGTAATTTAATGATTTTATTATTATTATTATTATTGTGATTTTTGTTATTATTGTTATTATTGTTATAATTAATAATAGAACTGTTATTACTATTATTTATTTATATTATTATGTTATTATTTAGAAAAAATAAGATATAAATGTTGAATTACAAGTATAAAATATTAAAGTTGATAGGAATGGGAAGAATATGATTATCTAAGAAATTAAAGGGGTTAATGGAAAAATAATTGAAAAGTAAGGGATTAATTGGAATAAAAATAAATTGGGATTAAGTTATATAAGAGAGAAAGTGAGAAGAAAATTATAACATGTATTTTCTTGGAGAAAGAGGAGAAAATTAGGTTAACCCTTGAAGCAAGAAGTGCCAAGAGGAAGCTCTCCCATCACCAATAAACCAAGAATTTCTGCATACTTGAGGTACGGGAGATTGTTCTATATGCAGTGCTTTAGCAATGGAATGATGGAGAGTCCTTAACCCCTATTTGGATTGTTTGAGTAATACTTGAATCTATAATGAACTTGTGATCATTTATGATGGTATGTGTGAATTTTATGTTATTTTGATGTGATAAATCATGGTTAATAGTGTATATATTGAATTCTAAATGTTGTGATTATTGTTGTGAAGAAATCAAGGGTTTAGGATTGATTCAGATGCAAAAATGAATTTTTTTACTAATAAGCGACAACGGCTGTCACCCTTGGTGAATGGATGACTGTCATCACGTTGGGGAAGATGACACATTTGAAGCAGCCAATTAGCGTTAGTGATGCTGATAGGCGCTCACCCAGAATGTCATCGCATGGCTGTGACGGCCAGACCTTCAGCCCTTGCTTATACCATTTTTATGATTAAACCGATTTTTGTATGGACTTTGATTTCGCGATATATCCCATACTATTTTAAGTTAGAAGTTTTAGGTAGTGAGTTCGTAATGGCAACAAATTACTCAAGGGTCTCCCCTTGAGTAAGAGATGAGAAATTTAAGTAAGTATTTAATAATGAGAGTCTAATGTTCAAATATTAATAAGTGGCCTTAAGTCGTGAATACCATATATATATATATATATATGAGTATTATTTAGGTAATATGTATTTGGGACCAGTCGAAAGTGAGGATGTAAGTCCGGTGTTGATGCGATAATCTTAGCGTATGCAAAAAGTGAGTAATTGTGTATATGACGAGAGTTTTGTGTTAAAATTGAATCTAAGTGTACTTAATTTGAGAATTAGGTGTCGAACCAATGGTATGGGATGATTATTTGTGATAATAGATGTTAAAGTAATGTTTTTATCATGTGTCGATTTAATTCTGCAACTTGTGATTAGTACACCATGTTAGTCATTTGCCTATAATTTTAGTTACATAGATCTTTTAGGAGTGAATCTGAAACTTTTAGAAACTAGACAAGATATTGCATGAGATAGACTTTGATTTTGATCAATTCAGTTGTGGAAAATGGTAGAAAACCGAACTTCAAGTTCAACTAACATTTCGATTTGGATAAATTTTGCGAGGAGTGGTGTTTAGCTTTAATTGGTGTTGGCAATCTACAGGATAAGTGTAAAGCCCATCTATATATACATACATCAAAGCATATATTATACATAATTTCCACTTTTGGTACTGAAATATACAATAAGTTCCTAGTAAACACATTATACATATACATGCCCAAAAAGCCTAATACAAAAAAACTACGGCATAGTATATCTACAAGATGTTCCAAAGACAAATACTAAGAACTAGATCAAATAATGATCTCAAAAAAAAAACTCCACAACGGAAGCAAAGCCATCAGATAAGTAAGGATAATCACACAGCCTTATCCTTACCCTTCGCGGAACCTGCAGTACCTGTGATGTAAACAACAACAGTGGGGTGAGATACATCAAATCTCAGTGAGTTCCCTATCTTAAAGTCCTCTCAGCTTTACAAGTATCTACTAAACCTAACTCAAGTCAAAAGGGAAGGGAAGTGACTTTGAGTACACACACACCAAAAATGCATTCACACTCGTGAGCCTGTTAACTCACACTAGTACCAAAGTACGTCCTGAGCCTGTTAACTCAAGAATCTCACTAATTAATAACCGTACCAAGGCATTCCCTTTTCCAGTCCGCTTCTACATCTAGAAGGCGACCCGAGTCATGGATCCTTATAGTTACTTGGCATACGAAATGGATTCGGGATCATCGGCCCGTTACCGTGATCCGTCACTTCACACGGCCCGTACACCGTCACAAGTCTCTTTACCCGTAGGCTCCATTCGTACTATACGCGGGAACCAAACCTGCCAAGTAATTATGCATACGTTTCAGAGGAGGTGCTCGAGTCTCATGAAACTACACCGTAAGATAAACTGGTTATGATTATTAGACACACGCCTCAACCTTTCATGCGCGAGCGTTGTCACTTATGACAATTCACACTTTTCAACATTGTTTATGGTAAGGTTCCTCACTCTACCTATTTCGTATTTTAACATGCATACATATTCAACAACAATTACCTACCATTAAACGATAAAAGTCGACAACACGACACTATTCCAAAATCCCGACATAATTAAATCGGCCAACAATCTTAAAATCGTTTTAATAAGAAAGTATATTTTGTTAGCTGTCCAACGATATCAAGAATGTTAAAAACGAATAAATGAGTCAAAAGTTATGGACATAACGAGAAATAGTATCGCGGAAAAACACAATTCTGCACCCCTCCTGGCCATACGCGTATTGCCCTAAGCCATACGCGTATTGCCCTGTTCACTCGCCCATCTATACGCATATTGCCCAAAATGATACGCGTATGGACAAATACCGATTTTTCTCAAAAATTCCTTTTTAAACTCCAATACGCATACTACCCTACCTCATACGCGTATTGTCCAAAACCGTACGCGTACCAATACGCAAATGTGTAGATGGCCGAGAAAATGGAACCTCATACGCGTATTGCCCACATTTCTGCATGGCCATACGCGTATTGCCTTGGGTGATACGCGTATGGGCAGCGTGAAAACCAGAAATTTTCCTGCATAATGGGTTTGCAAAAATGCTCCATTTTCCCTTCTAATTCACTTCTAAACACCAGAAAATACCAATTGGATACACAACAACACATATTTAACAAGTATCAATCATAAGGAACATTAAAACATGATTTTGGTGCAAAATTTCTCATTTCCTAACAATGTCAAACTAACTCTAAAACGCAATAAAACTCTACTCTAAAGCATCTAACTAGAACCCACATGGATTACAAGATGAGGAGGTTGAAGCTGAGATGAAAAGATGAAGATTGGTTGATGATTCAAGTCCTAGAGTTCTTGAGAATTTTCCTCTTCTTTTCCCTTCCTTTTCCTTCTCTTCTTTTTCTTTCTCCAAGTTTTCTATCTTTTCTCAAATAAGGAAAATGAAAAGAAAATAAACATAGGAACATTAATTGGTAACACTACTAATTTTCCAAATTATCTCAAATACACCAATTAATAAAACTCCAAGTTAAATAATATTAATCTAATCAAATTCCGAGTTCGTCAGTTTACTCTAATTACTTATCCAATAATTGCTCAGAGTACACCGGAACCCAGTTGATCATAATAATATTATCCAAAAATGTTCACAAAATTATGGGGTATTACATCCTCCCCCCCCTTAAATAGAAATTCGCCCTCGAATTTAAAAGATTACCTGAACAGATGAGGGTAGACCTCCCGCATTTTCGATTCCAATTCCCAAGTTGCATCGCCTGGATGCGTATCATCCCATTGGACCTTAACAAGAGGAATCTCTTTATTTCTTAACACTTTAGTTTCTTTTCCTGTGATACGACTCAGTTGAGGCTCAAACGTCAAATCAGCTTCTATCTCAATTGTATCTGGTAAAATTGGTTGAAGAGGATCTGGGACAAATTTTCGAAGCTGAGACACATGGAAAACGTCGTGCATCTCTGACAGAGAAGGCGGTAAGGCTAATCTGTAAGCTACTTCTCCAATTCTTTCTAAGACTTGATACGGTCCCACATATCTTGGACTTAACTTCCGCGATTTAAATGGTCCTTTCAATCTCAATCTCGTAGTAACCTTCAAAAATACATGATCACCCTCATCAAACTCTAACGGTTTCCTACGGTTGTCCGCATAGCTTTTCTGACGATCTTGGGCTTGTTTAACTTTTCCACGAATCATTCTAATCTTTTCCGTGGTCTCGTGAATAATCTCAGGTCCCAAAATTTTATCGTCGCCAACCTCCGCACAACACAATGGCGTTCTACACTTCCTACCATATAACACCTCATAAGGTGCCATACCAATACTTGCATGATAACTGTTATTATAAGAGAATTCGATCAACGACAAAAGTTCTATCCAATTTCCTCCACTTTCAAGTACACAAGCTCTCAACATGTCCTCCATAATTTGTATTGTCCGTTTCATCTGACCGTCCGTTTGCGGATGATTTGACGTGCTCAAACATAGCCTCGTTCCCATGGCTTGTTGAAAAGCTCTCCAAAATCTAGAAGTAAACTTTGGATCTCTATCCGAAACGATGCCAGTAGGAATACCATGCAACCTCACTATTTCTGAAATGAACAACCTTGCGAGATGACTCGCCTTGTAGGTAGTCTTCACAGCTAAGAAATGTGTTGATTTCGTTAACCGATCCACAATTACCCAAATCGAATCATAACCACCCTGCGCACGGGGTAATCCCACTGCGAAGTCCATCGAAATACTATCCCATTTCCACGTCGGAATTTCTAAAGGTTGCAACAAGCCACCCGGCCTTTGGTGCTCAATCTTCACTTGTTGGCACACCGCACATTCCGACACATACACCGCAATATCCTTTTTCATCCCGGGCCACCAATAGTCCCTCTTTAAATCTTGATACATCTTTGAAGCACCAGGATGTATAGTAAAAGCACCCTTATGTGCTTCTTCCAAAATCCTCCTTTTTAACTCCGTGCTATCCGGAACACAAATCCTTTGGTTAAACAAAATAGTTCCGTCGGTAGCTCGCACAAAACCCGGTTGTAATAACACTTCCTGTAACTTCTCGTCTAACCCTTGCTCTTGCTGGATTTCTTCCCTAAGAGTAGAAGAGACATTCAAATTCCCCATAATTACACAATTTGGAGTCCAGTTAAATTGAAGATTTAGATCTCTAAACTGTTCCATTAAGGTATACTCTAACATCATCAACTCGGCATTATGCAACACATTCCTACTCAATGCATCCGCCACCTTATTTGCTTTACCCGGATGGTATTTTAACTCCAAGTCATAATCCTTCAAATATTCCATCCATCTCCTCTAACGCATGTTCAACTCCTTCTGATCGAATAAGTACTTTAAGCTCTTGTGGTCGCTAAACATCTCAAAACGTACACCATATAAATAGTGACGCCACACTTTCAAAGTAAATACAACTTCCGCCAATTCTAAATCATGCGTTGGGTAATTCTCTTCATGGACTTTCAACTGTCGTGAAGCATAAGCCACTATATGTCCATCTTGCATTAACACCCCGCCTAATCCCTTCTTTGATGCATCACAATACACCTCATACGACTTGCTAGAATCAGGAATAACCAAAACAGGAGCGGTAGTCAATCTCTCCTTCAAACTCCTAAAACTTCTTTCACAAGCCGAATCCCACTCATACGAATAATCCTTCCGAGTAAGTCTTGTCAATGGTAAAGCCAGTTGCGAAAAACCCTTGATAAACCTTCTGTAGTACCCGGCCAATCCCAAGAAACTTCTAACTTCAGAAGCATTCTTCGGTCTCTCCCAATTAATCACTGCTTCAACTTTTGATGGATCGACCACTACACCTCCCTGGGATATGACATGACCGATAAATTTAACCTCGGACATCCAAAACTCACACTTACTTAACTTATAAAAAAGTTGCTTCTCTTGTAAGATAGATAAAACAATTCTTAGGTGTTCTCCTGCTCTTGAGGATCACGAGAATAAATAAGAATATCATCAATGAAAACCACCACAAATTGGTCCAAGTAAGGTTGGAATATCCGATTCATATAATCCATGAAAACTGCCGGAGCATTCGTCACACCGAAAGGCATCACCAAAATTTCATAATGCCCATAACGGGTTCTAAACGCAGTCTTTGGTACATCTGAACTCTTCACACGAATCTGATGATAACCCGACCGTAAATCAATCTTCGAGAACACACGGGCTCCTTTCAATTGATCTAACAGGTCGTCTATCCTTGGTAATGGGTATTTATTCTTGATGGTGACCTTATTCAATTGACGGTAATCAATACACAACCGCATTCCACTATCCTTTTTCTTTACCAATAACACTGGAGCTCCCCAGGGCGAAACACTTGGTCGAACAAAATGCTTAGCCAACTATTCTTCCAATTGGCCCTTTAATTCTCTTAATTCAAGTGGTGCCATCCGATACGGAGAAACGGATATTGGAGTCGTTCTCGGTATCAGGTCAATAGAGAATTCCACTTCCCGCTCCGGAGGAAGAGAAGTGATATCCTCGGGGAAAACTTCAGGAAAGTCACAAACTATCGGAATACTCAAAACTTGGATGTTACTACTCTCCTCCTTAGTAAGAATCAAAAGAACAGACTTTTCCTCCTCAAACAAGAAATTAATCATTCCAACCGTACCTTCTAAAATAGTAGTTAACACATCCTTCGAAGTGGCCTCGGTAGATGGGATAATGATCAGTTTTTCCTCACACCCAATAAACACCGAATTAGCAGAAAGCCAATCCATCCCCAGAACAACATCCACTTTCTTAAGCGGCAAACAAATAAGATCAATCTGGAAAACTCTTTCATTCACCGATAATACACAATTTTCGCACATCAACGGTGTCTCTACTATCTCATCCATGGCAGTAGTAACCACCATAGGAGGAAACAAAGGAACAGCTTGCAACCCAAGTCGCTTCACGCAACACGTGGACACAAAAGAATGCGTTGCCCCACAATCAAATAAAACAAAATAAGGATGTCCATTTACGAAACACGTACCCGCAATCAAGGAGTTATCATTCTTTGTTTTCCTCGCATCCAAGGTATACACTCGGCCGGTATTCTTCCCTTGTGTCTGATTCCTACCCTGAGGACAATCCCTCGATATATGGCCCACCTTATTACACTGATAACACCTCACTCCCTCCAAACTGCACCTACCATAATGATTCCTTCCACAAGTACGGCATACCAGAGGCACCCTAGTCCTAGAACTCTGAACTTGCTTCCCTTTGAATGATTGCTGCCTTGATCTAACTTGTTGATTCGATCTCCCTCGATCACTTTGATTCATCCTACTCAAATCTCCTTCCATTTGTACCTTCTTCAAACTATGCTCTGCCACATAACACTGTCTTAACAATTCGGCATAGCTAGTGAATTCTCTCTGAGACACACTATGTGAAATTTCAGCCCTTAAACTAAACAGAAACTGATCAATTTTCCACCTCTCATCAGGAGCATACATAGCCTGTCTAGAATAAGCAGCCATAACCTCGAACTTTTCTGCATAAGAAGCCACAGTCAAGTTACCTTGTCTCAATTGTTGAAACTCGAATTCCTTCTGAGACCTCAAGGAACTTGGAAAATATTTCTCCATAAAAGTTACCTTAAACTGCTCCCATACCTTTGGTATCTCTTGAATTGTCATTAAGGCTGAAGCGCTTTCCCACCACCTCATGGCAGGACCCTTCAACAAGTGAGAAGCGAAGACCACCTTGTTTTCCTCACTGCACTGAACTATTAGGAAAATCTGTTCCATACCTGATATCCATTCATGAGCCTTTACTGGATCTAACCCTCCCTGGAATTCCGGAGGATTCATACGAATGAAATCCCTAAAGGTTCCCCCTGCAGCTTCAGGAACCACCACTAGAGGATGCACACCACCAGCCATTTGCTGTATCATTTGTTGCACAAACTAATTCTGTTGTTGCTACATCTGTTGCATAAATTGGTATAAAGGAGCATTTCCCTCGTCACCCGGCAGATTAATCCATGCTGGAGTGGTTCTCGGTCTACCACGGTTGTTTCTGCGCCTGTCAGCCATGTTCCTGAATTTCATACAGATAGGATTAAGTTGATCAGACTCAATACCATAAATATAACACACAATACCAATGGCGACACGCCACATATGAAACGGAAAGAAAACTTATTCTATTTCATGGCTAGGTCGAGGATACGACCTGCTTTGATACCAACTGTAAAGCCCATCTATATATACATACATCAAAGCATATATTATACATGATTTCCACTTTTGGTACTGAAATATACAATAAGTTCCTAGTAAACACATTATACATATACATGCCCAAAGAGCCTAATACAAAAAAACTACGGCATAGTATATCTACAAGATGTTCCAAAGACAAATACTAAGAACTAGATCAAATAATGATCTAAAAAAAAACTCCACAACGGAAGCAAAGCCATCAGATAAGTAAGGATAATCACACAACCTTATCCTTACCCTTCGCGGAACCTGCAATACCTGTGATGTAAACAACAACAGTGGGGTGAGATACATCAAATCTCAGTGAGTTCCCTATCTTAAAGTCCTCTCGGCTTTACAAGGTTCTACTAAACCTAACTCAAGTCAAAAGGGGAGGGAAGTGACTTTGAGTACACACACGCCAAAAATGCATTCACACTCGTGAGCCTGTTAAATCACACTAGTACCAAAGTACGTCCTGAGCCTGTTAACTCAAGAATCTCACTAATCAATAACCGTACCAAGGCATCCCCTTTTCCAGTCCGCTTCTACGTCTAGAAGGCGACCCGAGTCATGGATCTTTGTAGTTACTTGGCATACGAAATGGATTCAGGATCATCAGCCCGTACACCGTGATCCGTCACTTCACACGGCCCGTACACCGTCACAAGTCTCTTTACCCGTAGGCTCCATTCGTACTATACGCGGGAATCAAACCTGCCAAGTAATTGTGCATACGTTTCAGAGGAGGTGCTCGAGTCTCATGAAACTACACCGTAAGATAAACTGGTTATGATTATTAGACACACACCTCGGCCTTTCATGCGCGAGCGTTGTCACTTATGACAATTCACACTTTTCAACATTGTTTATGGTAAGGTTCCTCACTCTACCTATTTCGTATTTTAACATGCATACATATTCAACAACAATTACCTACCATTAAACAATAAAAGTCGACAACACGACACTATTCCAAAATCCTGACATAATTAAATCGGCCAATAATCTTAAAACCGTTTTAATAAGAAAGTACATTTTGTTAGCTATCCAACGATATCAAGAATGTTAAAAACGGATAAACGAGTCAAAAGTTATGAACTTAACGAGAAATAGTATCGCGGAAAAACACAATTCTGCACCCCTCCTGGCCGTACGTGTATTGCCCTAAGCCATACGCGTATTACCCTGCTCACTCGCCCATCCATACGCGTATTTCCCAAAATGATACGCGTATGGACAGATACCGATTTTTCCCAAAAATTCCTTTTTAAACTCCAATACGCGTACTACCTTACCTCATACGCGTATTGCCCAAAACCGTACGCGTACCAATACGCAAATGGGCAGATGGCTGAGAAAATGGAACCTCATACGCGTATTGCCCACATTTCTGCATGGCCATACGCGTATTGCCTTAACCAATACGCGTATTGCCTTGGGTGATACGCGTATGGGCAGCGTGAAAACCAGAAATTTTCCTGCATAATGGGTTTGCGAAAATGATCCATTTTCCCTTCCAATTCACTTCTAAACACCAGAAAAATACCAATTGGATACACAACAACACATATTTAACAAGTATCAATCATAAGGAACATTAAAACATGATTTTGGTGCAAAATTTCTCATTTCCTAACAATGTCAAACTAACTCTAAAACTCAATAAAACTCTACTCTAAAGCATCTAACTAGAACCCACCTAGATTACAAGATGAGGAGGTTGAAGCTGAGATGAAAAGATGAAGATTGGTTGATGATTCAAGTCCTAGAGTTCTTGAGAATTTTCCTCTTCTTTTCCCTTCCTTTTCCTTCTCTTCCTTTTCTTTCTCCAAGTTTTCTATCTTTTCTCAAATAAGGAAAATGAAAAGAAAATAGACATAGGAACATTAATTGGTAACACTACTAATTTTCCAAATTATCTCAAATACACCAATTAATAAAACTCCAAGTTAAATAATATTAATCTAATCAAATTCCGAGTTCGTCAGTTTACTCTAATTACTTATCCAATAATTGCTCAGAGTACACCGAAACCCAGTTGATCATAATAATATTATCCAAAAATGTTCACAAAATTATGGGGTATTACAATAAGACATGTTGTTAAATTCCATCTCTAGACTCAATATAAGAGGCACCATTCTTGAGTCTAGGGATCCAATTGGTAGTGTATCTCTGTTTGGTCATGTTGTAGTAGTAGCTAGTGTTTATATCCCCATATTTAAACCACTTATGTCTATATTTTTCTATCCAAAATGTTAGAACAAGATTTGTTCATGGCATATTTTTCTTGGGTTTTGATGATAACAAAGTATTGAAAGAACAATGTTTTAATTGCGTGTTACATGTTTGCAAGTTCTAATACTTGTAAATACTATGGTCAGAATTTGTTCGACATTTAGCATAATTTGAGAGTTGATGAATTGCTAGCTTCTAGTGGCAGAATCTGAAGAACACTTACTAAGTGATGTCTGGTAAAAGCTCTGAAGCTGAAGGCCTCAACATCAGAAGAAGTAACGTTATTGTCTCTACACTTAGTGAATGTAAATCGGCCTCTGGTACCATTCAGAGTTGGTGATAAAGCTGAAGTTGTCCGTACTGCAGAAAGCAAGTTGTATTGTCAAATCAGTTTGTCAGCTAGAGTCTACAGATTGCAAGGCTCAATAAAAGATGAGATGCTTTATGGATATTTACTCTTAACGACTTTATTAGTATTGAATCTCTTAAAGACTCAAAGGTTAAACATTGGATCAAGATCTTCTATTGTATTTATCTTTAACGGCTCTTGTACTATGGAGTAAGAGCAAAGACTCTTGATCAAGTTACCTCTTCAACAACTAGTTTCTGAAAAGGCTATAAATATGGCTGAAGGTTCAAACTGAATCTTTAACAAGGATCAACTAGAAGAAGGAGTAACAAGATCAACAATTATCAACATATTGCATATGCATATTTTTCTAATGTAGGTTATAATTGTAAAAGCCTTAAGATTTCTTACACATTGAATATCTTAGAAATCTTAAGAGCTTTAGGTCTTTGTTATGGTGATTTCTCGTACCTCTGATACTTGTATCGTGTACACCTTGTTCTCTATTCTGTTGAGCTTGTTCAGCAGTTTAGATAAAAAGTCCTGTGTCATTGGGATACAAGCAAGGAAGTCTCGAGCCAAGATGCTTGAGCCACATAAGTCTCTTGCTATATTTTTTAGTTGTGAAAGTCTTAATCAAGTGGATTGATTGAGCAGAAGTCTTGTATCATTGGGATACAAGCAAGGAAGTCTCGATCCAAGATACTTGAGCCACGTAAGTCTCTTGCTAGGAGCTTGAGCAGTGAAAGTCTTAATCAAGTAGATTGATTAAGCAAGAAAGTCTTGAGCCAGTGTGGCTTGAGCAGGATAGTTCGGTGCATGAAATTAGGAGCAATAAGTCTTGGCCAGTGGGGTGCAAGCAGAGAAAAGCTCGTTTCATGTGACCTGAAGCTAAAGTATTGGGCCTGAGGGCTTGAGCGGGAATGCTCAGTGCATGGAATTTTGAGTAGTAAGTCTTGGCCAGTAGGGTGCAAGCAGAGAGGCTCGTTTCATGTGACTAGGAGCAGAAGTCTTGGGTATGGAGCCCGAGCAAGGAAGTCTTGGGTGTGGAACCTGAGCAGGAAGTCTCGAGTGAGGAGCTTGAGCAGAAGTCTTGGACATTGGGTCTGAGCAGATGTAAAAGTCTTATGTAGAATGCATAAGCGATTGTAATCATGTTTTGATTATAGTGAAAATCTCTTGTGAGTCAAAGGGACTGAGCTACTCTCAGTTAGGGGAGGAACCAATATAAATCTTTGTGTCTTCTGCTACTATTTATTTGCTTCTGTTAACATTCTGCTGCTAAGAATTAACTAGAATCTGAACACCAGTTTAGATTCTGAACTCTGATCAGATGCAAACCAAGAAGGAAAACACAATTCAACCTCCCCTTCTTGTATACTTTTCTCATCTTCACAAAACTGATCCTAGAGGTGCGTGGTATGGTTGATTGTATTTTGAGCCTTCCTTTTTTCCACTATAAGTGAATCAGTTTCACCTAATTGATTAATGATGTATTATATTCTATTAAGATCATCAACTACTTGAGTTACATAGTGTTACCATTTCCAAAGATTTCCTTGTTCCATATTTTGAGAAGAGACTTGAGAGTTTTTCGATTTTATGGAAAAATGTGCATTGGACAACCCATTACATTAACTTTCCAACGACATGTACATCCTCTTCGAGAGTGTCATTGAGGGTCCATATATTATGGAATTTTAATGAGTTAGGGGAGTCTATTTTTCCTATGCTTAATTGCAATTCTGGTCCCCCTATTTTCCTTTTTTTGTTTGAGTTTCGATCCCCCTATTTTAAAATCCAAAATTTTTGTACCTCTATTTTCAATTTTTTTTAGTTTTGGTCGCCTTATTTTAAAGTCCAGAATTTTTGTCCCTCTATTTCCACTTTTTTGGAGTTTATGTCCCCTTATTTTAATTTTTTAAAACTTTTGGTCCCTTATTAAATTAGTTCCAAATTAAAAAGGGGGGCTAAAATCCAAAACAAAACTTAAATTAGGTGATCAATACATAACTTCACCTAAGGGACTAAGAGTATCATCGAATATGTTTATCTAAACTCCCTGCCTAAGGGACTCAAAATTTCCTCAAGCGAGATCCAACTTATAGTCTCGCCTGAGCGAATCAACTTAATGTCTCGCCTGAGGGACTCAACTATAAAGTCTCTCCTAAAGGACTCGATGTAGCCTTTCATCAAGAAAAAGTCTCCTGGTATAGATCTATACAATGGAGTCTTAAGGATTTGAGCACTCTTATTAAACATTTCGCCCTTTACCGAGTCCTCGTGCTTGAGGGACTACATAGCGTTATAATTTATTAAGCCCTAATATGGAGTACCCAAAAGGGGTGGCACCCAAAGGGGGGCTACCACCCAAACAAATGTGGGAGACTCCTCCTAGGGATAACACCTGGTAGCCCAAAAGTGGTCGCGCGGAGGGCTAGCATATGGTCGCCCACATGACTAACACCTAATAGTACAAAGAAGGGACAAAAGCCTCCTCATCAGGGCTTGTACTTGTTATCCCAACGAATGGATAATCCCTTATTGTTGAACGTAGGTTAAGATACCTAAAGGGTCATTCAAAGGCGATGTTATATGAGTTATGCCATAACCTCTCACAAACTCTACAATACAAACCCATATGAGCCTCTATAAATACATCTCCCATATTGGGTGATGGGCATATCTTAATAAGCATAAATCAAACCCCCGTATACGCTTACATATAAGCATATTATTCTCTAACATGCCCTCTCACCTCATGTGAGTAGGTCCACAAAACCACCACATTAGCCACCGTACAAGACTTCTCACCTCACGTGCGCAAGCCCTAACCACCATTATTTGTTATCCAATGTAATATACCTACTAAAACCTTTAAGTCCCCCTGCCATTACAGGATAATGACACAGGTCTGTACTTTTTGACCAGCACAATACCTTCTTTATTTAAGAATGAAAACTCATTGAAGCGACGACCTAGATAATTCTTTCTACTCCAATTTTGTCGATCTTTTCAGATATCTTGACAAACACTTTATTTTCCTTTCAAGCATGATATTAACAAACAACTTTAAAAGACATTACAAGCATTGTCTAGAATTTGGACAAACATTGTCTTTTAAAATAATCGAGATGATATAAAAATCAAAGACGATAAAAGTTAAAGGAACAACCAAGGAAAGTCGACATGTCGCCAATAAGCATCAACGATAGACTTGTAGGGCAAGGGTTAAATAAAACCTAATAAAAAAGTGTAATACCCCATAAATTATTTTACTCTGGATAATATTAGTTGTGATCAACTGAGTCCCAGTGTACTCTGAGAAATTATCTGCAGAGATAATTAGGGTAACTGTTGAACTTAGAGTAAATCCAATTAATATTATCTGACTCTGAGATATTTAAGTATTTGAACTTTAGAGACTTTTTGGACAATTAGTAGTGTTGCTAATTGATGATATTATACTATATCAATTCTTTTCCATTCCTTTTCCTTATTAGAACAAGAGAAAGAAAAAGATAGAAAGGGTTTTGGAGAGAAAGAAAAGAGAAGGAAAGGAAGAGAAGAAGAGGAAAAAAGTCCAAGAACAAGATCATCAAGAACATCATCAAATCTTCATCAAATCATCTTCCCATCTTCACCATCATCTTCTAATCAATGTGGGTTCTAGATAGATACCTTAGTTGTAGAATTTCATGAGTTTTAGAGTTAGGTTGGAATTGTGAGAAAATGAGTAATTGTGCTAAAATCATGAATCTAACGGATGAAATACACTATAAATGTTGTTTAATGATTATTGTTATGTTTATACTGTGTTTTGGTTGTTATGATAAGGGTTGGAAGTGTTTTGGATGGTGAAAATATGGTTTTTGGGTGAAGAACAGCGCTGTAGGAAGTTGGGTTTTTCCAGGCTTCGCCTAGCGAACCTGGGGCAAGTCCCAGCGAACAAACTTTCGAGAGTTCGCCTAGCGAACCCGGCAGCGAAGGTTAGAGAAGGTTCGCTAATGACGTTCGCCTAGCGAACTTTGTGCCTTTTCAGTGCTGTTTGGTTCTGCCTTGCTTCGCTGAGTTGTTCGCGAAGCGAAGGGCGAGGCGAGTGTTCACCAGGGAGTTCGCGAAGCGAACTTTAGGTCTGTTTGCCTATGCTATTATTGTTAAACATGTTTGAATATGTATGCATGTTAAAATATGAAATAGGTAGAGTGAGGAATATTACCGTAAACAATGTATGAAAGTGTGGAATGACATAGTGACAACGCTCGCGCATGAGAGGCCTAGGCGTGTATCTAGTAATCATAATCCGTTTATCTTACGGTGTAGTTTCATGAGACTCGAACTCCTCCTCTGAAACGTATGCACAATTACTTGGTAGGTTTGATTCCCTACGTGTAGTACGATTGGAGCCTATGCATTGGGTAGAGACTTGTGATGGTTAACAGGCCATGAGAAGTGACGGTTCATGGTTAACAGGTCGGTGATCCCGAATCCAATTCGTATGCCAAGTAACTACGAGGATCCATGACTCGGGTCGTCTTCTAGACGTAGAAGCGGACGGGAAAAGGGGATGCCTTGGTGCGGTTATTAAATAGCGAGATTGTTGAGTTAACAGCCTCAGGACGTACTTTTGCACTAGGGTGAGTTAACAGACTCACGAGTGCAGATCCATATAGGGTGTGTGAGTGCTCAAAGTCATTTCCCTTCCCTTTTGACTTGAGTTAGGTTGTTAGAACCTTGTAAACCCGAGAGGATTATAAGATAGCGAACTCATTGAGATTTGATGTATCTCACCCCACGTTGTTGTTTACATCACAGGTACTACAGGTTCGGCGAAGGGTAAGGACAAAGTGGTTTGACTTTTCCTTACGGATCGTAGCTTTTGAGATGGCATGGCTTCCGCTATGGCGTTTTATTTTGAGATCATTGTATTGATCTAGTTCTTAGTGTTGTTTGGGACATCTTGTATATGTGATGTCGTAGACTTTAGAACTTTGTATTCAGGGCATTTAATGTATATAATGTGTTAACTAGGAACTTATGGTATTTCAGTACCAAATACTTGAATTCATGTATAATATATATGCTTTGATGTATGTGTGTTATGTATGGGTGTTACAAAAAGTGTAAAAAAAAATTATGAAATATTTATATAACATTTAATACAAAGACATAAAATAAATCATTAATGTTTTAGATGCTATGCCTTTTAATAAAACATTTATAGTTTGTTTGTTTAAAAAAACAAATTTTAAAGTCAAATTCTTTGCTTCCTTGAATTTTGATGGAATACCTATATTTTTAGTAAAAATTATTTTAAGTTTTAATTAATTTTAAAATAAAATAAAATAAATTTTAAAATAAAATAAAATAAAATAAAAAATAGTGTGGTATGTTTGATTGGTTAATAAATACCTACCCAATAAATTCTTAAATTTAAAGGCATCCTAATATTCAACTTTTCTAATTTAGAGGGTGGCTACGGAAGATAAGGAATTAAATGTTGCATTAATTAAAAGCAATGGCATTTGTTGAAATTAATGGAAGATAAAAGGTTAAATTCACAAAATGAGAAGTATATAACAACCCAACCACAACCAATTGAAACCACACAACAAAACAAACAGCCTTAACCATTGTTTCAATAACAACTCAAAAGATGTCTTTGATAACAGAAGAAATCAAATCTAAATCAGAGGTATATCATGGAGATGAAATCTGTCAGGTGAAATCCAAAGAGCTTCTGAAAGAGATCGTTCTCCCCAATGGTCTGTTACCATTGAAAGACATCATAGAAGTTGGTTACAACAGAGAAACCGGTTTCGTTTGGTTGAAACAGAAGAATAGCATAACACACAAGTTTGAAAAGATTGGAAAACTTGTTTCTTATGCTACTGAAGTCACAGCTCACGTTGAAAAAGGTAAGATTAAGAAATTGAATGGTGTGAAAACAAAAGAGCTTTTCATTTGGATTACACTCAGTGATATTTATGTTAATGATCCACCAACTGGTAAAATCACTTTCCAAACACCTGCTGGACTTTCTAGAACTTTTCCAGTTTCTGCTTTTGAAGTTGAAGAGAAATCAAGTGATGTGAAAGAGATTAACAAAGTCAATGAAACTGTTGGTGGTGTTAAAGAGGTCTAGTTTTAGAGTCATGTGGTTGGTTGCTATATTGAAAATTCAATTAATAAGTTTATGTTAATTTTTATTTATATATTTAGGGCAGTTTCAAAGTTTAGTAGTATTAAACATCCTATATTGTTCTTCTCCAATTCAATATGAAATGAAATTAGTTTCTATGTATATTGTTACTTTTAAATATTTATGTTTTGAAATATTAAGATCTGAACTTTAGTTGCTTTTTAAGTTATGTCGGTAGCTGTCATTAAACAAGTTGATTGTAGATGAAAAAGACTGTCTAACCTTATCAACAAACTCAAATCACGTTACTGACTCTGTTCGCAGCACCTTCAAGGTGAAAGTTTTACCAATTAGTCTTTGACAAGTAAGGTTCTGATTAATATAAAAAAAAATATTCTCTACTTTTTATACTCTCTCCGTTCTATAATAAATGATCCATTTAAAATAAAATGATATTCTAAAATATAAGATTAATTTTAATTTTCAATGCAATTTTTCATATTTTATCCTCTAATTAATATTACTTTTATCATTTTTAATACATTATAAGAGTACTTTAGTAAAAATATCATTATTTCTTCTTTATTTATTCTTTTTTTTTTTATTTGTATAAAAAATCAATTGGATCACTCATAAGAATGACAACGGATCGAGTCAGATGCGGGTTTCACACTACTCGAACCCGAACCCGAATCCATAAACTATTTGGTTGGCAAAATAACATTCACGCCTACATCCGTTGGATTCGGGTTTTTCCACCCGAACCCGTAGCAAAAATAATATATATATATATATATATCGGATGTAGTTTCGGGTTTTGTGCACAGGTTTTACACTACTCAAATCCGCATCCGAAATATCGGGTGACATCCGAACTCAATCAACTTGGATTGTCACCAGTTGACTCGGGTTCGGGTGCGGGTGGACTCCGCGGGTTAGGTTCTGCATGTCATTCCTAATCACTCATTGTGGGACGGAGGGAGTAAAGTACAATCTATTTTTTAAAAATTCTAAATATATGAAGAGAAAACATGTTTGGAAAATCCATAAAATATAAATCAGTCTAGAAATTAACGAAGATGATATAGACTCTGTTGGTGATGGGGCTCACGTGGCGGCACAAAGTGAGGTGGGTGGCGGTGGGGCTACGTAAAGTGAGGCGAGCAGTGGGTCTGAGTCTGACCGGAATTCGATTCGTCGGTGCTCAGAGCTGGTTTTCTTGCTTTACATACATTAGACTTTATTGTTTTGAACTATGGATCTGTTTGTTACTCAACTGTATTTTGGCTTGTTACATATCCATCGGATTATATATATATATATATATATATATATATATATATATATTAATATATTTAGATGTGCATTAGCAACATATACTTTAGTATATTTTTGTGTGGGACCCATCAATTTTGGGTATAACCCACATTAGAAAGATGAAGAAAAAAATAGATGTAGTGTATTTTTGTGTGGAACCCATCAATTTTGGGTGTGTGTTAACATTATATATATATATATATATATATATATGGGTCATGCTAATGCACACTCATGTAGGTGTGCATTAGCAACATACACCTTAGTGTATTTTGTGTGTGGGGTCCACCAATTTTGGGTGGGACCCACATTAGAAAGATGAAAAAAAAAATTAAAAAGAAAATAGATGTAATGTATTTTTGTGTGGGGCCCACTAATTTTTGGTGTATGTTAGCATTTCCATATATATATATAGGGTTCATATCTTATGAGAATGCCATTTTTATATAAGAATATGAGAATGAATCTGAATAATTAGATTTTAAAATAAATGGTGGAGATTATGTGTGATTTTTATTTTTCTCTCTCCTTCATTATTAAAATAAATGATGGATGAGAGAGGAAAAAAACTGACACATAATCTCCACCATTTATTTTAAAATCTAATGGTTTAGATTCATTCTCATGTTTTCAAATAAAAATGAAATTCTCATATGATACGTTATATATATATATATATATATATATATATATATATACTTTGATGTTTAAAGTGATATTGTTCTCATATCTTTTATCAAGTTTTCTCATGATTTTTCTAAAGTTTTTAGCAAGCATATCATTGTATTCACTTAAATTATCATCAGAGTCATTAGCTACGTGGTCTTCTTAATCAGCGGCGTCAACTTTGAATGATACACCTTTTCTTTTTTTTTTTGATTTGTTATCAACAGTCATCTCAAAGGTGAGCAAGGAGTCAATCAATTCAACAACTTTTATTAAGGAGATATTTTGAGCTTTTTCAATGATGATAACCTTCACGTCAAACCTCTTTGATAGAGATCTTAAAATGTTTCTTACAAGCTTTTCATCTGACATGTTTTCACCAAGAGCGAAGAAGTTGTTAACAATGTCAAGGAGGCGAACATTGAATTCACTATTAGTTTCATCCTCAAACATCTTCAAGTTTTCAAATTTTGTGGTAAGGAGTTGAAGTCACGACATATGAACATTGGAAGAAGCAACTTCAAGGGTTTCAGATGTCTCTTTAGCACTAGCGCGAGTGTTAATGGTCCTGAAGATATTTTTGTCAATTTTAATGTAACTAACATTAAGAACACGAGAATTCCCAAACACATCTTCATCATCGGTGGGTGTCCAATCTTTTTTGGGCTTCATGGGTTCAAAAGCACTTTCCAAGTCTTATTATCCATATATTTAAGAAAGGTGGCCGCGTGGGCCTTCTAATAGTCATAATTAGTACCATCATGAATCGTTGGACGATTAACATATCCTCATTCTTTGGTATTGTCCATCTTAAACATAATATAATAGATACCCTATAACATACCCAACCAAAACATAGTGTCTGCTTTGATACCTATTGAAATTCTGTTTGAAATTATGTCAGATTTATATTGGTAAAAAATTATTAAACGAAATTAGTTTAAAAAAATTTAATTAGATTTGGTTTAATTAAAGGATTGAGTTTAGTTAAAGATTAGATTTGTTTTAATTGAAAGATTGAATTTCTTTGAATATTGGATTTGGTAAGTTTTTATTATTGGACTCTTTGTTCGGATCGATATCTCTATATAAAGAGATTATTCAGCTTGTGGAAGATATAGCTTTTAGAGAATACTCACGCCATTGGATATTTTTGTGGTGTCAAGTTTTATACTGTGTTTCTTGTGTAAAACTATATCATTGTCATTCTTTTCTACTTAGGGAAGATAGAGATTTTGACGTGTACTTGTGCAGTTTATCACATCGTAAATAATTGATTCATGCAAATACTCGGGAGTGTGTTTGAGTAAAAGTGATGGAATCTCAAATTTAGGATGAGTCTGAATTGAAATTTACAGGTAGTATTTCGAAAATGACACTGAATTGTGAGAGTTCAAATGAGAGTGTCATGTATTATTGACTACTTGTAATTAGTGAATTTCCTTATCTTTGGGATATAACCCTCCTGATGTATGTGACGATTGCACCAGAATAGATACCAATTACTTATATCTCTTATTTAATATTTGTTTAATTGATCATCGATCATTTTAGATCATCTTATCTTACACATTGTTTCAATATTGTGTACATCTTGTTACTGATCAAACAGAATTTCAATAGGTATCAAAGTAGACACTATGTTTTGGTTGGGTGTGTTATAGGGTATCTATTATATTATGTTTAAGAAGGACAATACCAAAGAATGAGGATATGTTAATCATCCAACGATTCTTGATGGTACTAATTATGACTACTAAAAGGCCCACGTGTGAAGGAGTCAATCAATTCAACAAATTTCATTATGGAGATATTTTGAGTTTTCTCAATGGTGATAACCTTCATGTTAAACCTCTTTGATAGAGATCTTAAAATTTTTCTTACAAGCTTTTCATCTGACATGTTTTCACCAAGAGCGAAGGAGTTGTTAACAATGTCAAGGAGGCGAACATTGAATTCACTATTAGTTTCATCCTCAAACATCTTCAAGTTTTCAAATTTTGTGGTAAGGAGTTGAAGTCACGACATATGAACATTGGAAGTTCCCTCATAAGCAACTTCAAGGGTTTCACATGTCTCTTTAGCACTAGCACAAGTGTTAATGATCCTGAAGATATTTTTGTCAATTTTATTGTAACTAACATTAAAAACACGAGAATTCCCAAACACATCTTCATCATCGGTGGGTGTCCAATCTTTTTTGGGCTTCACGGGTTCAAAATCACTTTCCAAGTCTTATTATCCATAGATTTAAGAAAGGTGGCCGCGTGGGCCTTCTAGTAGTCATAATTAGTACCATCAAGAATCGTTGGACGATTAACATATCCTCATTCTTTGGTATTGTCCATCTTAAACATAATATAATAGATACCCTATAACATACCCAACCAAAACATAGTGTCTGCTTTGATACCTATTGAAATTCTGTTTGATCAATAACAAGATGCACACAATATTGAAACAATGTGTAAGATAAGATGATCTAAAATGATTGATGAACAATTAAAAAAATATTAAAATAGAGATATAAATAATTGGTATCTATTATGGTGCAATCGTCACATACATCAGGAGGGTATATCCCAAAGAAAAGGAAATTCACTAATTACAAGTAGTCAATAATATATGACACTCTCATTTGAACTCTCACAATTCAGTGTCATTTTCGAAATACTACCTCTAAATTTCAATTCAGACTCATCCTAAATTTGAGATTCCATCACTTTTACTCAAACACACTCCCGAGTATTTACATGAATCAATTATTTACGATGTGATAAACTGCACAAGCACACATCAAAATCTTTATCTTCCCTAAGTAGAAAAGAATGACAATGATATAGTTTTACACAAGAAACGCAATACAAAACTTGACACCACAAAAATATCCAATGGCGTGAGTATTCTCTAAAAGTTATATCTTCCACAAGCTGAATAATCACTTTGTATAAAGATATCGATCCGATCAAAAAGTCCAATAATAAAAACATACCAAATCCAATATTCAAAGAAATTCAATCTTTCATTTAAAACAAATCCAATCTTCAACTAAACTCAATCCTTTAATTAAACCAAATCCAATTAAATTTTTTTTAACTAATTTCGTTTAATAATTCTTTACCAATATAAATCTAACATAAATCAAATCTTTCTGAATTAAACCTGGAATCAAACAAAACGAAAATAAATCTTTCCAAAAAAACATGCCAAGAGGAAAATTCAGTCACAACGTCTCAACAAAATTTGAGACGTTATGCATAAACATGTTGCCTACAAAATAATATGTCAACCAACTGTAATAACAAGTCGAATGATATATTTAATATTTTTGAAAATATAAGTATCTTTTTAATTAGAATTATGCTTCAAATATTAAATATTCACCACTCAGGATTATTTTTACATTTACTTATACTTTATTTTGTTTTCAATTATTGACCCAAATTCTTCACTACTACAAAATACGCATTCGGTAACACTAATTCTACTACAATTATACATTTCACCGTTGTAATACCGTAAACTGGATGCACCTAATATATTTTTTATTTTTTGAAATTTATTTAATCACGGTTGATATAAATAACCATGGTGATAAAGTAATAGTTACAAGCTTCGAATCCTATCAACTACATTTTTTCCATTTTTCCTATTACAAAAAGCGCGTGTCACTTAAGTTCAGAAATAAATAAAAAAATTGAACATTATTTAACCACAGTTTTAGTCTACAACCGTTGTAATAATATCTACATTTCACTGCGGTTGTAAATATCAACAGTAATTAAAGTTTTTTCTGATAAATTTAAAACAAAACAGATTCATTTCATAACATGCCCTAAGCGAACTAGCGAACCAGCGAACCAGAGACGACAACAATAGCGATAGCGAAATCTTCATCTTCATAATCTTCGTTCATTTGAATCTTCATTCTTGATAATCTTCACTATCTTCATCCTTGGTTTCTTTGAAGTACGGTATGTTTCGTGCAAACTTCACTCTCTTCCTCATCTTCCTAATTCTTGATAATCTTCACCATCTTTACTCTTTTGTTTCATTTCGAAGCTCATATGCTTAAGATTTAGATTTGTATTATTGTACTGAATATGCTTTATGTTTTGTTGTTGGATTTTGTGGTCTGTTTCTTGCAAAGTTCATATGCTTTAACCATTTGCTTAAGATTTAGAGTTATATTATTGTACTGAATATGCTTTAGGTTTAGATTTTGTTATGCCATTCACAATATTGTTTTGATATAAATTTTAGAATTTATTATGGATCGTAGTCGGATGAAAGCTGATAGATTAGATCCGATATATAAGAAAGAAGTTCTTGAATTCCTTGAATACGCTGATCAAAATCTTCTCGACAATAATGATATCTTTTATTGTCCTTGTGTTAATTGCGGGAATATAAATAAAGGTACGAAGGATGAGATATTCCATCACCTGTGTTGTGATGGTATATGTCAAAATTATACAATATGGACGTGGCATGGTGAGGTGGAAAAAATCGAAACCCTGCGTCACAAAGTCACGAAATTGATGAAGATGAATATATGGATGACCGTCTAGAAGATATGTTCCGTGATATTGGAGAATCTTCTTTTAGGAAAGCCCATATTTATGATACTTTATGTAGTGATAAGGACACCCCTTTATATAAGGGGTGCACAAGTTTTACACGATTGTCTGCGGTTTTAAAATTGTTTAATCTGAAAGCAAAAAATGCGTGGTCGGATAAAATTTTCACGGAATTACTTCATTTGCTAAAACAAATGCTACCAGAAGATAACAATTTGCCTGGTCGTTGTTATGATTCCAAGAAGATATTGTGTCCATTGGGTTAGGAGTATATCAAAATACATGCATGCCCTAATGATTGCATATTACACAATAAAAAGTATGAAAGTTTTGATCAATGTCCGGAATGTGGGGTGTCGCGTTACAAGCTGAAGGACAACAATGATGATGATAATGACATTGACAATGTTAGTATGAAGATGCCTCCTGCTAAAGTGTTATGTTACTTGCTAATAATTTCAAGATTCAAGAGATTTTTTACTAATGCGGATGATGCAAAGAATATTAGATGACATGCAGATGAAAGAAAATGTGATGGAAACATACGCCATGTAGCTGATTCTTTCCAATGGAAGAAAATTGATTTGTTGTTTCCGAATTTTGGCACTGAGCCAAGAAACCTTAGGCTTGGGCTTGCCACCGATGGAATGAACCCCTTTGGTAATATGAGTACCAACCATTCTTCGTGGCTTGTTCTTCTCACGATTTACAACCTATCTCCTTGGTTGTGCATGAAGCGTAACTATATGTTGTTAAGTATGCCGATTTCTGGACCATGACAACCTGGAAACGACATAGATGTTTATCTAAGTCCATTAATTGAAGATCTAACACTTTTGTGTGAAGAAGGCGTTGAAGTTGATGATGTATATTCTGGTGAAAAGTTTAAGATGCGTGCAATGTTATTTTGTACAATCAACGGCTTTCCCGCATATGGTAATTTGGATGGATATAGTGTCAAAGGACACAAAGTGTGTCCTATTTGTGAATCTGATACATGTTATCACCAACTTGAGTTTGGAAAAAGACTGTTTACCTTGGGCATCAGAAATTTCTAAAACCCGATCATTCTTATCGTAAATTGCGAAAGGCTTTTAATGGAGAGAAGGAGTTGATATTGCTCCTAAACCTTTAACCAGGGATGAAGTTTATCAATGACGGAAACACATTAATGTTGTCCTTGGAAAGAAATAAAAAGGAAAAGGGCATGTTGTTGAGAAAAATATATGGAAAAAGAGGTATGTGTTCTTTGATCTTTCATATTGGTCAAGTCTCGATGTAAGACATTGTCTTGATGAGATGCATGTGGATAAAAATGTGTCTGATAGTTTGATTGGAACACTTCTAAACATTACAGGCAAGACTAAAGATAGTAAGCAATCTTGTCTTGATATGGAGGCGATGGGTATACAAAAACAATTGGCTCTAATAGAAAAAGGGAAAAGAAATTATTTGCCTCCGGCTTGTTACACTCTATGTAAAAAGGAAAAGAAAAGTTTTTGCGAGTGTTTGCATGGTATTAAAGTTCCCAAGGTTACTCATCAAACATCAAGAAACTTGTATCAATGAAAGATCTAAAGTTAATTGGTTTGAAATCTCATGATTGTCATGTATTGATGCAACAACTTCTACCAGTGGCTATTCGTGGCATCCTACCAAAAAATGTGAGAGTAACTATCACCGGATTGTGTTTGTTCTTCAATGCCATATGTAATAAAGTTCTTTATTTCAAAAAACTAGATAAATTAGAAGATGAAGCTGCCATAATCTTGTGTCAATTGGAAATGTACTTTCCTCCATCATTTTTTGATATTATAGTTCACTTACTTGTTCATCTAGTTAGAGAGATCAGAATTTGTGGTCCAGTTTATTTAAGATGGATGCATCCAATAGAGCAATACATGAAGATCTTTAAAGGATATACAAATAATCATCACTGATCGGAAACTTCGATTATTGAAAGGTACATCATAGAAGAAGCTTTTAGTTTTGTACAAACTATTTGTCTGAAGCAGAGTCAATAAGAATTCCAAAGTCTCTTCATGCTGACACTGAAGGTAGATGTATTTAAGGTTTAAATGTTAAGTCAATGGCTCGGGATTTAGTTATTCAGACACATTTCTATATATTGAATAATCTTGAAGAAGTTTAACCTTACGTGGCTACTCACAAAAGACTTTTGATAAAAAGATATCCACGAATGAGTGACAAGTTGTTGTTGATCGAGCATAACAAGAAATTCCTAGATTGGTTTAATAAAAGGATACCAAAAGATCATAGTGCATCTGAGACAATTAAATGGTTGTCGTTCATGCCAAAATTTAATGTGATAACTTGGACTGCATATGACATTGGTCATTATACCTTTTATACAAAATCAAAAGATGATTGTAGTATAATGCAAAATAGTGGGATTATGGTTGAGGCTGAATCCATGTATTTCTCTAGTTCTAAAGATAAGAATCCAATATTGGCATCTAGTGCGTTCTATGGTGTCATTGAGGAGATTTGGGAGATTGATTATGTTATCCTCAGAGTGCCTTTATTTAAATGCAAGTGGATTCCTAATAATATTAATGGTGTACAAACAGATGACTTAGGATTCACCTGGGATGACTTTGGCAAGGCAAATTATATGACCGAACCATTCATCATGGCTTCACAAGCAAAACAAGTTTTCTATGTAACCGACCCTTCGGACACATCAGGAAAATGGTCAATCATTCTTCGAGGAAAAGACATTCATAGTAGTGATGAAAGTTTTGATATTCCTTCTATTCCTTCTTACACAGCAAAAGTGTCTACCACTTATGATGAAGTTGATAGAGATGACATGCATGCTATTCGTATCGATCATAATGAAGGCATCTGAGAAAATTAACAAGTAATTAGTATTTTATTCTTTATTCATAATTTAATTAATGTAAGTCATTATTTATAAGTATATTTACTATCAAGTGTGATTATTTGAAATTGTAAGTGTTTAAAGTCAATACACCAAGAGACAAGACACCAAGATACAAATAAACAAAACACTATAAGATACAATTATGTGATGTTATATAAAGTTTGTAGATTGTTTTGTCATTTTTCATTTGATGTAATACATATACAATATTTAGTTCTTAATCCAATGTATGGATTTGATGTAATATAATACAATTCTTCATTATGATACAATTGTTGTTTTTGTTCTGATATGGTTCAAAAGAATACATGTTAAAAAATGGAAAAATTTTTAAAATGCAAAAAAATTATTTTAAAAAAAGAATATTATGTAACGACGGTTGTAATACATAACCGTGGTTGTATAGTGACTACTGTCCAGAATAATATATTACACCAAAAAATGCGCTGGTGAGAATCGAACCTGAGACCTTAATATATCACAACGGTTAATTACGACAACCGTGATCATATATAGCGCGCTTTCAGGTTTTCTACAACGGTCATAAAACTGTGATTGTAAGTAGCGTATATACAACCACACCCTACGTAACAACGACAGGTCACACGTGATGTTATTCTTTTTCAACCATTGTTGTATATGTTTTCCGTAGTCGTACTTCTTTGACAAATTTTATATTATACCAATAATAGATGACTCAAATTTTTTATTGTTTGACAAATGATAAAAGTTAGAGTTAACCAATGATTAAAAATATCCAAAATCTCGTGTCTTTTTCATAAATGACTTGTCATTTACTACATATTTTACATGTTACGAGTCTCATCAAGGAACACTTCTTTAAAAATATGCACTGAAATAGAGTGATGAACACATTTTCTTTTGAAACTTCAAGATTGTTGTATTTATTAGCATTATTTTAAAAACAACTATATTAAAGACTTTATGATAAAACATGTTTTGCTTTTCCACTCTATTTAATTTTGTGTCGCACAAAATGTTCGTATTCTTCCGTTGAACTTCTCAATTTTTCTCAGCGAAATTCATTGATTTATTCAGGGAAAGCATCCAAGGTTTCAAACTCTTTGCCCTTAACTTCATATATTGACATATCTATTTATGAAAATGAGTAATCACCCATTTAAAATCAGAGGAAGACTCTATATGGAGTGACACAACAAATTGTTAATATTTAGCGAAATTTGAATTATAAACCTTGAGAATAATATACTCATAGGTCTCGGGCATTCACCAACCAACAATCATATTTATTTGATATTAATAAATTATTATAATATTATCACTTTTAATAAAATATTTTAATATTATGTATTTAATATAAAAATATTTTTTAGTAACAAAAAATAAAAATTATTTGTTGTAATAAAGAATAAAAATGTAGGCTTAAATGCACTTTTAGTCTTCCTATTTTGATGTTTTTAAACTTTTAATTCCTCCATTTTGAAAAATTAGCTTTTTAGTTTCTCAACGTTACTTCCCTTGAAGTTTGTTTGGTCACCCTCCATTTTTTCTGACGTGACAATGATGAATATGATACAATTTTTTTAATGATGTAGCAGTGCTAAATAGAATTATTTTATTAGTTAATATTTTTTATAGAATAAATTAACAATTAATCATTTTAATTATATTTTTTTAGAAATTAATTAATTAAAATGTTGGTAAGAAATTTTTTGAGCCTAAAGCCCATTTTGTAAATGCACTAGTCCAATAGTCAAGTTGAAAATAACCTTTGTATACATGAGCCTTATAAAGACTAATAAAATTTGTTCAACAATCAATGTGGGACTTCAATAAAAACAAAACCAACAAACAATTGTACTTACAACCCTTATTTCTTTTTTAAACTTTAAACAACTGCACCTATTGCCCTTTTAAGATAACTAGATTTGAAGAATTTGGGAGCTACAAACATCAACCTGTTTTCCTTTTAAGATAACTAGATTTGAAGAATTTAGGAGCTACAAACATCAACATGGTTTGTTGTTGTTTGCTTTGATTCCACCTCTAATGGTGTTTGAAACTTTCCATGAAAATCAAGTGTTTACATTGATGAAATGATAGTGAAGATTTCAGAAAAGGAGAGCCCCACGAAAGATTTAGAGGATATCCTAGGGTCAATCAAGGACTACAACATGTGTTTAAATCCCACCAAGTGCTCATTCGGCATGCATGCAGACAAATTCCTAGGTTTTATGTTAACTAAGAAAGGCATAGAGGTGAACCTAGACACGTGTCAAGCCATGATTGATATGAGGAGTCCTTCCAATGTTAAGGAGGTCCAACAACTAAGAGGGCACATAACCTTCCTATCTCATTTTCTTTCTTGTGCATGTGACAATGTTTTTCACTTCTTTGCCACGCTAAGAAAAAAAAGGAAATTTTCAAATGGTCGTCGTTCATCTTGACACACTTAATAACAAGTACGCCTTGATACCTTTATTTGATTATTACTTGCTAGATGATGAGCTCGGTGCTCGTCGAGAAAATATATAGAATGGATCAACTATCCTATTTAGTAAGCAAGGTGTTCATGGGCACTGAGGCCCGATATCAAAAGAATGAGAGGTGATAACACAAAAACGCATTGTATATTTTAACTTGATTCACATGAATTTTGATGTCGACTTTATATCTTTTTGTAGTATTGTGTTGGTAGTATGTGCTTATTTCAAATGCTTAGCAGTTGGAGGTTTGAGCGCGACAAAACGGTGAAAAATAACACAAATAGGAAGAAATAACAAGAATTTTGCTCTCATGGCGGTCACCTTACTGTCATGCATTCAAAAGAGGTCAACCCATCAGCTAAAGTCAACAAAATGAGGAAGACACGTCAGACAAGGGTGACGGTTAGTCTGTCTGCATTAAAACGGTCATCATGGTTATGACGGACGCAGCGTTAACAACCTGGCGCCCGTCATGACGCTGTAATCCAATTTTTTCTTCCTCAACTCATATTTCGGTTTTTTCACATGCTCCACTTTCCCCATTACTTTAGCACAATCCTAATAACTTCCAGTACAAATATTAGCCTATAAATAGACCTTTAGAAGTCATTTTTAGGTATCCAAGCTTATTTTAGAGCAGAAATTTGTTGGGTTATCCCTCCTATTTGGAGAGGCCCAAATTGATGTGGGTTAGTGGTCCATTTGTTTCTATGCCTTTGTTATTACCCAACAAAGAGAATTAGGGCAATTTTATCCATTGTGTGTGAAAAACAACAAGAAAAGTAGAGAGAATAGTGAAATCCCGTAGCCCTATTTCAACACAGAGCAGTTCCACTAAATCGGAGATTGCGCAAAATTCAACGATCGGATCGTCCTGAAATTTTGACACAACGTTCATGACTCATATGAGCATATTCTGAGCGATTTTCATTGGATTCAGAGCTTTCTAAATAGGTATGTCGAGTCCATCTTTGAGGTCTGAATTTCTTGGTGTTTTTGGGTTGTTTTTGTCTCTCTTGATTATTGTTGTATTCCAAGATTGATTGCAAATCTTGATGATGTTTATGTATGCCCCTAACTAGTGTTAGAGAGAACCTTGCTTGAACCCATTGATTGATAATAGTGGAGGGTTTAAGTGGCATACGGGTCCCGTGGTTTTTTTACTCCTAGTTAACAGAGGTTTTTCCACGCTAAAATCTTGTTGTTTTGTTTTATTTATTTTGTTGATTTTCGTTGCATTTGGTATTTGGGAGAGATAGTCTTGTTGGTTTATTCCATTGCGTTTGTTGATTTCCTCCCAACCAGTGGTATCTAGAGCCGCAGTTTTATTTGTGTAACGATGGAGACGAACACATCTAGGATGGTTAGTTTGAATGGTTCCAATTATAATGTTTGGAAAGGAAAAATGGAAGATTTGCTTTATGTGAAAGGTTTTCACTTACCGGTTTTCTCTAATGAAAAATCTGATGGAAAGAGTGATGAAGAATGGACTTTGTTGCATAGACAAGTTTGTGGTTATATTCGTCAATGGGTGGATGATAATGTTTTGAATCATGTGCGGTCGGTGACTCATGCTCGCTCTCTTTGGACCAAACTTGAGGAGTTATATGCAAGAAAGACGAGAAACAATAAGTTGTTCTTGTTAAAGCAATTAATGTCGTTGAGGTATAGTGATGGTTCACCAATGACCGATCACTTGAACATTTTCCAAGGGATTCTAAATCAATTGTCGGAGATGAATCTTAATTTTGATGATGAAATTCAAGGTTTATGGCTTCTTGGTACTTTTCCTAATTCTTGGGAGACTTTTAGGACATCCTTGTCTAACTCCGCTCTGAATGGTATCATCTCGATGGACTTGGCTAAAAGTAGTGTGTTGAATGAGGAGTTGAGACGTAAGTCATAAGGTTCTTCATCACATCCCAAGGTGTTGATTACCGAATCAAGGGGGGGAAATCAAAGTAGAGGTTCAAGTAATCGTGGAACTTCACGTGGTAAATCACAAGGAGGCTCTAATAGATTCTCTCATATTGAGTGTCATCATTGTGGAGAAAAAGGACACATAAAGAGGTATTGTCGTAAGTTAAAAAGGGAAAACAAGAAGAAGAGCTACAACAACGATAAAAAGGAAGGTAAAAATAATGAAGATGTTACTATTGTTGATGATTTATTTATTATTTGTGATAGTTGTATTGAGAATGTCAATCTATCATGTGATGAGATGGATTGGGTGGTTGATAGTGGTGCTTCTACTCATGTAACCTCGAGACGTGATCTTTTTTCAACTTACGAGACCAGTGACTTTGAAGTTGTTCGTATGGGAAATAATGGGCAATCTAATGTCATCGTAATGGGAGATATTTGTGTCGAAACTAGCAATGGGACAACTCTAGTTCTCAAAGGTGTGAAACACATTCCAGAACTTCGATTTAATCTTTTATCCGTTGGAAAGTTGGATAACGAAGGATATGATAATTCTTTTTTGGGCAATGAGTGGAAGTTAAAGAAAGGCTCAATGGTGGTTGCTAAAGGAAAAAGGAATTCGAACTTGTATGTTGTCCAACTTGGGGTTTCGAAGTGCTACATCAACACTTGTGACAATGATAACTCATCAGAATTATGGCACAAACATTTGGGTCATATGAGTGAAAAAGGTTTGAGCATTTTGGCAAAGAAGAATGTGTTGAATGGTATTTCCAATGCAAAGTTGAGAAAGTGTTCACATTGTTTGGCGGGTAAGCAAAGGAGAGTTTCCTTTATGTCATCCGAACCAAAAAGGAAATCGGAAGTGTTGGATTTAGTACATTCCGATGTGTGTGGTCCGATGAAGACACGGTCACTTGGTGGTGTATATTACTTTGTGACTTTCATTGATGATTGTTCTCGGAAAACATGGGCTTATACATTAAAAACAAAAGATCAAGTGTTAGATACTTTCAAGTCGTTTTAAGCATCAGTTGAAAGAGAAACCGATAAAAAGCTCAAGTGTATCCGAACCGATAACGGGGGAGAGTATATTGGACCTTTCGACAAGTATTGTCAAGATCAAGGTATACGTCATCAAAAGTCCCCTCCAAAGACACTATAATTGAATGGGTTAGCCGAAAGAATGAATAGAACTTTGGTGGAAAAGGTGAGATGTTTACTTTCTCAATCAAAGTTGCCAAAATATTTTTGGGGAGAAGAATTGAGCACGGTTGTACATCTTTTAAACCTCACTCCACGTGTTTCATTGAAGTTTGATGTTCCAAATCATGTTTGGAGTGGTAAAGATGTTACCTACTGTAGCACCCCAAAATCTGTCCTCTTACTTTTAGCTAACTGGCTTATGTTTCTTTGCATTTCTTGCATTAGCATTTGTGCATAGCATTGGTTCTTAGCATGGGATCAAGGTAATTGTTTCATCTCAAAGGAGTCTCAAGCCTCAAGGTGGTTTGAGGAGTTCATCATATCTTTATAAGGTCAAGAATGGCAAGGGATTTCAAGTGAACCACACTCTCCTAATCAGATGGTCCAAATTAGGGTTTTGGTTCCAAAAGGCTTCTTGATGGGTTTTGTTTATTCAAATACGTTTTCATGAGGTTATACATGCTTACAAGCACTCATGGAGGAAGACTTGGCTAGTGATTCATTGTGGAAGGTGTTTAGTGGATCAGTTACTTGTGAAGTAAGCAAAAGTCAACAGTTCAAAAGGAAAGTCAACCATGGGTTTTCAAGGGTTAAAATCATGTTTCCCAAGTCCACGTACATTTATTTGGTCAAGGAATAGCATGGATGACATCATTCTTTAAGAATCAAGAGTTTGTGCAAAAGTTACTAAATTTGGAAAATGACCTATAATGAGAACTTTCCATTTTTGGCAGTTTTTCCACCACATTCAACTTGACTTTTCATCATCAAGGAAGATTCAAATGAATTTTCCTCCAACATGAAAGTTGAAGATCTTTCTCTCCCATTTCCAAAAAGTACTATATGGTTTCCATATCATTTGTGAAACTCAAGTTATGGTCAAAACAATGCAAGGTGTTTTTTAAGGTTTTTTACATGTACCACTTTTTCCACCTTTTGCATTTTGGTACAAATTGACTTGTAATTGGTTCTATTGCTTCAAGTCACATTCTAATATCCAAGTACACTTCATTTGGCACAAGTTTGGCCCTTGAATCAAGTCATTTCATGCCATGTGCCTCACTTTCTTCACATAATACAATTTTGCAAGATGGATTGAATCTCACAAATTAAACCACTACAAAGCCCAAATCCAATTGAGATGTGATCAGCAAGGGAAGTGTGAGTGATTCATCATGAAAAGCATGAGCTTACACGTGTGGATTAGTGGGTTGATCACATTTTTCATTTTTGCAAAACCATTCAAAAGTTATTAATCAAGGGATTAACCAAACTTTAATCATGATCAGAGGTCTAATGAGGTGTATATAAGCTAACTCACACGTCCAAAGCTAGGTCATGCACTCTTATTTGCTCAGAATTCCAAATTTTGCTCTCTCCCTTTCTCTCTTCGAAACTCACTCTCCTTGGAGTTTCTTTGAGATTTTATTTCACATTCTTGATCAGTGAAGTGAATAGAGCAAGAATCAACCATTGATTGGTGCTGAGAGTGAGTTTTTTCATCAGATTCAGTTTTGAAGGTTCAAGTTCAAATCTCAAGATCTAGCACGATTCCAAGCTCTAATTGCATTTATTTTGCAATTAGAGGTTCCAAGGAGTAGATCTGCACTCTTACACTGGGTTTCTAGGAGTATTTTTGCTAGCTTCAAGTTTCAGGTGAGTTGAATTTCATGATCCTATAACTTGTTTTTATGGTGTGCATTTTATTCCTCATGAGTTGCTGATCATTCTGATGTGTTTTATTTGAGATTTGAACGTGTATCATGGCTGTATTTTGGATCTGAAATTTTTAGATCTAAACTTTTCTTCTTCGATTTGCCTTATGTGTTGATTGTTTGATGAGAAGGTTTGCATATTCTTGATCCTCATGAAAATCTAAGTGGAATAGTGCTCTTGTTGGTGGATTCAGGGAAATTTGAAGTTGCAGGTCGCCGGAGAAGACGACCGGAGCTAGGGCTCCGGCGTCTGGTTTGTTTTCAGGCAAGGTGAGGGTTTCATTGGAGAAGATGAAATCTGGACCGTCCATGTCCAGATCTGATGGCTCACATTTAGCCAACTCATTTAATTTCATGTGTTTAATTGGTTTTCATTTTAATGCATGTGTATGCTATTCCATGATTGTTACCATGTACACCAGATCTGAGCCACTCATCTTAATTAATATGTGATTTGTTGACTGAATGATACACGTTAGATGGATCTGATGCTTATTATGATGCCAGCGCATTAAATTTTTCACATGCCTCTCACGTGAGTTGTATTTAGGTCAGATCATGATTGTTGTGTGACTCCCCATGCTTTCTACCATATACTTTTAATCCTGGCCACAGATCTTGATTACTTGTTGGTTATGTTGACTCATTGTGAAGCGTGAGATAGATCCTAGGGCTTGTGTGAGTCAATTGTGTTGACTGAGTCCACATTTTTGTTTGGCTGCGCTGATTGTTTTTGGTGTGGACTGGGTTTGATATCTGCACCCCCTGTTTAAGCCCATTTGATATTTTAAACGTGAATTGCTTGCTGAATACACCCCTGGGTTCTTCCTTTCATCCTTATTTTATTTAATTAACTCATTTGCATTTTTTTTTTATTTTTAAAAATAGTTTTATGCATAAAAAAATCACTAAAAAAAATCATGAAGCATATTTTTGCATTTAATTAATTTTGGAAATTTTGTATTTCTGAATTTGGTCATTTTTCATCATATTTTTGGCATTTTCTTTTATTTTCTTTGAAAATTGTTCTTATTTGCACACTTCAACTTTGAGAATTTATTTCTCATAACACATAAAACATTTTGAGTCCATTCTTTTTGCATTATTTCATAAACATATTGAAGTGCATAAAAATATTTTTCTAATATTTTTAAACTCTTTTCATATTGCATTTTAGCCCCTCTCTTTTGTATATTGATCCATAATCCTTTGTGCTCTTTGTCTAATTGTTTGAGGGGCCTATCTTGTGAATTTTTGCATGAGTTTTTAATATGATGTTTGCCCCTAGTTGAGGTGTTTTGAGATTTAATTTTAGTATTTTTGAATCATGTTTACTATTTGTTTGATCATTCATGTTTGAGGTCTTCTTTTGTGAACATCTTTGATCATGTTGAATTACTTGCTTGAGAAGGCACTTGTGCCATTGTATGAGATTGTTTTCTTTGATTTCTTGAGCCATGTTTAGATCATTATAGGTCTCTTGAATGCAAATTTAAGTCATTGGTGTGAAGTTTTTACTTATTTTGTGTACATGTTCCATGCTTGTTTCACATGCCTCTTTTTGACTTATCTTCTCACTTCTTTTCATCCATGCCTCTTCTTGGTTTGTATTTGGTTTGTGTATACCATGCCATATCTCTTCTTTGCATCTCATATGATGTATTCTTCTGACTTTAGAGCTTTGCATTCATTCCATATGTTATTCATGTTTCATCTTGCATACTTGAACATGTTTCACTTACATGCTTCTTTCTTATTCTTCTAATTACTCTCAATGCTTGGATACTTGTTTGTATGCCTCATGTGACATTTGTACATCATGTTTAGGCACATGTTTAGGTCATCCACATTCTGACTTTGATTTTATTTGAAGCATTGTTGCATGATCACCTTGCATATCCACTCATTCTTCTTCTACTCCTTCTTTGATGATCTTCTTGGATGTTTGGCCATTTGTTTGCATTCTCTTTGCTTGAGTTTGTTTGGTAAACATTATGGGTCACCTCTAAGGTGTACATTCTGACTTGGATGAGTTTCATTTGGTTTGTAACCATTTCTCCTTGGGTTGTGACTTGTTTGGGTTTCATTTGTCTTATTTTTGCTTATGTTTGTTTTTGCTAACCATGTAGGGGCTAATGGTAAGTGAATGGGATGTGGATAGTTATCCAAATTCTAACTTCTCCTTTCTCTATTAAGCTTTCATACTTGTGTTTGCTTTAGCATTTAAGATGCTTCTTTCTTCTCTTTCACTCTCTTCCTCCCATGGATCTCAAGACTTGTTTAAGTCTTGGATTCTCTCCCTTTAGAGCTACCTAGTCCAACTTAATTTTTGATTAAGCTTGGAGTAGGATTAACATTAGGTTTTAGGTAGTCGTCTCTCCTAAGCCTCACTAACCATAGGTCATCCATGCATGATAACATTAGGACTCTTAGTTTCCCTTTAGAGTTTCCTCTGGGTCTTCTCTCTTCTCATCTCAAAACTTCTTGAAAACACTTAATAAAGATAAAATGTATTGCGCACGAGCCTTAAGCGTGGGGAATGAGAAATGAGGGGCTTCCTCTCATCTTTTTAGAGTGCTTAGCGGGCGTCCTGTCTTGGGACGATTCGTTAAGTATTCGTCCCTGTGCCCTGGACTTTGGTGCAATGCAAGTTATGAACTAACTTAAAAAAACACTTCTATCTAAAAAACACAAAAAAACAGATTCAAATCTTTTTATCCTTCGGGATTGTTTGGTTCCAGACCATTTTCAGAAAAGAGCACGTTACCTTCCGTCTAAGTCACAAACAGGCATCGACCCTAACAGCCGGACGCGAATCTAACATCGCTCATAAAAAACACTTACCCATCCGTGGTCGTACCCACGAACTACATTAGCTCTGATTCCTCTCTCTCGTCCGATTGAGGATATGTAGGCACAAGACAACGATTGTCTTGGCGAGCAACCTTCCCCCACAGTTCCCGTCCGAACTACGTTGACTCTGACTTTCCCATTGCACTGAGGGAGTACGTAGGCCTAGGGCATCGAATATGTCCTACCGAGTCCGTCTTAGTCACCCCCTTCCCCGTTTTCTTTTGTTCAGCCATAGATAGTAGGACAGCTCACCCTCCGTTTAGACAACAAGCGTGGATCCCATCGAGTACGATGGATGCGTGGGGTGCTAACACCTTCCCCTCGCATAACCGACTCCCGAACCCGGACTATGGTTGCGATGACCATGTCTTTCCCCCTCTCTCTTCAGGTTTATGCAGTGTTTCCTTTCCCTCTCTCGGGATAAATACACATTGCTGGCGACTCTGTGTCTTCTGCGCCACTCTCGCGTTTGTACCTTTGGATGCGAATCTTTCGGGAGCGACAACTGGCGACTCTACTGGGGACTCTGGTTGACCTCTTGCTGGTCCATCCCCTTTAGCGAGTCGATCCTAGCGCTTGTTTGTTTTATCGTTGGGTGTTTATTTGTTGTGCTTTATTATGTTGTATATTACTGTTTTATAGCTTTTATTGCATTGCATTTCATTTTTATTACTGTCATACTGGAAATTGCTGTGCTGTGCTGGCTGGTTTCTGTTTGGCAGGTTGGGTTGTTCTGAGAGCTAAGCACAATACCCAGGCTTGAGTACACCCTAGGACTAGAGTGGAGAGTAGTGGGACCTACGTGCCCGCTTGGTACATTTGTGTGTTCACAAAATTCACAACCAGACGAGGCTATCTTGGGATGCATTCTGACGTGTGTGTCTTGCGCATGTTAGGGTGTTGATCTAGAGAGCTGTCGACTCTGGTGACCGTTTCTCTGATACCTCAGTTGCGCCTCTCCTCCCGAGATGTGACAGTGGCAGACCACGTTCCGTGGCAAACCCATTGCACATTCTCGATCCGAGGACCCAACGCTGAGGGACTCACATAGGATGACCTTATTTTTTAGGGGAATCAGTTGAGGCCTCCTCGATTGATGATGATACCAAACCAGAAATGGTGAACGTATAATCATTTCTCGACCTGAGAGCCCGGGATATTGAGGATCCTCGCCTTTCTAGAACCCACATGCGAGAAGGGATGGGTGTTTGCAGGTCTGCAGGTAACTGAAACCTTCAACCTACCCGGTTTTCTGGATTTCTCATCAGTGTTTGATTATCTGGGTTTCTGGTTATCTCAGTGGTTCGGTATTCTAGAATTCTGGTTTTCTGGGTTGTGGTTCTCATTCAGTTAGCAGCACAGTACATCCAGCAGTGGTGCCTTGATCCCATGCTTGCATGTGCGTATCATTTTTCTTGCATTCTAACATGTTTGACATTTTTCAGGGCTTACATCTTACTCTTGATTCCGGTTTTCTGAGGTTGCCTTAACATGGATGTCCAGAGAAAGAAGACTGTTGCTTATTCGTTCCCAAACCCGACCTTGACGTTGATTCACAAGCTGATTAGTATGGCTGGTTCCGGAGTTCGTACAAAGTTCAGTGGAGAGTATGGGAGACTTCTGAAGTTTGTCTACAATATCTCCAAGTATGAGAAGGATGCCATTCATACACTTCTTCAGTTCTATGATTCGTCTTTGCGTTGCTTCATTTTCCCAGACTATATCTTGGCTCCAACGTTGGAGGAGTTCTCATTTATTTTGGGAATCCCCATCAGGCATGACATAGTATTCTTTTCTGAAGAACGCCCCGGGATAAAAGAAATGGCCATCGCTCTTCATATTGGTGAATCCGCTCTGAGCAGTAACATTATGGAGAAACAAGGAGCTAAGGGTTTCATATTGAAGTCCTTGTTTGATCAAGCTTGCATATCTGTTAAAGAGAAGAATTGGACTACTTTCCAAGCTATTCTGGCTATGTGCATCTATGGGATTATCCTGTTTCCCAATGTTCCTGATCTGGTGGATATGCATGCTGTCAGGATCTTTATTTCGAAGAATTCTATACCTACCTTGCTAGGTGTTATTTTTGTGCTTTTGTGGTTGGCATTTATTTTGCTAAAACTATTCTAGCAGCAAGAAGTTTGTAAGTTCCTGGATTGGCTGGAATTTTGGTAAAACAACAAGGTGTTCAATGCTGATGTCATGGTGTTGATGTTGCAGCATTGAGTCTTAGTACTGGGCTGTACTAAGTTGTGAAGGTTAACTATGTTTGATGGCATGGGCTTGATGTCATAACATTGCACTTAACACTGGGCTGTGTTAAGGTTGCTAGTTGCTGAAGTAGATGTCTGATGTCACATAGGTGATGTTGTAACATCAGACCTGCAGAACTGAAGCTAATGACAGCATGGACTTGTTGTTATTAGGGTCGCGTATTAGCTGGAATTGTGGAGAGTGTTGACTCGTTGGATGAGAATATCTTGGGCTAGATATTTTCTGTTACATGGGAGATTTGATTGCAGGTTTGTTGGAGAATTAAAAGGTGGAAGATTTAAAAAGATTTTGGGGATAAAATCTGTTTTAAAAGATTCAGTTTTTAATTAACAAATCTGATCAAATATTATGACAAATCCAATCCAAATTCAAGGAGCTATATAAAGCGCACAAGACCAAGGAAGAAGGTACAGAAAACATATTGAAGATCAAGAGCTGGAGGCTTAGAGTCTAGGGTTTGTTTAGAGTACTTGTAATCATACTATTCTAGGTTTGAATAGGTGTTGAATTTTCTGTCCTCTCTAGAAGCTGTGAAGCAATAGAGAGTTGTTGATTGATCAAAGCTAGGAAGCAAGATCAAGGGATCTCAAAGAGGGTGTTCTTTGAGTGTTTTAGGGGATTGAGTAGTGTTCTCATATCTAAGTGGGTTCTTAGGTAGAAAGTCACTAGTAGAGTATAAGTTTAGGAGATTGTCAACTGGTGTGTTGAGTCTGTAAATTATATCTACAAGTAGTGAATTTCATCCCTGGCTTGGTAGCCCCCAGACGTAGGTAGTTAGACCGAACTGGGTGAACAATTCCTTGTGTTTTCCTGTTGCTTATTCTGTCCATTATTGCAGAGTGTGTTGTTGTGACATCGCACCTTAACATCACACGTCTGGTACCAGAATTTCAATTGGTATCAGAGCAGGCATCCTGTCTGTCTCTGGGTGAGATCTAGGGAAGTTACTTTATGGTGAAAGATGGACAAAGAGGTTGGAGGATTCGTCAACAGACCCCCTATCTTTGATGGCTCAAACTATGAGTATTGGAAGCCTAGAATGACTACCTTTTTAAAGTCATTAGATAGCAGAGCTTGGAAGGCTGTCATTAAAGAGTGGGAAGCTCCTGTTGTGTGTGAAAAAGATGATGCTGGCAAGGATAAAGAAGGCACCTCTAAGCGAAAGCCTGAAGAAGAATGGTCCAAGGAAGAAGATGAGCTTGCCCTTGGGAATTCAAAAGCCCTAAATGCTATCTTCAATGGGGTTGACAAGAACATATTCAGGCTGATCAACTCATGTGAAACTGCTAAGGCTGCTTGGGATATTTTGAAGGCTACTCATGAAGGCACATCTAGAGTTAAGATGTCTAGACTTCAGCTTCTAACATCTAAGTTTGAAAGCTTGAAGATGAAGGAAGATGAGACTATTCATGACTTCCACATGAGTGTTCTTGAGCTGTCAAATGCATCCAGTGCTCTTGGTGAGAAGATGACAGAAGAGAAGCTGGTGAGAAAGATTCTTAGGTCCCTCCCTAAGAAGTATAAGATGAAGGTAACAACCATTGAAGAATCTCAAGACATCAGCAAGATGAGAGTTGATGAGCTTATTGGATCTCTTCAAACATTTGAACTTGGACTGAATGAGGAAGAACCAGAAAATAAGCCTAAGAGTATAACTTTAGTCTCCACTCCTGCAGTAGCTAAAGACGATGAGTCCCAGGAGGATCTGCCCCAGGCTATAGTTATGTTAGGAAGACAGTTCAATAAAGTGTTCAAGAAGATGAACTATAAACCTAGTGTCAAGAACATCTCTTCTGACATCAGCAAGTCAAAAGAGAAAGATGAAGAGAAGATTGCTCAAGATAAAGGAGTTCAGTGCTTTGAATGTGAAGGGTATGGACATGTCAAGAAAGAGTGTCCCACATTCTTGAAGAAGCATAATAAAGGCTTGACAATTTCCTGGTCTGACACTGATAGCGAAGATGAAAGTGAGTCAGCAAAGCATGTTACAGCTTTGACAGGAATTGTTGAATCTGATGATGATAGTGATGGAGAAGTCACCTATGATGAGCTAGCTTCAACCTACAAGGAGTTGTGTTTAAAGAGTGCTGAAGTCTGTCAAGAAAACAAGTGCCACAAGCAACAGATAGCTCAGCTTGAGGATGATAAAGCTGAATTGGAGAAAGAAGTCCTATGTGTCAAAGCTCATCTTGAGCATATGACTAAAACTGTTAGAATGTTGAACAGTGGTACAACCACTCTTGACAAGATACTCCAGTCAGAAAAAGTTGCTGGAGACAAAGCTGGGATAGGATATGTGGCCGAAGACAAAGGTACCTCAGAAGCAAGTACTTCAGGTCTAAAGAAGGAAGAGTCACAAACTGTGCCTCAACATCAGCCAAAGGGGCAAAATCTTACTCCCAAGGAAGCTGATATTTCACAACCTAAGAAGATTGAGAAGAAGACTGGTCATAATCAGAGGAGAAAGCAGCCTCAAGGTGCTAGACAGTATATGCCTCCCCAATATCATAGGAGCATGAAGGCTGCAAGGTACAAACAGAACATGTTAGAGCAGATGTCTCAACATCAGGAAAACTGGTATGGATCTGGTTTCAAGAATGCTGTACCTTACAATTATAGGAGGAGGAAGCCTCATCACCATGGGAGACAGCCTAGAAGACAACATCGTCAGTTCAGGAGACAGACTACCTATGGTAAAAGACATCAGCACGATAGAAGACAAGCTAACTCTGGAAGGAGAAGACAACATTATGAGTGGCAGCCACAGCTTTATCATCAAGGTGGGAGAAGGTTTAACCACTTCAGAGATGATAGAATCATATGTTTCTATTGTGGAAGGTATGGACACATGCAGTACTCTTGTTACAAGCTGCATGGATACCCTCAGCCTCAAAACAGAGGGAGAAAGCACAAGCCCAAAGTTGTTAAACAATGGGTACCTAAGGAGAAGGGGAAGTGCTTATTGGCTCAGTTGTCTGACAAAGAAGCAGAAGAAGGAACTTGGTACTTTGACAGTGGATGTTCAAAGCACATGACTGGATCCAAGGAGTATTTGGTGGAGATCATGTCTGGGCATGCTAACAAGGTTGTCTTTGGTAATGGAGAAGAAGGAGTTGTAGAGGGAGTTGGAAGAGTGAAAAATCTTGATGGACTCACTCTTGATAGTGTGATGCTTATCCAAGGGTTGGATGCTAATCTGATCAGTATAAGTCAGCTATGTGATGAAGGGTACAAAGTCTGCTACTCAAAAGATGAGTGTCTGGTGACAAGTGAGAAGGATGAAGTGGTCAGAACCAGAAACAATTGTTATTCTTGGATACCCATAAGGGTTAGCCCCACTGTGGATGACAAGACTGATGCTTTAACATTAGGTTGTGACATCAAGTATGAAGGGATACTGAAAGGTCAAACTGAGCTAATGAGCTCTAGGGTGAATCATTTTAAATTTTTAAAAGGAAAGGTTTCGTGGAGGGAAAAATTTAGTAATTGGAACCAAAATCAGGGGCCTTACCAAATTAATATCACATCAAGACCTTCCAAAACCATCTCATCACAACGCCTCATCTTCCTAAATCTCAACAACATAGAGAGTTTTGTTCTAAACCTGGTCTGTTTCAAAGGAATGATGTCTTCCAAGAACTCTGAACCGGCACGAACTAGGGTTCCCTCCGAAAACGACCTAGGCAATGATGAACACGGTTCTGGTGCTCCTTCCGAGTCAGATAACCCTAAACCCTCCCCTACGAATAAAACTGAAGGCAGGACATCATCATCCCAAGCTGTTGAAGAGAAGTTTAATGTAGACTTAGAGTTGGAATAGCTTACCACCAAAATCCTGGAGAAGGGGATACGCGTAAAAGGGATTTCTATCCCTCTAAGGAAAATGGCTGCTGAGAAGGTCGCTACTCAAGAGGACAAAGATCTTCAAAAGGATGAGGGTAAAGATCCTGATGTCAATGGTAATGTCAGAACATCATCCCCTAGGGAAGCTAGTCACAAGGGTAAAGAGAAGGATCAGGTCGAGGTCATTGAGATTGAGGACTCATCTGGTGATGAGAAAATTGGAAGAAGGAAGGACAAGAAAAGGGCCTCAAGTAAAGATTCTCCAAAATCGTGGAGCAAAGTTGACAAGGAGGGCAAAAAGAGGAGAATCAGTAAAGAGTCTGAGTCTGAGAGCGATGCTCAAGACATCGACCCAACTGATAATCAAGTGCATAATCACTATGGAGCCATGTGGAATTATGTGCCTCAAAGAAAGATTGCACTGGAAAGAGAGGTAGCTGCAGAAGACACTGAAATTATTGACCTCATTGAGTGTGCTGGTCTGCGAAGGACTGTGACGGGGTTGACCAATTGTTATGATGGGATGGTCAGAGAATTCATAGGTAATATCTCTGAATCTATAAACAACAGCAAGAGTCGAGCCTTCAGAAGAGTTACCATAAGAGGCAAATGTGTATGGTTCTCTCCTAAAGTGATCAATGGCTACTTAGGAAGAAGTGAGGAAGAATGGGAAGAATTGGAAGTCTCCAACAATGTGATATGTAAAGAAATCACTGGTGGTCAGGTAAAAGTTTGGCCAGAAGATGGAAAGCTGCAAACCAGGTTGTTGAGTGTCAAATATGCCATTCTGCACAGAATTGGTGCTGTCAACTGGGTTCCTACTGGGCACAAGACCGTAATTTCGGTTGAATTGGGGAAGATAATCTATGCTGTAGGGACAAAGCAAAGAATTGACTATGGCTCCTACATCTTTGATTACACTGTTAAGCATGCTGCTACTATGAAGATACCAATTGCTTTTCCCTCTCTCATTTGTGGGATTATCTTATCTCAACAGCCTGGAATTCTACAGCATTGGGATATAGCTTGCACAAGGAAGCATGCCTTGTCAGTCCATTCCAAATTGTTTGAAGTAAAACATGTTTCTGACAATGTCAAGACATCTGCTTCAACATCACAACAGCAGCCAGCCAAGACAGGGTTAATTTCAGAACTGGAAGAGGCTTGCAAGGAGTTGGATGAAGTCATCAAAGTTAGGAAACAAAAATTTGAAAGACTTGGCATGACTCTGAAAATGGCAGCAAAGGAAGGTGGAGCAGTCAACACTAGCAAGGATGATGAAGGACCTGGTGATAAAGGAGAAAGTGAGGAGCTCAGCTCTGATGAAGACTAGCTTACTACCTTGCTGTTTTTGGTAGTTAGTAGTTTAGTTTTCTTGTTTTGTTGTGCTGTTTTTTTTGCACCTATTTTTGTTCTATGATTTGTTTTGCCTATTTGCTGACTGTGAGGCTAACAATGAGGGCTAGTTTAGGACTAACTTTATTGGGATAATTGTCTAATTATGGCTAAAAAGGGGGAGAGTTAAAAATTTCCATGAGGAGAAGAGTAGTTGCTGCTAAAAGAATAAAAATAAAAGGTGTTTAGTTGAAAAGTAATGATGCAGCTGTGGAGGGGGAGTATAGACAGCATAGTTGTGGAGCTGCTAGTGAAGAATTCATAGCAATTGGAGAGTGCAGCAAAGCAGACATCAAGGGGGAGATGTGCTGCACATTATGAGCTACTGAACAGCTGTGATGCTGGTTCAAGTTTTTGAGGGGGAGCACCAATTGGCTGTTGTCAATAATGAAGATGGTGCTGCAGCAGATCAAGTAATGAAGACTATATGAAGATTGTCAAACTGCTGCAAGTTAAAGTTTCAAAATATTGAAGATATTCCGCTGCTGAAGTCTCTGAAGATGCAGAGATTGTTTTAGCCAAAATTAGCCAAAGGGGGAGATTGTAAGTTCCTGGATTGGCTGGAATTTTGGTAAAACAACAAGGTGTTTAATGCTGATGTCATGGTGTTGATGTTGCAGCATTGAGTCTTAGTACTGGGCTGTACTAAGTTGTGAAGGTTAACTATGTTTGATGTCATGGGCTTGATGTCATAACATTGCACTTAACATTGGGTTGTGTTAAGGTTGCTAGTTGCTGAAGTGGATGTCTGATGTCACATAGGTGATGTTGTAACATCAGACCTGCAGAACTGAAGCTAATGACAGCATGGGCTTGTTGTTATTAGGGTCGCGTATTAGCTGGAATTGTGGAGAGTGTTGACTCGTTGGATGAGAATATCTTGGGCTAGATATTTTCTGTTACATGGGAGATTTGATTGCAGGTTTGTTGGAGAATTAAAAGGCGGAAGATTTAAAAAGATTTTGGGGATAAAATCTATTTTAAAAGATTCAGTTTTTAATTAACAAATCTGATCAAATATTGTGACAAATCCAATCCAAATTCAAGGAGCTATATAAAGCGCACAAGACCAAGGAAGAAGGTACAGAAAACAGATTAAAGATCAAGAGCTGGAGGCTTAGAGTCTAGGGTTTGTTTAGAGTACTTGTAATCACACTATTCTAGGTTTGAATAGGTGTTGAATTTTATGTCCTCTCTAGAAGCTGTGAAGCAATAGAGAGTTGTTGATTGATCAAAGCTAGGAAGCAAGATCAAGGGATCTCAAAGAGGGTGTTCTTTGAGTGTTTTAGGGGATTGAGTAGTGTTCTCATATCTAAGTGGTTTCTTAGGTAGAAAGTCACTAGTAGAGTATAAGTTTAGGAGATTGTCAACTGGTGTGTTGAGTCTGTAAATTATATCTACAAGTAGTGAATTTCATCCCTGGCTTGGTAGCCCCCAGATGTAGGTAGTTAGACCGAACTGGGTGAACAATTCCTTGTGTTTTCCTGTTGCTTATTCTGTCCATTATTGCAGAGTGTGTTGTTGTGACATCGCACCTTAACATCACACGTCTGGTACCAGAATTTCAAAGTTGAAACATGAAGTACTAATTTGCTGCATTCAACATGTCGAATGAAGATGTCCCATACCTGCTCATAGGACATCGTGTTTGGATTCAGTTTTTAAAGCAGATTCGGTTGCTGTGAATTGTTACTAAATATTCTGTGAATATTTGGTTATCCTATGTGGCATCCAAAGCATTTTTGGATTGTGGTTTTATGTTGGTTTTTCGGATTTTCAGCTGTTTCTAATTATGGAGACATATTAGGAAACTTTGGATTGAAGACCTATTTTGTTGGAGGTTATTTTGCAGATTTGTGAGCAGTCTATTTGCTGTGTTTTTGAAGCCCAATTCAGTCCAGATTAAATGCTATATATTGACTGATGTAAACCTAGTTTAGGTGTGGAACTTACATGTGTTTTTGTTAGGCTTTTCGAGTGAATTTTGTGAGCCTAACTGGTATCATTCTGATAACAGTATAAGGACTGGTTTTTTGTGTTGTAAGTTCTGTCAGTTACTCATAAGCTTTTAAGCATTGAGTTTCTTGTGTGTCAATTCTCATAAGCTTTGAAGTATTGAGAATTGTGTGTTTTGAAAGTGTGATTTTCGGTTTGTTACTTGTGTGGAAAGATACCAATCACGGGTTGTGGTTGCAGAGGGATTTGAGGAGGGCCTCATACCTAGGTGAGTCTTAGGTAGAAGTCATAGAAAGGGTAGTGATTAAGTGAGCAGATTATTCGGTAATTGTATGATTTGTGAATTGATACTATCGTATATTGGTTTCGTCCCTGGCTTGGTAGCCCCCAGAGTAGGATTGTTGATCCGAACTGGGTAAACATATCACTATGTTATTTACTTTCTGCACTGTTATTTTTATTGCTATCTTGTTCATTGTGTTGGATATCAGTGTCTCAACATCTGTGTAGGACATTTGATATCTGTGCCAGAATTTTAATTGGCATCAAGAGCTTGCACCCTTATTTGGTTCTGGGTGAGATTCAGGGAAGGTACTTTCTGGTACAATGGACAAGGATGGAGGATTTTTGAACAAACCACCTTTGCTTGATGGTTCCAACTATGACTATTGGAAACCAAGGATGATAGCATTAATCAAATCCATGGATGATCAAGCATGGAAAGCTGTTATAAAAGGATGGGAGCCCCCAAAGGTTAAAGATGAAAAAGGTACCCCTACTGATGTGGTGAAGGAAGAGGAAGACTGGGATGATGCAGATTACAAAGGGTCTGTGGGAAATTCTAAAGCCATGAATGCATTGTTCAATGGTGTTAACAAGAATATTTTCTGGTTGATTGAACACTGCACCATTGCTAAAGAGGCTTGGCAGGTCTTGAAGATTGCTCATGAAGGGACCTCAAAAGTGAAGATGTCAAAACTTCAGATTCTCACTACCAGGTTTGAAAATTTGAAGATGAAGGAAGATGAGAGCATTCATGACTTTCACATGAACATTATTGAGATAGCTAATGCTTCAAGTGCTCTAGGTGAAAAGATGTCTGACAGCAAACTGGTCAGAAAAATCCTCAGATCTCTACCTAAGAGATTTGACATGAAAGTGACTGCTATTGAGGAAGCTCAGGACATAGATAAGATGAAAGTGGATGAACTTGTGGGATCACTTCAAACATTTGAATTGGGGATCAGTGAAAAGACTGAAAAGAAGAAGAGTATAGCTTTTGTGTCAAAGGCAAGTGATTCAGAAAGGGAAAGTAATCTGGATAGAGATGAAGGCCTCTCAGAAGATCTGGTGTTACTTGGCAAACAATTTAACAAAATACTCAGAAGGGTGGATTGTAAGTCAAGATCAAATGTTAGGGACAAGCCATCTGACATCAGTAAGAATCAGAATGCTGGGAGAAATACCAGTACTGAAGATAATTCCAACCAAGAGAGAGGAGCTCAGTGTCATGAGTGTGAAGGTTTTGGGCACATAAAGTCTGAGTGCCCCACATATCTCAAGAGGCAAAAGAAGGGGATATCAGTCTCATGGTCAGAAGATGACTCTGAAACTGAAACTGAAGAGAAGTCTGGAAAGAGGGTCACAACATTAACAGGTGTGTGTGAGTCTGATGAAGAATTAGTCAGTGATGATCTTACTTTTGAAGAGCTAGCTGCTTCCTATAAGAAATTATGCATTAAAAGTGAAGAAGTGTGTCAGCAGAAAGAAGAAAAAAAAAATTATTGCTCATCTAAAAGCTGAACAGGTAGAGCATTTGGCTACTATCTCTGATCTAAAAAGTGAAGTGGTTGTTCTGAACTCTAAACTGGATAATGTCATCAAGACAGTCAGAATGCTTAATAGCAGCTCTGATGTGCTTGATGAGATTCTGAAGTCAGGGAGAGATGCTGGAGATGTTAGGGGTCTTGGGTTTGAAAGTTCCAGCGAGATGGACAAGAGAAAATGGCCTAAAGTGACACCTGCTCAACCTAAGAAAGAACTAAAGATGTCGTATAACATGTTGCAACATCCTCACAAACATCAGAAGAATTTCACAAGAAGAAAGAATCAAAGATGGAAATGCCACTATTGTGGAAGGTTTGGCCATATAAAACCCTTCTGCTACAGATTATATGGCTACCCCAAGACTGGGTTACAGTCTAGTAGGAAACAAGAGTGGGTTGGAGCAACGAAAGTGTGGACTCCCAAGAGTACTGCAGAGGAACACATAGCTCATAAGTCCTTCAGTGTCTTTGCAAGGGAAAAGTGGTACTTCGACAGTGGATGTTCCAAGCACATGACTGGTATCATGGGATGTCTGTCAGATGTTAAGTCTCATCCTGTTAACTACGTGACCTTTGGTAATGGATCAAAAGGGAGAGTAATAGGTGTTAGAAAACTGGACTGTGAAGGTCGACCCAATCTGGAGGAGGTATTACTTGTTGAAGGCTTAGATGCAAACTTGATCAGCATAAGCCAACTATGTGATCAAGGTCTCAAGGTCAACTTTACCAATTTTGAATGTCTGATAACAAATAAGAAGGGTAAGGTTATCATGAAAGGTAAGAGAGCGTCTGATAATTGTTATCTGTGGAGTTCTGAGAACACTGGAATAGGCTTGGAGACTGAGAAAGCTATTGGACGGACTATTAAGTTAGAACAGGTGCTGATAAATTGTAAAGAAACTCATAATGTTTGCATGGTGAACTGTAATAATGAGTTTAAACTTAGTAATTATGCTAGCAAGGTAAGTTTAGAAGGAGAATTTGATAAATGTACATTTGAGGCGAATCAGGTACTCAAAGTCTGTGAATACCGCTTTTCTCTGGGCCCAATCCTCAAAAGTATAAATAGGTGGGCAAACACACCATATTTTCAGCAAACTTATTCTACACAAATTCCTCTTGCCCTTTCTCTTCAAAGTTCACGTGTCTTAGGGTTTTCTCCTAACATTCTCAATATTGTACCGTGTGATCAATTAAACATGTCTCAACATCATAACTCTGAATCCATGCACGGCTCCTTTGATAACTCTGGTTCCCCACGAATCAATGCTGGAGATGATGAATCACTGCGGATGATCAATCTCTCTGATCTAGTGCTAGATATTGCTCCTTTGAATGTTGTGCCGGCTGACCCTAAAGGAAAACAGCAAGCTTCTCACACAACGAATGTCAATATTCCAGGTAAGAATTCTAAACCTCTTTCACCTAGGAAGAAAGTCCACTCCATGACTAGTTTGTATGCTGACCAAGTAAGCCCTAGGAAAAACGTGGCGGAAAAGGGGTCTAAATCTGGCTTAGTTAAGAAGAAGAAGGAGGTTACTAAATCATGTGGTGTGAACAAGAATTCCACTGATGATGATGTTGTCAAAAGGGATAAGGTACGTAGGAGATTTGTTGCCGCGGTTCTGAGTGGAGTCGAGAAAGATGTCGGGTCTGATGTTCCAACATCCTTGACTGAAAATGTCCATAGCAGCCCTACTGATAGGACTGATGATGGTGTCCCAATTCATGTGGACCGTGAAAGAAGGAGTAAAAGGAAAGCTGATGTAAGGACTGATGATGTTATTAATGTTGATGACCTCACTTCTGATGAGGAACCTATTGCTGGAATGCTGAGAAAAATTAAGAGAAGAAGAGAAAAAACTGTGATAAGTGAAGGCTCCAAGTCCTCAAAACTGCGTGGAAAATCTGGAGGTGGGGAGGGAAAAGTTCGAGCAGGGCCTCCTAAACAATGGAGCAAGGTTGTAGTGCCCACTAAGAAGAGAAAAATCACTGATCACGGTGAGTCTGACTATGAAGTTGCAACAGATGTCCAGGACATCATTGGTATGAAAACCTCCACCAACAAAAAGACTTATGCTGAAAGCTCTATGAGAAATGCAGATAGATTGAGAATTGTAGATCAAAGGAGGATTGCTCTGGAGAGAGAGTTGGGGAAGGATTTCGATAAGTACAAAGAAATCATGGATCTCATTGCAGCGGCTGGATTGATGAGAACGGTGTCCAAGATGGGACCCTGCTATGGCAATCTAGTCAAGGAATTTGTGGTGAATATATCTGAAGAGTGTGATGAGAACAAAGGTGACAACCTCAGAAAAGTGTCTGTGAGAGGAGAAGCTATCATTTTTTCTCCAGAAATTATCAACAACTATCTGGGCAGGTGTAAGGAATCTCAACCTGAGTTAGAGGTTACAGACAATACTGTTTGCAAGGAGATCACAGGTGGTTGCATTAGACACTGGCCAAATGAAAAGAAGTTGTCGTCTGGAAAACTGAGTGTCAAATATGCCATCCTCCACCGGATTGTTATTGTGAATTAGGTTCCTACCAATCACACATCTACTATTTCCTCCACACTTGGCAGATTCATGTATGCTATCGGGAAAAAGATTTCTTTTAATTTTGGATCATACATCTTTGAACAGATTCTGAAACAAGCTAGCTCACCTGCTGTCAAGATGCCTATCTGTTTCCCTTCCTTGATCTGTGGTATTATTCTAGATCAGTGTCCTAATCTTGTGTTGAGGGGTGACACTGTGCTCAAAAGAAAACCTCCTCTGTCTCTTCACTACAAGCTACTTGGTGGAGCACATGTCTCAGACATTGTTGGGACATCTTCACAAACTTCCAGTCATGCTAATCTTGATGATGAAGTCATTGCACAGCTGCAAGAAACGTGCAAGGAACTGGAAGATTCCATCAGAAGAGACACTGCTCGGAAGGCCAAACTCGAACAGTTAATCAAAACCTTCATGGAGAAGAGGAATGCTTCTGCTGGGACAGCTGTTAAAGACCAAGGAACTGCTGAAGATGATGCCTCTGTAGAATCTGATAGAGAATGTGAACAGAGTTCAGATGACTCAGGATCTAGGAGTGGTGATACTGATACTGATGTTGTTGCTGATGGAGAGAGTGAAGACATTGTAGAATCTGACGATGATGGTGCTGCAGAATAATGGCATAATTTCTGCAGAAGTTTTATTTTGCTTTTGTTGTTTTTGTCTGAACACCTAGAATAGCTTTTCTATGTATCTCTTCTGAACTTTAACCTTGTTGTGTTTTACTTATAACTTGTTCTACTTGCCTTTGTCATATTTATGGCTAAAAAGGGGGAGTAGTATGCTTGTGTGGGGGTGCTTGTATGCTTGTGCTGCTGCAGTAGTTGAGGGGGAGTTTGTGGAATGTTGCTGCAGTTGAGGGGGAGTTTTGCTATGCTGCTATGATGTGTTGGTTGTGTGCTGTGTGTTGTATGCAGCTGAAGGGGAGTGCTGCTATGCTGGATTTTTTTTGCTGTGTGATGTTGGTATTTCGCTGCTGTCTGATATGGATGTTTTTGTGCTTCTTTACAAGTTTTTTTTGTGTGTAGTTTTAGCCAAAATAAGCCAAAGGGGGAGATTGTTATTTCTGTGCTTTTGTGGTTGGCATTTATTTTGCTAAAACTATTCTAGCAACAAGAGTTGAAACATGAAGTACTAATTTGCTGCATTCAACATGTCGAATGAAGATGTCCTATACCTGCTCATAGGACATCGTGTTTGGATTCAGTTTTTAAAGCAGATTCTGTTGCTGTGAATTGTTACTAAATATTCTGTGAATATTTGGTTATCCTATGTGGCATCCAAATCATTTTTGGATTGTGGTTTTATGTTGGTTTTTCGGATTTTCAGCTGTTTCTAATTATGGAGACATATTAGGAAACTTTGGATTGAAGACCTATTTTGTTGGAGGTTATTTTGCAGATTTGTAAGCAGTCTATTTGCTGTGTTTTTGAAGCCCAATTCAGTCCAGATTAAATGCTATATATTGACTGATGTAAACCTAGTTTAGGTGTGGAACTTACATGTGTTTTTGTTAGGGTTTTCGAGTGAATTTTGTGAGCCTAACTGGTATCATTCTGATAACAGTATAAGGACTGGTTTTTTGTTTTGTAAGTTCTGTCAGTTACTCATAAGCTTTTAAGCATTGAGTTTCTTGTGTGTCAATTCTCATAAGCTTTGAAGTATTGAGAATTGTGTGTTTTGAAAGTGTGACTTTCGGTTTGTTACTTGTGTAGAAAGATACCAATCACGGGTTGTAGTTGCAGAGGGATTTGAGGAGGGCCTCATACCTAGGTGAGTCTTAGGTAGAAGTCATAGGAAGGGTAGTGATTAAGTGAGCAGATTATTCGGTAATTGTATGATCTGTGAATTGATATTATCGTATATTGGTTTCGTCCCTGGCTTGGTAGCCCCCAGAGTAGGATTGTTGATCTGAACTGGGTAAACATATCACTGTGTTATTTACTTTCTGCACTGTTATTTTTATTGCTATCTTGTTCATTGTGTTGGATATCAGTGTCTCAACATCTGTGTAGGACATATGATATAATTTCACTAGGTGATGTGTATCACTCAGTCCACTACAAGAATGAAAATAGGCGTGGAAAAACTGTGAGTTGCTGTGCACCACTCTTATCTACTTGGTTTCTGAGTCATCTCCCCGAAGCTGACGCTTTCGTTGATACGAGAGATTCTCTGAAGTGGTCAAAGAGGTTAATGGGCTTGACTGCTGACAACATTGTTTGGTTCAACCATGACTTGCTAGGGATGGAGATTATTTGCAAATGCGGAGAATTCCCTAATGTACCCTTGATAGGGAGAAGAGGTGGAATTAACTATAATCCTTCCCTTGTTATCAGGCAGTTTGGTTATCCTTTGAGAGGTCCACCTGAAGAGCGAGATATCAGAGAGTCCTTATTCTTCAATGGTACTGAGGATCAGGAGATGATAAGGAAGATTGTGAATGCTTGGAGGCAGGTGACCAAGAAAGGAAAAACTTCATTTGCGAAATGTAACAACCGGACTTTTCCTTCATATGAAGAGTGGATTAAGAAAAGAGCAAAAAAGGAGCTTCTTCCCTTCCCGGTGGAACCACCTTTGTATTCTTTGATGATCGAGGCTCCCACGACTGTTGATATAGAGAAGTATGATAAGTTATGGGCTGAGAAGGAGAAACTCCGAGAGGAGAATCGTGAGCTGAGTAGAGAGATTGGTCAGTTGAAGCACGAAAAAGGTGAAGCTATCCATGCTGCCAGGCTGAAATCAGAACTTTTGGCTGTGAAGGAGAAAGAATTGTCTAAAGAAGCCACAGCCAGAGAGAAAGTGGCTCAAGCGTTGAAAAGTGTTACCAAGGTCCTTTCGTCCAAAAAGAAAGAGTTGGCTTATGCTATGTCAAGAATTCACAAGTTCCATGATCGTCAGAATACAGCAATTACTGCCAACAGGTTGAAAGAGGACAAGTATCTGGAGCAGATCAAAGGTTTGAAGACAGAGCTTCGGAAAAAGGATAAGGAGATTTTATCAGGGATTTTTTATAGGAGAGCAGTTGAGGAAAAACTCAAGGAAACCATGGCAGATATGGAACAACTGAAGATCCAAGCCGAAGTGAAAAGCGCCAGGAGTGAAGGTCCAAGTTCAGGTGGAGCTTCTGGAGAAGATGATTGGGAATTGCATTGTTGTTATTTAACAGGAATCTTGCATAGGAGAGATCTTCTGATTCAGGAGTTGATTCAGAGACCAGAGCATCATAATACCAAGAAGCTTTTCAAGGAAGCGCATAATTGGTGCAAAAAAAATGACGAATGGGGAATTCTAGCACGGCTGAATCTTGATGATATGCCTTAGTTTCCTTGCTGCTGTTTTCTTTGTATTTTTGGGATCACCGCCAGGCTTGTTGGTCGGGATCTTTGTTTATGCTCATTCAGACTTGTGTTGTAACAGATGCTTATTCTCTTTATATGATTAGGAATTCAGTTCTCTTCTGTTGTTAAAACTGGAATCAAGGGATAAATCGCCTTAATAATGTTCATACATGTTTGCATTTGCATGATCATCTCATTTTTGCATAACAGGTTTATCTCTGGTCTTCTTATGTTCTCCTTTCTTCAGACAGGATTGCCGACCAACGTATTCATCGGTATTCTACTTAGCCTGTGATAACCAGAGGATAGCCATGGAACAACTCCGTGCCGAGGTGACTGAAATGAAGATTCAAATGAGGCAATTTGGGGAAGATAAGTTGGTCATGTCCCAAGAACAGAAATTGCTAAGAGAGGAAGTCAATCAGATGAGGACTCAGATGGGCTTGGTCATGGAAATCTTGAATAAGGTGTTAAAGAAGGAAAACGATCATGTGCTCGCTTCCACAACAGAGGTCCTTACTCCTCCCATCTCTGTGGGATTTGCTCTAGATCATGGATTGCCTCGTGAATCCCTTCCACGAATTGAAGATTCAGAGCTTTCTCATCAGCAATCACTTTCTGCTCCCCAAGAGGATCCTAAGTCAGAGAGGCCTAAGAGGAAGTTTGATCCCATTCCAATGCCGTATGCGCAGTTGCTTTCTTATTTGCTCGAGCTTAAACTAGTCGAACGTGTTAGTTTGGGACCTCTTTCCACAAAGATTCCTCTGGGACCCAATGCTAATGCTAGATGTGAGTTCCACTCTGGGGCACTTGGTCATAATGTTGAGAATTGTACAAGGTTCAAGCATAAGGTCCAGGAACTCATTGATTCAGGGGCAATCAAGTTCTCGTCAGAAGTGGAGACTCCTCCCCTCTTTGCTGGATCCACCTCATGTCATGGACTTTCTCCACAACCTTTTGCTGCAGAAGCTCTACGTCAGCAACCTTTGTTTGTGCCTCAGCCAAATGTGGAAAGGAAAGTGCAAGCGCAGGTGAGGCGCCCAAATCAGCATCGACGGCAGAATTATCAGCAGCAGGGGCAACCGAGACCAAGAGGGCCCAAGAGGATATTTGATCCTATTTCTATTCCTTATAGTCAGTTGTTTGCTCGCTTGCTCAAGAGCTCGTTGATCCAGCTGAGGAATGTCATGCCAGTGCCATACCCTATCCCTCCGGACTTTAAAATAAACGCTAGCTGTGAGTTCCATTCGGGAACATTTGGGCATACAATTGATAATTGTAATGCATTCCAGCACAAGGTGCAAGACTTGATCGACTCAAAGGTCATCACGCCAGATGGTACCCTTTTGGATTGAAGCTTCCTTGTCAGAGTAAGCACCAGATTGCAAAAGCGTCATCAGAAGCAATAAGTCCAGACGGAGTCAAGTCTCCTCAACAATGGCAATCATCAGCCTCCTTTACTGCATTTTCATATGTAGCTTTCCTTTGTTTGTTTAAACATTGTTTGCATGTAAAAACTTGTTTGTGTTTGAATGTTGATTTTAATGCAATGATGTGTTGTTCCTGAAGTATCTTACTTTTATGCACTCATGTCATGTTTAGATGCACTGCAACACCAACTTTTCTTGTCTAGAACTCTTGAGGGAGGATGACAAAATAAAAACGCATATTTCTAATGGTACGCTTTTGGATAAAACCCTGTTAAGGATGTACAAACATTGTTTCCAACTCACAAACACTGGAGAGATAAGGAGATATACCTTTGTCAACCCCTTTGAACCTAGTAGTAGGAGTTCTTTCTAAAAACGAAAAACCCTCAATTTTAACCCAGGGGCAGGGTAGGCGTCAGTTAGTTTGACCAAGTGTTCAACTTTCAGAAGGAGTGTACATCTGAGGATCCATTACCTTCCACTCCACTATCAAGAGGTTAAGAGGTGTAGAACCACAATGGTTACTCCTCACCAACCGAAGAGTGAAACAGTCACAGCCCTTTCAAACAAGTCAGGCAAAACGGCGTCACACGACTTGTTTAAAAAAAAAAAGAGAAAAAAGAAAAAAAAAAGAAAAAGCCTGCTAAGTCGAAAAACTTGAAAGCAAGTGACTTAGGCAAAAGTTAAGGCATCCCGCTGGACTTCAAAATTGAAAACTCAAAAGAGTCAGTCTAGGCAAAAATTAGGGAACAAAAAGCAAAAGAATGAGGAAGCGAAAAGCCAAAAGGATTACAAAGAAAATCCTCGATAAGAACAAAGTCGTGTGACTATAGACACAAAAGACAAAAAGGGGTGACTGTTAGTCCAAAACCTCGTCAGGTGTCGAATTACCAGTTGCATGGATTCCCTAGAAATCGGGAAACCTTTTGAGAGACGAGCGCTTGTGTCAAATTAGTTGAACATAGGATTGGAGAATATCATGAAGAGTGGGTGGGTACCAATAAACTTTGAGCCATAAATCTTTTTTCTCAAACCGCGAACCAGGCCACGCTACAACCCTTAAAAGTCCTAATTGAAACAGGGTTTAGTCTGAAGGCGTACTTCAACGAGATAGCGTTCCTGACTCCCATGAGTTGTGCTAAGATTTTTGTTGGTGTTGCATGTGCGTATTGCTTTCCTTTCAAAAATAAGTGTTGTAACTCGGTTGTGTGACATAATTTCAATAAGGACTTCAAGATTAACATATGTGTTGCATTTGAATAATCATTCTCAGAATAAACATTTTATGCTTGCATACATTTGTTTGACATCAAAGAAGCTTACACGATGAACATCAGTCGAGAAGCTTAAGCTGGCCAAGTTGAGGTGCCTGAGACTCCAGAGGATATGTTGCTGAAAGATTGTGTGCGAAAAAGGCGTTCCCAGCCATTTGTGTTGAGGTGTAACCAATCTGGGACAATCACACCGGGAAATCTCTTCAAAATGTATCCAAGCTGGGGCATTCAAGTTGAGAAGGTCTTTTCAGAGTACAATCAACCATGGGGCATTCATGTTGAGAAAATTTCTTCGAACTGGGGAAATTACGTCGAGATCCGGTAAATCTCTCGAAAACTAGTCGGCCAGAGACAAATGTACTGCAAGGCTCGTACTGGGGCAGGTCACTTCAAGGGCGCGAAAAGTTTTTCCCTTCAGAACACAGTCAATCAATAGCACCTCTGCAAGGTTAAGAATACTGTGGCAGAACATTTCAGGAAGTATGGGACAGTTATGTCCAGACTGGATACATCTCTAAGAGTTTGAAGACCCTGGGGCATTGTTGAACGCCAGGTTTTCTGTAAAATCCTCTTAAGATGATTGCTTCAAGTAGACCCTGTGGTCTGGGGCAAGGTGGAGAGCTAAAGGAACTGTGTTTCGCTCTTAACAATCAATATGCAGAAACTTGAAGCACTGAGTTGTTCCCAGTGTGGGACTTTTGGAGTCTTTTCCCTCCAGTAAAGAGCCAGAGGGTATCTTTTTCCAACAAGGTGTGGGAATTGTCATTTTTCCTCAAGCAGAGAATTGTCCTATGTTCGAAAAGGGCTTTTATGAAGGTTTCTTATCTCTAGCAGTACAGATGGAATCCTCACTCTCAGTAAGGTAAGACGATATAATATTGTCAAGAAGACGATGAGGAGTCAGAGTGTTCTCTTCCTCAACGGTCATATCTAGTCATCTCAAGTAATTCAAAGTCCAATCTTCATTGGTACCTCCCCAGTAGAGCTTTGCTCCCCAACTTTGAAGTCTGATCGTCCTCAGCAGTTTATTACTCTCCCCAGTCAGAGTATCGAGGATCGTCTTCCTCAGCAGAGTATAAAGAAGTGATTCCCTAAGCGGAGTCGTTGAGGATCGTCCCCCTCAGCAGGATATAGGAGGATCGACCCCCTCAGCAGGAGTACAGAGGATTGTATACCCAGCCGAAGTTGTGTTTGGATTATTATTCCCCAGCAAGCATTCAGAAGTTGATTGCTCTAAGGTGGATGTTGTTGTATCTCCAGCAGGAGATTCGTGGACAAAGATGTTATTATTATCTCCACAGAGTCCTGGGGTCTAATTTCCTCAGTTGGTTAGAAAGTATAGTCTCACCGACAACGGTTTGATCTAATCCCCAGCAGGGTAAAAGTACTAATATTCCCCGACAGGGTAAAGGTAAGAGCATCTCCCAAGCAGGTTCAAAATTATTGACTTGTCTCCCCAAGCAGAGTCTAAAGGTGCTCATATCCCCAAGCAGAGTCTGGTAGTGACTGGTATCCCCAGCAGGTCTTAGGACCAATCGTTTTTGGTAGGCGTCAAATCCAAGTTCTGAAGTATTTGGTGATCCCCGGCGGAGGAGTTTTCATCTTCAGTATTCATCTCCCTCCCCAGCTGAGTGGGTATTCTCTCGGAGTTTCGTCCATCTCCAGCAGAGTTGTTAATCTTGATACTCCCCAGCTGAGTGGGTATTCTCTCTGAGTTTCCTCCATCTCCAGCAGAGTTATGGATCTTGATATTCCCCAATAGAGTGGGTTTTCTCTCGGAGATTCGTCCATCTCCAGCAGAATTTGTGACCATTGTATTCCTCAGCAGAGTGAAGTCTTTCTCAGCAGGGTCTCTTATTTCGGAGGACAATTTATTTTTGTCGTCCCCGGTGGAGTTTTCCTTCGCCATCAGCATTTATTTTGCTGAGGCACCTCTTTTGCATTGCATAAGCATTCTTGCATGGCATCCTCCCAAACGCGTAGCATTTCCATTTCGTATGGAGCATTACGTCAAAATTCAAACATATGCATTCGAAGCATAAGCCAGGTTTGGTATCCTTTACCAGTTCCTTTCCCTAGCAGAAAGTGACATGATTCAGGAGATGTTGTTTAACATTACACTGCAACCAGTGGATTCGTCCTTCTTGTTGGTCCTTCCTACACTCCCCGCAGAGTTGTCTGTTTAGATTTCTCTATTCCCTAGCGGAGTTATCTTTGTAGATCCGTTGATTCTACTTATCTTGGGTTGGAAAGTCCGTTTTCGGCCGGTTTTTTCGAGTTAGTCTTCGGTCGTCCTCACACTCTTTGTTATTTCGTTATCCCCAGTAGAGTTATCCTATATGGTATAACCGTTGTTTGAAATTCTGCTTTCGGTCGGTCTTTCTTTTCGAGTCCGCTTTCGGTCGTACTCGTTTATCCTTTTCTAGTCCGCTTTCGGTCGTACTCGTTTATTCTTTTCGAGTACGCTTTCGGTCGTACTCGTTTGCTGTTTGAAATTCCGCTTTCGGTCGGTCTTTCTTTTCGAGTTCTCTTTCGGTCGTTCTCGTTTGCTGTTTGAAATTCTGCTTTCGGTCGATCTTTCTTTTCGAGTCCGCTTTCGGTCGTACTCGTTTGCCTTTGTATCCCCACTGAGTCCGCTTTCGGTCGTACTCATGTGGTTGTCGAAAGAGCGCTTTCGGTCGGTCTTTCTTTTCGAGTCTGCTTTCGGTCGTACTCGTTTGCTCTTATCTCCAGTGAGTCCGCTTTCGGTCGTACTCGTCTGCTGTTTGAAATTATGCTTTCGGTCGGTCTTTCTTTTCGAGCCCGCTTTCGGTCGTACTCGTTTATCCTTTTCGAGTCCGCTTTCGGTCGTACTCGTTTATCCTTTTCGAGTCCGCTTTCGGTCGTACTCGTTTGTTGTTGAAATTCTGCTTTCGGTCGGTATTTCATTTCGAGTCCGCTCTCGGTCGTACTCGTATTATTCTGTTTCTCCCCAGCGTAGTCTACCTTCGGTCGGTCTACCTTTTCGAGTTCGTCTTCGGCCGTCCTCGTTAGCACTTCATTTGGTATCTTACCACTAGTTTGCAAATTTCCGGGTTCTTTTTGTATTCAATCACCTTCTACCTTGAATGTCTGAAAGTCGTTGCTATCATCCCTTTCAGGTCCAAGTTGATTGAATAGGGGCAGCTGTAGCACCCCAAAATTTGCCCTCTTACTTTTAGCTAACTGGCTTATGTTTCTTTGCATTTATTGCATTAGCATTTGTGCATAGCATTGGTTCTTAGCATGGGATCAAGGTACTTGGTTCATCTCAAAGGAGTCTCAAGCCTCAAGGTGGTTTGAGGAGTTCATCATATCTTCATAAGGTCAAGAATGGCAAGGGATTTCAAGTGAACCACACTCTCCTAATCAGATGGTCCAAATTAGGGTTTTGGTTCCAAAAGGCTTCTTGATGGGTTTTGTTTGTTCAAATACATTCTCATGAGGTTCTACATGCTTACAAGCACTCATGGAGGAAGACTTGGCTAGTGATTCATTGTGGAAGGTGTTTAGTGGATCAGTTACTTGTGAAGTAAGCAAAAGTCAACAGTTCAAAAGGAAAGTCAACCATGGGTTTTCAAGGGTTAAAATCATGTTTCCCAAGTCCACGTACCTTTATTTGGTCAAGGAATAGCATGGATGACATCATTCTTCAACAATCAAGAGTTTGTGCAAAAGTTACTAAATTTGGAAAATGACCTATAATGAGAACTTTCAATTTTTGGCAGTTTTTCCACCACATTCAACTTGACTTTTCATCATCAAGGAAGATTCAAATGAATTTTCCTCCAACATGAAAGCTGAATATCTTTCTCTCCCATTTCCAAAAAGTACTAGATGGTTTCCATATCATTTGTGAAACTCAAGTTATGGTCAAAACAATGCAAGGTGCTTTTTAAGGTTTTTTACATGTACCACTTTTTCCACCTTTTGCATTTTGGTACAAATTGACTTGTAATTGGTTCTATTGCTTCAAGTCACATTCTAATATCCAAGTACACTTCATTTGGCACAAGTTTGGCCCTTGAATCAAGTCATTTCATGCCATGTACCTCACTTTCTTCACATAATACAATTTTGCAAGATGGATTGAATCTCACAAATTAAACCACTACAAAGCCCAAATCCAATTGAGATGTGATCAGCAAGGGAAGTATGAGTGATTCATCATGAAAAGCATGAGCTTACACGTGTGGATTAGTGGGTTGATCACATTTTGCATTTTTGCAAAACCATTCAAAAGTCATTAATCAAGGGATTAACCAAACTTTAATCATGATCAGAGGTCTAATGAGGTGTATATAAGCTAACTCACACGTCCAAAGCTAGGTCATGCACTCTCATTTGCTCAGAATTCCAAATTTTGCTCTCTCCCTTTCTCTCTTCGAAACTCACTCTCCTTGGAGTTTCTTTGAGATTTTATTTCACATTCTTGATCAGTGAAGTGAATAGAGCAAGAATCAACCATTGATTGGAGCTGAGAGTGAGTTTTTTCATCAGATTCAGTTTTGAAGGTTCAAGTTCAAATCTCAAGATCTAGCATGATTCCAAGCTCTAATTGCATTTATTTTGCAATTAGAGGTTCCAAGGAGTAGATCTGCACTCTTACACTGGGTTTCTAGGAGTATTTTTGCTAGTTTCAAGTTTCAGGTGAGTTGAATTTCATGATCCTCTAACTTGTTTTTATGGTGTGCATTTTATTCCTCATGAGTTACGGATCATTTTGATGTGTTTTATTTGAGATTTGAACGTGTATCATGGCTGTATTTTGGATCTGAAATTTTTAGATCTAAACTTTTCTTCTTCGATTTGCCTTATGTGTTGATTGTTTGATGAGATGGTTTGCATATTCTTGATCCTCATGAAAATCTGAGTGGAATAGTGCTCTTGTTGGTGGATTCTGGGAAATTTGAAGTTGCAGGTCGCCGGAGAAGACGACCGGAGCTAGGGCTCCGGCGTCAGGTTTGTTTTCAGGCAAGGTGAGGGTTTCATTGGAGAAGATGAAATCTGGACCGTCCATGTCTAGATCTGATGGCTCATGTTTAGCCAACTCATTTAATTTCACGTGTTTAATTGGTTTTCATTTTAATGCATGTGTATGCTATTCCATGATTGTTACCGTGTACACCAGATCCGAGCCACTCATCTTAATTAATATGTGATTTGTTGACTGAATGATACACGTAAGATGGATCTGATGCTTATTATGATGCCAGCGCATTAAATTTTTCACATGCCTCTCACGTGAGTTGTATTTAGGTCAGATCATGATTGTTGTGTGACTCCCCATGCTTTCTACCATATACTTTTAATCCTGGCCACAGATCTTGATTACTTGTTGGTTATGTTGACTCATTGTGAAGTGTGAGATAGATCCTAGGGCTTGTGTGAGTCAATTGTGTTGACTGAGTCCACATTTTTGTTTGGCTGCGCTGATTGTTTTTGTTGTGGACTGGGTTTGATATCTGCACCCCCTGTTTAAGCCCATTTGATATTTTAAACGTGAATTGCTTGCTGAATACACCCCTGGGTTCTTCCTTTCATCCTTATTTTATTTAATTAACTCATTTGCATTTTTTTAATTTTTAAAAATAGTTTTATGCATCCAAAAATCACCAAAAAAACATGAAGCATATTTTTGCATTTAATTAATTTTGGACATTTTTTATTTCTGACTTTGGTCATTTTTCATCATATTTTTGGCATTTTCTTTTATTTTCTTTGAAAATTGTTCTTATTTGCACACTTCAACTTTGAGAATTTATTTCTCATAGCACATAAAACATTTTGAGTCCATTCTTTTTGCATTATTTCATTAACATATTGAAGTACATAAAAAAAAATTTCTCATATTTTTAAACTCTTTTCATATTGCATTTTAGCCCCTCTCTTTTGCATATTGATCCATAATCCTTTGTCCTCTTTGACTAATTGTTTGAGGGACCTATCTTGTGAATTTTTGCATGAGTTTTTAATATAATGTTTGCCCCTGGTTGAGGTGTTTTGAGATTTAATTTGATGATTTTTGAATCATGTTTACTATTTGTTTGATCATTCATGTTTGAGGTCTTCTTTTGTGAACATCTTTGATCATGTTGAATTACTTGCTTGAGAAGACACTTGTGCCATTGTATGAGATTGTTTTATTTGATTTCTTGAGCCATGTTTAGATCATTATAGGTCTCTTTAATGAAAATTTAAGTCACTGGTGTGAAGTTGTTACTTATTTTGTGTACATGTTCCATGCTTGTTTCACGTGCCTCTTTTTGACTTATCTTCTTGGTTTGTATTTGGTTTGTGTATACCATG